>VBSM01003143.1:16808746-16856599 GCA_008086735.1 Cheirogaleus medius
AGGGACGCAGGCGGCGGGCGTCTGGGTGGGGTCGTGGGGGGTCGGGGCCGGCGTTTGGTGGAGGGGCCAGGGCTGGGGACGGCAGCGGCCCGGGCCCAGGCGAGGGTGGCGGTGACGGACGCGGCCGGGCCGGGCGGCTCATTCATCAAGGGAAGGATCAGAGCCCGCAGAGTCACTAACGGGCGGAAATTGAATTCTGATGAAAGCGCGGAGAGGCGAGGGCGGGGGAGCGAGGACCAGGCTCCGGCCGAGTTCCCAGACTCGCTAAGGGGAGGGGGAAGGGCCCGCAGAGACCTTCCAGATTGAAGTCCACGCCTCCTTCCTGTCTGGACCCCACCCGACCCCCCACCCCTGCCCCAGACACATAGCAGGGATGGTCAGTCATCTCAGCCTGGGAAAGTGATGGGGCCTGAGGGCGTACCTAAAAGTCAAGTTGGAGCCCCCTCCCTGTGGATTTTGACTGCCAGGTGTGCTGGTCTGACCACGGAATGGTTGTGAGGATGGTTCATTCATGGTGTGGCCAACGTGAGGGAAGGGAGGTTCAGTGAGAGGATTAGAGGGGAGAGAGGCAAGAAGGGTTAATGGAGACTAGGTGGTGGGACTACTGTGAGTCAGGGAAGGGAAGGGTGGGCTAAACAGAGGGGGTACAGAGGGTTCAGCTGGTTAATGGGGGAAATCAGTCAGAGGGTCTTGGAGGCTAAGGGAAGGCCGTGGGGAGTCTAGGGAAGGGCTTGGGGAATTCCTGGTAGGAAGAGTGGTGTGGCTGATAGGGAAGGCAGGCCCAGGAGAGGAGAAGGGCATCAGCACATCAACCACAGAGTCTTCCCCTACTAAGAGGGAAGGACCTCAGGAAGGAAAGTAGCGGCCTAGAACAGCCTGACAGGGTTCCTTGAGGGCAGGATGGGGCCCCCAGGGCAGCATGGAGAAGAGTCAGTTCTGTACAAAGTTTCCCCCATGATGATGGGGACTTCCGAGCTGGCAGGAAGACCCCCACCTCTCCTGCTGAGGGCTTGGGGTGGACAGTTCCTGCTGCCTCAAAGAGAAACAGGATAAAGATGGGAGCCATGGAGAACTGAAGCTGGGGTCTAACTCTGCTGCTTTGGGCTAGGGACAGGGGCTCCAAATGAAGCTCTCCTCCCTGACACACCTCCTACCCCCCCCCCCCATGCTCTGCAGTCCACCATCAGCTCCTCTGCAAGCCTTTGTGAGCCACTTCCTTCCCGCACTCAGAGGTGTTTGAAGCCTGGTGCCCAAAGAGACTAGAGTCCAGCAGGTCTTGTCCCCAGCAGCAGGCAGGGAGAAGGGACAAGAAATTCCTGTTTCAGAGGCAGAGAAACTGCACTCCAGGAATCACTTGTGGCACTGGCGGTAGTCATGGTGGGGGCCAGCATGACAGTCATTGAGAAAATGGCACCAAATCTGACCTTGATGGATGTGAGGACCTCAACAGGCAGAAATTGGAATGGGGTGAGGCTGAAGGTGGCATTTGAGGCAGAAGGAAAAATATGGACAAAGGGGGAAGAGAGGAGGATGTTGAAGAAATATCTGGTTTCCCTACCTGCTTGGATGGGGCTTAGAAGAGGTATTGAGGGGGTGGGGGAAGCATCCTCAATAACCAAGGCCAGAAAAGCAAGTTGAGGGCAATGGAGTGTCTTCTTATGAAGGGATTGTTTAGTCTGAAAGCAGAGGGAATATGGACTTTACTTTTTGGGCAGTGGGGAGCCAAAGATGGTTTCTGAGCTATGGGTACAGAAGTCAGAGTTGTGGTCTGGGCTGGTTACATTGACAGTGGAATGCAGGAGTAAAAACATAAGTGGGGGTCATGACCAGGAGGACACTTTGCCCCTGTGCCTGGATGTCCCATCTCCTTAATCTGAATTCTTTTCCCTCAGGAATTTGCCTCTGAATGATTCTCTCCCAGACCTTCAGCAAACAAGCAGAAGCTCTGCCAGCTCCCCTGCATTTCCTGCCGTGATGTGCTGAGGAGGGGGCAGTGGGCTTAATGTCTGTGGATATGTTGGTGCTGGTATCATTGTAGTTATGTGACTTATTGTTCTGTCCTATGTAGACTGAGTGGTCAGACTGGTGAAGACGGTTATGTGCACAGAGATGGAAGAGGCACAACCACTCAGGGAAGTGACACCACTCATCCTTTTGCCTCCACAGCCCTTAATGGGGACTCCAGGGGTCACTGGGAGGCCCTGGCAGGTGGGACCATCTTTTCCTGCCCTCTCCTCAACCCCGCCTCACTCCATTCCCATCACTCTTCCAGCTAATCCAAATGAGGGCAGTCTGCAGTTCTGTTCTGGGCTCCATGCCAAAGTGACCCTCATGTAGCGGCCATTTGGCACTAGGAATGGGTGGAGCTTTGAGAGACTGGAGCCTTGAGGGGTCTCCTGCTACTCCTGTTCTGGAGTACCTTTGTTTAAACTCACACAGGAGCTGGCGTTGTAGCAGGAAGGTCAGTCATCTGGCCGGTCCTCACAGGGTCAGAGGGTGCTAGGGGGCGTGGAGTAGAAGGAGGCAATTCCTCCAGCCCTGCAGGGCCAGGGCAATCGGCTGTGGGTGGGTGAGGGGGCTGCCATGCACCCCTTAGGAAGGAGTAGGTCTAGCAATAGAGCTAAGGACTCCACACCAGGCAACTAGAGAAACTACACAAACACCGGAGATCGCCTGCTCTCCTCTCTCTTTTTATCCACATGGTCTGAGTAACTACCCATCTTAAACACGTGCAATACACCCAACACATAAAGCTGGACATGTACACAAATCCACATACATACCTAGGCAGGGGTTCATAAGCAAGTACACGCGTAGCCATTTGTGTTTGTCATCACAATGTGTGTGCATGAATCGTTGTGTTTTAATTATCACATGGTATGACTATATATCACAGTTTCACAACTATACACATGAACATGTATATAAATGTATATAGGGGTGTATTTACATATACATGAACACATATATCATGCCCTGTTCCTGGACCCCAGGGGTTAGTTTTAAAAAGGAGAAAGAACCTGATGGGGCAAGTAGAGGTGGGAAACACAGTGGGGGGAGCACTTGAAATTGCCAGAACCACACGGAAGCAAAGAGCCGAAAAACCCAGGCTGGGATCCTGCCTGCCCCCCGCCCCTCCGTAGGCCCTCCCAGAAGGTCCCAGTGCTGTGTCCCCTTACCTCCTTCGGAGCCCGAGTTTTAATTTGGGCGGTGTAATTTTGGTGCGAACGGTTGGGCGCCTTTCGTTGGGAAATTGGGAGGAATGCAAACAAGATTTCACTTCATTAAACAGGGGCAAACAGTAGAGAAATTGCACTTACTTATGGAAATGACTTTTAAACATGCACAGCATTTACTGGCACTGCCCGTGCTGAAATTCTTCGAGGATTATACATGTGAATAATTCACCGCGGGCCAATTAGAGCTTCCTCTGTCCCTAACCCCCAGCAGCCCCCTTCCCACCCCATCTTGATTACTGCCCAGCCTCCTGCCTCCTCTGGCCCCCTCCTCTCCCTCTCATTCCTAGTCTCACTTCAGAACCCACGCTGAGAAGTGCATTGTCACACACACTTTCAGAGACACCTCAAATATGGTAGCACACAGGTATTGTTAACACCTCACACATGTTCTAATACACACAGAGACACAGTTTGCAAACTCACAGGGCAAAACACTGTGACACCTTAACATGGCAACACACAGATACACTTTGACAACCCAAACATGGCAATACACTTTAGCATGATGCAACAATTGTGACAAACATGGCAATACACATTATGACAACTTAAACATGATATTCACAGACATGCATTATGACTCTATAACATAAATACAGATGTATAACTGTACACTGTAATGACTGAAACACAATGATTCGCACACACACATATTGTAAAAACATAAACATTGGATGATTTAAACATGATGTGGTGTACACTGTGCCAACTTAAACAGAGAGACACACCATGTTGTTAAAATGCAAATATATTGTCACACAAAGAAACCATGACAACTCAAACTTGGAGTCCTACACAGAGACACATTGTGATCATTCAAACCTGGTGATATTCTCATAATTTGGGGACAATTCATAAACATTGACACAATGACATCCATTGTGTCAACTCGAAAACTGATTACATTCCACAATACCCCTGAGAACTCAAACCTGGGGACACATACAACCCTACATCATGATAATGTAAATACAATGATTTACTCGTGGTGACAATTTAAACATAATGACCAACTCACATTCTGCCTACTGAAACATGCTGGCTCACAAGAACACATGATGACAACTCAAACATGGCAACCCTCATTGGGATCATTCAAACACAGTGAGATAGATTTAGGCATATGTTATATCATCTCAGACATCATGATAATCCAGTGTGATGACACACACATTTTGACAACTGAAATATGGTGACACATAAAACGAGATTCATATTGTGACATATTGAGTATTCACTTATTTGCATGTTGTATGAAGTCAAACACAGGAATACACATTTTGTGACAACCCAAACATGTTAATACATAGGAGAGGGTGAGACACATTCACAGAAGATGACACATATGAAGATAACCTTGAAACAAAATACACTGCATTGATACAGAAATCATTAACTTAGACAGCAAATATAAACAGACTCTAACCCATGGACTTGCAAATGACTCAATGACACATGAATGACAAGAAGAAACTCTGAGACACAATCACACTCACAACAGACACATAGTAACACTTATACACAAATGTACTGCCATTGCCACACCCTCACTGACAGATACACCCTGACCCCTGACCCCCTCCACACCTATCAACACCCTCGTTGCTCTGTCTAATTAACAGTACAGAAGCTGTCTCAGTAGGAACAGGACTCTAGATGCCAAGCATGAGGATAGGCCTGAGAAAAGAGTAGAGGGAATAGAGGCATCGTCTTAAATCCAAGGTAGAACTTACAAGGAGAAGGAAAACAATAAGAATTATTATTATTCTTATAATGGCACTTAGAGAGTACTTGCCCAATACTGTTACACTCCTTAAGGATTCATGCCAGTGTCTCAGGGAAGGGACAGACCTCTTCTCCATACCCACAACATGGGAAACCCACCAGACCTCTGCCCCACTCACACAGACAGGGACCTGGGCCTGTCTGCGACAGTCTTAGTGGTGGGTGGGCACTGTGGAGGAGGTGAGGGTTTGGGGACAGCTGATCCACACTTGGAATCTTGATGTAACTTCCTGAGATGTCCCTTAGTGACTCGAACCAGCCTCCAGGGTTTGGGAACAGTTTCATCGCCTCGATGGTCTTTCCTCTTATCATTTGGCCCCAAGAGTTTCATGACCTGGCTGGTCTTCATACTACAGAAGTCCCTTCTGTTCAGAGTGTCATTATTTTTGCCCTACTCCAGACCAGATTGAGGCAGGGGCCAATACACATCAGACGGAGCCCGACAGTAAAGGAGGATACCTGCTCCAGCTAGGAGCTTCGAGTCAGCGAGGGCGTGTCAGCACCAAGGAATGTACCTCGTATTGACACGTGTCAGTGTTAGTGTGTATTTGAATATCCTCGTGCTTTGGGATAGGCATACCACTAGGAATCAATGTCCCTTGGGCCCAGGTGTGTCTAGGTGACATTTTGAATATTCATATAGTGGAATGGGCACCTCAATGTTTATATCTATATAACCTTTATGTGGGTCCCTGGAAGAAACTGGGTCCAAGTTTGATTGTCTCACTGTGAATGTTTCTACTGTTTCAACGGTATGTGTGTGGCTGTGTCATCTCAGATATAAATGCATGTTACAACATATATGTATATCACTATGTTAGGTTTGTCGCAATATGTGCCCGGAGTGAGTCAGCAGGTTTTTGTTGTCACATGGTGGATGGTGCAATTTCTTCTGCCAGGATCTCAAGACCATTAAGAACAAAAAAGACAATCAATCATATTATCTAGTGTCGCAATAGGTCACCCTGCCGTGGGGGCTGGGACTGAGAAGCTGACCTCTCAGGGGACCAACCCCTATCAGGAGTCTTGCTCCCATGAGCAGTTGGCTCTTTTTGGCCACTCCCATTTCTCAGAAGGAGATATTGAGGACAAGTGTCCAGCAAGACCATGCTGAGCCTGGGGAGGGGGAAAGGAGCAGAAGCCTGGAGGCAGAGAGGGGAACAGGGAGAAGGTGGAGGTACCAGACCTTGGCCACCCCTTCCCACCCATGATGGAGAGCACCTGGGACCACAGCTGCTCTGCTGCCTCCCCCACCCTCGGCCCAAGTCCCAACCCACCCCCCTCCTCCTCGCTCCCTCAGTCCCAGTCCTAGCGTCCCTCCTCCCCCCTCTCCACTTTCTCCCTTGCTCTCGCTCTCTCTCCAACGGGCACATGTCAGAGAACATTATGTGCACCGCAGATTTGCATAATTCAAGAAGCATCAAATTAAATTTGCATAATTCCTTTGATTACACTTGTTATTAAATGTAAGTGACATTGATTTACAAAATGGCCCAATATAAGGTTAATAGCAAATGTCACCTTCCAACAGGGTGAGTGTGTGTGAGTGAGTGTGTGAGTGTGTGCGGCAGGGGCAGGGGATTGCAGGAGGATGGACCTGAGTCCTCCATTTCTTTTCCAGCAGGCTCAGCCCCTCCCTGCCTACTCCTCCTCGTCCTTCCCCTCAGCTGCCCCAGGTCCTAGGCCCCTCCCCAGGTGCTGAGTCCTGACAGAAGGGGAAAACTCGCTGCTCAGTCTCCCTTTCTTCCAGGGTGGGAGCCAGTGAGGTGGGATGTGGAGTCACAGGGGAGAGGTTGGGAGTCGTGGCTAGGGAACAGCCATGGTTAGTATGGCAGTGAGGACATGCCCTCTGGACAATGAGGAGACCCAGGTTCGAGACCATGAGGACTCAAGAGCCCCACAGGGAGGGTTCCAGTGAGCAAAGACTGGAGATGGGGTCAGGGGGTCCATAGCTTGGTGTCCGAGTCACCATGGCCTGCCCTTAAAGCTCAGAGAGAAGGGGAGGGGAGGAAGCATCATTCAGCCACTCCTCAGCAAGAGACAGCAGGCTGCTCAGGACACCAGGATGGGGTTTGGAACCCAGAATAGGATGGATGGGAACAGAGCCACCCTTCACAACTGTGAAGGGCAAGGACACGGAAGTGCACACAACAGGACACAGACACCCCCACACACACACCTGTATATGCAGCCACACACATACACATACCCCAGCATGGATACACATGTGGATACATGCATGGTTGCGGGCACATACAGCACATATGAACATGGAGGAACATAAGGACCCAAATGTACTCGTGGACAGTGTTACACAGTCAGATACATGGATGGCTGGTCACCAAAGCACATGAAAATGGAAACTCACAGATACAGAAACATATAGGCATACACACACTTTGAAGCAGGTGACCGTGAAAACTTGGACAGGCGTGCTCTCCAACTCAAGAAGGGGCTCCCCTCCCCAGGGGGTCTTCCCAGTGCCTCCCAGAGCCTGCAGGAGTTGGAAAGGAGAGGTTTGGGGGAACAAGTGGTTGAAGGGGGCTTGCTCTGCCTGCTGGCCACCACCTTTATGGGAACAATTGGAGAATCTCAAGGAAAGGCCCTTCCAATGTCCCTGCAGAGCCTCCTTTGGAGCTGCCCTGCCCTAATTCCCCTTGCGAAGGATCTCTTCCTTCGTGTTCGTCTGCCACTGTGTGTGTGTGTGTGTGTGTATGTGTGCGTGTCAGGGCGGGGCAGGGCCTCGCCATTCATTCTCTTCCTGGTGAGAATATCAACAAGGTGGTAACTAATCATTAAACCCACTGGCCCCTTTAAACAAGGAAGGAGAATTACGGGCAGGACTGTGGGGGGCAGGCCCCCTCACGGGCCCTCCGAGGGGGAGGTGGGCTTAGGACTGAGCTCTAGACACACCTGAAAGCCAAACTCAACCATCGCTGCCTCAAGCAGAGATGAACTGGGGAGCTCCAACCTGGGAGTAGGATGTGGAATAACATCTGTAATTAAGCCCAGAAGGACGCACACCTGAACACAGGCACAGCGTTCACACAGGGACACACACCCCACACAAGGACCTACACATTCACATACCTTGTGGTCACCCACGATAAATGCATAATACTGCAGGACAGACTCAGATTACACCCCCAAACCCTCCCTCCCCCCCACAGTAGTATAATCATCATAATGGTTGAGGATGAGAGTCCTAGGGTCACACGGATCTGGGTTCAAATCCCGATTCTACCATTTCCTAGCTGAATGTCCTTTGGAAACTTACTCAATCATTCAGAACTCCTATTTTCTTATCTGTTAAGTGGAGATAATAATAGTACCTACCCTGTGAAGCTGTTGTGAGTATTAAATGAGAAGATAAATGTAAGTGCCTGGCATATAGTAGGTGGCAGGCACTAGGCACTGATCATCACAGAGGGAGTTGTAGCTGGTGGTGGCGCTGTTGTTGTTATTGCCATTGTACGTGCTTACTGAGTGCCTTCTATGTGCCGAACACGGACTCAGACCCTGGGGACACAGTGATGAACCAGATTGACAGTAGTGGGGACCCCCTCACCCACCCCCACCGAGGGGCTAGTGCAAAAGATGCTTGGACAAGTGGCCTCTGGGATCTGAGGGCTGGGCAGGGTATTGTTTTGTCATCTGCCTGGAAAGTCACTGGCCTCCACCCTCTATCCACAAAGAAGGCTTTGGAGGCACTAAAAATGACTCTCCCTTTCCCTGAGCTTCTGCCCCTGTGTCTAGTCCGTTCCTGACTTGCAAGCCCTGAGTTCCGACATGCGCACCCGCATCCCACCATCAAGATTTTTGTCTTTGTTTTTATTAATACTCATCGGTCATAGACCACCCTGGCACGCAGGTGCGCAGAGTGCAAGAGCACGTGTACACGTGTAGGGACACAGACTTCTTTACTTAGGTTCTTTGCCCAGAGTAGGCTCCCCTCACATCCTCCTCCCCTAACCAGGTGGGGACACTGCTGCCGGTTTCCTAATTAGCAAATCCACAGGCTCCTCTCAGCCTTCCTTCTCTGCGACCTCTGCGCATTTGGCAGCGGCTCCACCCCTCCTCCTTGAAACCTGTTCCTTTCTGGACTTCCGTGACATTGCCATTGCGCCTCCCCGTCCCCTCCTCCATCTCTGAAGTTCCTTTTCAGCCTTCTACCAGCCTCTCCGCTTTCCTCCACCCCTAAATGTACCTATGCCCCATGGTTCTGCCCTCAAGCCTCTTTTCTCTCCTGTCTGCCTTTTCCAGAACTCTATCCATCCCAATTGGACCTGTAATCTCTCTGGAAATAAACACCCAGTTGGGATTTCTAACCCCAAACTCTATCTCCCAAATGACAGGCCGGAATTTCCACCTGCCTGTTTCAACTGGTAGGTCAAATTCACCAGGTGCAAAACTGATCGCATTCATTTCCTTGGCAAACGTTTCTCAAGCACTTATGATGTCTAGACACTGTGCCCAGCACTGGGGATGCCAGGTGAAGGACACAGTCCCTGCCATCAAACAGCTTAGCGTCTGATGGGCTCCCTCCCCGCATCTCCCTCCTCATTCCTTCATCCTTCTGTCCTTCCAATCCTAAAGCCTCCGAATCATCTGGACACTCCCTTTTCTCCACTTCCTTCTCCTCCCATTGATTGTCAGGTCCTGGAAAATCTTCATTCTCATTGCCACTGGCCCAAATCAGTCTCCTCCTTTCTTGCCTCTTGAGCAGTCTCCTCGACACCTGTCCATCTAGAATGCAGTTTGTCCCGTCACCCTACTAAATCAATCTACCCAAAGCACAGCTCTCATTACGGGTTGAATTGCATTACCCACCCACCCCCAATTTGTTTAAGTCCTAACCCCTGCTACTTGTGAATGTGACTCTTTTTGGAAATAAAATCTTTGCAGAGGTAATTAAGATGTAGGTTAAGATGAGGTCATGCTGAGATAGGGTGGACCCTTAATCTAATATGACTGCTGTCCTTACAAGAAGAGGACAATGTCACGTGAAGGCACAGACACAAAGACACAGAGGGAAGATGGCCATGAGAAGACGGAGGCAGAGAAGGGAAGGAATGTGCCATAGCCTGGGAATGTCTGGGGTGACCAGAAGCTGGAGGAGGCAAGGAAGTGTCCTTCCCCAGAGGCTTTGAAGAGGCATCACCCTGCTGATACCTTCATTTGGACTTGGAGCCTCCAGAAACATGAGAGAATAAATTACTGTTGTTTTAAGCTGCCCAGCTCATGGCACCTTGTTAGGCAGCCCTAGGAGACTAACACAACGCCACAGCCCTGCCTGGAAATCTTCAGCGGCTCCCACTGTATATTAAATTATACTTACCTTATGGTAATAGTTATTGCTTCAAAGCACTATTTTTATATATTATTTCATTCAATTTTCACCATAGTTCTAAGAAGTAACTATTTTAATTTCATCCTGTTTTATAAATTAGGAAACTGAGAAGTAAGGAGCCTAATTAACTGAGACTCTTGTCCCTTGGGCTGAGATCCTAAAGCCTATACCCTTAATCCTAGGCAATTTTGTCTCCAGGCAAGACTGGCCACAGACTTATCATTCCTCTCTTGCTCATGTTTTTTTTTTTTTTTCCTGAGACAGAGTCTTCCTCTGTCACCTTGGGTAGAGTGCAGTGGCATCATCATAGCTCACTGCAACCTCAAACTCCTGGGCTCAAACGATCCTCCTGCCTCAGCTTCTCGAGTATAGCTGGGACTACACGCATGCACCACAACACCTGGCTAATTTTTCTATTTTTAGTAGAGACACAGTGTCTTGCTCTTGCTCAGGCTGGTCTTGAACTCCTAATCTCAAGTGATCTCCTGCCTTGGCCTCCCAGAGTGTTAGAATATGAGCAAGAGGGCTGGGGGCGGTGGCTCATGCCTATAATCCTAAGTGTTGGCTAAACTGATCTATTTTCTGTTTCTTCAAGGAGCAAGTCAAATGTCACCTACCAACTGATGATCTAATGAGAAGGGACTCCTTTGTGATTCCTTTCTCATTGCACATAGCCATGCCTGACGCATCTCTGACTGTCCCCCACAGCTTAGCATAGAGCTTGGCATGCACCTGGCCTACCAGAAAGGTATTTCACCTTGACTTATTGTTCCTTCCCTTGAGGAAATCAGCCTTTACAGGCGTCAAGGACATGGGCTTTGGAGTCAAACGGTCCTGCTTTGGATACGAGCTCTAGGGCTAACTATTCTGGGACCAGAGTCTCAGTTTATTCACCTGTAAAATGGGGGGTGATACTTTGTACCTTATAGACTTGGAAGATTAGAAAAACTGACAGATTGTAGTAGACATCTGGTATTGTTGGCCAAGCCCCACTAGAAATAGTGGTCTCTCCTTTTGGAAATCAACATGTGGTCTGAGAGAGTCTCCTAATGCTACCCCAGCCATGAGCAGAGTCACCCTGCTCTGGACTGTGGGGACTAATCTGGGTCCTTTTCTGGGATCTTCACAAAGGAGCTGAGAGGAGACTTGATCCTCCCTTGGCGATGGCAGCTGCAGGTGAAACCCCAGAGACAGAGCATCCTGGAGCCTACCCAAGTCCTGTTCGGAATGTTCCTGAAGCTCAGTACCAACTCTGCCCTTCCCGCTCTTTGATTATTTGAACTTTTCTTTGCTTACCTGAGACTGTGCCCATCCCTTCCAGTAGATTCCCCTCTTTGCCTAAAATAATTCAAATTGGGTTGCTATCCTTCACATCCAAATGAGTCCTGACCAATACCACTTATAAAGAAGCCAACACACGGTAGGGGCCCAATAATTGCTACTTCCCTACTCCAGGGAAGAAGCCACTGTGATCCTGAGTCCCAGAGAGGGTGTCTTTTGGGGCTTTCCCAGAGAGGAGCAGAACCTCTGCTCAGCTTTCCCATTGGGAAGATGAGTGGATAGCCTGGCCAGGGCCTGATGCTCAGAAAGCTACAGCCTTTCACATCACTATGAAATTATAAAAATTTCATTCATACCTTTTGATTACTAGCACAAATAACTTACGAGCAAAAGCAAACAAGCTGAGCTAAATTTTATAGACAGGGGAAAACTAATAAAATTCAAAATCGGGCCTGGCATTAAGAGATAAAGACAGAAGAAACATTTTTTAAATTCTTGGGAGGTGATAAACTGGGGTAGAAATGGAATCACTACAGAAGATTTAAACCCTGGCACCCCCGGGCAGACGTTTCCCAGCTGGATTGCGGGCAGGGCAGGCTGTGCGTACGTCTGCGCAGTCCTAGCTGCCCCTCCACGGTGCCCTGCTCCAAGGAAGGCCTGGCATCGACTAGACAGTGGCAGCGCCAGTGCTGGTGACAGATCCATCATGAATTTACAATGGAAAGTGGCCTTTGCTTAAAGGCAGGTATTGAAAGAAATTGTCTCTGAAAAAGGAGGTTGGTGGGGACACTGCAAGAGGGGGATTTTCCCACTTTATTCTGCAGACTTCTCTGTATTGTTGCAATCTTTTACTTTCAGCATATATTATAGTGTAATTTTTAAAATATTTAGGAAAAGCAGAACGTGATCTTACGGTGGTGTGTGTGAGCGTCAGTGCTGCGGGAGTGTGCGTGCCTGGCTCTGCGTCCTCCTGCGGAGGTCCTTTGTGGGGACCTTGGTGAACTGAGAGCAGGTCCTCCTTCTGCTCCTTTTCCTGCCGCAGCTCAGCGGGCTCTTTCTTGGGTACAAACTACCAGCTTGGGTGTTTAGCTGGTTGTGCCGCCTGCTGCAGCCCAGGCCCCAGGACCAAGGGGGGCGGGGCGGCTCCGTCTGCTTCCCATATGGGGACATTGTCTGTCCCTGCCTGAGGGCCACCTCCCTCCTGCCTCACATTGTCCCCTTGCTGTCTCCTGCTGGCCCAAGCCCTGGCCTGCATCTTCCCTTTTCATTAGCCTCCTAGTGGTAGCCTCCGGCAGGACACAGGGGGCTGGGATTCTGTTCGCTCTTCTCCAGCCCTGGAGCCCCTGGCCAGCTCACCCTGGACCCTTCCCAGCCCGGATCTCAGCCTCACGTGTACACACCAGGTACACCACCGGGTGCACGTGGAGGGAGCCCCAAGCTGGGCAGGGCCTCCGGTTGCACTGGTGCCCTGCTGGCCCCGACTCAGGCCCCAGACGATAAGTGAGGAGGAGGAGGCCACAGTTGTCCCCCATTCCCCTTGCAAACTCCCAACACTTTATAAATCTGGGCTTGATGGGAATGAGGCTGGGGTCCCCCACAGTCAGGGCTCCACAGGGCTCCAGTCCTCCACAGGGCTGGAGGTGCCATTTGAGGGGGGGCAAATTTAGAGAGCATGGGGACATAAGAACATGCCCAGCTCTGGCAATGCTCTAACCCTGTAGGGGAGGGTCATTGGGGTTTGTCTTTAGAGATATAATACATTCCCACAAAGCCTCCTTCCAGATGTTCAGGGACAGACCACTGAACAAGGTACAATGTCCAGGAAAGATCAAAAGACACACACACCAATGGCTCGGCTCAGCTCTCAGCAGGCCCCCAACCAGAAACCTCGCTCCGACAGCCAGGCTGCTCACTTCCCTCATCAGATGTGTTCTTCCCACCTCTCCCGAGTTCTCTCCTCTGCCCATCACTCACGGCCAGGGCCAGCCTCTCCTCTTCCAGAAGCTTCCTTCCTGTCCACCCTGTTCTTCTGAACTTCTCCAGCACTTATTGGGCGCCACCCCTAGTTTCTGATTTAGTTAGTTGAAGCGGAGCCAAGAATTTACATTGCTAACAAGTCCCAGATGGTGCTGATGCTATGGGCCCAGGCCCACACTTTGAGACCTGCTGGTTTGGACCACTCTGTAGGGGTGGGGATTTTTAAGGGGCAGGCAGAAGGGATGAATGAGAACTGGGCAGAGGAAACCTCCTCAGCACACACTACTACACACACACTCGGTGTCTGTCGTGTAGTGAAGAGAACATGGAACTCAGAGTCGGGAGGCCTGGATTGTTGGCCACTGATTTGCTCACTAGCTACCAGGCTCTGTACAAATCATTGATCTCATTTAGCCTCAGTTTCCTCATTTGTTAATGGGTATGACATTAATCCTGAACCAGAGGTTATTAAGGAGATCTATTAGGATAACACACGTGAAAGTGCTATGCAAACTCTAGGAGCAGTGGTTTACAAGGTTGAGGGATTTGTGTTCCTCAAAACCACACAGTGTTTTCCAGGCATCACACAGTGTTTTAAGTGTTTTATAAATATTTAACTATTTTAACCTTCACAATAATCCTATAAAGGAGGAACTATTATTATTATTCCCATTTTATAGATATAAAACTGAGGTTAGTAACTTGCTCAAAATCACACAGCTTGTAAATGGAAGATCTTGGAGTTGGGCTTGGTCTGGCTCCAGAGTGTTCTCCTGACCACCACTCTCTGCCACCTCTTGACATGTCGGCTTATGCATCCATCAGTACATGCACGTTTGCATATGTGTATACATTATCTAAGTTTGTAAGAGGCTCTGATTTGTGTGCTTACCAGTGTGTGCAATGTAATGATCTTAGCACTAGAAATCCATTACTGAACACTTACTGTGTGCCAGGCACTGTGCCAACCATGACTACCATTGACCACTCGCAGCCCTGTGTGCTAGGTCTCATCAGTCTTCTCATTTTCCTGCTGAGGAAGGCTGGGCAAGGTTAACTAAGGTGCCCAAGGGCACACCTCCAGAGAAGAGTGCAGCAGGGAGGTGCACACGGATGCTGTCAGGGCCTTTACTCTCACCCCCCTAGGCTGACTGTGTCTGTATGTTCAGTGTTAGGATATGTATGGAGGGGTGTGTTTGCATGTAAGTATCTGCTTGTCTGTCTTTCTGTCCATCCATCCATCCACCTATCCATCTGCCCCTACCTATCATTGGCAGCTGAGGTCATTGCCCTGGGTCAAGTTTTTTGGAAACCAAGCTGTGGGTGACTTGAAGACAGGTAAGAGAGGGAGCCATGCCCTCTTTCAGCCCCAAGTTTCCTGGAACATGTGCCCTTGAGTGCAGAGTGCTTGTAAGGCACAAAGCCCTGCCTAGGGGTGCAGAGAAGAGGTCTCACCCAAAAGGGTAGATGTATCCTCTTTGTCATTCTTACCACCTTGGACCAGTGGGCAGGCACCAGGTGGCCACAGAGGGGCCTTGTCACACTCTTTGGAAGGCAGACTGGGAGCCAAGCCTGCATCTGTGCTCGGGCTCACCCAGTGCCCCAGCATCTGCACACTGGGATCCGAACAGTTTGTATCTTCAAGAGTGATATCCTGGCCGGGTGTGGTGGCTTATGCCTGTAATCCTAGCACTTTGGGAGGCCGAGGCGGGAGGATCACTTGAGGCCAGGAGTTTGAGACCAGCCTGAGCAAGAGTGAGACCCCTAACTCTACAAAAATTAGAAAAATTAGCCGGGCATGGTGGCCCATGCCGGTAGTCCCAGCTACTCAGGAGGCTGAGGCAGGAGAATTGCTTGAGCCCAGAAGTTGCAATGAGCTATGATGATGCCACAGCACTCTAGCCTGGGTGACAGAGCAAGACCCAGTCTCAAAAAAAAAAAAAAAAAAAAAAAAAAAAAAAAAAAAAAAAAAAAGTGATGTCCTTTGTGTTTCTCCTTAGCATCTTATAATTTATTAACTGTTTTTTTGTGGGTGGAGAGGGGTGCTAAATCTGGTTTTAAACAGAGAGAAATCTGAATGGCTGAGCTAAGGTGATGCTTCAAGAGAGGCAAGATTGTCTATAGATTAGTGGGCAAAAGAATAAAAAGATTTGGGACACAAGAGGGCACAGACCAGTATGACTAATAAGTTTCTTTTGGGAGTGGGGGCCAAATTACCTGGATGTGATGGGGTAAGTATTATTTTCTATCTTGAAGAAAAATGTGTGATGTTTATACTGTCTTAGAACAAATAGGTCTGTGACTGATGGATAGTTTACCATTTATGTAGCTGGTTTCATGTACTTTTGACAGCTCAATCAGGATTCCAACAGTTATAAAAAATGATTTTCTTCTAGGAAGTTGCAGGAGAGGAGCATGTGCCCCCACCCCCGCCCTGTGCCCACTGGGCACTGGGCCTCGCTCTGCGTGAGGAAAAGACGGGGACACGCAGAGCAGAGGTCCTGGGCGCCCCCAGAGTCTTCCCAGGCTGGATGTGGGTGTCTCACTTTTACAGGGCTGCCTGGGGACTATTTGGCTGGACTGAGGTTTGGAGGCCATTCGGGAAGGTCCATGATCCCTCACTGCCCCTGGGACTGGACATTAGGAAGAAACCCTCACCAGGAACCCACGAGAGTCAGACCCAGGGGAAGACCGGCCTGGAAACCACGTGGAACCGTGGCTCTTCCACCCAGGATCCAACCTGTGACCAAGCCACTAACTCTGCTGACCTCTACCATGAGGACAAGGAGAAGGGCTGTGGCCCTTCTGGCCTCAAGTGGTGGCAACAAAAATGACAGCAGCCAAAGCAGGAAGGTGGAAGGTAGGAGGTAGTATTTTGCCATGGTGCACATACCTAGGGATATTTGGGGTTTGGATTTACCTACTTTAAAGATATTTTAATACAGAAAAGTCCAGGTTTACACCAAAGATCAGTTAGAGGCTAAAAAGATGGTAAAGCTGAAAGACAGAAAGGTACCAGCCACATTTGGAGGTTTTGCCTGCACTATTGGCAGGTGACAGGGCACAGATATGTCTTTAAGCCTCTGGCCTGTGACTTTGAAAGGATCAGTGGGACCTTCAAGGTTTCTTGTAAGGAAACAGCCTCAAGGTGTAACTGGTCCATGGACACAGGAGCCTCCTTAAGGGAACGTTGTTCTCATACTTTTTTCAAGATTACCCATGACCTAAGCAGGCTCTGGAGTCAGGCTTTCTGGGTTCAAATCACTTCTCCTCCACTTACTAGCTGCCTGACTTTAAGCAAGTTACTTAACCTCTCTGTGTTCCAATTTCTTCATTTGCAGAATGGGTATATGTTAGAGCAATCTCATAAGATTGCGGAGAGGATTAAATGAAATAACATTCAATCTGGTTAGCACAGTGCTTGGCACATTGCAAACACTCACTAAATGATAATTATTTCTCCTTTTCTCTCTTTTTCATAATTACCATTCTATCACTATAGACTACGTGCTAGGCATGACTTACCACACATTCATTTAAAAATGTATATCAAGCACTATGGTAGGTATTGAGGATGGAGTAGTGGATGATGATTATGACATTTCCGAGCATTTATTAGGCATCTACTGTATGCCAAAGCTCCATTAAACACTCAACATACATTATCTCATTGATGAAGGTCCTTGCCTTTGTGAAGCTAGTGGTTTAAAAAGAGCTTTACATATATTATCTAATGTCATCCTCACAAGAACCTCACGAGGGTTCTCTACAGATGAGGAAATGGAGACTGAGAAGTGTTAAACGGATTGGAAATAATGGGACTGAGATTCAAATTCATCTCTGAGGCTCAAAGCTCATGCTCCTACCATGCCACGCTGCTACCCAGCCCCCGCCTTGCTAAATAAATATTCACGCCTTAGCTGTCATGTCCATAGGAGTGTGGGTCTACAGAAGGGCGTGTGCTGCTTTGTGTCTGGACACACGAGCCTGGACACATTTCCATGACTGGATGCCTTGTATTAGCGGTGTGGGTGGTTTGTGTAATTATATTTCTGAATCTTATGCCTGAGGGAGACTGTTTATGTGACTCTATAAGATCACATGGGTAGGTGTGACTGTGGTTTGGTTGTGGGTCAGTGTGTGTGTGTCACCTGTGGGTGTGTGTGCCATGTGTATTCAGACTACTGTGGGGCTGTTGGCCATGGATGGCTCAAGCGAGTGGTGGGTCCTGTTGGTATATGGGGCTCTTCTGACTTTCCTTTTAAAGGAAGGGTGCTGGGGGCAGGAGGGTGTGGCCTGCTAGGTGGACCCTTCCAGGTGGGGGTGTCCACGGCCCCAGTGGCTTCTCTGCCCGGTGCTGGGTTTCAGTCCGAGAGATGGAGAAGCTCATTTCCCCTTAAACACGGCGGATTAAGGGCCCGCTGTGGGCATGGGCGGGAGGGCGCCGTGTCGCTCACGTTACAAATCAATTCATTACCGGCACTCGCAGTCGCCTCCGATCTTCAAGGATCGGGGGTTTGATGAAGAGGATTCATTTCAAGAAATAAACCTTTTAAATTAACCACGAGATGAGGGAAATTTCTTTATTTAAAAAATGCCCAGGCCCTGCTGGCTTTGTTTTCTCTCTCTTATTAGCATTGTTATTAATAATCCCACCCTCACAGTTCTCGAGGGCAGAGTCCGCCCAGCCCTGGGAGGCAGAGTGCGCTGCTGGGACTTGGGGCAGACCCACCCCGGCCACCACTGGCCAAGCTTCTCCACCTGGCCCAACAGTGGGGTCGCACCCAGGCTCTGTGCCACAGACAGACTCTCACGCAGACGGCCAGGAGCCTGCCGTGTGACCTTGGGTGAGTCACCTGACTTTTCTTTCCTCAATAGCAGAATGAACGTAGAGTCATCACTTTCTACAGCCGGACCTTGAAGTTAGGGGTTCAGCCCTTGAGCACAAGTTATCAGTGAGCACACAGGCTCAGGGAAGGGTCGTGGTTTATCCAAGGTCACACAGAATCTCCTTAGCAGAGATGGTTTTGACACCAGCCTGATTCTCGGTCTAGTTTCTACCTGGAAACAAGGTATCTATAAATTATAAAGCACTTGATACACATTATCTCACTGAATGTGCACTCATAACTTGTCAAGTGTATATGACTATTAATATCTCTGTTTTAAAGATGAGGAAATTGAGGTGCTCTGGGAATGTACTGCTCAGAGTTTTGGCAGAAAACATATGACATACTCTACCGAGTCATCCAAGGACAGTTTAATAAAGCCACTATCTACAGAGGTGTGGGCAGGACAAGAAAAAGTACAAGTGATGGCACAGTGTCCCGAAGCTAGTAACAGTGCTAAGCCATGGCCAAGTCAGATCTAAAAGGGACAAAGATGAATGGAGAAGCTCACTACAACCAGACAGAGATCTGCATGGAGATGAGTGGCCTTCAGCAGAGACATGCTACTAATCCACAGCCACCTGGAAGAAGGGAGCCAAAGAAGTTCCCTCTCATCTTGCTGGTGACCCCTTTTGGTCAATGCCAAGGGAGCCAGTTGATGCAGACTGTGTGGGGTGGGCTAGGCTCCCGGGGCTGGAGCAAGGTGGAGAAGGGTGGGAATCGATCTGGAAGGGCAGACACCAGCACAGGGGGCTGTGACCAGACAGCAAATGGCAGAAAAAGAATGGGCCTTCAGGATTCCTTAGTCTAAGGGTCTCCTAGTCCAAGCCATAGTCTTCTATGCCACCGTGCTCTGCCCCAGTGATATCTGGGCCCTGCTGCCAGGAACTTTGCACAACTTGGATGAAATGCTGGGCCAGGAGATGTAACCTAGTGTGAGGTACAGCTGTCCCTCCCTGTGGCCGTACCTGTGGCATCCAGCAATGACAGATGTCGGCATCTCACCTCCCAGGGGGCACACCAGCACCAGAGATGGGACTTTCTGGAAACCCAAGGCTTTCACTCAGCAGACCTTGGGCTCCCTTGCATGGGCCTACTCTGTAATCAAAAGTCTGCCCTAAAAGTCTGCAGACCACAGAGCTAGCACAGGGATCAGAGAGAGCAGTTGCCTGCCTCCCCCCACAAGGAGGCTGTCTTAGCCCATTTCGGCTGCTATAACAAAATACCTGAGACTGGGCTATTTATAAACAACAGGAACTTATTACTTGTAGTTCTGGAGGCTGGGAAGTTCAAGATCAAGGTGCCAGCAGATTGGATGTTTGGTAAAGGCTCGCTCTCTGCTCCTGGGTACCTCTTGCTGCATCCTCACATGGTAGAAAGAGAAAAGGGACAAAGAGCTCCCTCAAGTCATTTTGTAAGGACACTTAATCACTTCCCAAGGGGCCCCATCTCTTAATACTAACACATTGGGTATTAGATTCCAACATATGAATTTGGGGGGACACCAACGTGCAGAGCACAGCAGAGGGAGAAGTGTGGAGCCCTGGAGAACATCACCTACCACTTCCTGTGCGACTCACTCCCCGCTTGGTGTAGGATGGGTCAGGGGATCTCAGGGAAACCCAGATTAGGGTCTCCTTTCCTTGCCACTCCCCAAAAAGGAAAGCTAGTCTGACAGATTAAGGTCATGGGAAAGCTGAGAGAAAATGGGACCCAGAGAGGTGAAGAACTCAGAGTCCTGGGGTACCCAGAGCCTGGGGGATGCCAGGGAATTTGGGGGTCTACAACCTGGGAGAAGGAGGGGATGGGAGCTCTCAGGGGTGGGGGAATAACCAAGCTGTTTAAACTCTATTTTCTAAGTTGCATCCCAACTGGTATTTCCAGAGTCATTTCTAGGGTAGGGGCCTGTATTCCTCCTTAGAACAGGGCTCCCCAAGGCCAGGACCATGTTTGTCATCAGACTAGGGGTCTCTGGGAGTGGGGCCTTAGCTCATCCTCTGTGTGGCCTCCTAAACTCAGCCCAGGGCTCTGGTTTCAGGGAGGGGATTCAACTCAGATTCAGCCTCCCCATCCAAGAAGATGCAACCCCTGAAGGCTCCCCGTGCCTTCCTGGGCCCCTTCCCAGCCCCACTCCCCTGCAGCCTCAGCAAGGAAGGAGGGGAGGAGAAAAAGGCCTTCCCAGCCTCGGCATAGACCTGCCCAGGTGTGTGGGGGGGACCAGCTCACCATCTCATTAACGTGGAATTGTTTTTAGGTTAATAATCTTGCGTTAATTTTCCCTTAAAATATTGTCTTTGACCGTTAAATGCTCACACTGTTATAAAAAGAACGTAATAAATGATCTTGAAGCAAATTCTCCTGCCAAATGTCATAATTTATTTGCATAATTAGCTCTTAATTTTAATTCAATATGCAAATCCACGCTTCCTTTCCATTGCAGCCGCCTGTTTCCCAGCCGGGCGGCCATGAATTTACTGTGACGCTCTCGCCACGGCTGTCAGAGGCGGGGGTGGGGAGGCAGGCACCTTCTGGGGCTGGTGCCCGGAGGAGGAGCTCAGACACACAGACTCAGATAGACAGGCCCACAGGCCCTATTACCTAGGTGCAGGACCTGTGTGGACACCAAAATACCGGTAAACTGAGGACGCGTGTAGAGACCTGGAGGTGAAGGCATATGAACCCGGACTTACAGGCTGACACATTAAGAAACCCATGGGCACCCACCGAGACACATTACATAGGCAGAAACACTGCCACGCATGAACACATGAACACAGACTCCCATGCAGTCACATGGCTTCATGGACACAGACAAATGGACTGACATTCGGAGACATGGGCATGCCCAGATACACCTACAAACGCAGAGAAACACAGAACGCAGCCAACGAGCAGAGATGCGTGGGCAGCCACAGCCATGCATCCAGGCAGACCCAAAAGCTCCCGACAGAGACATGCCTGGGCCTGGGCACAGATGTGCAGCGCCACACCTGGCGAGACACACAGAGCTGCTGAAGCCACACATCTACACGTACACACGCGTAACAAGACATGCTACCCTGAGGGAAACTTGACAACGCTACAGAAAAGCCAGGATGCTACATGGACACTCCACACACTTTAGAACTTGGCCTTCAAGTCTCCACAGCAACATTTTTGAGGCATCGTAGGGCTTGTGGAAAGAGCACTGAACTTAAAGTCCAGGGTCTGGGTTCTGGCTCCAGCTCCACTTCTCACGAGCTCTTGGACCTTGAATAAGCTCTTCAGTTTTTGTTAAATAACAGCTTTATTAAGATGTAGTCGCAGTGCTTGCTTTGGCAGTATATATACTAAAACTGGAACAATACAGAGAAGATTAGCAAAAAAAAACCAGATATAATTCACATACCATACAATTCACCTATTTAAAGTACACAAGCCAATGGTTTTTAGTATATTCACAGGATTGTGCAATCATCACCATAAGAAATTTTAGGACATTTTAATCACCCCTCACAAAACCCCCATATTCATTAACAGTCACTCCTCTTTTCCGCCAACACCCACCCACCCCGGCCCTAAGCAACTACTATTTATTTCCTGTCTCTCTATATTTGCTTACTGTGTGCATGATATATAAAGACAATCATAGAATATGTGCTTTTTTGTGACTGGCTTCTCTCACCTAACACAATGTTTTCAATATTTATCTATGTTGTAGCATGAATCAGTACTTCATTCCTTTTTATGGCAATGAACTAATATCCTGTTATAGGGATAAACCACATTTTATTTATGTGTTGGTCATTTGATGGCATTTGGGATATTTTCACCTTTTGGCTATCATGAATAATACTGCCAGGAACATTCTTGTACAGGTTTTTGTGTGGATCGATATTTGCATTCTCTTCAGTTTATTCCTGAGAGTGGAACTTCGAACTTCGTCTTCTTAGAGTTAGGTTTTCCCCTCTATCAAATGAGGGGGCTCCTCCTCCAGCTTCACTTGTTTACGATCAATGTGGCATTCTCTAGCTGAGATCATGGCTCTTGTCACACACCGGACATACACAGACACTCAGGTACTTGCACACACATACAAAGTCACATACTCAGTCACCAACACAGCCACCTGGACCCATACCATAGCCCCATAGCCCCAAGGGCACAGATGCACCTGCAGTGACCTAAACCCCCCGAAAGGACCTACATGCAGAATCCTAGAGAAGAAGATGGACATGGAGTTGGAGAGATGATGACAGCTACAGGGAAGAACGTCCTGACTCAGGGAGGGTCCTTTCATGATGAAGGAGGGGTGTTAGGGATGGCGGCTCTCTGGGGTAGTGGCTGTCTGGTTGGGTCAGGGTCTGAACACCAGGACACATGGGTCCCAAGTCCCTATCTGTTTCTGCCCTACCCTCTACCTGACCAGGGAATCCTTTGTCTCTCTGCCCCACCTCCCCAGAGGAAATGTGACCCCTCCTCATTCTTGCCCCCCTTCCTCACAAGCTAAGGAGACAAAAGGGATCCTTTTCCAGGATAATTAAGCCTCAAAGACAGCAGCTCCTCCCAGGAAACTGATCTGGTTTGCCCTGGGAGAGCCCTTTTGTGTGGGAGGGGAGGGACAGGGACACAGGAGAGATGGCCAGGAGAGCTCAGAGAGCACCACGGCTGGCCTACACTAACTCTTGTGGCCATATATTGCCTGTCACCAAAGTTTGATCTTTATTTCCCCTTCTTAGGAGAGGGGTTATGAAGTTGGGGCCTGATTAGCTACAGACTCTAACACAGTCTTGAGTAATCACGGGAGTCCTGGGTAGGGGCGGGAAGGAAACGCGTGTGTGTGGCTGTGCGGACGCCCACATTGTCATGGGTGTGTGTTGATGCTGTGGCTGAGTCTCAGTGTGCATGTGTGTGAATGTGTGTCTGTCCCCAACCCTCTCGGCCCTCACCCCCACCCATGCCCCCCTGCAGAAGACTCACTGTGCGGCCTCAGCGGAGTTTCTAACCTGGAGTGATCGCTTTCCTGATTTGCCACTTTAGTACTCTTGTTAATGAATTTTTAATCTTCTTAATGACATTAAACACGGAAAGTAATTAAGGAAAACAAGTTTGAAACTGCTGACTTCAACCCTTTATTCACAACTATTTAATGTAGAATTAATTTGATTTTGCCCATTATTCAAATGAACGCGCTACCTTCTCCTCAGCCCCAGGCCTGTCCCCTTGCCTCCTCCCCTGCATGCCCAGAGACCCCCTGTCATGATCACCCAGTTATCCCTGACCAAGTGGGTGCTGGTTTCATGTAACATGTCTGGGCAGGGGACCTGGGGGTGATGACTAGGCCAAACCCGGGGAAGGTGAGGAAGGCCGAGTGGCCTCTGGTTGGGAGAATTGCAACGAGGGAGACAGGAAGACAGAGGGGCCTGAGAGCCCCTTCCCCACGCTCTGTCCATCTCAGATTTCCACCCATGGATACTCAATCAATAGTCCCTACGTGTTCTGTGACCTGTGCACTCAAATGCTTGGATGTCGGAAGCTTGGGGTATTCAGATGTTTGGACATTTGGATTAGTGGGTATTTCATATTAGAATATATAAATCTGTAGAACTCAAAATAATCAGGTGTTTGGATGCTCAGATGCTGGGCTTGGTACCTGAATGGTCAGATCTCATGATATCCATTTTTCAGAATTTTAGACCAAGAGAAAGAACCTCCCACTCCTAAATCCTGGGCCTCAGGCCACTGTTTAGATGAAGCTACAATGGGCAAGTCAAAGCTGTGTGAGGCTGGGCTTGAAACCGATCCAGGTCCTGGGAGCAGAAACCAGGCCCCAGGACAGAGCCAGCTTATCCCTGAGCCTGACAGTTTGTCTGCCACCTTCCAGAAGGGGTCCTTAAGCTCCCTCTGAGTCCTGGGTGATAGGAGCCCCTGGGCGGTCAGTGCCTGGGTCTTCTCCAAGTCTGAAGGCAGTGGAGCAGCGCCTCTTCCCCAGGGCAATGTGCTCTCGGCTGGGTGGGGAGCTGGGAGAACAAGTGCAGGAGGTCACCCCAGCCTCGGGACTCCTTCCCCAAAAGGCCTGTTCACTTCAGCTATGGGTGTCAGATCCTGTTTTGTGCGGGAGTGCGTATGCATCTGTGCACGGCCACGAAAGGAGATGTAGGTTGGACACAACCCAGGGAGGCAGCAAAGGGAAGTGGGACTATGTTAGCATCAGCCTCAGGTGGGTCGGACTTAAATCCTGACTTTGGGCAAGTCCCTGACCTCTCCTTTCCTCCTCACTGAAGTGGGGAGACCGCGTCTTACCTCAAGAAATTGTGGTGACGAAATGAGATGTTGGAGGGGTGGTCGTGGCACAGCGCCTGGCACACGGGGGCCTCCCCCTCAATTCCCGTCCTGTTACCCCAAGCCCCACCAGTGGGAAGAAAGGAGACTCTAAGAATGTGCCAGAGAAGAAAAGCTGAAGACTTCTGGGGCTGGGACCAAACGAGGGTCTCTGGAAGATGGGGACTTGCCCAGACACCCTGAGAGTTGGGGAGAGCTGATGGGAGGGGAGTCAGCATCAGACTCCCCTCCCCTCCCCCTTAGCAGCCCCGGAAATGCTCCTCTAGCCATTGCCCTGAATTAGCTCCCAG
Source organism: Cheirogaleus medius (assembly GCA_008086735.1). Taxonomy (NCBI): domain Eukaryota; kingdom Metazoa; phylum Chordata; class Mammalia; order Primates; family Cheirogaleidae; genus Cheirogaleus; species Cheirogaleus medius. The sequence goes on from VBSM01003143.1 coordinate 16,833,879, forward strand.
AAGGAGTTTCCCTGCCCCTTCCCCCTTCCTCTTGCCTCTTCTGTCTCAACAAGCCTCCCCAAGTCACTTCCCTCATCTCAGCGCCTGGAAGAAAAGCAGCCCCAACCCCATGCCCCTCCCTTCATGCTGCACTGAGCCATGACTGGGCCTGAGCTGATGCGAGAGTCTCCCTCACCCCGTCCTCCCATTCCGAGGACTTTATGGGCTGAGACGCTGCCGGCTCGCTCACTTCTCCCTCTCCCGCTCCTCTTTCCATCATTCTCCACGTCTCTTCCTCCCTCTTTCTTTCCCTGCAGAGCCTGCCTTGCTCTTCCCTGTCTGTCTGTCTCCATCTGCGTGTCTGTCTCCACCTCTCTAGGTCTTGCTCACTTTCTTGAAAGAGCATGGATTCTAGAACATTTCCAGCTACCACTACTGTCCAGGGCACACTCTCAGGAAATGAAAAACAGCCTGAGCCCAGCAGGGGACATGGGAGGAATCCACTCTTGAGAGTGCCCTGGGGTAGGGGGCACCCTGAAACTCACCTGCCCCCTGCAGTGCAGTCCCAGCCAGGCCAGAGCGCAGAGCAGGCAGGTGTCTGTCCCAATTATTGCACCCACTTCTCCTCCTTGATCACAACCTGGGAAGGGCCAGGGGGCTTCTAAAGGAGAGGACTAGATCAATGTAGCACACCTACATCACCCTCCCACCCCTATGTACCCACCCAACACCCCCCCAATATACACTCACATAACAGACAGACCGGCACCCCACTCACACACAGACACAAGTATGCGCCAGCACAGACACACACAGCTCCCCCAGCACACAGATCCCACACATGCACACAGATGCATACGCACACACACATATACACGCAGAGATCCCACAGGCGCCCAAAAGCACAGGGCAATGATTAATGTCCCCTCAGAAAAAGAAATTATATCGAATAAATTAAACTACTGTGGCAGCAAATTGAAAAATAAGGATGTAAATGAGGTTTGAATACTTAATATCGAAGACAAGGGGGGAACGAGAAGGGATCGCCGGGTCCCGGGAGAAGGGAAAGGATGGTCCCTCCTGCCCCCAAATTCGACTCTGGCTCCTGTCCAGAGACCTCGGAGCTGGGGCAGGGGTAGTCTAGGGGCTCCAGTCAGCACCAGGGACTCTCCCCCCAGTGGCCATTGCAGAGTAGGTCTCAGAACCTCTGGAAAGACTCAGGGAGGGAGGATTGGGAGGCCGTGGGGAGGACGTGGCATGGCCACCTGGCAGCATCTCCAAACCCACCCCTGACAGCCCCCAACACACAGATGGACACTTGCTTTCAGCCCCAACACATGCTCCTTTGCAGGCCCTCCTGGCTTACGGGAGCCACTACTCCACTCTCCCCGGCCCCTGCCTGCCCACCCAAAGGCGTCTGATCACACGCACCCTGCTCACCCCTCACAGCTCAATCCCAAAGCTGCACAAGCTCTCAGAACTCATCAACCCCTGTGTGGCCCCCGTTATAGCCTAACCCGCACATACCCTGAACACAGCACATTCTGCCCACTTGCCTACCAACACCCCAATATCACCCTGGCATGGTCCTACCCACATCACACACCCCCAAACTCCAGCACACATGCCCGCACACACGTAAGCATTCTCTCTCTCTCTCTCTCTCTCTTTCTCACACACACACACACACACACACACACACAAACTCTTTCCCTTGGAGCACATAATGACATAGTCCTGTCACCCCCTCCCCATACAAAGCATCACACACGCACACACGTCCCCCTCCACACACACATCCCCCACACAGTGGAGTAGCCCATCCTGGGGCCCAGTCACCTCAGAAACTGGGGAGAGTGGCAGGCTTGGGAGAGGCTTCTTTTTCCCTCTAAGCTTTAAGCAGTCCTCCCTGCACACACACGCACCACACACAGACATACACATGCACACGAGACAGGCGCTGCGGGGAGCACTTGCATTCAGCCTCCATCTCTTTCTCTCTGCGTCCACCTTTGTGGCCGGCTCAGTTTCCCTCGCTCTGCCTGTCAACTGCTTCCCCCTACCCTGCCCCGTTGCCTTTGTCTTGGACACCCCAACATACCCCTGCCTCCCTCCTCCCCGCCGGCTGCACCCCCCTCCGGCCCCCGCCCCCTTCCCCTCCTCCGCGTTGCTCGCTGTCGTCTCTGTTCATATATATTTAGTATTTATTTACAAGGCTGGGTTTTTTCCCTGGGCGGGAAGCCAGCCGTGCACAGAAATCCTTAAGATGCTATAAAGCTGGTGAGGTATAAAATGGAAAGTGGTTAGTGCGCTGTTTGGAGATATCTCACCGGCGGCCGGGCCCGCGCCGCCCAGCCGGCCGCTGTAAATCTCCCGGAGTTTAGCGCGCTCGTTTGCGTCTGGCCGGAGGGAGCCCCGCGCGGGGCGGGGGAGGGCGCCCCCCAGCGCCGGGACCTTCTGGAGAGGCTGGGGCCCCACAGGCGCCACCCCTCCTCCAGGAGACAAGGAAGACCCCTTTTGGGGAAACAAAGGCCCCTCGGCTGTGCCTCTTCTGAACTTCGTCAAGGGGGACCGAAAGAGGAGTAAAGACCCCTCAGTGCGCGGGCCCCGCGGGACCTGACGTGCCCAACACCCCTGCACGGGATCCCGAAGAGCTTGCTTCACTTAGCCCTCCGTCGTCGCCAAAGGGCTGGTGGCATGGGGAGCCTGGAGGTGACTCTGGCTGGGAGGTCACTCAAGGACAGAGCAGAGTTTAGGGGAGCCTCCGTGAAATTCTATCTGGGTTAGGAACCAAGGTTCTGCCACCAAGCTGGGTGCTCTCACCTCCTGGAGCCCGTTTCCTCTTCCTCAGTGGTCTCCTAATAGTTCCTGTTCACGGGCTGCAGGAGAGTAAAGGAGTGGAGGCAGGCAAAGGGTTTAACACAGTGCCTGGTATGCAGCAGGTGCTCAATAAATGCTAACTGGTGTTATTTGTGCCCATGCACTCAGCACTTTGATCACCCACATATTCAGTTAGTTGCTCCGTTACTCCTTTATTTAGTCAGCTATCCACGGCTTCCACCCACCCATCCGTTTAGCGGCTTAAGCGCTGCCATTCCAGGCTCTGCAGTAGAGGGTTCGGCAGGGACATGGGGCTCCCGGCTGGATGGCGTGGTAGGTCTCCGCTGAAAGGGTAAAGAGCCACTTCTGGACTAAGCAGCATTACAGGGCAGCCGGGAGGAGAGGGCTTGCCCGGCGCATCAGCCTGCCTGGCACATCAGCCTGCCCATCAGCGACTGCCACAGTCCTTTGAGCTCTTGTGGTCTGAGAGTCACAGGAGAAGCAGCGGCCCCTATCTGCAAGGAGCAACTAGACTGTGACCTCCCAGAGGGCAGCTCTCATCTCACACAGACCCTCTCCCCCCAGCAGAGCCCAGAGCTTGCTCTCCTGAGCTGTCAGTAAGTGCTCTTTGATTGATGAGGTGGGAAGGCTGAACTCTGCCACACTCCTCTCTCGCTCTGGAGAGATGACACACCTGTCATACAGCCTGCACACGCACGTCCCAGCTCACCTGGACACATGTCAGGAGGGCCAGGAATAATGACAGGGAGCTCTTAGGTGGTCACTGTCCAGATTAGGAAGCTCAGAAGAGTCAAGTCTGTGTCACATAGCCACGTCCTAGCCACTTTTGCTGAATTGGTTTATTTGTTCACTTATTCATTCACTCATTCATTAATTTATGCAACAAGTATTTCCTGAGTCTCCTGGGCTAGGGAATGAGGGGGACATGAACGAGCATTACTTAGTCCTGGCTCTCAAGAAGTTTATAGTCCAGGACAGCTGTATGGCAAGTGCACAAGTCAAAACAGCACCAAGAAAGCCATGGGAGAAGCCAGGAAGCTGTGGAGAGGCTTATAAGCTTCCCAGGGAAGAGAACTCACTGCTGGTGTGTGTGTGTGTGTGGGTGATAATAATAATAATAATGATAATAGCAATTATAATAGCAGCCAGCAGGCACCTTGCTAAGCATTTCACCAGGAATATTCAGAAGATGGCTTTGCTTGAATGGTATTTTGCGGAGGATTAGAATTTTGACAGGCAGAGATGAGTTGGGGTGTTGGAGGGTGATGCTATTCCAGAAGGAGCGCGCCACAGGCAGAGGAAGAGCATGAATGCGTGCTCAGAGGTGGGAAATCGCTGGGTGGGGAGCATTCAGGGAACCACTGTGACTCCAATTTGGCTGGCAAATGTGAGCATGCAGGAGAGTCATGGGGAGGCTTGGAGAGAGGGGCAGGGGCCAGATCAGGAAGGGCTGTAAATATCAGAGTAAGGAGTTTGCATTTTATATAGTAGGCAATAGGGAGCCATTGAGGGTTTTTGAGCAGGGGAGTGACATGATCAGAGCTGTGCTTTAGGAAAATTAATCCGGCAGCAGTGTGTAGAATAATTGGAGACAATGAAACTTAAAGTCAGAGGAAGATAACTCTGCCCATCTTGGTGACTGGTGCATGGTAGGCACTCAATAACAGTTTGTTGGTTGAATGGAGGTGACCTATGACAGCCATCATAAGTGCCTTCATGGGGGCAGTGCTGATGGTGGAACAAAGGTGGGTGCAAAAGGCATCAAAAAAACTATCTCTGAATTTGTTAACTGACTGAGGGTAGGGATGAGGACGAGGGAAGAAAGAGAGGCTTCAAGGGTTTGATCAGGGTCAACAGTGAGTGATGGGGCCATTAACCAAATAGGGGAGTCACAAGTTGTTGCTGGTTTTCGGAGAAACTTATAAGTTTGGTTTTCCACATATTAGCCTTGCACTGCCTGCACTGTGGGCTTGGATCTCAAGGGAAGCTTGGAACTAGAGGTAGATGTTTCCATCACCCGTGGAAGGTGCCAGAGTACATGAGATCTCCTGAGACTATGCAGGGAGAGATGGCAGAGAGCTGAAGGAGAATCGGGAGAGTGCAGTGGGCAAGTAGCCCAGAGAGGAGTGAGCTTTAAGGAGAGAGGTATTGCCAAGGCTTCCCATGGGATGGGGCCTGAGTCAGGTGTGGGGTCTGTGGGTCAGAAGTTGGACAAGAGGCCAGGGCAACCTTGTGGAGGGAGGTGTGGGTGGAATGGAGACAGCTGCTGCCAGGCTGGACAGCAGGGGATACCAGTGTGTAGGTGGACCCCAGGGCATAGCATTCATGGACACTCCAATCCCTGCCCAGTGCACAGACCAAGCCCCCAGACTTACTGTTTCCCCGAAGGCCCTCTTGTCCCTCTCCTGGATGGAGTGGCTGCCAACCTGGCCTGGAGAGGACATCGGGAATCAATGAGATGGACTGTTCCTCATCCTGGGATTCCCCAAACCCTCTGATCTCAGCACACCAGGAGGCTTTTTGGGTTCATGTTATTTACTTGGCTTCAGCCACACCACTACACTCTTCTCTCTGATGTAGGCTACACCCGTGCCCAGTTGTCCCCTGGATATGCTTGGCCATCCTCTTCCTTGGCACTGGAGATCACTCTGGTCCACAGCCTGCTGCCTCTGTCCTTGGCCGTACCCTCAGCCCAAGCACTTGAGCTGGTGATACCCAGGTCCCGCAGGACTCTGGAGTACAAGAAGTGGCTGGGGATCAGGGGAGCAGAGGGGACAGGGCCCAGAACCTTGCTTCCCATTTAGGAGGAGCAAGGCACAGGAGGTGGTGTGGGCCCCCACCCTCCCGGAGGGGACCCGCAGTCCTAAATGCCCCTGCGCCTTCTCCATATTGTGGGAAAAGCTGCCGCATCCATCACTGTCAGCCATCGAGTTTGAATAAATTTGAATGCACTGAGCCGTGGGCTGCAGTTTCTATAATATCACTTTCCAGTTTGAATATTTCACTTACTTTTTTTTTTTTTTGAATTTCTTTTTATCCAACAGTTTCTCCTCCTTTTCATCTACCCCCGCTACAGTCAAGCTCAGGATGTAGAGAGAGGACAGTGCCTCGAGGGTGTCTGAGATGGGAAGAGGCCAGGCCTTTGCCAGCTTTGGCACCTCTGTCCTCCCACCCACCGGGACCCTCACCCAACTCATGTTATCCCTGGGCCTGGAGCCTAATTTCTTCCTACTCGTGTAGATGGGGAAATAGCAGCTGGAGAATGAGCCACCCTCCCACTGCCCGTCTTCGGCATGGGCAGACTGAGTGTGCCAGGGCCCTGCTTCTTCCTTCCGGGGTTGGAGCCTCTCACCTACTGACCCTACATCACATGAGCGCACACACATCATCTGATACATTGATTTTTACCTAGATGTTAATGGTAGATTGTAATTTCCCATGAGGAAGCTTGCTCCCAAGTCTCTCCAGCCACTGTCCAGCCTTCCTTTATAAATAAGGACCCCCAATTCTGGACCTCTTCCCCTGTCTCCCTGCAGATCTTCACTCTCCACCCGTCAGCGTGCTACCAATATAGCCATGCCTTCTGGCTGGGGGCTGCTGGGAGGGAGGAAGGCCCAGAGTCCTGACAGCACACTCCAGAGAAGCACCCCCAGGTCCTGGCCATAAGCCCCAAGATGTGCTAGACCTTGGTTGGTGCCACCTCCACTCCCCACCCAGAGCTCAGGGGCCAAGTAGAGCCAAGGGCAAATAGGGAAAGAGACCATCTAGGAAGAAACAAGTCAGGACTGCATTTGGAGTGGAGCCCAGAGGGGGATGGGGAGATAAAGAGGTTAAGAAGGGTCTTCTGGGGACCCTTTGAGTTTGTATCTCTCCATAGGGAGGTCTGGCCACACTGTTACTTGGACCATCCATCAGCTATGTCCACTACACTGACAATCTCTAGAAGGCAGTGACCATCCATGAGGCTCATGGTGACACTTACCATTAGTGAGGACACTCTGCTACATTGGGCACACTGACCAGTCAGTGGACACTGAGTACCCCAACCATCTAAAAAGGACTCATGACATTGACCATGAGGATCCTTGACCATCCAAGGAGGCACCAGCATTCCAGGCCATCTCCATGGAGACATTGTTCAAAGAGCATGTTCTCCTCCTCCTGCCAGAAACAGCATTTTCTTCAAATACAAACAGTACCCCACAATGCCCACGTTGGCCACACTAGGTATGCATGGTGGAGGGTGGGGGTGGGGGGATGAGGGAAGCAGGAGGCAGAAAGCCTTAGTGATCTGCGACTTTCTGGAGGTGATGGTGTAGCTCCCTGCTGTGTGCCTGGTCCTCTGTGCTCATAGTTAGGTTGTGGGAAGGCAGGAGACAGGAAGGAAATGGTTACACTCTGGAGAGCTCATGGTGTGGTTGCAGAAATGAAATTGTCACTAAGTGTAATATTTATTTCTACTTGACATTTTGCCATGTTCAAAGGAGTCTGAGATTTAGAAAACATATACACACACACAGAGTTAAAGAAAAAGAGAGAAGACACCCACCGCAGGCCGGGCCCCTGCTGTAAGTGGCCCAGCTCTCAGGGTGCTCACGCCCAGTGGGGTCAGGTAGTCAGGGAAGGGGCTGTCTGGAGGAGGTCGAACTATTCTGGGGACTTACCAGATGTCAGAAGTTCTAACCAGGAAGAACAAATGAGAGCAGCAGGGCCAGAGTGAGCAAAGTCAGAGAAATGGACTGAACGTGTGGCCAGTGCTGGAGCAGGGAGGGGTTGGCAATGGGGGTGGTGAGTTTGGGGTGGGGTGAGCAGCTGGGAGAGATCCAGTATGTTCCAGGGACAATGAGGAGAGGAGAGAAAAACCAAAGGCCACTGATGGAGGGGTGGTGGGGTGGTCAGCGTGCGGGGAGCACTTAGCAGGCACCTTGGACTAGGTTGGCCGCATCCCAGTCTTACCTAATTCTAACACAGGGCCCTCAGCACCCTCTTCCTGCGTGTCCCACCCCGCCATGAGCTCAAACTCAGCACCCCAGCAAAGCAGGGAGGGCGAGCCATGCACAGCAGGGGCCCCAGGGAGGAGCTGCACACCCCTGTGGGGGGGGGCCGAGCCTCCCCCCACCACCGTTTGCCCCAGCCGGGCCTGCAGCGGGACGGAGTGTGGCGTGAAGGGAGAGGCTCTCCTGCCGCACCATGACAGATGATTGACTCGAAACAATATCTAAGGCGATCAGGATAAAGTGCTGGCCATTTCAAGGCTCAGCAGAATTCAGATTCTAATTAGACTTCTCACCACATTCCAAATAAAAATGGTTCCCCTGGTATCCTCTTTGCCTATCAGGTGTCTCTCCCTGATCGCTGGAACAAAACGCATAAAGAAAGTGATTAAAGCCATAACAAAGGCATAAAATTGGAATTATCGCTGCCACCACATCTGGGAGCACCGAGTGTCACCACACCGCCCCCTCCTCCCCAAACCCACACACACACAGAAATGCCGCCCCATCACAGCTCCTGGCTGGGCACCCTGGGATGATAGCCATCCGATGGGTGTGGGTGTGGGGGCTCTGTGTGGAGCTAGGGGGTCCAAGGAGCCAGGGGCTGGAGATCAGGAGGTGAATGGAGTGAGTGAATGAGGGGCTCCAGGCCTGGGGACGAGGGGGTGAGTGGACCAAGGAGCAAGGGGTGGGGCCAGATAATGGTCACTGTCTCTAGTGTCTAGACATTTACTAGGGGGAGGGGATTTGGGGCTTTTGCCTTGATCACCTCGTCAATCCCAGGACATGCGCCCACATGCGCATACACAGGGCTGACAATATGCTACAAATATTCTCAAGCATTCCACACGGTGTCTGTCTCTGTTGGGAGATCCCTGCCCTGCCAACAGACCCAAAGTCCCCCAACTGACCCCCTGCCCAGGCCACTGGACCTTGGGTTGGTATTCAGTTCCCTTTTCCAGCCGACTTCCAACAGGGGGCACCCACCTCTAGAGACTACCAAGTCCCCTTTGGTCCCCAGCATGTGTGTGCACAGCCAGCATGTAATCTAGAGACCTCAGTTCCCTACAACACACATTTGTGTGTGCACACAGACACACACACCATGCCATAACAATACCCTCATGGCGTGCACACTCTGGAGAGACAGCAGAGGCCCCCATCTCAGCGGGGTGCCCTGGCCGAGGGGTCTCTCTGCCTCTCCGGCTCTCCCGCCTCCCTACTGCAGCCCCCAGCTGCCCCTCACGGCCAGCCTGGTGCCTGGCGCCGGGCAGCCCTGCTCCCTGCGTGGGGCGGGGAGGCAGGCGGGAGGTCCAGAGGAGGGTGAAGGAGTGGGAGCCGGGCTCTGAGCGGGGACGATATAAAATTAAAAGGTAAAAAGCAGGAACGCAAATGGAGGGTGCTTTCAGCTTTCACATTATTAATGACTCTTCAAAAAATCGGCGAGTTTTCCAATCTTCTCTGAGAAGCGCTTGAAGGAGCTCACAGATGAAACTGACCTTCAAAATGTTCTTTGGTCTTTAGTTAAGAAATTCGCTCGCCATTATGGCATCATTAGGGAAACAAGGATAAAATTACTCCATGGTTAATGACCTATAGTATCTCCCCACCAAAATTTGTTTCAGATCTAATAAAACTGTGCTTAACACACTCGGATGAGTTATGAGGACTGTTCTGCAGGGTATTAAAATGTGGAAAATAGATTTTCCGAAGCTGGGGGGACTGGACTTTTTGAATCAGATAGCAGAATGGAATTTTCTGGGCAATAAATTCTTCCATGTCTCAATTTCATCTCGAGCTCTCTCTCTCTCCTGCCTGCCTCTGCCCCTCTCTCTCTCTCTCTCTCTCTCTCTCCCTCATACTCTCTCTCTCCCCCACTCTCTGTCTCCCTCTCTCTGTCTCTCATCTTTTCCTAAAATACTGAAGCAACAGAGAAACCTTGCAAATTTGAAGCCTACATAAACTTTGAGAAAAGCAGAGTGGGAAAGGCCATCTGTGTGTGACAGAGGGAGGCTGCATGTGTGCACACACTTCTGTGGGTCCTGCCTGTGTCACAGGAGTGAAGGCAAGGAGGCAGCTTCCTCTGCCACCTCACCCAAGTGTCTCTACACACGCCCAAGGTGGGAATGCCACCCTCCCTCTCTCTGCTGCTGGCCGAGCTGGGAGATCTCGCCCTCTCCCCCAATCACAGGGCACACCTTCACTAATAACCCTCCTCCCAGGGCCTTGACACATGCCAAGGCCAGGTGTCAGCGTGCAAGAGAGTACACCTCTCCCTGTCCACCCCAAACTTCATGGGGACGGAAAGGGGCTGGGCTGCACTGGCCTTGTGAGGGGTCAGAGCTGCCCTGTTTTGCACACATGCGTGCACATGAGCACATGCTGCCACTATAGATGGGGCACACCCAGATGCCCTGGCCAGCCAGGCTGGAGGCTGAGACCTGAGCCCCGGGCCCAAGCAGCGGCTGAAGGTTTTCGGGGGCTGGATACTGCCGCGGAGAGAGGTGGCTGGCGAGGTAATGGCATTTTGCTCTCTTTAAACTTTAATCTTTCCTATTAATTCCCTGCAACTGGAGAATGTGTGAGAGTTAATGTTCCGTGAACGTGTTTCGCACTCGGCAGTCTCTTCGAGCTAATTACCTTCAGGTGCTAAATGGAGGGAAATTGCAATCCATTTGGATGTGAAAAAATTTCGCCTTCCCGTCCCCTGTGAGACATCCTTTTTCCTGAGTGCTGCAGAAAGAATGCTCTCTGGGTGGGAGTTTTTTTCCTAATGTTTTTTTTTTTCAGCCCTCTCCCCCGCCCCCTTTCTTCAAGAGTCTGGGTTTTGCAGGACAGTGGTGGTTGGAGACTGGAGGAGGCTGGGCCTTGGCAGAAGGTCCCAGTCTGGAGTGTGGGCCAGGTGGGAAAGGACTTCCATGCAGGGGAGACACCCTGGCTAAGAAGCTGGCCCCCGCCCCTTGGAGGCCCTGGAGTGGAAGTGTATTTACACGCTTAATAACACGCTTATTACCAATGTTTCTCAGTTGCTAGGTTTTGAATACAGATATAATAGAATTTTACAAGCCACATAAAAGCTGTCCTTCTCTTGGACCCTTACCGGAGTGGCTGGTAGGGCGGAGGACAGGGGATGGAGAATGGGGATGAGGAGGGGGCCTGAGGAGATAAGGATAACAATGGGCGGCAGAATGAGGGGAGAGGAAAGAAGAATGGGATGGAAGAAGATGGGCCTAGGAATGGGGCTATATGAAGATGGGAGTGGGGAAAGATGGGTCAGCGCCTCTGTTCCATGCCGTGAGATACCTGGAGCACCAAAGAGGAAGGCACTAAGGCCAGAGTCTGCTCTTGAAGCCCTTTAGTCTGAAGCACATTCATCTTAGTGAAGCCCCCATCCCTCTAGCCCCATCCTTGACCTCTGGCCTCAGACCTCAACTTGAACAAAGCTTCACAAAAGAGGTATCTAGTTTGACCACCTCCCTCTGCCCTGGGTCCCACCCACTAGCCTTTGCAAACTCCAGTCCTTAACCTGGGTTGGGGCAAGGAGCTGCCGAGATATAACATTTTGCTTCTCCCTACCTAACAGGGAACAGTCTGGCTTAAAAAACGTAAGACAGAGCCCTCCCGGGGTAAGAAGAACTCCACTTAAAAGAGGATTTGGACCTCCATGATGCTGTGTGTTTACCCTCCCCTTGGAGTTTCCTCTCAGACCTACATGTGTCCTACTTGGGAGGCAACAGCCATTCTTCCCAAAAATAAAGGGCCTACTTCAAGAGGATACATTGGGAAAATATGGAAGTGCCTTCAGTTTATTTATTTTTAAAAGCTTTCTATTCTGGAGAATTTAAAATATATATTTTTTAAAAACTTCCATAGTCCTATCACCTAGCTTCAACAATTATCAACATGTGGCCAATCTTATCTCATCTTTATCCCCTGCTCCATCCACCAGGATTATTTGGAAGCAAATCACAGATATTAAATCAGTTCATTCATAAATATTGCAATATATATTTCTAAAAGTTAAGGACTCTTTTTTTTATTTTTTAAGTTTTTAAAATTTTTTTCTTTAAATTATTTAATTTATTCTTTTTTTTTTCCCCCACTGGGCTCATGTCTTAAGTTAAGAACTCTTAACCACAATACCATCAATCCACTTGATAAAAATTATTAATAGCTGTAATTCCTTACTCTCATTGAATGTCCAGTGTTCAAATCTTACTAAATCAGGTTCTAATCAACATCCATGAATTGTATGTGGTTGATGTGGCTCTAAGGTTTTTTAAATTCCACAAATTGTACTTTTTTTTTTTGGGAATTTATTGAAGAAACTCTGGGCCACCTGTCCTATGGAATATCTTTCATTCTAGATTTTTGCTGATTGCATCCCCGTGGTATCATTTAACATGTTTGTCTGTCCCTTTAAATTGGTAGATTCTAAAGTTGCTTGCCTTCAAGTTTGATTTTTTTTTGGCAAGAATACTTTACAGGTGGTGTGAACTTCCTATTGTATCACATCAGGGCCACATAATTTCTCATTCTCTTTCTTTTTATATCAAGATTAATCAGTGGGTTCAGTTGCTGCCAATCTATTTATTATAAATTCTCTTCAGCTTTTTCCCCCATTAGCTTTTCATCTAATGGTTTTAACAGCCATTTACTATCATTGACTAGATCCATTATTTCATTAGAGATTGTTGGATTTGTTTTAACATTGTTTATTTTCCCCAACTTTTTGTTTTTTTATTTTGTTTATTTTTTTATTTCAGCATATTATGGGGGTACAAATATTACGGTTATGTATATTGCCCATGCCCCCCCTATTTTCTCCAACTTTTTATGTTAAAAAATTTTAAATCTACAGAATAGTTCTTTGTTTCAATGAACACCCATACATTTTGCCACAGATTCACTACTTTGTACTTATTTCCCCATATTTGCTTCATTTCTCCCTTTCTCTTTCTGAAACATTTGCGTTAGTTGCTGACATAATGATGTTTCACCCCTAAATACGTTATTTGTTTCTTTGTTTATTTATTTATTGATTTTGGGACAGAGTCTCGATCTGTTGCCCAGGCTAGAGTGCAGTGGCATCATCATAGCTCACTGCAACCTCAAACTCCTGGGCGATCCCCTGTCCTCAGTCCCCTGAGTAGCTGGGACTACAGGTGTATGCCACCACACCCAGAAAACTTTTTGTGAAGATGGGGTCTTGCTCTGTTGCTCAGGCTGGTCTTGAACTCCTACCCTCAAGCAATCCTCCCACCTTAGCCTCCAAAAGTACTAGGATTGCAAGCATGAGCCACCAGACCCAGCCAGCATTTATCTTTTAAGAACAAAGACATTCTTCTATACTGCATAGTACATGCACTTTCAGGAAATTTAGCGTTTGTCTAATATAGAATTCATATTCAGAAACCTCTCCATTATCCCCACAATGTCCTTGATAGCTACCCTCAGCCTCATTCCAAGATCTTGCATTGCATTTAGTTATTTTGTCTCTTTTATCTTATTTATTCTGGAACAGTTTCTCAGCTTTCGTGTGTGTGTGTGTGTGTCTTTCATAAATTTGGTTCTTTTGGAAAGTCCAGGCAGAATGCCCCCAGCTTGGACTTGTCTGATGTTTCCTCATGATTAAATTCAGGCTACACATTTTGGGCAGAACTACCACATCAGTGATGTGTCCTCAGCACATCACATCTGGGGCACGTGATGTCAGTTTCTCCCAGTAATGGTGATGATAAGTTTGATTTTTAAGGTGGCATCATCCAGATTTCTCCATTGTAAAGGCACTTTCCTCTCTTTATAATGAATACATTACCTATGGGGGATACTTTGACACTATGTGAATATCCTGTTCTCTAGGCAGCTTTCATCCAGTAGTTTTAGCATCCATTGATGATGATACTGCCTGGATCAGTTATGAGTATGGTGGTTACAAATGGTGAATTTTCTAATTCTATAATTACTTCTACCTTTATTAGTTGTCACTCTTCTGTAGCGATGTTTATTTTTAATAAGGAAGACTCTTCCCATATAGGATATCTTGGTAAGAATGGGGAAGCTGTACTGGTCAGGATTAGGCATGGCTATGGTCCCTGGGGATACCATGTTCACATAAGCAGTGCCACCAATCAGCATCCTAGGTATACTTGTGGCCCCAGGGATATCTCCCCACAGGGCCAGGTACCCCTGTGATCTATAAGGGACCCTACCCCCTATAACTAGATACAGCAGTGGTTTCCTAGAAAACTATTTGCAGGATCAGGTACCCATGGTCTCTGAGAAATACCACCCACCATGGTACATGAAAAATATAGGTCGAATGCAGGATTAGGTATACTGAAAAACCATAAGGAACACTTCTCCACAGGATCAAGTATAGCCAGTGTCTTCAGAGAGACCCTCCCTTTGCATGCAGTTCTGGAATACATAGAAACTCATTATGAGCTCTTACCCTGATTCCTTGGTTAGTTCTTACAACACAATTCTAATTCTGGAATAGTTTACCAGTTGCCTGGCCGGACACAATGGGATACTTTGGTGTACCTCCTGCCTCTGGTCTAGCAGAAGTCCAGGCTGTTTGCTAGGCAGGGACATCCGAGGTAGCCTTACAGCTACTGCTCCTGGGATGAGACAAGGCAGTCCTACTCAATGGATGACAGGCAGGCTCACTACGGGCTCTTGGGTGGGCTGACCTCCCACCATCATTGGATCCCTTAGGCCACAGTGAACCAGAGCCTCTGAATTGGCAGATGTATGAAGACCACAAGAAGATCTTTCCTACTGAAGAGGAGATTCTTTAACTAAGCCATGTTAATAAAGCAGCAAATGGCAAAAAGTTACCTGAGCTAGCTTAAGCACAAAGGGATATTTGCTGAGAATATCCAGGAATATCTCATACATTTGGTCTTGGAAAGAACAGAAGCCAAGGCAGCTCTGTGTCCCTAGAAGCCAAAGCCTACTGGCCTTCTTCTTCATGATGCTATTAATTATTTTCAGAAATGTGCTGTCTTGGTGTTCACAAGATGAGCTGGGCACACCCTGCCCAAGCAGGTACAAGCCAATGTAAATTCAGTCAGAGCAAGAAGCTAACTGTCCCTCAGCTCCCCAGCCAGGGCAGAAGAGCCTGCCCTGGCTGGATTCAAGCTGCTCTGGCAGCATCTCCCCAGTATGCTAATTAGTAAATCTCTGCTGAGTTGCTCTTTTCGTCAATAAGTAATGTCCCACTTTATCCCTATGAATGCTTTCACTCCTAAATTCTTGTCTGATATCAGTATTGCTAGCCTAGCTTCCCTTTGGATAATATCTGCCTAGCATATTTTGTTCTATATATCCATTTTCAACCTTTCTGTGACTCTATGTTTTATGCAAATCTTTTTTGAACAGCCTAGACCTCGATTTTTTTAAAAAAAATTTGAAAATCTCCTTTAATGGGCAAGTGTGATATGCCTACATTTATTGTGATTAATGCATGTGGCTTTACTTATTTTGTGTTTTCTGTTTACCATGCTTTTTATTTTGCTTTTCCTCTTTTCCTTCTGTGTTTTTCCCTCTTTCATGCCTTCCATAGTATTGATAAAGTTTTCTTATTCTGTTTTTTATTTTCTTGTCTACTGGGTTGGAAGTTAAACACTCTATTTCTAGAGAAATAAGAGTTACCTTTAACTTGCTGTAACATGCATATTTTACTTAACAAAGATTTAACTCAATCTATATTTTTGTTCTTTTAAATAGTAGAAGGATCTTAGAATGTGAACCAAAGCTTTCCATTTTTGATGTTATCTATTGATTATTATTTTAGTTCCATCATATTTTTTACTCTTTCAAAACAGTAATCATTATTATTATTTAGATTTATGCACATATTTACCAGTTTATTTGCTTACTATTGCTTCTAATAGCCCAATTCTTCCTTTTGAGTACAATTTCTTTCTTGCCAAAGCACAATGTTTAGAAATTCTTTTAGCAAGGATCTGTGAATAGCAAACTCTCTTTCATTTGTATCTGAAATTCTCTTTTGTCACCTTTTCTGTTGAATGATAATTATCTGGATATAGAACTTTTACTTTGTTTTCGTTTTGGATAGGATCTCACTCTACTGCCCAGGCTGGAGTGCAGTGGCATCATCATAGTTCACTGCAACTTCAAACTCCTGGGTTCAAGCAATCCTCCTGTTTCAACCTCCCAAGTAGCTGGATCTACAGGTATGCACCACCATGCCGTCTAATTTTTCTATTTTTTGTAGAGACAGGGTCTTGCTATATTGCCCAGCCTGGTCTTGAACTCCTGGTCTCAAGCAATCCCCCCACCTTAGCCTCCCAAAGTGCTAGGATACAGGTATGAGCCACTCTGACCAGCCTGGATATAGAACTTTAAGTTGACAGTTATTTTCCTTCAGCATTTTCAGGCTATGATTATATATCTTCTGGTTTCTATTGCTCCTAATGAGAAGCCTCCTGTCTGATTATCATTATGCTGATTACTTATAAGTCTTTTGTTTTTGATATTTTGCAGTCTCACTACTATGTGTCTAGATTTAACCTATTTTTATTTATTCTGCTCAGATATCAAGTCATGTTCCTTCTTACTGAGAATTCATTTCTGTATTCAGTACTAGAAAATATATCTGCATATATTTCTTCTCTCTCTGTTCTCTTCTTCTGGAAATTTCTAATATTCTCTACTAGGCCTTCTTATTTTATCCTTCATGTCTCTTAACTTCTCTTTCATATTTTCTATGACTTTTAACTCTGTGCATTGTATTTTGAGTACTTTCCAATGTGTATTCCAATTCACTAATTCTCTCTTTAGCAGTGTTATCAACTGTTTAATCCTTCCATTGAGTTGTTCTTATTTAAACATTGCTTTATTTCTATAAATTCTATGTGGTTCTTTTTCAACTCTGCTTCTACTCCTCCCCCCATTATGTCTTATTCTTGCCTTTTAGATTTTATTTTTTTCTTTACTTTTGGAATATTTTAAATATATTTATTTTAAAGTCATTTCCATATTTGTAACCAATACAGTTATTTGAATTATTCAATATATTATTTTTGCTGACTTTTTCTTCTTGTGGCTCATTTCTTCTAGTGGCTCATTTCTTCTTGTAGTTTATAGTTTTTGATTATGAACTTATCTCCAGCAGGACTTGATTTCTGTGGGAGAGTTGAGTTCCCTTAGCCACGGAGGAGGCATTATGTTGAGTACTTTTGTCTAAGACCTTATGGGTTTCACCATTTCTAGACCAGTTTGTTTATTATTTTCTTGAATTGAGGTTCCCACAGCTTGTAAGTAGTGAATATTTGTACCCAATGCCCATGTTTAGCAAAGGCTTCAGGTTTTAATTTCTCAGAGATGACTCTTTTTTCACTCTCAGGCCCAGAAAGATGACAAGTACTCTACTAAGACACCTTTGGTGAGTGAAGTTTTCTGATTCCCTTTACATGGATAGATAACATTCATGGCTCCTAACTTTATCAATGGAGTTTAGTTCCAGTTGTACAACATGCAGAGGGCTGGGGCTTGTTCTTCTGTCTTTATTACAGCTACACTCTAGCTCTTATGATGTATAATTTGCTCTAAGGCCTCTCTGAGCTCTCCTTGAGCACTTTGGCTTTGAGTTTTCTTTTCATTCCTGGCACTTAGGGACTTCCATTTATTGCTTTAAATGTAATTATATAGTTTTTAAGTGTTATATTTTACATATTTTTAAATTTATCATATGTATAATTATTATAAAGTTTATATTTCTAGAGGGGGATGTTATCTCACATTAACGCAGTCTACCACATTACCTGAAATCTCCTTATATTTTGTGTTTATGATCCAGTCCTTCTCTCCCACTAGGTTATAATTCTTTTAAGGACAGAGCATTTTCCATTCACATTATTATTCAATTCAAGTACTTAGCCCAGTTGTCTGCACTGAATAGGTCCTCAGTAGATGTTGCTGCTATTCTTCATATTGTTATTGTTTTTACCATTTCTAACCTCAATGTTCAGGGGCAACAGAAAACCAGATTCTGTATCTGCTGTATTTAAAGTATACAGCCAGACTGCCAGCCTTTGGCATCGTTCATCTGAATTCCATTATTCATGAACAACATCTTCTTCAATCACCTTCAAGGACAAGTCATCATCTATTAGACCAATGTTTCTCAAAGTACATGTTGCAATCCATTAGCACGTCATGAAATCAATTTAATGAAATAGAATAAAATAGAAAATAAAATACCAGAGTGCATTGCATACATAAATGTAGGTACTGCTTAATAAAACTTTGGTTTCAGGTGTGTGTGTGTGTGTATGTACATGTATGCTGGATCACCATGCAAAATGTATTTTGGGATGTGGGTCAGGGTAAAAATGTTTGACAGTCATCAATTAGACAATAGTCCACTTTTCCCTGAGATTCCCATTTAACCTACCACCCCTTTCTAACAGGCCCACCTCCAAGAGCAAAAATTACTTCCAAAGCCAAGAAAACTAAACATCTATTTTTTTCATGCAAAATTCTTAGAGTCCATCAAGCCCCAGGGCAGATGGAGGATCCCACAATGGTCCATGCTGCCCTGGATCAGAAGCCTCACAAGTGGTCAAGGATACTCAGTGAGTCCTGTGATTCACATATATTCCCTGTGCTCTGGGCTCCCATACTTCACTGTAATCCTCCTTTCTCAGCTCTCTGGACAGAACTTTCAGCTGTTGTTTAGCAGACCTTTGAGACCCTTACATGCTGCTTTCTCAGGGTCTTGACCCCTAGACAGCTCCTTGAATGTGGCTCTTAAGCCACATATAACATCCTCCTGGGAGGACACTTGGGCAATTATTCCCTTGCACTTAGCTCCCCCAAAATTACCATCTTCAGAACGTCCCTACATAGTCTAGAAGGTAGAAGTATCAGCTGTTGTTATCAAGAAGAGCCTCAGCATTCCTTCCCCCTCTGTACCATCTTGAAGGTCTACAGATTACACAGAGATTCAGCCCATCTCATATACAATGAACCCTGGTATGAAGGGACTTGAGCCTCATTTAACTCCCACATTCAGTATATCCTATGGCTCCAAAATAAAGGGAAGTCTATTACTCTCTTTTAAAAAAATCAAATAAATATACAGACATTCATGGAGTTGCTACTGTGTGTCACACTTTTATATACACTATCTCATTCAATCATAATAGCAACCCTATCAGGTTATTTTACAAATAAGGAGTGAGAGGGTCAAAGAGGTTAAGTAACTCACTAGAAGTTACCTAGCTAGTGAGTGGTTGCCAGGCTGGGATTTGAACTCTAGTTTGGCAGACTCTTGGCCTGAGCACTTAATCCTTTAGTTCTTCAGTTAGGAGGCCTCCCTGCCAGTAAGGACATAGACCCCAGGACCAACTCATGCAGAGCCAGTGCTTGCTCTGCATGACTGGCCTAAAAAGTGCAATGATCACGATGTGGATGCCTGCTCCCTAGCTGGCTCACTGGTG
Source organism: Cheirogaleus medius (assembly GCA_008086735.1). Lineage (NCBI taxonomy): Eukaryota > Metazoa > Chordata > Mammalia > Primates > Cheirogaleidae > Cheirogaleus > Cheirogaleus medius. Next base: position 16,853,167 of record VBSM01003143.1, read on the forward strand.
TCCTTGGGCAAGTCACTTACCTCTTGGAGCCTTGGATTCCCCATCTGTACTGATAATTGCAATATCTCCCTCAAAGGGCAGCTGCAAGGAAGACATAAGACTAAGATGAGAATATATTTTGTAAAGCATAAATTTATGCCAATGAAATAACTTATTATAAAAAGCCAGATAATCAATTAGCTGAAAGTATCTGCATTTTCCCTGTGAGATTGGGAGCCTCTTCATTGGCTCCTACTGTTCTCAGGATAAAACTCAAAATGTCAGCTTGATCTATCAGGCCTACATGATACGATCTTTTGTTCACTGCTCTTTCCTCATTGTGTTCCAACTTTATTGACCACTCTGTTCCTGTCTCAGGGCCTTTGCATATGCTGTTTTCTCTGCTTGCAACATTTCCCACCTCTACCCACAACCCCCACTCTCCACTCCCACTTTGCCTGACTAACTTCTTATCCTGTGGGTGGCAGATTAATTTCCTCTGGGTGGCCTTACATGACTAGCTTAGGTCATGACTAGGTTAGGCAGCCAAGCTGGTCTGTGGTTTTGCTATTAGTATGTTGGGGTTATGAGTCCAGGCATTGAAAGTGTGGCTTTGTTGTTTTCCCTTTATTTTGTAATTAAGATTTTTAAATTCCAAATAGGTTCAGTTGAAATAAAAGAAGCTAGGACTGAACTAAAGGGGGGCCACAGGTGGTTGTGATCAGAAGTCTGAAGTAGATATAGGAGATGAGACAGTCGTGTCCCAACCCATGTGTCGGCTTCACCCCACTCCCAAACCCCTCTAAGAACATCCACCTTCTTCCTGGGAACCCCTCTCACCACAGGAAATGGCTAAGAATGAGCCAGCTGGTCTTCAAAAGACACTTTCCCAACCATAGGAAAATGTTTCCCAGCTTCCAAGTCTTTCCCTGTCCTCTGCATACTTGCCTGCATTTATTCATTCATCAATATAATAAATATTATAAATAATATAGTGTAGTGCACAAAAGCACAGATTTTGGAGTCGGACAGAAACTTGGCTCTAAAGTTATGGAACTACTTTGAGCTTCAGTTTTCTTATCTATAAAATGGGGATGATAATACTTTCTTCAGGTAATGATTAATTGAAATATGTATAGAAGCATTTAGCATGGCGCCTGGCACAGAGTAAACACTCAGTAAGTTTTCTTTATTATTACAGATATTATTAAAATAGAACTTTTAAAACAACCTGCACTTACCTGGCTCACTGGCTTAAGTGACACCATTAATCCTTTGTAAAACACACTGATTTACACTCATAGCTCCCCAAGTGTTCACGGCTAGGATGCCCTGCGCTTGTGTTCCATCATTTGGTTGAATGGCATGCTTACTAAGAGTCATTAGTTCTTAACTCAGCCTGTTTATGCCAGCTGCACATATTATTCTTATATAATTTAACTAAATATTATATAAACCAATAAAATATGAGTGAAAAACTAATGTTGCTGTTTGGAAAGATTCCATAACAGCAAATTGCTTAAAAAGTTAGTTATCAAATTATGTATTGGTGAGACAACTGGAAAAGAAGGGGAAAAATCATTAAAAAAAATCTCAGACTTTGCACTCAGATTGTTTCTCAAATACTTTTCAGTTCCTAGTCCATGTTAAAGAAATCAAAGCTGAAAATGGCAATCAACCTATGCTGGGTGTAGCTTATGAAAGAAAGGTGATGGTAAAATGCCAACCAGTACATCCATACACAAAGAAAGGTCTTGGTCCTACATCTATAATGTGGACATTCCTTTATTTTAAGCAAAAATAAAAACATTAATGGTATGAAAAGGCAAACTGAGAAGTGATCCCAGCCCTCAAGAATTGTGTAGAGAGGGGAAACAGACAAGAAAGTTATTGATCTTAGTGGATTATAATTGAAGTTAACAGAGCAGAGAGGAGGGGATGCCTAACTCAGGCAACGGTGTAGAGGATTCCTGGACAGGCTGGCTCCCAAGCTGGCTCTGTGCTGCCTCCCATCTGTCCCACAACTCCTTTCAAATCTTCCTCCAGCATAAAAACCTGAGACTTGCCCTCCAGCTTTGTCCAATGGCACTCCTAATTTCAAGTCCTCATATTGACAAAATCTCAGAGTGTTAGAAGGGAAATAGCTCTTTTTGCTGGCATTACAGAGGAGCCCCAAGGATCACAGAATGTTTTAGGGACTTCTCATACATGCATTTATTTAGACCTTTTGTGATTGCGTATATACTGTATTTCAGCTGTGCTCCATCTCCCAGGGTGTGCTCCTTAGTACTGCAAAACAGTACTAATTTTCTTCAACTGTTTCTCAAAATTAAACTTTTTGAGCTAATTGTAGATTCACATGCAGTTGTGGGAAATAACACAATATCCTTTGCCCAGTTTTGCCTAACAGTAACAGTATCACCTTACAAAACTATATAGCATGATAGCACAACCAGGATATTGACATTGATACAGCCACGGTAGAGAACATTTTCATCACCACTAGCAAGGATCACTCATGTGTCCTTTAATAGCCAGACTCACTTCCACCTAGCCCTCACTCCCTCCTCAACCCCTGGCAACCACTAATCTGTTCTTCATTTTTAAAATTTGTCATTTCAAGAATATTATATAAATAGAACCATACACAATATGTAATATTTGGGGGTTGGCTTTTTTTCACTCAACATAATTCTCTGGAGAGTCATCCAGGTTGTTGCGTGTACCAGTAGTTCATTCCTTTTTATTACTGGGTAGAGTTCTTTGGCATGGATGTACATTTGTTTAACCATTCACCCACTGAGGGCTATCAGGGTTGTTTCCAGGTTTTGGTTATTACAACTAAAGCTGCTATGAACAATTACGTACATGGTTTGTACGGACATAGTTATTATTTCTCTGGGATAAATGCCTAGACGCATACTTGCTGGGTAGTAAGATAAGTGTGCGTTTAGTATTTTTTTTAAGAAACTGACAAACTATTTTCCAGAATGACTATACCATTTGACATTCCGACTAACAATGTGTGAGTGATTATTTCTCTGCATGCTTGCCAGGATTTGGAATTGTCAGTTTTTGTGTTTTTTTTTAATTTTTTTTAAACAGATAAGGTCTTGCTATGTTGCCCAGGCTGGGGTACAGTGGCCAGGTACAGGCACCATCCCACCACTGATCGGCACAGAAGTTCCGATCTGTCCCATTCCCTACCTGGGTTGCTTTGCCCCTCCTTAGGCAACCTGGTGGTCCCCCACTCCTGGGAGGTCACCATATTGAAGCTGAACTTAGTGCAGACATCAGATCAGCATAGCACACTAGAGCCCAGAACTCCTGGGCTCAAGCGACCCTACCACCTCAGATTCCTGAGTAGCTGGGACTACAGGCATGCGCCAACACATCAGGCTAGAATTCTCACTTTTTAAAAATTTTAGCCATTTTGACACATGTGTATATCTCA
>VBSM01003143.1:16856609-16875285 GCA_008086735.1 Cheirogaleus medius
TTTTTTCATTATTCTAATGGCTAATGGTAGTGAACACCTTTTCGTGTGGTTATTTGCCATATGTATATATCCTCTTCAGTGAAATGTCTCTTTACATCTTTTGCTTATTTTTTAATTGGATTATTGGTTTACCTTTTGTTTTTCTACTGCCAAATTTTAAACATTCTTTACATATTCTAGATATTAGTCCTTTTTTGGATATGTGGTTTGCTAATATTTTATCTGGGTCTGTAGTTTATCTTTTCTTCCTCTTAACAGGGTCTTTCACAGAGCTAAAATTTTAAATTTTGATAAAGCTAATTTACCAATTTTTCCTTATATGGATCATGCTTTTTGTGTCAAGTTTAAGAATTCTTTGCCTAGCCCTAGATCCTATGGTTTTCTCTTATGTTCTTTACTAAATGTTTTCTATATTGTGTTTTACATTTGAGCATCTGAGTCCATGATTCATTTTGAGTTATAGTTTTGTATAAGGTTGTGAGACTTAGGGTGAGGTTCTTCTCTGTCTTCTTCTTCTGCTTTGTTGTTGTTTTTTTGCCTATACATATCCACTTGTTCCAGTACCATTTGTTAAAAAGATCATCTTCCCTCCACTGAATTGCTTTTATGCTTTTGCCAAAAATCAGTTGGGTCACATTTGTGTGGGTCTATTTCAGGTTCTAGTCTGGTTCATTAATCTATGTGTCTATACCTCTACCAATACTATAACTATATAGTAAGCCAATAAAACAAAACAAAACAAACAAAGAAAAAATAACAAGAAAGTCCAGGCATGGTAGCTCACTCTTGTAATCCCAGCACTTTGGGAGGCTGAAGCAAGAGGATCACTTGAGGCCAGGAGCTTGAGACCAGCCTTGTCAACATAGTGAGACTCCCATCTCTACAAAAAATAAAAAATTTAGCTGGACATGGTGGCATGCATCTGTAGTCCCAGCTACTTGGGAGGCCGAGGCAGGAGGACCTCTTTATTTTTACAAAAAAATTTTTTTTGAGACAAAGCCTCACTCTGTCACCCGAGCTAGAGTGCCGTGGCGTCAGCCTAGCTCACAGCAAATTCAAACTCCTAGGCTCAAGTGATCCTCCTGCTTCAGACTCCCAAGTAGCTGGAATTACCGGCGCCTGCCACCACAACGCCCGGCTAATTTTTTCTATTTTTAGTAGAGACGGAGTCTTGCTCTTGCTCAGGCTGGTCTCAAACTCCTGAGCTCAAGTGATCCTCCTGCCTCGGCCTCCCAGAGTGTTAGGATTACAGGCATGAGCCACCGTGCCCGGCCTAGGAGGATCTCTTGCCCCCATGAGTTCAAGGCTGCAGTGAGTTATGATCACTGCATGCCAGCCCTTGTCTCAAAAAACAAAAAAAAACCCAAACCAAACACAACAAAAAAACCAAGTACATCTTGAAATTGCTATATTGCTAGATTAATTTCTCCCACTTTATCCTTCTTTTTCAAAATTGTTTTTAGCTATTAATATTTTAGCTCCTTTGCCTTTAACATATAAATTTTAGAATAATCTTATCTATATTTGCAAAGCATCTTGCTGGAATTTTCCACAGGAATTTTGTTAAGTCTGTACATCAACTTGGGGAGAACTGATGTCTTTACTATATTGAGTCTTCCAATTTGTGAACATGGTATGTCTCCTCTTTTTGTTTGTTTATTTAATTATTAGATTTTCTTTGATTTCTTTCATCAGCATTTTGTAGTTTTCAGCATACAAGTCCTGAACATTTGGTTAGATTTACATCTAAGTATTTTGTTATTTTTGAGTGATTGTAAATGGTATTTTATCTTTAATTTCAGTGTCCATGTGCTCATTGCTAGTATATAGAAATACGATTGATGTTTTTGTATATTTATCTTGTATCCTTCAACTTTGCTGTACTCACTTATTAGTTCTAGGCTTTTTCTTTTGTAGATTTCTTGAGATTTTCTAAGTAGAAAAAATAATGTCCTCTTTTCTGATCTGTATGCTCTTTATTTCCTTTTCTTGCATTATGGAACTAGCTTAGAAGTTCCAGTTGAATTTTGTCAAATTTTTTTTGCAACAACTGATATGATCATGTGATTCTTCTTCAGTCTATTAATAGAGTAGAATACATCTCTACAAAAAGTTAAAATAAAAATTAGTTGCACATGATGGCACGCACATGCCTGTAGTCCCAGCTACTCAGGAGCAGCTGAGACAGGAGAATTGCTTGACCTCAGGAATTCAAGGCTGCAGTGAGCTATGATGACACTACTACACTCTAGCCTGGGCAACATAGTGAGACCCTGCCTCAAAAACAAAAAAGAAACTTTATCTTCCTTGACATCCCTTTATCTTTACAAAATATTGCTTCTACATACATCAGTGTTAAAATTTTTGTTTCAACAATCAAACACAATTTAGAAAATGTAAGAGAAGAAGGAAAATTTATTGTATCTGCCATATTTTTGTTTACCGTGTTCTTTCTTCCTTTCTGATGTTTCAAGTTTCCTGTTTTCAAAAATCATTTCCTTCCTATGTAGAGAACTTCCTTTAGCTATTCTTTTAGGGTAAGTCTGCTAGTGATGCATTCTCTTAGTTTTCCCTCTTTCTAACTGATGAACTCACATTGACACATGATTATTACCACACTCCATCATTTACATTAGGGTTCACTCTCAGTGTTGTGTATCCTATAAATTGGAACAAATGTACAATGACAGGTATCTACTATTATAGTATCATATAAAGTATTTTCACTGCCCTAAAAATCCTGTGTTATACCTATTTATCCCCCTGACCCTTAGTAACCAATAATCTTTTTACACTCTCTACAGATTTACCTGTTCCAGAATGCCATATAGTTTGAAATTTACAGTATAGCTTTTTCAGACTGACTTCTTTCACTTAGTAATATATATTTAAGTTTTCTTCATATATTTTCATGGCTAGATTGCTTATTTCTTTTTAGTGCTGAATAATATTCCATTGTCTAGATGTACAACAGATTATTGATTCACCTACTGAAAGATATCTTATTTACTTTCAAGTTTTAGCAACTATGAATAAAGCTGCTATAAACATTTGATGCAGGTTTTTGTGTGGACTAAGTTTTCAACACCTTGGGGTAAACAGCAAGGAATGTGATTGCTGGATTGTACAGTAACAGTGTGCTCAGTTTTATAAGAAACTGCCAAACTATCTTCTAAAGGGTCTCTAACTCCTTCATTTCTAAAAGATATTTTCACTGAATATTTTGAGTTGAAAGTTCTTTCCTTTCAGAAAAATGTGCACCACTTCCTTCTGGCTTCTATGGTTTCTGAGGAGAAATCTGCTGTCATTCAAACTGTTTTTCCCCTGTAGTTAAGGTGTCATTTCTCTCTCACTGCTTACAAGAGTTTTTCTTTACCTTCGTTGTTCAGAAGTTTGACTATGTTCTTGGTGTGGATTTGAGTTTATCTGGTTTTGGGTTCATTTAACTTCTTGAATTAGTAGGTTTATATCTTTTACTAAATTTGGGGGGTTTTTGCCATTCTTTCTTTGAGTACTTTTTCAGCCCTGCTGTCTTTCTCCTTTCCTTCTGAAACTCCAATGACACAAATGTTAGATCCTTTATTACAGTCTCACAGTCTATTTTCAGTGTTTTTTCTCTCTTTAGTCCAGATTGGGTAATTTCTATTGTTCTATCTTCCAGTTTACTGATTCTTTCCTTTTTCCTCTCCACATTTCAGAGACTTCTTATGTTTGCTTTATATATAACGTCCATAGTTTTTAGTTGTACTTATTGGAAAGACTAGAGAAAAGTGTCTACTCCATCTTCCCTGGGTGGGAAGCCTCTTTTTATTCATTTTGAAGCCAATCGTTCTGCTGAGGTTTCAGGACCTAACAGGCACTGTGTAGGCTCTGCAGGGTGAGCAGAAATAAATAGATCATGGCTTCTATATGCCAGGATCTTACCTCTTGGTGGGACAGACAACCATGTCTCACATAGCTTGACATACGATTAGAAGCATGGCTTAGAATCAGACAGGACTGGGTCCCAATTCCAGCTGTGACACTTCCAAGCTTGGTGACCCTGAATAAGTTAGTTAACCCCTCTGAACCTCAGTCTCCTCACTTATCAAATAGAGGAAAGATTAGTGCAATCTCATAGGCTGTAAATTAAATGAAATAGTGCATATAAATCACTTTGCATGATGCCAGCACATAGCAAGTCCTTAGTAAAAAGTAGCAGTTGTTGTTGTTCTTAAAAGGGAGGCTGGACCAAGTGTAATGATTCTCCCTTAGCCTTGTCCTTTCTAGACAGAGGCTACTTTTGGCTTACTTTGCACCTACTTCCTCTCTCTTCTCCCCAAGTGATTGTGGGAAACTTTTCCACCTCATGCTGCCTCTTTGAGGGATTGGGAGGTTGGATGCACAGGATGAGGGGCAACAGAATGTTCAATATTTTCATTTCATTCCTTTATTTATTCATGTATCACTTCATAAAATCCTTGTTGAACACTAACCCTGTACTTGACACCACAAGGGGAGCTTGTAACCTAGCAGGATAGGCATCTAAGACATGACAATTTGGGCAGACTCTAAGTGTCAAGAAGGATACAATCAAAATATTCTAAGTTTAGAAAGGGGTGAAATCATGTTTGAATAGAAGAATCAGGAAGGAGGATATGGCATCTGAGTTTCACTTCACTAGGTAGATATGGAGAAAGGACAGGAGAGGAGCAAAATAATAGAGACAGAAAAGTACAACTTGTCCTTAGAAAACAAAAAATAGTGCAGTTTGGTTAGAACATAGTGTATTTTTAGAGGGTAGAATGAGAGGAGACTGTTTGAATATTAGGTATGTCAGTCAGGATTAGGTTTGACTACAAGCAATCAAATTACAGTAGTGAGACACACAGGGTTTAATTTTCTCTAAGTAAAATAAATTTAGAGTGTGATAATCTGGGATTGGTATGGCACCTCTAATGTGACCAGGGACGTCAGGATCCTTCTATCCTCAACAAGTGGTTTTATTTTTAAGGTTGTCTCGTAGTCCAAGATGCCAACTGGAGCTTCTCCAGCATACCAAGCATGGAGGAAGAAGGAAGGGAAGACAAGGCAATCTGTCCAACTATCTGCCGTCTATGGAACATTTATGGAATCCTCCAGGAAGAGGCACCCAACAACTCATATTTATATCCTATTAGCTGGAACTTAATTACATGGCCAGTTATCTGCAAAGGATACTGAGAAATATAGTTTTTAAAAACCTGGGCATATTGCTCCCCTGGATAAGATAAGAGTTCTATTACCAAAGATGAAAGGGAGACTGGATACTGAATAGGCAACTGGAGTCCCTGTAATATCAGAGTAAGGAGTAGAGATTTAACTCAGTAGGCAGTGGGAGCCCTGTGGTGGGTTATTTAGCAGAAGATAGGCACAATCCTAATTGTTAACTAGAAAGACTAGTCTGGGAGTGTGGAAAAGAGATTGCAGTAGAAAGAGATTAGAGGCAGAGAGACCAGTTAGAGCAATTTCACCGGCCAAGGAGGGAAGAGATAAAGATGTGGCAATAGGATGTAAAGAGGACAGAGGGGAGACATGTTTCAGGAGTGTGTTATTAGGGTGTGAGGGTGTTAAAATAAACCACAGGTTGATTTTTCAACGAGAAACTTGAGACAATTGACCAATGGACCTGGAATTGAACAGTGAAGCCATTTCTGGAAAGAGGAAAATCAGAAGAAGAACTTATTTGGAGATAGGCAATGAGCTTTGTTTGGAATAAGCAGTTCAGGAAGAACACTTATGGCAATAGCTCTCAAAGTGTGGTCCCCAAACAGCATCAACATCACCTAGGAACTTGTTAAAAATGCAAATTCTTGGACTACACAGCAGTCCTACTGAATCAGAAATGATTTAGGGCCCAGCAATCTGTGTTTTAACAAATACAGATTGTATATCTATATATTAGCAATAAACAATGGGATTTTAAATAGAGATTTAAAAAACATACCATTTATAACAGCATCAAAAATATTAAATATTAGGGATTAATTTGAACAAAGATGTATAAAACCAATACCCTGAAAACCATAAAACATTGTTGAAAGAAATTAAAGAAGACCCAAATAAATAAATATTATGTTCATACATTAGAAGACTCAATATTGTCAAGATGTCAATAATCCCCAAGTTAATCTATAGAGTCAATGCAATCTCAAAATCTCAGCAGGCTTTTATATGTAGAAATTGACAAATGAATTCTAAAAAGCATATGGAGGCCGGGCATGGTGGCTTACGCCTGTAATCCTAGCACTCTGGGAGGCTGAGGTGGGCAGATCGTTTGAGCTCAGGAGTTCGAAACCAGCCTGAGCAAGAGCGAGACCCCATCTCTACTAAAAAATAGAAAGAAATTAATTGGCCAACTAAAATATAGAAAAAATTAGCTGGGCATGGTGGCGCATGCCTGTAGTCCCAGCTACTTGGGAGGCTGAGGCAGAAGGATCACCTGAGCCCAGGAGTTTGAGGTTGCTGTGAGCGAGGCTGATGCCACAGCACTCTAGCCGGGGCAACAGAGTGAGACTCTGTCTCAAAAAAAAAAAAAAAAAGCATATGGAAATGCAAAAGTCCTAGAATAAAGACTGGGTGCAGTGGCTCACACATGTAATCTCAGCACTTTGGGAGGCTAAAGTGAGACGATTGCTTGAGGTCAAGGGTTCAAGACCAGCCTGGGCAACATAGTGACACTCTCATCTCTAAAAAAAAATTTTTAAAACTATCTGGGCATGGTGGCATGCACTTGTAGTCCCATTTACTTGTGAGTCTGAGGTGGGAGGATTGTCCAAGTGTGGAAGTTGGAGGCTGCAGTGAGCTATGATTGTGCTGCTGTACTCCAACCTGGGTGACAGAGGGAGATCCTGTCTCTAAAAAAAAGAAAAGTCTTAGAATGGCCAAAACAACCTTAAAAAGTAACAAAGTTGGAAAGCTTATGATGCCTGATTTCAAGACTTATAAAGACACAGCAATGCAATATGATATTGGTATAAAGATAGACAAACAGATCAATGGAGTAGAATAAAGAGTCTAGAAATAGACCCACACATAAATGTCAATTGATTCTTGATGAAAGTGTCAAAGCAATTCACTGAGGAAATGGTAATCTTTTCAACAAATGATATTGGAACAACTGGATAGATATATGCAAACAAAACAAAACATACCTCAACCCTTACCTCACACCGTCTATAAAATTAACTTGAAAAGTATCCTAGACCTAATATAAGAGCTAAAACAATAAAACTTCTACAAGAGAACATAGAAGAAAATCTTAATGACTTGCATTTGACGAAGATTTCTTAAATATGACCCAAAAAGCATGAACTATTAAAAATCAATACATTGGACATAATCAAATTTAAAATGTTCTTCAAAAGACATTGTTTTAAAAAGTAAAAAGGTAAGCCACGTACAGGGAGAAATTATTTGCAAAATATGTATCAAACAAAGCATCTATGTTCTAGAATATGTAATGGACACATGGGAATAGTAAGATGATAACAATCCAATTTTTAAAATATGCAAAAAATATGAACTATTAACCCAAGAAGATAAATGGATGACAAATAAGCACCTGAGAAGCTACTGAACATCACCAGTCATTAAGAAAATGCAAAGTAAAACCACAGTGATATACCACTACATCCCCGAGGTGTGCTGGCTAGTGCCTCTTTGGGTCTCCTCCTTCCCTTGGGTTTCACGCCAGCAGCATCTCCTTGTTCCTCTCTTCCCCGGGGCCTCTTTTCTCTCCCTCACATGCCCCCTTAAGGACGCTGTTTGCCACAGCTCCATCGGCTGCCCAGAACTCTTCTTTCCCACACACTTGCCCATGACCTCTACCAGAACCAAGGCGCTCCTGGCCACCTTGGCACTTTTTTTTCCCTTCAGACCTCTCTCAGAGCTCAGCTCAGAACAAAAGACTGGCATCTCCAGCTGCATGTTCCTCAAGAATCTCAATTTGAACTCATTCCCAGTGAATTTACCACTTCCCCCTGCCTCGAATCTGTATATTCCCACCAGAAGCCACTCAAACCAGAAATCTGGGGTCATCGTGAATGCCATCTTTTTCATCACCTCTTTTACCCGAGCAATCACTAAGTCCTATGAGTTTTACCTCATAAAAGCTTTTAAACCGGCCTCTTCTGCTGCCTCTGCCTTAGTTGTGGCCCTCGTCATCTCCTCCCTGTAGTAAGCCACCTAACTGCCCCTTCTACTTGCTTCCTCCCACCCCGATCCAGCCTGTAATTGCAAATAACAATGGTTAATCTTCCCTGAGGACTTGCCGCATGCCAGTCTGACCTATACTATCTCATTTCATTCTTACAACAGCCCTATGCAGCAGGCACTGTTATTATTCCCACTTTACAGATAAGGAAATCAAGGCACAGAGGGGTTAAGTAATTTGTTAGCAACACAGTTAGCAAGTAAGTGGCAGTGCCAGGAATATTCTAAAATGCAAATCTTAATTATGAAATACATTGTCCTAAAATCCTTTATGGACTCCCCATCCCCTTAATACAAAGACTCAAATTCTTTAGCATGGCAGAGCAGACCTTCTGCCAGAAACTTCCCTTTCCCTGTATGTGGCCCCACCCCTGATGGTTTTTGGCCTGTATAACCCCTATTCATCCTTCTAAACCCAGCCCAGGCTTGTTTCATACTTGAACCGTTCTTTGGCTGCTCTGTCCTCCACAGTTTGGGTAGGTACCTGTGGTGGATGCTATAATGTGCCACCCAGAGTCCCATCAATGAAGGACTTATCCCCAGGTGCTGGGGGTAATAGCAGACAGCCCTCAGCCACCAGCTTCTCCTGGGGCTACCCACATCCCAGGGGTCATCACCATGGGAGTATAAAAGCTGAGTCCTCTGGCCACAATTTCACAACTTGGGAAAAAGTTGACAGGCCATTACAGTTCTAGAGTGCCCTAAAGGGTAGGCCTTGGCCCAATCCCAATTCCTTCCTCTCCCTTCCACAGGTTTTGCTCCCTGCACATTCATCTCCATCTCCGAATCTGCTTCCTAGGGAAGCCCCCAGTGCTTATGTTTCCCCAAGTAGGCTTGAGCTCCCTGACGACTCAGTGATCCAGGGCTGGGGCACGACTGGAGAAAGACAGCAGTCCCCTTGAGCCTCAGCCCCAGGGGTACAGCTCTTTAAATGTGGGGCAATAAACGATAAAACCTCTGTCTCTATTGATCCATCTGGTCATGGCTTCTTAACCAGATAATTCATCTCCAGATGGCCTTGGACTTCCTGACCCCAGGTGAGTCATCAATTTTGTGACTCTTTTTGTCCTCCAGTACTCATCTGACCCCCACCCCCAGTAACCCTCAAACCAGACTGTGAGGCTAGAGCATTGATTTCAGAAGGCAGGAGGTAGGGATGTATGGCAGTGAGGTTTCAACACCCTGTCCACAGTGTGTGACCACTCTGAAAACAAGTTCCTCACAGTGAACCTGCCTTCAGCTGAGACAATACGGATACCCAAAGCACAAGCACTCTCAGACCTCACATCCTTGCATTGCAATCTCCAAATCCTTATCTCCAATCCTCAAATCAAAGAAACATCACTGTGTCTTGGAAAAGGTACAGTTTTGGAATTGAATGAATCTGAGTTAAATTCCTGGATCTTCCACTTAATGGCTATGAGACCTTGGGAGAGTCACTTCATACCTGAAGCCTTCCTTTCCTTGACTGTGGAAGAGATGGGGTTACAACCTCTTCTCACAAGAGTTTGTTTTGTTTTTAATTAAGACACCATATATGACCCTCGACACAGGGGCCACTCAGTACCTGATAGCTCTCTTTCTCTAAACTTGAGAATACTTTGTCCCAGACCAGAAGAATAATAGAACAGTCATTATCACTTTTACAGTATGGACTTTATGCCAGTTGTTCTAAGCACCTTACTTATACTAACTCAATACAATGTTCTAAGCACCCTACTTATACTAACTCAATACTCTCAACAATCCTGCAAGCTATGTACTAGTATGAACTTCATTTCACAGATGAGGAAGTACTTTAAGTACTTTTCCTGACTGCTAGGAAGAGATGGAGCAAGAATTAGAACCTGGGCAGTCTGGCTCCAGAGTCTGTGCTCTGGGTGTGGTAGGAGTAGAGCAGGCTCTCAAGGAAGCTTGTTGATATTAAGGAAGGGAAGAAGAAGGAGGTAGAGGGAAGAAGGAGGAAGAGGAAGGGCAGAGGAGGGGAGGAAGGAAGATGTCACTGTGTAGGCAGGTAATGAGAAGGTTGAGAGAGCAAACACACCAGGACCAAAGGACACACCAGGGCCTGCTTGGGGCCCCAGAGAGTGTGGAACCCAGAATATGAAAGAGTCTTGGAAGTGAGCTGTCCAGGAGCCTGGAGGAGCCTGGAGTCTGACCAGAGCAGGGTGGAAAGCACAAGATATGGCCATAGAACTTCTTGGTATGATGTCAACATTCTTGGTTGGCAGGTCAGTGTACACATATATACGGTGTGTTTGGTGCCTGTGGTTCTGAGCTCTTGTAGGGGCATCAGGGAAGGCTTCTTGGACAAGTGACTTCTAAGTGTGGCCTCAAAAGACATGGGACGTGGTTGGTGGAGAAGCAGGAAACTGTCAGGGAAGGTAACCAGGCCTGAAGGGCTTGTCGGGGTGGGAGTGGGGGAGTTAGAAGGGGTGAGTTGGGGCCATTTTGTTCAGAGCTCTGAATGCCACACTCAATCATATTTGTCAGCGGGGCACTAGCTTGGACTAATGCTTCAGAAAGAATTATCAGGCAGCTGGAGATGAGGGGCAAGATGAGGAGGGGAGGCTCTAACAGCCAGGAGGAACACTTTGGGGGTCACCCTTTGCCCGTATCCTCGTGAAGTCATTTCCTCCGTTCCCCTGTCCCCCGACAAACTGGTTATCCTAGAGAAGGAAAAGGGAACCGCCAGAGTCATAGTCCCTCAGGGTCTTCTGTTCTTGGAAAGTTTCTACTACATGTGACTCTAATCATTTTCCCGCAGTGTCAGTGGGAGCTGGACGCTGAAAGTGTGGGCAGGTAGCGACGGTGTGGGGCGAGGGCAGAGTTAGAGAAGGAAAGCGAGCCCGAATGCAAACATACAGTGGCTATCTGATGAATATTTCTTGATCATTTGACTAAGAGAAAGACAGACACCTGAAGAGAGGTACATATAAAGGGAAGAAGAAGAAAAGATACCTCTGAAAGAGGGAGTTGTCTCTTTTATTTTTTTAAATATTTATTTATTTATTTATTTTCTCCAAGCTAGTCAGTCTACAGAGGGACTTATTTCCCATTTGTGTCCCATGCACCAAGCAGGACCTTGTATGTACTGGGAGCTCCTATTTATTTGGTGAATTGAAGAAACTCAGAGGAGATGCAAAAAGTGGACAAAAACTGAGATGGACACAAAAATGGGGAGGACCAAGTTTTGGGTGGGGGAGCTTGGTGGACCTCCCTTCCCTTGCTGCTGATTACATTTGTCACCATTTCTATGCCCCATAACAAAAAAAGCAAGTCCTGAGTCTGTGCCCTTCCCTCAAGCCTGGATAGTAAACAGGTCTCAGGGGATGACTTACTTCAAGATTCCCGGGGTCTTGGAATCTTGGCAGGAAGGCAGCTGGAGGGTGGGGGGCAGTGTCAGGATTTAGTTGCTGGGTTTGGGGGAGAGACTGTTTGAGGTTGACAGGAGTGGGGTTGGTAGGAGGTCTCTGCCTTCCCAGGGTTCCCATACACCTCACTACCCCAAACCCAGCTCCTTCTCGGAGGCAGCCTCTGGCACACAAATGACATGGCTTATTATGGAGGCAGAGCTGAGCTGTGGGTGTGGGGACTCTTAGAAGAACGTGGAGATGGAGGGGGGTGCAGAAAGAGAGGGCAGGGCAGAGGGAGAAGGAGAAGCAGAGAGGGGGAGAGGGAGAGAAAGAGGAAGAGAGAGAAGGGAGGGGGAGGGAGAGAGAGACAGAGAGACAGAGAGACATAGAGAATAGTTTTACCAATCACATAGTCAATAGAAGCAAGTACCTAACAGGTGAAAACACACACATCAGGGTCTCTGAGTCTGATCGTCTATCCAACTATCAGCTCCTTAGTTTATCTATTTCTCTTTGATTACTGTGGTCAAGTAGCATCAGCAGCACCTAGGTTCTTCTCATGTCTCTCCTCTGTCATCCTTGGCATGTCAACTTTTGAACTCAGGCTGAACCTCAGGATGTCAAAAAGGCTGTAGCTGCCCAACACATTACATCTTCACATAGCAAAGTCCAAAATCCAGAAGGAGACAAAGGGCACTACTGAGGTAAAATTTCCCAAAAGGCTCATTAACAGAGTACCTCCCACGTTTCAATGGTCAGAATTTTATCATTTGACCATTTAGATTTACTGGGCATGGTGGCTCACACCTGTAATCAGTCTCTGGGAGGCTGGGAGGACTGCTTGAGATCAGGAATTTGAAACCAGCCTGAGCAAGAGCAAGACCCTGTCTCTACCAAATGAAGAAAAAAATATCCGGGCATGGTGGTGCATGCCTGTAGTCCCAGCTACTAGGGAGGTTGAGGCAAGAGGATCGCTTAAGCCCAGGAGTTTGAGGCTGCTGTGCACTATAATGAGGCCAACTGCATTATAGCTGGGGCAACAGAGCAGGACTTTGTCTTTTGTCTCAAAAAAAAAAAAAAAAAAAAAAAAGATTCACCTCTTGGGCAAGGGAGAAATTCAACTTTCCCCATAGCATCTGGACTTCAAACACCCAACAAAAGTTGGTTCCTGTTGGGTGCCGGTGGTACACATCTGTAGTCCCAGGTACTCTGGAGGCTGAGGCAAGAGGATTGCTTGAGCCCAGTTTGAGGCTGCAGTGAGCTATGACCATGCCACTGCACTCCAGCATGGGTGACAGGGTGAGATCCCATCTCTAAAAAAAATTTTTTTAATTAAAAATAAATTTTGAAAAAGTGAATTCCATTAGCAAAGAAGAAGGGTGGAATGTGAGGCATGGCTGTTGGGGAAGCCATCTACAGAGCCTGCTCCATTACGTATACTGAGCCACACATCCATCTTTTCTGTGCAATCAGCTATCCATCTGCCTATCGATTGGTCTGCCTGTCTGTTGGTCTATCTGTCAGTCATTCGGCAGGACTGCCTGCCTGCCTGCTGATTCATGTCAGTCTGTGTGTCTATCTGTATACCTATTTGTCTGTGTCTCTATTTGTCTTTTGGTCTGTCTGGAAATAAATCTGTTCGTCAGTTTGTGTGTTTAGTCAGTATGTCCATCCGTCTTGAGTGTTTGTCTACTACTGCCCTTCGCTCCCTTACCTGTCCCATGTTTAACAAAGGGACAGCTCTTTTGTTTCCTTTTATCCCCCACAGAATAGTCTGAAATAACTCATGAGACTCATTACCTTAGACAAAGCACAGACCACAGGGCCCCTCACAGCAAGAGAGACGGCGGCAGGACAGATGGCCAGTTTCCACCCCAGCATGTGGCGCACCATCTCCCCTCTTCCCAGTTCCTGCCCAGAAGCTGGGCTGCTCATGGTCTCTGCCAGTGGTGGCCAGGCCTTCCCATAGCTGAGATCCCAGAGGGAGTCCGTTCATGCATTCATTCATTCTTGAATGTATATTTATTGAGTATCTACTATCTAAGCCCTTTGTTAGGTGATAGGGATCCAGAGGTGAACAGGACAGACATGGTTCCCACCTCCATGGACAATGCATAGACATGTCCACACATAGTTGCACAGACTCACATACTCCCTCTCCCTCTCTCTATACATATACTTATACACTAAGATGTCCCCATGTGTGTGCACACGAAGGTTCTCAAAAACACTTTTGCAGATATGCACAGCCATATGAGACGCCGCCAGCCTCTGCAAACATTTGTTGAGCCTATTATGTGGCTTGTACTTAAGTTAGTGTTGGTCAAAAGCACATTTTACACACACACACACACACACACACACTTAGTTTACTGCCCTGGGGCCCAATAGCAGGGCACAGGATTCTTGATTTCTGTTCCCACATCCAGTCTCAACTCCCTGCATGACCTTGAGTAATCATTTCTTGACCACGCAGTGTTCCCTTCTACAAAAAGGGGTGACACCTGGCCCAGGGATGATCAAACACTCTCTCGTTGCCTTGGGCTGCTCTACTCACACTCCTTTATGGCACACAAGTTGCTTCCAGTGTCTCTCGCTGTGAATGTGTCTCTCGCTTTCCTCCTATCTCTGAATGATGCCTCCTTCTTGTCTCCAGGTCTCCCCTGACAGTGCTCCCACTTCAGTTTCCCTTCAGAGTGTGGCTGTGTACCTGGGAATGGGTCTCTGCCTTTGTGTGGTGTTTTGGGACTAGGGTAGAGTGCTTGAGTCCGTGTCTGAGTATGCGTTTGAGCCGCCGAGTATTTGCATGTGTGTCTGCTGTGGGTCTCTGTGTGTTTTTATCCAAGTGTGCACGCACACACACGCGTTTGGCTCCCCTAATATGCTGAATGGGCCATTACACCTCTTGCATGCGGGGCTGGGGGTGGATGGGGGACAGAGGGAGGCAGCAGGATTCTGTAAGAACATTAAATCCCAAATAAAGTAGAAAATATTTTTTAAAATTACCGACTTCCCGTTTTCTCCGAAATGGAGTGAAACGAGGCTGGTCCCGAGGCGGGGGCTCCGCAGGGCCAGCCACTGGAAAGGGGCAGCGCTTTATTTTTTATTTTTGTAATAAGAGGAACTGAATTAGAAAAAACGGGGAAGGAAGAGCAGAGTCAGATTGTTAAAGGATTCAATGAGCTGTGGCCAATGTATTCGAAAGGTGCTTAAGGCAGCAGAGCCGCTCACCAAACACACACTGGCACGCACACACACACTGTCACACACAGCCACACACAGCCACATCAAGGCACCACACACTGCCATCACACTCACACGACCAAGACAAAGGCACGTTCAGCCACAATTGCGTTGGGACACACAGCCAGAGAGACACACGCAGGGCACAAAGACACACCAACCCGTGCCCACGCATCCCCCGCACAGCCAGCACACACTCCATCTCAGGCTCCAGGACAACTCAGACATGCCCTGAGAGACACAAAGGACTCTAGTGCAAAGAGATACACACAATGATAAGGACACACACAATCACAAGCACACAAAGACTTACACTCACCACCCCTAGAGCTATACCAGTATGTTCATATACTTCAATACAACTACCAAATATATATCTACACACCTGTACACTCAAAACTCACCCCACATAGAGCTCACACTCACTAACATCTTGTTCTCTCGCCCAGACACCCACTGTGACTGACCCACGAAGACCCTCAGGCCCCTGGACACACCCACACTGTCACCCAACACAGCCCACATGCAATTATTAACAACGATACTGCACAATTACAGACTAACGGTTGGCCACTCCATCTACTTATGCCTCACTGTCATCCTGTGAAACAGATACCCTTATCTCTACTTTAAAGACTAAGCAACGAAGCTCAGAGAGGTTAAATGACCTGCCCAAAGCCATCCATGAGCAACAAGCCAAGTCAGGACCCAACCCTGTTTTAAAATTTAAATTCCCACACACAGAGAGCCAAACACAAAGACACATGGTCTTGCTCACATGTTCTTATGCACTCCGCCTCACACGCGTTTATTTATGGAGGTTCAAATTCCCACAGCCCTGGACAGTATCCTGCACCTGTATATGCCCATGCATGCACTCATGCGCACACACACACACACACACACACACAGCCATCCCTTTCAACTTCCCTTTCTGTTTTTCCATTTCTCCCATTGCATCCCTACCCCCGCCTCCTTGGACAGACTGAGCTAAGGTAATGTTTTAGTGGGGACAGGAGGGGTGTGAGCCGGGCTCTTCTCAGTTACACCTACGAGCTGCATTCCTCCCACCCCACCAAAAAGACCCCACCTCTTGTGGCTGACCCAGCCCCCTCCTCCAGGGCCTGGGAAAGGTGAGCTCCAGCTTCCCTCGCCCCACTCCTCCCACACATTCTAACCAAGGGGACATTAAAAAGTGCTGACAGGGCCAGGGAGAGGACTTTCATCTCTGCCGCCTCCTGCCACAGCCGCCCACCCTGGTCGTCCCTCCCCCAGGTCCCTCTTTATTAATGTGGCCCTGTCTGGCCAGCCCTGGCCCGCCCAGTTGCCCCCGTCTCCTGCTCCCCAACATGCCTGGGCTGCCAGGCTGAGGCTCTGCTCCCCACATCAGTCATCCTGGGCCCGTGGAGAGCGCCTCCAACAGGCTGGGGAAGCTCTTCTCCTCTGGATTTACAGCAGGAGACAGGCTCTCCCACACCACCCACAGACACATCTCACCAACCAAGCCTCCCTCAGTCGGGGCACACAAGCCACACACTGACAGTCACACATGCACATTGCACAGCAACACACGAAACCACCCACTCCTCAGCCACATGTGATGTTGTCATATCGCGTTACATGCAAAACTGACAATGACAGTCACACATAATAACACCTAGAATAGACTTACACCAACCACCATACAAGAACACAGCTACTTGCCAAGAAGGGGGACAACAAAAAATAATAATAAAAAAAAAACCCAGCTACCCACAGGGCCAGTCACTTAGAGTGCATGGTCTACACATTCACACACATAATGACACAATATACCAATGTCACACAAAAGAACAATCACCCTGATGTTGGTTACCCATAATGATAATGGAACAGTATGTGGCTCCTAGTGGCACTTACTAACTTAACATTTATTGAATAAACAATACAGTGGCAACACATTCACACACCGTGATACACACATATATCCCTTGCAGCCAAAATATATATGAGACAAAAAGTGGAAACAAGCCCTGCTAAGAATTCCCAAGCAGGGAAATCCAAAGAGGGAAATGGAATGGAGGGAACCCAGCTCTGTCAGGGCTGGCGACAGGGCATTCAGCTACCCTTTGCAATTGGAGTCATCTTTTTGAAACACAAATCTAATCCCAGCATAAAGCCCCAGCACTCCTTAACAGCCTGCACAGCCCCGCTGGTGTGTGCCCCTGCCTGCCCATCTGGCTGTGGTTCCCAGCTGCAGCCGCCCCAGCTCGCTCCCTTCTGCCACAGGGGCTTTACAGACACTGCTGCTGGCATATTCTGGAACACTCTGTCTCCTCTATTCTAGTTTACCGTCAGCTCCCAGCTCCAGGTCACTTTGTAATTAGGTTAAATTCCCCACTTACAAGCCCTCCTTACCACACTGTTGATCTCTCCTGTATGGCACTTCTCACAGATGTAGTTCTATTGTCCCCACCACTAGACTGAAAGCCCTATGAGGACAGGCGGCAACTGCTTTTGCTTCCCATTGGCTCCCAGGACTTGAACTTGGTACTTCCAAGGGCCTACTGTATACTGGACACATAGTAGGTGTTCAATAAATATCTGCTGTGTGAATGAATGACAAACACGAATTACATTAAAAAAAAAAAAAAAAGAGGCTGGTGTGGTGAGTCACACTTGTAATCCCAGCACTTTGGAGTGGCTGAGGTGGGAGGATTCCTTGAATCCAGGAGTTTGAGACCAGCCTGGGCAACACAGCAAGACCCCTGTCTCTACAAAAATTTAAAAAATTATCTGGGCATGGTGGTATGCAGCTGTAGTTTCAGCTACTTGGGAGGCTGGGGTGGGAGGATAGCTCGAGCCCAAGAGTTTAAGACTGCAGTAAGCTGTGATCACACCACTGCACTCCAGCCTGGGCAACAAATTGAGACCCTGTCTCAAAACAAAACAAAACAAAACCCACTAGTGGACTAGAAGGGAGAGCTCAGCCAGAAGTCAGTAAGTCCTAGAATACAAGAATTGGGAGGAATGTGAGGGAATTCTGAGTTTTTGCTCTTGCTGTGTGGCCTTGGGAGAGTCCCTTCCTCTCTCTGGATCTGTTTTTTCACCTATAAATGAAGGAATTGGCTGTCGGAATGTTCTCTGTGGAGCTCTAGGGTTTCTCAGGAGCATCTGGGGCTGCTGTGGGCAAGGCTTGTAACAAGGGTAAGTTTCAGCCATGGCACTTCTGCTTCCATCTGTGTGTGTGTGTATGTTTATGGATTCAGAATTGAAGGTTCTAAGGTTAAAAATATCCTTTGAAACCCCTGGACTAGGTGATCTCTAGTTCCCTTCCAGAATATTATAATGCAATAGAGGCAAGAATGGTTCCCAAACAATCAGATACCAGAGAATGTGCTGCCTTTTATCTGCCAAGTTATCTAAGTGGACCCCCCCATCTATCTACAGACTCAAGTGAGGAAAGGAGCAATAAGAACTGAATGAGCCCAATTGGAGGAGGATTCCTAGAGGAGAGGAGTTTTCAACATCCCATGCAGATTCCTAATTCCGTGACAGACTCAAAGAGACCAGGGAACCGGTGGGGGTGGGAGTCAGGGCGCCACTTCACAGAAGGGGCTGTGATCAAAGCAACAGCCAGAAAAAGGCTAGCCAGGCCTGAATAGGAGTGGCAGAGATGACGATGTGGTGGAAGAGACGGGTGGGGGAGATGCAGGGTGGCCCACAGCAGCTTGAAAGCCCGTACACACTGAGGATGGCAAACAGGAAAAACTCTTAAGTCAAATCACCTTAATGGGGCAGAACGGCATCCTTGGAAGGGAATGCTGAGGGCAGAGGAGTCTGGAGGGCACGATGGGGAAGCCAGA
>VBSM01003143.1:16880111-16894410 GCA_008086735.1 Cheirogaleus medius
ATCCCCTGACATCAGGAAAGTCAGAGAAGATATTCACAGGCCAGTGCCTCTGGGCTCCCACCACACAAAGCTAGGGAATGCTGACCCCCCAGATTTCCTCCCCAAATCTCTGAAATGTGCTCCAGATACAACTGTCTTTGCCTGGGTTGAGGTTATACACGCCTACCCTTCATTTCAGAAATCTCAGCACCACAGAATTTCTAGCAAGTTTCTGGTAACCTTAAGGCCCATTGCCATGCTGGCTGCCTATTGAAAATATTCTCTCATTTGCCACTGACCTTTAAAATAAAAAGGACCTCAGAACTGGACCCAGTATTCCAGAGGTAGCCTGACCACCTGGGAAAACAGTGAGGTAAACACCTCTCTTGATCTGGCTGCTCTGTTTTGGTTAATGCAATTCATGGTTGGATTAGGGTTTTAGCAGTCACATCACACAGTTGACTCATATTGAGCTTGCAGTCAACTAAACCCCCCAGGTCTTTTCTTCATGAACTGCTGTCAAGCTGGGCCCCTGCCCCCACCCAGTACTTATGTCATTGATTTTGTTTTAACCTAAGTGCAGGACTCTACATTTATCCCTGTTAAATTTAATCTTGTTGGTTCCAGCCCAGTGTTCCAGCCTGTTGAAATCGTTTTGAATCCTGACTCTTTCATGCAAAGTATTAACTGCCCCTCCTAGCTCTATCACCTGCAAACTTGATGAGCCTGCTGCCTCGGTCAGTTGTCAATAAAAATGTTAGACAGGACACAGGCCCAGACTCAGCCCTAAGGCATACTGCTGGAGACTTCCCTCTAGTCTAGGCTGACATGGATCCATTAATCAACCCTCACTGAGTCTGGCTCTTCACCAAGCTTCATGGCCATTTGGTTCAGATGTCTCTGCCACATCTACAGATATGGAGAGGCTCTGTCAGCTGCTTTGCTGGAAATTTCTCTTGCCCCAGGCTGTGGCCCCAACATCAAGCCTAGGCCTTCTTTCTTCCTGCCAAATCTCCAGCATCATTTGTTCAACCATAACTTCGGGGGATTATAGACGCCCAGTGGTGTCCCCTCCTGCATGACTTGAGCTATTATTTCTGAGCTTCAGGATCTCCCTGGGTTTATCTTTGCTAATTCCTACCCCATCACTCCATGCTTCCTCTGAGACCCTATTCTCTTAAATTCTCTCTCCTGCTGCCTTCTCTGCCTACAAATGTGCAGTGGCCGCCTTTGCCTAAAAAAACACCTACCAGCTGCCTCCTTAAACTGTAGTTGGCTTCTATATCTGTACTCTTGAAAATCCAAATACTTCTAAATTCACCTCCCATGTCTCCTGAATCTTGGGCAACCTGGCCTTCCATCCCTCAGCTGAGTAACCACAGTGCCCATGTAGTGGGCAGTGATAGTGGACATGGAGGTAGAAAATTCACCAGACCACAAAGATCAGATATGAAAACTTCCTAAAGCAGAGAGCCTGGGACCCCTCACAGACTAAAGTCAGGCAGGGGTCAAACTAAGCAGGTGTTCAGGAAGTTCAGAGGAACTGAGACATGAAGTTAGAGCCTAAGCAAAGTTCCTGGTCATAGAAAAGAGCAGCAAACATTGAGAAGTCTGAGCCTGGGGACTTCTTACATGTTTCCTCTGGGGGCTGGAATCAGTCCTGGGGCAGGTGAGATGGGAAGACAGCCTGGCTGGCATGTGGAGGATGTGAGCAGAGCGGGGAGGTCAGGGCCTATATTTTTCCTGAGCCCTTATTCTAGGCTACACAGCATCAGTTGTCAGGAACTCCAGTGAGCCTCAAGCTCAGGGGTCACCACTCAAACATCTATGTAGGTCAGACAGGTCACATGAGTGAGACAAACCAGGCATAGGGTAGAACAGTAATGAGTGGAGACTGGCAAACTGGAAGGAACACACACACAGGAGCAGGAGCAACTCAGCTACAGCCAATTGTCATATGGGAAAGGTGATTTCATTGTTGCCTGATCTGATTTTCCAGAGAAGCCAGAAATCTTTTTAGATATAAGTTTTTGATCTTTAATGTTTAATTTTTTAAAACTTTCAAAAACATGTATTGGTCAACCAAAGTATGTCTGTGGCCCTGATTTGACCAGTGGTAGTCACCTTTTAACTGCTGCTAGTTGTCTGGTACTTGGAAGGGCTAAGGTGATTTGGGTTTGTGGTAACACCAGATTTAGAACTTTCCCTGTGAGTTTTTTGATGATTCTTGTGTTCTATAGAAACAATTTGTATTCCAAAATTAGTTTTAAAAATATACTCAATTTCTCAGAGTTACAAATTTAAAATCTTAGTTCTTTTCTAAGCTTTTAAGTTCAGCTTACAAATATTACTTTGCTTATAAAACAAAGGAGTTTGACATAATGTTTGAACCAACTTACCTTTAATTAAACTCCTTTATTTATTGGGTTATAGATAAACTTGGTGTGGTGGTTGCTTGTTGTTTGTATGCTAACTAAACTCCTTTAAATATTTAAATGGCATTTATAAGGTTATTTGACTTCCTTAAGTACTTAATTTATCTGACCAAAACAAATCTTCCCAAGTACTTATATCCCCAATAAATTAAGCGTATAAATACAGCAAATCTTAAGTCATTTTAAATGTTCTAAAACTACACAGAAAGTTAGCAAGATTTCAACTTAAAATCCAACTATAAATACTCAACACTTTTTAGTTGGCATTACAAAGCAAACCTGTTACTCTCACAAATTCTCTTCCATATGTCAAGGACTTAAAATACAAACTGCATAGATTCCTTAAAGCAAACAGTAATGATGTAGGTTTGATGTTCTTAAACATGCCTATCCTTTGTTCTGAGGCCTCTGGAGTTAAAAGATGCAGCCCTTCCAAGGAAACAACTGATCCCCCCTCACCCCCTCTATTTTGGAGGTTATCTTCATTATCTTCTGAGATGGCTAAAATTGCAAACTAACCAGAAACATTGGTTGGGCCACTGACTAGATTCTGAAAAGACCCAGAAAGCCCTATTTATGACCTTGTAAAGCCCTATCACAGCCCTCCCTTATGTAGAGAGGCAGTCAGCCAGGTCATATCCTGGATTTAGTGCTCTTCAGCACCTAACTGCACTTTCTCACTGAAGTCTAGAACCCCACTTAGGCTTCCATATACCTAGACTGGATGGTCCATTTCCTTGGCTCTCAAAACACAAAATGGCTTCCCCTCCTGATGATTTCTACTTTTTTCCCTTCCTTCTAGGTGGACCACCACTCTCAGAGTTTTTAAGACAATGCTCAGTTGAATGCAGGATTTCACTCTTTCTTGTGAGTTTCTTCTCACAAACTTTGACTTGTGGTCACAATTCCTAAGGTTCTCCTGACAGAACTCTAGTCTCCTCCCCAAGTTCAGAGGCCTGTCCTCCACTGCACTCCACACTTCCCCTCCTCGTTTGGCTTTTCCCTCTAGCACTCAGCACCCAGCTTCTTTCTTGAAATTCTCACCTCTTAGCATCACCCATTCTATGCCCCAGCTCATGCCAACTAGATGACCAGAGGATCCCTACTATCTCCAATACTGTAGGGTCCCACCCCTTTCTCCATGGTTCTTCCGCATTCACTCACTCTCCCTTAGGGCAACTGATCTCACCCCAGAAAAGAAAGGAAGTCTGATATTACTTGTTCACACTAAGACAAGGTCAGCTGAGTCCTCCCTTCTATGCTGGGTAAATTGAATGTTTCCTAAGGAGAAAACAAATGAAAGAATGAAAGAAAGTGAACTAATATCTATTGAACACTAACTAGGCACTGGCCATGGAGTTAACTCATTCACTTAAATTGTCTTGTTCATTCCTAATAGCCACATGAAGGGACCTGTTAAGAAATCTGGGCTGGGCGTGATGGCTCACTTCTGTAATCCTAAGCATTTTGAGAGGCACAGGCAGGAGGATCACTTGAGGTCAGGAGTTTGAGACCAGCCTGAGCAAAAGCGAGACCCTATCTCTACAAAAAATAGAAAAATTAGCCAGGCTTGGTGGTGCACACCTGTAGTCCCAGGTACTAGGATTGAAGCTGAGGCAGGAGGATTGCTTGAGCCCAGGAGTCTGTGATTGCAGTGAGCTATGATGAAGCCACTGCACTCTAGCCCATGCAACATAGTGAGACCCTGTCCCCTCCCCCACCAAAAAGAAAAAAGAAATCCAAGCTCAGAGACAGTAAGTAATCTGACTATGTCTCTGTTAGGAAAAGCTGAAACCAAGATTCAAACCTAGTCCATGTGATTTCAAAATTTAATGTCTTGCTCAACACACTGCTTTTCCTTCTTAAATCAAAACAAAATCCTTACCAGTTAAATACTGGAAGAGTGAAAGGAAAGTGTTTTGGTGGGAAAATGCTGCTTTACTGATTTCTGGCTAGAAAAATGAGAGGCTCTAATCTGAAAGCTTGCCTAGACACAGTGGCTCACACCTGTAATCCCAGCACTTTGGGATGCCAAGGCAAGAGGATCGCTTGATGGGGGGGGGCATGGGCAATATATGTAACCGTAGTATTTGTACCCCCATAATATGCTGAAATAAAAAAAGAAAAAAAATTTAGAGGATCGCCTGAGCCAGGAGTTCAAGACCAGCCTGGGCAACACAGCAAGACTCCATCTCTAAGGAAAAAAAAATCTGGAAACTCCTGAAAGTCTGTGCCCCACCCACTCTGTAAAAGCTCTCCCAAACTCTCACTCCGGCAACAGCCCAACAACTAACATTTATTCTGTGCTCAGTACACAGTATTTTCACCTACATTGTCCCAACAACCCTATATGGAAGACAGTATTAGTATTAACCAATTTTAAAGATGAGGGGACTGAAGCATAGAGACTGGCATGCCCAGCCTGTGCGAAGTACATCATGTTTCAGTGAGGTTCACTGCCCCTGAGCCTTGTGTTCTTTCCACTCAGCCACACTGTGTCCTCCACAGACACCTTCCTGCCCTATTTCCTTTGTACTTCTGGGGATGAGATGGCAACCCAGAACCTACATTTGTTTCTGTTCCTGAAGACCCTGCCCTAGTATAACTCTCTTTGTCCCCATAGACTTTCAGTTCCTTCCACAACCTTAGCTTTTCCATTTTGCTTCCCCCACCGAGTCATCTCTTCTGTGATTCCACAGAAGCACTGTATCTTGACAGTCACAGTAGGGTCAGAAAAGCCCTGCTGCCAGTAGTTTCTCTCCAAGCACTAGTGAAACACTGTTCTTAGACATTCAGTCTTCACAATAAAAACGTTTCCTGAGGCTGGGCATGGTGGCTCACACCTGTAATCCTAGCACTCTGGGAGGCTGAGGCAGGCAGATTGCTCAAGGTCAGAAGTTCAAAACTAGCCTGAGCGAGACCCCATCTCTACTATAAATAGAAATTAACTGGCCAACTAAAAATATATAGAAAAAATTAGCCAGGCATGGTGGTGCATGCCTGTAGTCCCAGCTACTCGGGAGGCTGAGGCAGAAGGATCGCTTGAGCCCCAGGAGTTTGAGGTTGCTGTGAGCTAGGCTGACGCCACTGCACTCTACTCTGGGCGAAGAGTGAGATTCTGTCTCAAAAAAAAAAACACAAAAAGACCATTTCCTGAGTGTCTATACTGAGCTGGTTTTACATATGTGTTTTATATATTTTTAATACTGTAGAAAAAAATTTTGGAAGATCATTTACCAGAGATGACAGGAGTAGGTCCTTATGCGAATCAGAGGCCACTGAGAGGGGTATGGAATGGTAACACAAACAGGAAATTGATGCGCAGAAGCTGACTAGACATCCCCTGACATGAGAAATGGGACCTTAGTCAGAAAGACAGATAGGGAAGATAAAGACTGAAAGAGAGACAGAAAAGCTGGAGTCACTAGATGATAACAACTGAACCCTTGCTATGGACAAGTCACTCTGCGATTGCTTTCTTTTTACATACATTATTTCACATAACCCAGATACGGTAGGTAAAGAATAAGCTGAGTTTAAGGTGGTTTGCCATTTGCCCAAGGTCATGCAGAATGGCAAATCCTAGTATGCAAAGCCTTCATTCTCAAGCACTATGTTATACTACACTATATATTCAAGAGGCAATAAAAACCTCGCCAAGATATATACAACTTACATTTTGGATTAAGGAACAGAGTTTCCCTAAAAGATAGCATTGACCTCAACAACCAAGTGAATAGGTTTTAAGTAAACTGAATAGAACAGCAAAATTAGCTAGGGCCAAAGAGGTTTCCAAGGCCCAAAGCAAGTTATCTAGAAGGAAAAGAGGTGACTCCAGAATGGTCTGACACCCAGAGGGATGGCTTGGCACAAGTTAAAGACATGGCTCCTTCACCCATGGGGCTAGGGACAAGGGTCTAAGGCAAGACGACAGTTACACAGAGGGGAACTGCAGAGAGGTGTGGTTTATAGTGAGAAGGGGAGGTGGCTGGGGTGGGGACAAAACCTAAGAGAAGATCAATGGGATCATATTATAGAAGGGACTGAGAATATAAGCCAGAATCTATCACAGGCTGAAGTAACTCAATTCAATATCTCTTCCAAGTAGGGTCTGGCAGGGTGGCTCCAGTGGCCAGAATGCAGATGAGAACAGTGGAGGGGCACAAATGAGCAAGTGAAATTTATCTGCACTCCAGAACAAATCTGGGCCAGTAATTAAAATGATTTTCAAAGACTTCTGGGACTAACCAAAGGGTTTTCTTCTTATTTGGGGGATCTTTTGTCTGGCTCATTCCCTGGAGTGATTAACAACAAAACCTTTAAGCACTGAGCAGCAGAGTGTTTGTTTTTGAACTGGAAGAAAGAGAAGCCAAAGGAGAAACTCTGTAACCTCTGGTTAACTACTCATCTTCCAGAAAGCAGGTTAGACTCTATCACTTCCTGCAGGAAGTCTACTGTGAGCACCTGAGCTTGGTCAGGTGCTTCTCCTCTGTGCACGCACCCATAATTCTAATTGCCTGTTTGCCTCCCCCATTGAACTGAGAGCACCACATGGGTAGGAACTAATATAGTGCCTGGAATAGCAGCGCTCAACAAATGGTAGCTATTAATATCCCACTCATATTTTTCCGAATTCTCTTCTGAGTGCCCACACTCCCTCACATTTAAATTTTACACACTTGTAATTTAAACATATCAAAGGGCATGGGCTAAAATTGAACCAACGGGGCCTGCTTTGATGACTGCCATAGTGTCTCATGGTGTGAGGACTTCTTCAGGTGTAATGAGGACTTGTTCAGCTGCCCATGGCCTCTCACACTGTGTAAGGAGAGGTCAGAACTGATAACTTCTCACCCAAAGCCCCAAGATGGTGTGTAGAGCAGTAAAGTCTGGCCAACCACGCAGAAGAGGCATCAGACACTTCCCTGTTTTCCCTCCTCTAGGACAGTTTTAGGTGCCAGGATTCTTCGGTCTTCCCCAACTCAATGACGGGTTTCTCCAGGGTAGTTCTCCTTGTTCTTCCCTATGCTTTTCTTGAGAGGGAGGGAATCTGGAAATCTGTTTAGAGACCACTGAAACCAAGTTTCTGAATAAGTCACATAATAAATATAACAACCACCACCACAGCCATTTATTAAGTGCTTGCCAGGCACTGTGCTAAAGCTTTACAAACATTGTTTCGGTTAATCCAACAACCCTGAGGTAGATATTTTCAACATCCCCTCCCCCATGTCATTATAGTTGAGGAAACTGAGGCTCAGAGAGGTTAAGTAAATCAACCAAGGTCAAACCCAGCTGGTAAGTAGCAAAGCTAGAAATCTGAACCAAAGATATTTGACTCCAAAATCCATGCTTTTAAACATTACGCTAGATTGTTTCCCATTTTAAGTTAAAGGATACATGCGCTAGATTGTTTCCCATTTTAAGTTAAAGGATACATGCTCCTTCTCAAAATATTACACAAACCAGATTTGGGGGGGAGGGTATTTTTAAAACTTTCTTAATCAGCTATGGTATTTGAACTCTTAGAGCGAAGAGACAGTCTGGGTATAAGCTGACCACTGAGTCCCTTTCTCCTGTTCCCATAGCTGCCAGGGCCTTTCTCATGTAAGATCTCCACTCCTGACATCTGACTACTCAATATGCAGTTTCCCTTTTAGCAACCACTAGAATGCAGAGGTCAGCCAAACTTGGTGACAGGGAGCCAAAGACACTGAGAGAAATTAGGAGATATTCACAAAATGCCCATCATTCCTGAACTGCTGGACCCTAAGGCACACAGATGCACTTAGATGAAAATAAAAATTGCAGTACTTCCACCCTGGTTTACCAAGCCCAGCTTCATCCTTGCAGACTCTCCAGACCAACCCCTATAATCCCTCACTATAACTGGTTCTCTACCACTCTCTAGATATCCTCCCCACAACCCATCTCTGGAGGCCTCACTAACCATAAGCCCCTGGGCCTCAAGGCTGCCAGTTTTTAAGGCTTTGCCCCCATAAATGTCCCAGAATTACTCAGTGGGGCTCAATTCAGGATCCATGACTTACGAGGATTAAACAGAACTGGCTGAAAACAAGCACAGGAAGGGCCACCAGAGTGAAACAAGCTGAACCAGGCTGTACAGAACTGACAAGGGAATGGCAAGAGAACACAGCAGACATGGAACAAATGGATTAACCATAGACAAATAACAGAGCTATCAAAAGTCAGAAATGAAAGATGTCCCTAAGATGAACAGGGATGACCCCAGAGAAGGATCCTAAAGACAAGTCTATCCAAACATGTAGCCATGGAGCTTTGGCGCAAAAGGCAATTGTTTAGGAAAAAGGGCTTTGGTGACAGGGCCATGGGAGAGACCGGGTAGGGAGAAGCTGAGTAAAAGAAATTGGAGGGGGCTCTGGAAATGGAAGCTGGAACATCCCTTCAGTGCAGGCAGTTTGAGAGTGTATCAAAGAAGTGTGCAGGGACTGGAGGACAAGCAGTTAGAGATCCCAAAGAGGAGTAGGACACGGGCTGAAATGCCAGGTCTGAAGTCCCTGAGCTACTTCCAGGCATACCCCATTACCCACCCCATCTGGGTAAACCTGGTCACTGAGGGTCATTCCCTGCAGCCCTTACTAAGTATTTACTGCACCAGATTTTGAAGGATGGAGACCCAAAGGTAGGGAACTTACTGAGAGGAGAGACACAGCCCCACTCTTGAGAAGTCCACATTCTGAAAGGAGACAGAGAACCATCAATCCCCCCATCCCCTCATCCTTGAGGGAGCCTCTGACCTAAGGAACCCACCGCAGTCGAGTCACAAAACTGAGGAATAAATACCAATTGGTGTAAATATTGTCCTTCAAGTTTGAAAGGACAGAGGAGGAATAAGAGGTAACTTGGAAAACATAGGAAGATTCGAGTTGGGATTCTCCATCTCTTAAGACTCAGCCTATTACTTAACCTCACACACATCTGGGCCAGGGGCCTCAGAACCCACCACACAGCTACAGCTGAACTGATGTGGGGGAAAAATCAATGTTGTGGGAGGCCAAGAGTGACAGGTCCCTCTTTGGAGTGCCCAAGGGCTTGGAAGATCCTGGAGGTATAGAGCTTTGCTCTCCACTGATCTTCCTAATCTCTCAACAGTCCCTGACCTTGTCCACACGGGGTGTACAACATACATGGATAGCTTCATAAGCTCTGGTTGTTTCATCATGTGTTTTCCTCTCCAATTAAGCAGAGGTTGGATAAAGGCCAGGCTTTCTTCATATCCCACAGCACTAGAATGTCAAATACTTGTCACAGGTAGGGTCTAAGAGTGTTGACTTTTACGAAAATGATTTTCCACAAATAGCAAATGCAAGTCAAAACTATTCCATTGTTATTCTTTGCCCTATAGCTTGCATCTGACACCTATCTATCTCTATCTTTGTTGGCTCATGCCCAAAGATGTCTGTTCCTGTATCCATCTTAGGCAGGGACTGGGCCCCTATTCTTTAAGAAATACAAGCTCTACCCACTTGTGGCAATACTGAACGAGTATGTGGCCCAGGAGTCTCTGGGGGAGAGGGAGGGAGTATCTCCCCACACTAGGCTGGCCCACTGATAAGGATCCTTCCCCTCTCTGTCTCCTAACAGATTCAGATTAATGATCGCTCATTCCTAATTGTCAAATTTCTTTTCCTTCATCCTGTGTCTAATCACCAGTGACAGAAACCATTACGCAAATGAGAGCAGACGACTTCCCCCAACTGTTCGCGTTGGTAAAAACCTTGTAATTTAGAGCTCTGATTTGTAGGGGAAGCTGGTCTCCCCCAGGCATCCTGGGCATCTGCTCAACTGATGCCCAGAACGGCCCCTCCTCCATCCCTCGAATGCCAACCCCCCAACAAATATTTGACTTCACAAAACAGTAGTTTTCTCTGTACCTGCTGGTGTAAATATGAGAACTTGCAACGTGGCTGACCTCTGCATAGGCCAAACTCCT
The DNA here is from genome assembly GCA_008086735.1 of Cheirogaleus medius. Taxonomy (NCBI): domain Eukaryota; kingdom Metazoa; phylum Chordata; class Mammalia; order Primates; family Cheirogaleidae; genus Cheirogaleus; species Cheirogaleus medius. The sequence goes on from VBSM01003143.1 coordinate 16,890,501, forward strand.
ACCTTCCCTTAGTGTGTCTGCCTCCATGCTGCCAGCTACAACGGGGTAAGCGACTACAGCAGAAATGTTTCCTCTGCTACAAGCAGAATTTGAGCCTAACCAGCCTCTAACTTAGGTAAGCGAAGGGAAGAGCCTCAATCTCTTCTTTGGGGAAAGAAGCAGCAGCAGAACACAAATCAAGACTCTCAGTGATCACCTAAGAGTTTCAATTCTATAGATGCAGAAGCATGCTTGGAGGAGGTATGAGACAGTAAATGCAATTGGATCTAGAACCCAGTTCCCCCACAGCTTCTTCCAGCATTTATTATATGGTTTCCCTGGCAGTTTTCCAAAGATGTCCCTAGCTGGAACCCAGAAGAGCTTTCACTGTGAGCTGCATCTTCTGCACTCTCTTGGGCTGAGCCTGCCTACAGACATTGCCCAGTGAGGTGAAAACTAAGGATAGGGCCTGTGGTACAAGGTGGGGGGGGGGAGTTAAGGAAGGAAAATCAACATAGTTTGGTAGAAAAGGAGCAGAGGGTTTGCAGCCAAACATCACTAGGTCAGAATCCTGATTGCCACTCAGCACTTAATCTCTCTGAGCCCATTTCCTCATCTGTAAAGTGAGAATACCTACCTTGCAGGATAGTGAGGGACAAAGATAAAAGCACTAGGCACATATTAGGTGTCTAAAAATCAGGGGTTGCTATTAACCAAGGATCAGGACCAATCCTGTGAAGGTTCCAAGGTCAGCCTTCTCCCTCCCTCCCCTTCAGCCACCTTAGGTCAGACTTGTGTCAGCACAGCACCCAGCAAGGACTAGCTGAGTAGCACACACTTCCCTGCCGCACATCACCCACATCTCTGAAGGCTGAGCCAGGAATACAGCAGACCTGCTGAGGAGAACGATAATAATCTGCTGTATTTCCAAGTGTGATTGTGACCAAGTTTATCCTCCGTCTGCCTTGTTTTCTTTGCTGCACTCCTCTTTCCCGAAAGAGATGGAGCGATGGAGATCCACTGCAACCACATTTCCCAGCACTGACTATATTGGAAAGAGCTACACTTGAGAAGGGTATCATGTCTTCACACCCACACTGCATCAGAGAATCCCAGAATGGGGTACTAGAAATAAAACACCCCTTCCCAAAATACACACATGAGCATGCACAGGCATACACACACATCCTCTCAGTCCATCAGTGCACTATAAACTGAGCTTCGGGGGTGAGAGCCATAGCTCAAACACTGGAAGTAAACCTTAGGCCAAAAAAAAAAAGTGGAGGAAAAATAAAACTAAAGACCTTCTAACTCCTTTTTCCTTCCAGAGAGAAGGGGATGGAGACTGGAGTGGAGATAAGTAGACACAGGGCCATTATACCACCCAATCCTAGGTGCCCTACTCCCACCGAATAAATGTAAATGATGGCCCTTCAAGTTGTGCAATACACAACTGCCCAGCTGTAAGCTGCAGCCCTGAGAGGGGTTCCCATGAGTAGCAACTAACAGAAAAGGAAATTCTACTTCCATGCTCTACCGGTTGCCCTGATTATTGAGTATCGTGGATTATTATTATAGTAGGGCCTGGCAGAGGCGCTGGCTTTAATGGCAAGGCTACATTTTTGCCCTTGCCCTGAGGTGGATGACAGGTAGTGAGTTAGCTGCCTAAGCTCGACCCATTTCATCTACTCAGCCAGGAAGCTCAGTAGAAGTAGAGGATGTGGCCTGGCAGGAAGTGTCATAGGGCCCAGAGGCTCTAGCCAGTCAGCCTCAGGCAGAGTGCAGTGAGACCTGACCAACATATGATGGCTAAAATCCAAGTTAAAAATCTTTAGGTCAGGCAGTACTTCCTGGGGCTCACACTGTACTGCCCCACTGGATAAAGTAAGCAGTGGGGAACCTTAGTAAGCAGAGAGGCTGGCCAGTGTGAACACACACATACACACACACGCGAACAAACACACACACACACCCACACAGAGGCTTACATCCCTAGAACCTTGAGAAGCCACAGCTAGAACTCCCTTGGCACCCAGCACCAGGGCAAGAGTTGGTGCTGAAAGAAAAACTGTATGTGTCTTTAATTCAGAACTCATGCACAATCCTCGATTCTTATGTCCCAAGGTCCTTTCTATGTATGGCTTGAGCTTGTAGGTCCCAGCAGGAATCCTATCTAATCCTTTCTCTCACAGGAAGGCTATTTAGGCTCTCAAAGGCAGGCCTCACTCTTATTCTCCCCATTAGAGTCCCAGCAGCCATTCCCACCCAGCCTAGAGCTTGACTATGCAAAAATTGGATGGAGGCAGACTGACCTAATGGTCAGACTAGCTTTGGCCCTGCAGCCCAGATGGAGTGAGGGTCCAAGAGCATCTCCTCTCACTCAGGCTGAGGCACTGACGTTGCAGGAGATAGGGTTGAGAGCCAGAAGTGACCCCTGACCCAGAAGGTGGGAACAAGGAACAGATACATACATGTGTGTGCATGCACACACGTGCACCCATCCCAAGGTCAACAGACTCACACACAGACATGATGACAACCAAAAGCTAGGACTCCAAACACTGAATGCAGGACTTGGGAGGTGGGGGGTGGGCAGAGGGAAGGTGCCGGGGCACAAGAGGCAAGAGTAAGAAACCCCTCCAAATGGGAGTGGAGTGCCAACCGCCCTGCCTCGCCCCAAACACCTGCCTCCAGGGCCATGGCAAGAGTCCAGTCCATTAAGTGCAGCGTGCAATACTAGCGCTTGGAGTCTCCTGTCCTCATCAATGAAGCGGTGTGGACGGGATAGCAGTCACCTGGCAGGAGGCCGTGACTCCTGGCAGGCTAGTTGTATCGGCCCTTGATCATTGTGTTCAACAAGGGCCCCACCTGTAAAGAGACATGAGGAGCCAATCAGAACTGCCTGTTCCCTGGCCCTGGAGTTGGATGGGGTATGTCTTGAGACACTGGATATCCAGCCAAGGACAGGGACAAAGTTTTTATTCAATCTTGTGAACTCTCTAATCAACTCTCTTCCTGAAGGTCAACCAATATTCTGGGGCATGGCCCTCTCCTTGGGCGTCCATCTTGTACTACCTTCCCTCTCACAAAACCCTGTATCTTACTGTAAAGTAGCATCAAACTGACAAAGAGATGGTCAGAGGAGCTAATAATACCCAAACACCTCAGAGTGTGCCTGCATGTTTCGCCAATGTGTCTTAAGAATGTTAAATGCCTCTCTATCCTCAACAAAAGGTCACCTACAGTTGGGGCTGGTGCCATCTCCCAAACCCACAGGTATCTGTGGCTACTGAGGTTACCCACAGGAAGGAGGCAAGAGCATTATTGCCCAATCGGCCACTGGTGTACATGCGTGGGAAGCAGGTCTCAGTATTACCTAGAGTAGCCTTGGCACAGCTGGGAGAGTGAAAGGAGATGCTTTAGTGCTCGCTTCCTTTTCCAAAAGAATCCCCTTAGGGGTCCCCAGCTGGTGCACAACCCCCATGGGGAACATTACTACCAGCATGGAACAGATTATAATTGATCCACCAGTCAAGCCCAGCTCTCACAAGAAAACAAGGATTTTCTGATCATAACCATAACCTCTATGGGCAGAGAGGACACCAGATACTGAAACAGAGGAGCTATGAAGAATGTCATACCAATCCTGACTTTCCTTGGTCAACCCACCCACTAAGCCACAGGAGTGCCACTGTGGGGCAGCCACATACCTCTTGTGGGTTCCCCAAGGCCTCTCCAAGCATCTTCTCAATGTTTCTCATTATGGCCACTTTCTGATGAGCTTTGAGAGGATATTCAATTCTCTTAGGGGTGGGAGCCCCCTACAAAGGAAGAAGTCGCTCAGGAAATGCCTTTAGCTGCAAGCTTCACTGTCACTCCACTATTCCTAGTACTATCCTCCCCCTTCTAAGAAACCCAATTCAATCCTATA
>VBSM01003143.1:16901539-16913996 GCA_008086735.1 Cheirogaleus medius
AAAAAAAAAAAAAAAAAAAATCCTGATTTCAAGCTTCTCTTGAAAAATCAGAATATCTGGCAATGCTAGGACTGCACTCCCAAATGGAAACAAAGTAATGACTTCTTACTTTGAACAGGGCATATGTCTTCAGCTTCATCATAACTTCCACCCAGACAACTTCACTCATTTCATTCACCTAACTGACCATTCTAGGCAACGATGACTCTCATTTTATGAGGAAAAAGATGAGAAACTAGAGATTCACAGTTCAAATCTAGTTATCCCTTCATCCCTCAAGCTAGAGAACTAGCTGGCTGTAGCCCCCAAAATCCCTAAGAATAACTCAAACAGGCTAGAAGAGCAAACTATTCACTCAACAGGAATCCAGAGATGAGAGATACCAATCTCTAATCACCCAATTCCATCACACCTTCAAACAAGTAGAGGAAAAGGAAATGGATGCCCTAAATCCAACAGAAAACCAAGATTTAGGAACTTACCTCTCTTCCCCTCCTCGCTGCTGTATATCTTGCAATTTCTGAACAAACTCATGAAATTTCATTTCCTCCCTATTGGACCTCGGCTTAAAGTTCTGGAAATTAGCCATCTTCTTCTCATCATAGTACAAGAACTTATGGGTGCTAGCACTGTACACAGAGAAGTCTCCATTACCAATATTCTCTTGCAAGTAGTCAAGGTCCCATTTCAGGGCAGGATACACAAGATTTGTGTCGGTCAGCACCACGGGCTCCTAAGCGAAAACATCAGGTGGAGAAAAAAAAAAAAAGAAGTAATCCCAAGGAGCTCTGCGCCCATGATCCCAACTACTTTCCAAATTGAGATTAATTTCTCCCATTAGCCAGCACGAACCCCTCAAGTTCCATTTTTCTTCGCCTCCCTCACCATATCTCCTGACGCTCCAGTCCACAGCCCGGCCAGTCCCTCACCTCTTCCACCATTCGCCTCTGACCTCTCCTCCCAACTAGGGAGGAGACCTTCCTCCTCTCCCTACAGACGCGGCCCCGCCCCCCACCTCATTTTCGATCAGCTCCTCCGCCCTGGGGTCGCTCTGACTCAGACGCGGGATGGGCCTGGTGGGGAAGCTGTAACTGCGCAACTGGGATTCATCCCAGGCAGGGCCGGGGGCCTCAGCCTCTTCCCGGGGCCCTCCAGAGCCCGAGGCCACAGACTCGGCTGCTGTCGCCGCCATCTCCGCCGCTAGGGACGGCCCCTGCCGGAACCGGAAGCTCCGCCTATTCCGAACGAAACCACAACGGAAACCATAGAGGTGAACTGTGAGAGAGAGCGGTCAAGAGACATTAAGAACGCGGAGTCGAGGCTTGGGGGAGCGCCTACCAATGGTGTCGTACAGCTCTACACCCGAAGCTCCATCCACGAAGAACTAGGGCTAGACCTAGTCCCACTGAAAAGGCGTGGATCACCTGTCAAACCAATCCACAAAATATTGCTGCCTCAAAATATTGTGTCCAAGCCTACACCAGAGGCAAGGTAGGAGGCAAATTAGGCATTAAACTTCACACTCATGAATGGGGAGAGAAGCAAACTCTTGACCCACCTAAGGAATTCAGAAGGAAAAGCAATTGTCACATTGGCAGATGTTGGGCAAAGGCTGCCTGAAGGCCCAGGCAAAAGATATACAGCAAGTGGAATTCTTTTAAAATCAAAGGTGGTTTTCTTTTGTTTAGCATCATTTGATTTCTCTGCCTACATCACCGTCTCTCCTACTTGAATATATTCTTGCCATGAGAACGTTTTTAGTGGCCAACCATGAACATCCCACATTTTCAAACAAATATCTATATTGACTGCAAAAGGCCGTATCAATTACCTATATAACTTACTTAGGGAGCTTTTATGGCTGTCTGAGGGAGGTGGAATTCTAAGATGGATTCCAAGATTTACACCCCATGATGCACACACCATGTATAAATCTCTCCCCTTAAATGAGATCAGGACTGTGAATATGATAGGGTATCACTCCTGTAATTAGGTTACCTTGTGGGGCAAAGATGTAATTAAGATCCCTGATCAATTAACTTTGAGTTAAACAAAAGGGAGTAAGAAACAGAAATCCCAGAGAGTGAAGCCGCAGCACATGCTGTCTTGTTTGCTTTGAAGGAGCATACTGCCATGTGGTATGGAATGGCAAGTGGACTCTAGGAGATGAAGAAGATTCTTGGTTGACAGCCAGCAAGAAAGTGGGCACCTTTGTCCTATAAATGCAAATAAATGAATTCTGCCAACAACCACTGAGCTTGGAAAAGAACGCAGAGCCTCAGATGAGATAACCATCCCAGACAACCCCTTGATTTTAGCCTGGAGAGACCTGCCCTGAGGACCTAGCTAACAGGTACCTGGACTCATGGAATATGTGCGATAGTAAATTGGTGTTGTTTGGGGCTGCTAAATTCATGGTAATTTGTTATGCAGCAATAGAAACTAACACACAGGCTTAACTATGTAATTATGCTACAAAGTAACTATGCTACACCAAACTGAGGAGAGGGTTACCTCTGTAGAAGGGTTTGAGGCTGGGGGTGGAAATTAAGGCTTTAGTTTTATCTGTAATTTTTGAATTTTTACAAAAATATATTTATTTATAACCTTGGGAATTAAAAATAAATTAGATCAAGAAGATTCCAATAACTAAAATCAGAAATGACACAGGGACATTACTACTGACTTTACAAAAATAAAAAGGCATATAAGGGAATATTATGAACAATTATATGCTAAAATATTTAAAAGCCTAGATGAAATGGACAAATTCCTAGAAAGGCACAAATTATAACTGATTCAAAAAGAAGTAGAAAATCTGAATAGACCTATTATAAGAGATCGAATTAGAAATTTTAAAAAAATCCCACAAAGAAAATCCCAATACCAGATAGATTCACTGATGAATCCAATCAAACATTTAAAAAAGAATCAACACCAATCCTTCAATAAACTTCCAAACTATAAAAGAGGTGGGAACACTTCCCAATTCATTCTGTGAGGCCAACATTACCTTGATATGAAAACAAGACGAAGACATTACAAGAAAACCCTAGACTCACTTAGGAATATATATGCAAAAATTCTCAATAAAATACCAGTAAACCGAACCTAGCACCATATAAAAAGCATTATATATCACGACCAAGTGGGATTTATTCCAGGAATGCAAGGTTAGTTCAACATCTGAAAATCAATCAATATAATATACCATGTCAGTAAAAGAAAAAAAGTGATAATCTCAATAGATACAGAAAAAACTTTGGGCAAAGTCTAACACCTTTTCATAATAAAAACAGGGTTCCAAAGGACTCCATCTAGAAGATAAAAAGACAACTCACTGAATGGGAGAAAATATCTACAAATCATATATCTGACAAGGGAATTGTATCTAGAATACATAAAGAATGCTTACAACTCAGCAATAAAAAGATAACCCCATTTAAAAATGGACAAAGATGTGAATAGGCATTTCCCAAAAGAAGATATACCATGACAAATAAGCACATGAAAAGATGCTCAACATCATTAGTCATCACAGTAATGCAAATGAAAACCATAATGAGATACTATTCACACTCACTAGCATGGCTATAATCAAAAAGACAGACAATAACAAGTGTTGATGAGGATGTAGAGAAATTCAGAACCACATACACTGCTAGTGGATGTAAAATGGTGCAGCTGGTTTGAAAAACAATTCCACAGTTCTTCAAAAAGTTAAACATAGAGTTGCCCTATGACCTGGCAATCCTACTCTTAGGTATATAACTAAGAAAATAGAAAACATACATCCCTACAAACACTTATGCAATGTTCATAGCAGCATTATTCATAAAAGCCAAAAAGTTGAAACAACCCAAATGTCCATTAACTGATAAATAAAATGTTGTACTGTGTATTCATATAATGAAATATTATTCAATTATAAAAGGAATGAAGTACTGGTTGGATACATTTATCTAATGTACAACCCAGATCTAAGATAATCAGATTTATAGGGAGGCTTGCATTTCTGATATAAGAAGTTGAGGACTGGGGGTCAGAATTCTTATGATTCCATTACTAAATCTCACTTGGATGCTTGACTATGTGTTTGTAATATAGCCTGTGTTATAACACAGACAAACCTTGAAAACCTTATGCTAAGTGAAAGAAGACAGACACAAAAGGTTACATATTGTATCACTCCATTTATATAAAATATCCAGAATAGGCAAATCCATACAGACAGAAAGTAGATTAGTGGTTGCCAGGGGATAGAAGTAGGGGGAATGTGCTAATGGGTATGAGGTTTCTTTTGGTGGTGATGAAAGTGTTTTAGAATTAAATAGTGGTAATGGTTGCACAACTTTGTAAATGTACTAAAAATCACTTTATTGTACACTTTAAAGGGGTGAATTTTATGGTATGTGAATAATATCTTAATAAAAATAAATAAATAAATTAAACCAACTGTTTCTTAACCTAGATCAGGGCTTGCTATTGGTTGAATGTAGATGATGTTCAATTATTTTGAATATCAACTAGTGGTGCTCATTTACAAGAGGGCAAGTTGCTGTGTAGTCCTCCCTCAAATTTGTATACTAAATTGTATATATCCGTTTTTATTGCTGTGATACATATTTGAGAATACCTATAATAATAGATTCTGCTCCAAAACAGTGATCACCCGAAAAGTGACTGGAAATATATACATATTTATAATGTGTAAATTATTCAAATCCCAAGTGAAACCATATTCATATGCAAATATGTCTCCCATTCCTCTGTTGAGTTAAAGTTTGTTACTTGTGGGCCGGTTTGAAATCTATTTACCCAAGTCCTAGCAAATCTGAGGCTTTAGAGTGTCTCTAGAGAGCTGCCTCAGGTGATAGGTTTAATTTTACATTTGTTGGGTTGAGGTGACTGGGACATGCAGATGTAAACACGGACTGAGACCGAGAAGCCAATTCGCGGTCAATTTGTGTATTGCACCGAGCATCTAAGAGTAGGAGATCAACCAGTTTGGACATCAGAACAAGAACAAACAAGACCAAGGGCTGAACTGAAGAATGATAACGTTTGGGGATGGAAGGAAGAGGAAACGACAAGCAGCTAGAAAAGAAGAGAATAAGACAGGCTCGTTTTACTAGCACTGCTCCTGGGGAGGTTGAGTCGGCTGTCTACCTGAGATGTTCAGGTTCCGAGTCCGCTTTATCCCTGGATAGGTCTAAGTCAGCTGAGGGAGAAAAGGGACGCAACAATCTGAAATGTCAAAGAAGCAACCTGCGTGGTTTTCTCTCCTTCCCGCTAACACTCCCAGACTCTGATCTTCCTTCTGGCTTCCCTGCACCATTTTTAAAGCCCGCCCCCGTTGCACTCTGAAGACTTTTCTTCACTACCAGATTCCCCTGTCGAGTTTGGCCCGCCTCAGCCGCCGTGACAGGCCTTTGCGCATGTGCAGAGTGAAACGTGAAGAAGGTGAAGATGGCGGCGGCCATGGCTGGGGTCCTGGGAGTCCGATGGCTGCAAAGGGCGGGCCGGAATGTTGTGCCGTTGGGTGCACGGACAGGTCTGCAAGAACGGGCGAGGCCTCAGTGTGGGAAGGGGATGCCTGAGGTTTGGTGTGTCGGGAGCGGGGATCGTAGATGCCGCGGTGGCTGTGTCCGGGTAGGGGACGGAGGTGGAGTCCATATATCCACAAAAGCGGGTGGAGGGTCGCGCGGGTCCTGCGAAGTCCCGGGCTCTAGCCTTGCAGCTTGAAGCCTTCGGGGCGGCGGGAGAACGGTATGACCTGCCCTCTTCTGCGCTCCAGCCTCCCATATGACCAAGGACATGCTCCCGGGGCCCTATCCTAAGACACCAGAAGAACGGGCCGCCGCCGCCAAGAAGTATAATATGCGTGTAGAAGACTACGAGCCTTACCCAGATGATGGCATGGGGTGAGATGGAGAGTGTGTGCTCTCACCCAAGTAGTGACGGGAGAAGGTTGGCTGGGCTGGGTGGCTGGACTCTGACCCTTTCTCCCAAACCTTCCTGTGACCCCTCAGAGTCAATGGTGTGGGTGCTTTTCTCGGTGGGAGGGGGTGGGTGAGCAGCTGCAGCTGAGAGGACTTCAATTTTCTCCTTGGCTCAGGCTGTTTCCTCAAATGAAAAGCCGAGGTTTTAATGTTTCCCTCGAGGACCGCCCCCCTCCCCAACCCCCACAATAGCAGGAACCTTCCTTCGTTCCACCAGAGCGTTGGGTTTCATTTAGATTGAGCATCTGCTGGGCTCAGGTGCTGTCATCCAGGCATGTGACCAGGCTGGAGCTGGACTCCTGACATGAGAACCTTATTTGTAAATGGAGTATGCTATATTTTGTGTCTCCTTTTAAAAAAAATATTTTTTGCTGTCAGGGCTGTGGAAAATGTAGCAACTGTAGGTAGATTAAACATCCAAGCCCTTTATCCAGTTGATGTTATCCCTTCCACTCTCCTCCATGTCTACTTAACATCCCTATGGTTAATTATCTGATGTGATTATTATCACCTTCATTTCCTGTCCTAGCGTTACTCTTGCAATCTTGTTTTCAGCAGCTCCTGTTCTTCTTGTTTTCCACTCATATTCTGTGAAACATGTCTAGTTTTCATCATTTCCTATGTTTTTATTGTGTTGTGAACAAGAGCAGCCTTGGTCACCACAGTCTTGTAAGATGAACCTGGATTTGCTGGGGGAAAACCTAGCTTAATAAGAAGTCCCATGAGGTGTTTAATAAGACATGGAGATGAATGCCAACTCTGTGGTTAAGGAACACAGTTGCTATGAAAAGAATGCTTTTCTAATCTGTACCCTTACTGTTTTTAGTCCAATTAGCTGAGTGACTTTGGATTCAGACCCTAAACTTTAATTTCATTTTTCTATCTAAGGGAATCAGAGTTCAGTCATGTGTCAATTAACAACAGGGATACTTTCTGAGAAATGCATTGTTAGGGGATTTCGTTGTGCGAACATCATAAGAGTGTACTTATAGAACCTAGACCATAATAGCCTACTCCTAGGCTATAAATATTAATATGTACAGCATGTTACTGTTCTGAATACAGTGGGCAATTATAGCACGATAGTATTTGTGTATATAAAATCTCTAAACATAGAAAAGCTACAGTAATAATACAATATAAAAGATAAAAAATGGTGAAGACTTTTCTTAACTACTGGCTTCCCCTGTCACTTTGGGCACCTGCATAGGGCAGCTCCATTATAATCTTATGGGACTGCCACTGTCCAGGTCCATCGTTGACCAAAATGTTATGCAGTGCACGTTTGTAATGGATTGCAAAATTCCCTTTCAACTCTAAGGTTAGAGCATTGTGTGACTTTTTTTCTTTTTTGTTGAAAGAAGGTAAGGAAACCTTGTATATGTTACATTGTTTCAGAGTTTGACATGAACTGTTACTTAACAATTGGGACTTCTATGGTTAGTTCTGTGCTTAGTGACTAGAACTTGAGATCTTGATTTGAGAGTCAGTTCCTCTGTTCTTAGGTGAGATACTTATCTGTGTCACTTTGTTTCTCATCTGTTTCTCATCTTTGAGATGAGGAGATTCAGAATTGTCTGAGACTGCTCACAGCCCCTTCCAGAAGTTCTTTCTGTCTCCAGGTATGGTGACTACCCAAAGCTCCCTGATCGCTCACAGCATGAGAGAGACCCATGGTATGACTGGGACCACCCAGACCTGAGGTTGAACTGGGGTGAACCGGTGAGAGAATCATATCCCATTTGACCTTCCTTCCTTCTCCCTATGTCTTCCTGGGGATTCTTTCTTTAGCTCAAATGACATATCTGTCCAAGAAACACTAAGCTTTTCTGTGAAAAGAAACAAGGTCCAGGGATCTGAGATTTGAGGTTCCATTTGTGACACATGGAATGGGACTTCTGGGAATAACCAAAGCTCTGTACTGTGAGAGTTGTGCACTTCCGTGATGAGCTGTCCCTGGTCAGCAGAACCTAGACAGAAGCCAGCATCTAGTCCTGTGTATGGGTGTGTCTCAGACCTGGCTCTCAGAATATTGCTCCAGGGCAGCAGAATGCTTCTGTTAAGCCTTGTATCAGGCTCTGATCACTCTGGACTGCCTGCATTTTTCAGGAAGAGTAGTATGTGACAGTTATTTGTCTTTCTGCCTCAGATGCACTGGGACCTAGACATGTATATCAGGAACCGTGTGGACACGTCCCCCACACCTGTTTCTTGGAATGTCATGTGTAAGCAGCTCTTCGGCTTCGTGGCCTTCATGATATTCATGTTCTGGGTTGGGGAGAAGTACCGCTCCTACCAGCCTGTGGTGAGTATCTGAGAAGTGCTCTCTTAGGCATATTTGCTTAGCCCCGTTTCCTGAGGGAATGAAGTCTCTGGAGTAGGGATTCAGTCAATACCAAGCTTGGCTTCCTGGAGTCTTAGGAGATAGGAAGATAGGAGGGCCTTACCCATTGGCCTGGCACAAGTACCAGAGCACTGATCTACCCTTACTTCAGGGACCCATCTGAGTGAGAAGGTACACTTTAGGACTTGGTGAGGAATGAGAATGTGGAAGCCAGCTAGTCTACAGAGTTGCCATTTGGGGATTGTACTTACCAATGATATTGCAGCAAGTGATTTTCAAGGTAGAGTCAGGGAATCTTGAGCTGAAACTTTATCCTTTCTTGGACACATGAAGGGCACTTCCTGTGGTATACTGGAAGCAATTGTTTATTAAAAGAACAGACAGTTATTCATTCATTTATTTATTTAGAGACAGGATCTAGCTCTGTTATCCAGGCTGGAGTGAAGTAGTCTGATAATAGTTCAGACAGTTATATTTTGGAGAAATGTAAAAAACATAGACAATATATTCTCTAACTTAAGGAAGTTTAGTTAAGAAAATTTAGATAAGTGACATGATGAGCAAGATTTGAACAGATATATGGAAGTTTGGCACAGTTTGGGTTTATGTATAGTAAAAGTATGTGCTAAGTGGTATGAGCTGCTCTCAAGGAGAAGGGTTACCTAGATGGTAAAATAATAGGATTTGGGTGGTAGGGAGAAGTTAGAGAAAACATTTGGGGCAAGAGAAAACAATAAAAGAGAGAAAAGGAGTTGTGAGTTAGCTGGAGTGGGATAGGTATATAAAACAGTTTCTAAATAACCAGCTGCATTGGTTTCCTGGTAAGCTGCTAAACATTCATATTCCCAGGCTCCACTTGGAAATCCTAATTCAGTAGTGTTACAGTAGGGTCCTAGAATCAGTATTTTTAACAAGCTCCCAGGTAAATTCTGATGTACATATAGATTTGGAAATCACTGTATTAAAAAATATTGTGAGGTGAGTTGATCAGTTTAGGTCAGGCAGCTTTTATTGCATTGCTAAGAGATTTGGATTTGATGGTGTAGTAATGCACTAAGTTAACAAATATTTATGGAGCCCCTACTACATACCAGGTGCAGACCGTGCTAGGGGTTGGGGATACAATGACTTGGTATGCCTCTAGGTAGAAGGGAGCCATTTTGGGTTTTTGAACAGAAGAGTGTCATAATGAAGACTGGGTTCTTAGGAAGATTAATCTGGAAGTAGTCTACAGGATGGATTGGAAGGAGAGGGATTGAAAGCAGGGAGGCTGCTGCATTTGCAGTTGGCTGCCCACTGCTACCTCTGCAGAGATAATCAATGTCCTGAAGGTAGCTGGTATGTCTGTGTGCACTGACACGAGCCTTCCTACCAAGCCCCAGGGGCTCCATGCTGGAGAGTGCACGTAGGGCTGGGGTGAACACTAACTTCACTTCAGGAGAGCAAGAAACACAGTATGCCTCTTCCATTTTTCAGTTCTGTAAGCACATCTCCCTTTCTCCTCCCCTTGAGCTGTGTTCTCTGACAGCTGTTTGTTGGTAAAGCCAGCAGCCTCTAATGCACATCCCAGCCGTATCTCCTCTGTGCTTTCCCCCACCACTGCTCCTGCACGCCTCATTTGCTAGGCCACTTTAGTGGTGGAACCATTAGAGGCTGAGTGACTTAAAGGAGATTGAGTCTGTCTCGACCCGAGAGAGAGTGGGATGGATGGATGCATCGTCTCATTTAGAAAGTGTTGCCTCTGACTCTCTCTCTCTTCCTCTCTCCACCTCCTCCCTCCCCTTCTCTCCCTCTCTCCTCTTTCTCCCCTCCCCTTCCCGCCTTTCTTTTCCCCCTTTCCCTCTCTCACTCATGGTGTAGGCACCACTTCTCTTACAATTTAGGCTTTCTCTCTGCCTTAGGCTGAGCGGGGGAGAGTGCTGTTCCTGCAGTTCTAGCCCAGCTGGGTCTGACCAGAGGCTACTTCGTACCCATTTACTGTGCATGATTGTTAACTCACAGTGGAGTGTAGCCAGGTATATTGGCTTGATGTATGTTGTTCTTGCTGACCTGTGTTTTTTCCTTAGGGGCCTAAGCAGTACCCTTATAACGATTTGTATCTGGAACGAGGCGGTGATCCTACCAAAGAACCTGAGCCGGTGGTTCACTATGAGATCTGAGGAGGCTTCATGGGATTTATGCCCTCTAACTAGGACTCCCTCATTCCTAGAAATTTAACCTTAATGAAACCCCCTAATAAAACTTAGTGCTGTGATATCTTTGCCTCCTTTCTCCAGGAAAAGTCACTGCTGTGAAGAACCTCATCCTTTTCCTTTTCTTCCCCCCTGCCTTCTATCTGCCCTCTTGTTTTCCTCTTCTGAAATTGGAAGGATGGGAGGGTAGGGTGGGGTGGGGTGGGGGGTTAAGTGTAGATGTTAATTTCACTGGGCCTGTGAAGGTAGTTGAGGGTTCCAGTTACACAGCAGGTGATAAAGGTAGTTCCTTTTCTCATTTACTGGGTCAAGGAAGAAGGAAGATATTTTCCTAACTTCCCAAGTTGGAACAAGATTTATTAATATTTTCCATTAAAAAACCTTTTTAGTTATAGTGATTAGTTTAAAAAATTTGTACTGTGGCATGTTTCAAGTACATTAAGAATTGATAGGTGTTTTGGGCCTGTCTGCCTAATGCTTTGACTGCCTCTGATCTTATTTCTAAGAATATTTCTTATTCCAAAGAAACTTCTGAATCATAGCTTCTTAATAAGTTGTATTTATGAATTAGAGGACAGTTCAGTGAGTTACTACGTTATTATAATAGCTTTCATTACCTTAATGACTCATCCGTGCTCCTATAATAGCCTTAGAAGAAAACTATGTTTTTGAAAGTCTATCTCAATGCATCCATTTTTAAGTGAACCAACTTGTGTTTTGTGTCCCTTTGGAGACATTTTCTTAAACTATAGTCATACTGTCTGAAAACCTGTCCCATAAAAAGAACATACATTTAATGTGACCTAAAGAAGTTCATTCACATTAGCTATGGGGTCTTTTAGTGGTTGTCCATGCAGTGAAAGAGACCTTTTTTATCTATCTTCATTCTCTGTCCTCTATAGCATTTGACAATCATTTTACAAACATCTGTGGGATTAATATATATATATTTTCAAGACAGAGTCTCACTCTGTTGCCTTGGCTAGAGTGCTGTGGCATCAGTCTAGCTCACAGCAACCTCAAACTCCTGGGCTCAAGGGATCCTCCTACCTCAGCCTCACAAGTAGCTGGGACTACAGACACACACCACCACGCCCGGCTAATTTTTTTTCTATTTTTAGTAGAGACAGGGCCTCCCTCTTGCTCAGGTTGGTCTTGAACTCCTGACCTCAAGTGATCCTCCTGTCTCAGCCTCCCAGAGTGCTAGGATTACAGGTGTGAGCCACATAATAGACACTCATAGGCCCTGGGAATATAAAACCGAGCAAGACAATAACTGCCTTCAAGTAGTTACCTAGGAGGCTGACAGTTACAAAACAAGGTGAAAAGAATTCTTAAGAGATGTGTGAGTTGAGAAAATAATGCATTTTCTATTTTGTTTAATCATGTCCTACTTGAAACCGTGACCTTATGCCTCTGGTTCAGATTTATTTCTTCTGGAATACTCCATCAGTGACACTTGTACCTCATTCCTGAATTCTAGGCATTGCCTAAGGTTTAGTTTTCAACTCTGTTTACTTTTCCTCAGGTCTCATTCACTGTTGTGGTGCTAAGAAGTTCAAGAAATACTTGAGTGCTTAGAAGGTAGAAAGAGTGGGCCAGGCATAGATAATGCTCTAAGTAGTCTTCTGATTTCAAAACTCCCAAGTCCACATGAAAAGGAACTCTAGAGTTGTGATACAATGAGTTGGGCCCCATCATGATAACTGGCTCCCCATCTTTGGAGGTATATCAGGAATACAGCAGAATTCATGCATTAAGTGGAAGTTTTGAATCAACTTAGATCCAAGATCTTCAGCTGCCTACAAACCATTTATATTTGAAAGTGCCACAATTCTTTCAACATTAAGATATGCATAGGCAGGGTGCGGTGGCTCACGCCTGTAATCCTAGCACTCTGGGAGGACGAGGCAGGCAGA
>VBSM01003143.1:16919053-16944457 GCA_008086735.1 Cheirogaleus medius
AAAAAAAAAAAAAAAAAAGAAGTATATAGGCTGAGGGGAAATTTAGTATCTAGAATTCTTTACTGAGCATCAGAAAAAGCTTTCAGATCATGGAAAGGTGGGGGTATCTCACAGCATAAGCAAGGGGATATTAGATGTTTTGGGGTACTTAAGGGTAGTCTTGGATTCTGGCTCAAGTCTAGGCACCTCATGCTTTCTTGCTTTCTTTGGAGTTACCCTTTGAGAAAGGGTATATCCAGTTCTCTCCTGTTACTCCTCCTCTCTACTCCTTAACCCTTTTATACCATAAATCCGTGTGTATATTGTTGTTCATATGCTGCCTCTTCTTGACTTTTCTTGTGCCTAGGAACATCTGCCCAGCAGCTAGATGCCTCCTTTAGCACAAATGGCACATTGGAAATCTTCGAGGTTGATTTCAGGGACCCTTCTCTGGACTTGAAATGCAAGGGAGTCCTTTCTGCCTCAAGCAGGTACTATGTCTGAACTATTGATGGATATGCAGGGCAGATCCTGATGAGGAATCCTAGGAGTAGTGTGTACTTCTCAGGGCTCATGAGGAGACAAGTGAAGGGAGAAGGAGCTTTGCCAAGTTGGAGAGAAGTTAACTCTGGGCTTATTTTGCAAAAGGACTTTGAAAACAACCACGCCCAGCTTTCTGGTCAGCAGCAGCAGCAGAGCAGCAGTTCAGGCAGAATGCATGTGATAGAGATACCTCACACCAGCCTGGACCCACGTGTACCTGATCTCTTTTTGAACCCGGAGATGTTGGCTAATTCCTCCCTTGGCTTTTGTGAAAATAACAACCTTACACAATATCACTCTCTTCTGTCAACAAAGAAGAGAACGAATGATCCTCTCCTCATTGCTATTAGGCACTGATTGGTTCTCATGGATTTCATGGCTCTGGCAGTCTTACGGGGATACATACTGTAATTCATTGAGCACATATATTCATGCCAGACATTGTGCTATGGGCTCTGTATGTTTCATTTATTCCTCAAATTAAGCCTAAGTAAGTATCATTATTTCCATTTTACGTAGGAAGGAACTGAAACTCTGAGAAGCTAGGATTTAAGTCTAGGCCTATCCGAGTCTAAAATCTACCTTCTTCTTTCCATTATTCTACTGTTCTTTTAAAGGTTTTGTAAAAGTGGGGCTTACAGTCTGAAGCAATAGTCTCCAAATTTTTATACTATCAGAAAAAATGTGAATATTCTTTATATGCAAGTTATATATTCAATATAAATAATATACATATATCACTATACTATTAATAAGGTACTATTTCTATCATTTTTAGATTAAAATATAAATAATTTTCTTATAGCCCAGTGAATTATCTTGCCCACCCTACTTTAGAGATTACTGGTGTAGAAGGCAACTTTCCATCTAATGATTGATGAACTTCTTGTGCATTTCTTCATCCCTTCAAGAGATTAGTTAAAATATTTAGGCAGAAGTACACTCCTCTTTCTTTTCACAGATTAATAATGAAAGGTTAGTTATTGTTTGCCCTTTCCTGAGCCCCTATATCACTTTACAACAGCATCCCTTATTTGCAGCTTTTTACATCTCTTTGTATTTCCAATACCTGTATCCTTTAAAGAGGAGGCACTTGGGGATTTACCAATAATGATGAGATATTCTTAAACCCTGAGAAAGCCTTTCAGAAAGGGATCTTGAAAGGGGTGAGCTAATTCAAGAATGTTTATATTCCTGGAGATAGGAAAGGGGGCAGTGAGCAAGGGCTTTTATCCTCAATGAGCCAAGCTGCAGCTTCAGCACAGTAGTGGCTCCTTAGGGCTAAGGGTTTATTCCTAAGAAAGAGGCAATATAATTGTTTAAGAAACCTTGAGAGGGGAGAGAGAGGGAGAGGAATAAACAAAGCTGATGGGTACTGTGATCACTATTTGGGTGGACAAGCACACCTATAGCCAGGACTCAAGCATTACAAAAACGATCCATGTAACCTAAAACACTTGTACCCCCTTAATATTTTGGAATAATAAAAAAAGAAGTCTTGAAAGTGAATTATAAGATCCATGTGGGCAGAGATTTTATGTTTCATTCACTGCTCTATCTCCATCACCTGGAACAGTACCTGGCATTATGTTTAATAAATAATTGTTGAATGAATGAGTGATATTAGAAACTTGTGGATTACCAAACTGAACATTTCATATCAACGCCACAGTTAGTTATATTTAGTCTTCAGTTAGTCTTAGTGCCTTAAGAGCTTTTCAAGGGTTAGTTTGAATTTGGGAGTCATGAACTTTACCTCATACTCCTGCTCCACTCTGTAGGGATTTGGCTAGTAATCAAAATAAATATTTAATCGTACAGTTAACTCTATTGATAGTATTTCATCTCTTTTCCCACCTCTGTAATTATGTTTGAAGACTGAGTCTCATTCCCAAAGACCTCAATCAAAAAGGCATTACCTTTGACACAGTAGTGTTGGGGCCTTTCTGAAGAAATCATCTCAGACATCCCAGTGTCTAAGACACTTCTTTCTGTTCCAGTCTGGGTTATGTCACCTACTCAAAAGTCAGTATCATAAACTATTGACCAAGATGATCAGTGTAGTAAGAAGGCTACTCATTCTTTGTTTTGTGCTTTCCTCTTTCCTTTCTTTTCTATGTCATCTTCTGCATGGTGTTGTGTTGGGCTGTAGCCTTGACTATAATACTAATAGAGCTGTGTGACTTTGGCGAGTTAAATCAGTTATCTTAGGTTTCCTCATTTATGTATAAAGAAGAAGTTATACGAGATGACTTTGAAGAACCTACTGAGACCCAAATTCAGGTCCTATGTTCAGTCTCTTCTTCCCTTTTATTTCCTTCCCTTTTTCTTTTTTTTAAACCTCTTCCTGTGTCTCTTCATTATCAACTAAACATATACCTTCTAAAATCTTCTGCTTTCCTCTGCCTACCCTTTTCACCAAACCCATGCCTCAGCCAAATTTGAATCTTGAAGATACCCTCATCCTCAATCCACGATGCATCAGAGAAATATCTAGAAATATTGGGCTGAAAGAGGAACATTCTGAAACACTGGTATGATTATAGGACTGAGAGAGAAATGTTCTGAAACACTGGTTTGGTTATAGATAAGGGACAGCCTCAAGCTATAAATAGACAGAAGAGAGTGCATGGATAAATGCCTCTGTATGCAATCAAAATCAATATGAATTAGCATGTGCACTAAAGCAAACAATGTTTGGTTTGTTAGATGAATTTCACTCAAGAAGAAAGGTTTCTGGGAGAATAATACATTATGTCATTGACTGAGGACATAGCTGCTGTGGCTGAATGAGGTGAAAAGCCAGTGTGTGATCTCCTGTACTTCACCCTCTGTCTACACTGAGGTTCTAGATCTCTGAGTGGCCTCCATAATCTCTGCAAGACTCATCCTCTAGTAACCTGGAGAAAGTCAGAGATCTATCTTCTATCATTCTACCTTTATCTAGATTTTAGCTATTTGAAGAGCACTGTGCTCTGTCTTTGGGTAGCTGTGTAAGGGAGAACGCTAAGCAGAAAAAAATCATTTTGTGTACTTATTTTTCCTATTCTCAAGATTTGCCTTTTTTTTTTTAGAGGCATCAAGATCATAGAGTAGAGAGAACCTGGGCTTTGTTGTTGGATAGACCTGGGTTCAAATCCCAACTCTGCCACTTACTGCTCTCTTGGGCACTTTGTTCAACTTCTCTGACCCTGTTTTCTCCACTATAAATTCAGGCTTCATAGTAGATACATAGTAGTTTGGTACATAGTGGGTGTTCAGAAAAGTAGCTTGCCTCTCATACAGCCATTGCTCCATTCATTCTCCAGCTTAGGGTACTGCCTTTACCACTCTGTTTGCCTTTTAAGGAAACTTGGATTTCCCAAGCTATTTTGGCCTGGTTGTGGACAAAGTCTTTTTCACTTTAGTTCACTAATATAAGGTTGGGATTTTTCAAAAGGAACTGTACTAAGCAAATGAAAGCAAAATCCAAAACAAAGATGTGAATAAATCATGGAAGAATTTATACAGCATATGTGTTTAATCATAAGGCGCTGAAGTTTGGTCTCAGATGAGCTTAGCTGCTACAGCATCCTGATGTCACAGGCCTCGGTTTATTCTTTTCAGCCTTGTCTCTTTCATTTTGTCAGAAGCGTAGCGATGAGCTGATTGTTAGGGCCAGTTCTATCTTTATTAAATTTAGCTTCTTTCTCTATTGGTCTAAGCTGATGTGCAATCTGATACATCTAGTAGAGTGGTTTTAAGCCCTTGCTGCTTGTTAGAATCATGGGGGTGGGGGCTCTTCCTAAAAAATGTAAATTCTGAGGGCCTGTCTCTGGAAATTCTGCTTCACTAGGTCTGGTGGGAATCGAAGAACCTATATATTTAGGTACCACTCATCATTCTGTGATGCCATATAGTCTCCATTGCCAGCCATTATCCTGGGAACCTCTTTAGCAGAGAATTCCAGCTATATTCTCATGTTTTAAATGTTCCCAGCTTCCTACAGACCTCTTCATCATACACCTTCTCCTTAAACTTCTCAGTTCCTATTTTCAGGCTAAAGGCCACCTTTTTTGTTTTCTAACTTTTTATTTTTTATTCAAACTTACAGGACAGTTGCAGAATAGTACAATGAATGATCATGTGACCTTCAGTTAGAGTTATTAGTTAACATTTTGTCATATTTCTTCCCCTTTCTCCCCATTCCTCTACTCCCTCTCCCCTTCCACCTTCCACACACACACACACACACACACACACACACACGACTATCTCTTCTTCTCTGTCCATTTGCAGAGTAGAGATGATTGACATTCGTTGAGCCCAACTTCAGACTGAACGATCAAGTCTCCTTTCTTGCTAGCTTGACCCAGGTGTTCCCACTCTCTCAGGTGTTCTCCATATCACAACCTATTCAGGTGCCAGCTTCACCCTCACTAGTGAGGTGGTTAACAACAGAAATATGCTTTCTACATGCAAACAGAAAATCACTCTGTCACACCCTGTGTGCTGCATTTCAGCCACTTTAAAGTAACTGCCTTCTTCTTCAACTATTTGGTGACTCCCCCTGAGGTCTCAGAAACCTTTTGCTCTGATTTGTATGCTCTGAGCTTACTGGGGTCACTGCATCCTCTCCATTCCCATGTAAGTTTTCTCACTGGCCATACCCTCCTTTGGTTCCTGTGTGACCTACTATGGGCTCCTGTAGCTATTCTGTTGACATGCCCTCTGCCCCCACTGAGCTCCAGTCCCTGGATGACATAGCAGCCTCCTGAGCCAGTATGGAAAGCATTCTTCTGCCATGTTAAGATCAATGCAACCTTAGAAAACAGGCTTTCTGACAGTAACCTCATAGCTAGCAGTATATCAGCTCTGCTGTTTTGCTTCAGATGCTGACCTGGTCTGAACTAGTGCTCTGCTCTTTGCTTCTAACAGGCTGGCTATGCTCCAGTGACTGGCCAGTTTCCTGCCCTATCACCCTACTCAATTGCTTTGCTCACTGTTCGTAGGGTATGGGATTATTCCATTGCTAACTGATCTTGTAACATCATTTGGTATGAAATCTGGCTTCTCTAAAGGGCTGTGGAAATGTCCTTGGCTAATAGCCATGAAATGGGAGAAAGATCACCTGTAAAGTTTCAGGGATTTCACATGCCTTCCCCAGGGGTTTTGCAGAGGACCCAGACTTGTCTGCAGGGGATCCAGAGTCCATCTTTTTCTTCTGTGCAAGACAATGGCAATATCTTGTTAGAAGCATCCTCAGAAAGCCAGAAAAGTTTCCCAAATGGGGCATTTATCCTTTCATGTCTCTAGGACTGGCCTATTGCAGCCATGTGGCAGCTCCAATGGGCCATCCACATGGGAGAGGCATGGGGTAGGGAGGTCCTTGAATCTTTTCTCACTTCCAGAGTGAGAAAAGAGTTTGAGAGTGAAGAGAAGACAGCCATTGTTGGTCCAGGGAGACTGCTTTTAATCAGTTACAGAAGACTTTGGATCTTCCTCTCACTAAGGCAATATTTTATGAGCTCTACAATAATATGGGCCTGACTTTGAACCTTTGACCCTGCCACTTCCTAGCTATAAAATGGAGATAAAATTACTAGCTCTGTATAGAAGTTTTATAACTTCATTGTGCCTCAGTTTCCTCAAATGAAAATGGAGAAAATAGTAATACCTCATAGAGTTGTTAAGTATTAAATCAGCTAATACATGTTAAACACTTAAAACAGTGTCTGGTACATAGCGAGTATTCGATAAATGTAAGTTGTTATTACCTATTTGAGTTGTATTTGAGTTTGGATTAAGTGAAGTAATCTATTTGAAGTATTTATCATAGGGCCTATATAACCCCAATGTTTATACACACACACACACACACACACACACCCCTCCACATAACTCAGAGGCTGCAACTTCCTTGCTTCTGTAACATAGATGAAACAATTTTTCAGAGAAAGGGCATGACTGGGCAGAAGAGACTTCCTTTCAGTGTCTGGGAAATGGAGACAGGTCTCAGCTAGAGGTGGGGCTGCCTGCATAATGGCAGAGGTTGACAAAGATGCCTGTCCTTTGCTACTAACATGGACTTAAGTTGGTGCTGATGCCAATTCCTCCTCTTTGTAGGTTTCACAAGCTGATGTGGGGGAGCTTTGGCAATGGGCTTCTGGAAGGCTCCGGGGTTATTGCAGGCGGCGGGGACAATGGCATGCTTACTCTATACAATGTGACCCACATCCTGTCTTCGGGGAAGGAACCTGTGATTGCCCAGAGACAGAAGCACATGGGGGCTGTCAGAGCCCTCGACTTTAATCCTTTCCAGGTACTACATTTCAGTGGGTCAAACATGGCTACGCCATGGAGCAACAGGTCTGAGTGGAAGCATTCACTTGTGCCCCCAGTCTGTAACTCTGAACCCTTTCCAGGCTGTTACAGGGGAGGCTTTTGACAGCCCCAAATGTGGGCACTTTCCCCATTTCCTGTTCTCATCTCTTCTTGGGATGGTGTGTCTCCAAACACTTTTTATTCATACAGGGTAACCTCCTGGCCTCAGGGGCCAGTAACTCTGAAATCTTCATATGGGATTTGAATAACCTGAGTGTGCCAATGACTCCAGGATCCAAATCACAGGTGAGGAGCCCCTCCCCCCCCCAGCTGCTGCTTAGAGTGTACAGCTGGTTATCACAGGTGAAGCCTTGGGTTCTGGAGCCAGCCAGAGCACAAGAGATTTCAGGCTTTACCACTAGAGGGCAATAAAGCTCCATAGACTAACATGCTGCCAACCAGATGAGAGCTGGGATGGAGAGTGGGGTAGAGGGTGTTGAGGGGGCGGTGGTTGGTTTGTAGCCATTACCTATTCTAGGAATTTATGGGAGGGAGATGAAGGTTGGGGAGAGCAAAAGACACTGAAAGAAGGAATACGAGTGCTATTTATCACAGTATAGCTTTGGTGAGGTTGGGTAGGCCCCTGGGCCCTGAAGAGAGGGAGCAAGAGTAGGGCCCCAGACATACCATTGTCCTTTTCTGGGAAGGGTTCGCTTTGTTCTCTCTGTACATGGCTCTCCTATGCAGTTGGGGTCTGGCATGTCTTCTGTCTCTGAATGTGCCTATCTGTCAGTCTGTAACTGAGCCTGTCTTTTGCTTCCTGGCTTTTTTCTCTTTTGCTTATAGTACCATGAGGTAAGCTAAGTATGAATTTGATAGCATCTTGTGGTTTTTCTTTCTGCCTCACTCTCCTTTGGGTGGCTATGATTCCCTTCTTCCCTCACCTTCTTCCATCTCTCCACCTCTTGTCTCTCTCTTGTCCTAGACAAGAGGGCTGTTTTTAAATCTTTATCCTCTCAGGAGAACTTTAGGACAGGGGTAAAACCCAAGTGTGCCTGCCTTTCCCTCTGCTTCTATACTTGTGCCCTAAAGGATCCTCCCTGAAAAATTCAACTCCCAGCAACCTGAAACTGTCTTAGTTTGGGTGGCCCCATGCTGTGGGTGGTTGGGAGCAGAGGAAGAGCAGATGTCACTAGCTCCAAGTGGTGACAAGTTGTCATTCTCACCCCTGCCCATCCTGCCTCAGCAGCCCCCAGAGGACATCAAGGCACTCTCTTGGAACCGGCAAGTCCAATACATTCTGTCTTCTGCTCACCCTAGTGGCAAGGCAGTTGTGTGGGATCTCAGGAAGAATGAGCCTATCATCAAAGTCAGTGATCACAGCAACAGGGTGAGTAGTGGAGGCCAGAACACAGGCTTGGACTCTGGCTTCTCTCCTGTCTAGCAGTTGGAGCTGTTCTGCCCTGAGCAAGGGTTCTGTTTTCAGCTGTTGGACATGTGGATTCAGCCCCTTAGCAGATTTCCTACTGAAAGAGAAAACTTAGAGAAGCTAAACAGAGCTGATCTGGAGGTTTCTACCATTCCTTACTTATTCATGGGTATCACTTACTCCCTGATGGCTGTGGTGTTCCCTGTCACATGGAAGAGACACAAAACCTGTCCTTAGAGTGATTCCATTCCAGCTGCGCATAAAGGGTTCATAACCAGAAGAGTCAGGTTACTTCACCCATTGGGATCTTCTTTGTTCACAGATGCACTGCTCAGGCCTGGCTTGGCACCCAGACATAGCCACCCAGTTAGTACTATGCTCAGAAGATGATCGTCTCCCGGTGATTCAGTTGTGGGACTTACGCTTTGCCTCCTCACCCCTGAAGGTGCTAGAGAGCCACAGCAGGTAGCATCTCCAACCCCATCCACATCCTGGAGGGACGGTGGGCATAACTGACCTGGGTAGGAGGCAGTGAATACCTCACTTTAGCCACCAAACATCCTCCCTGGCTTTAAAGTCATTCCAGTGAACATACAGCCACCCATTACTAATTTCAGCCCTAACCAAGAGGAGTTCCTTTGGACCCTAAGGTTATGGAAAGAGCCTGAGATTCCATCTAACTTCCAGACATGGGAGTGGGATGGGGTCATGAGAAACACTGAAGTGTTTAGTCCACTGGGGAGAGTCCCTAGGCTCCAATGTGAGGATAATGTTCATTTCTTTAGGTGATGAGCTTGCCTCCTCTGAGACTCCTCTCTGTCCTGTGAACAGACCTGCCCCCGAAGCTGTAGCTCTTGGGCCCACAGCAGAGGAAGTGACTCCATAATCTATTCTTTCTAACCAAAGGCCTGTGTTGCCTTTATATCTCCTTGGGGACTTTTGAGGGTTAAAGTTTTCACTATCTTCCTTGGCTAAAACACCACAGGGATGAGTGTTTGCATGATTCATACAGATTCATAGTTCCTACTCTAATCAGTGAAAAGCAGGCTGTCCTGCAGTGACCTGTGGGAGGCAGAGTGGTGCAACACATAGTACATAGGCTCTGGGGTTTGACTTGGGTTCTGGCTGTGCAACTGTCTGCAAGTTAATTTTTCAAAGCCTAATTTTCCTCTTTTGTGAAATGAAATCAGACCACTCATTTTATAGGGCTGAGATTTATCTAAAACATGTAAGCACCCTACTCATAGTAGGCGTTCAACAAATGTTAGTTCTTCTTTCTTTCCCTTTTTAGGGGGATCTTGTCAGTGTCTTGGAGCCAGGCTGATGCTGAACTGCTGCTCAGTAGTGCCAAGGACAACCAGGTCTTGTGCTGGAACCTGGGGAGCAGTGAGGTAGGCTGGCTCTTCTGTGGGCATGCTGGGATGGGAGATGAGATGGCAGAAGAATCCCAGCTGCAGCCATGTGTTTTGGGTTTTGTGGACTATATGGTCCCTAATAATTTTGTTCCCTCATATTAGGTGGTATATAAACTACCCACACAGAGCAGCTGGTGCTTTGATGTGCAGTGGTGCCCTCGGGACCCTCCAGTGTTCTCTGCTGCCTCCTTTGATGGCTGGATCAGTTTGTACTCTGTGATGGGTAGGAGCTGGGAAGTCCAGCACATGAGACAGGCTGACAAGGTTTGAAGGGCTTGGTGGAGAATGCTAGAGGGAAGGGACTATCTCTATTTGTGGGAAGAGAAAAAGGACATACATCCTGAGAAGAAATGGGGACTATCAGAGACTGGGAGACCAGGGCTCTGGGTTTGGGAGGGCTGAACCTTTGCTTCAATGCTCATCTTCCTGGGAGAGTGTTAGTTTCTGCTACAGTACAAAGGAGTACACAGTAAAAAGGAGGCCTTCACCTTGACTTTTATTATTGATGTTCCCTGTAGTATTTCAGGAACAGTGGACCTCTATTATGGGACCATTATTTCTAGAGTATGAACTGTCTTTTCTCTCTCTCTCTCCTATAGATCCATTTTGTACCACATTCCATTGTAGACCTTTTTTTTTTTTTTTTCTTTGAGACAGAGTCTCACTCTGTTGCCTGGGTCAGAGTGCCGTGGCATCAGCCTAGCTCATAGCAACCTCAAACTCCTGGGCTCAGGCGATCCTCCTGCCTCAGCCTCCCGGTTAGCTGGGACTACAGGCATGCGCCACCATGCCCGGCTAATTTTTTCTATATATTTTTAGTTGTCCAGCTAATTTCTTTCTATTTTTTTAGTAGAGATGGGGTCTCACTCTTGCTCAGGCTGGTCTCGAACTCCTGAGCTCAAACGATCCTCCCGCCTTGGCCTCCCAAAGTGCTAGGATTACAGGCATGAGCCACTGCACCCGGCCCCATTGTAGACTTTGAATGTAGTAGGCTTTCCCAGAGCCTACTGCATGGGAGTCCCACCCTCACAACCAGTCTCAGTCCCATCCTCATCCCCTGGAATATTGGAATCTGGCCTTTCTAGGTCAAATTGGATATCTCAAGGATTCCTCCTAAAATGGAGTTTGTAGGTGGAGTTCTTATCTAAGCTGCCACTTCAGGCTGGTGATGCAGATGTCTTTTTTCCCCTAGATCTCCTCTTCCTTCAGCAAAGGCCAGCCTCTCCCACCATTGCAGGTACCAGAGCAGGTGGCCCAAGCATCATTGATACCTCCCCTGAAAAAACCCCCCAAATGGATTATAAGGCCTGCAGGCGTTTCATTTGCCGTAAGTACAATGAGTGCTTGGCTGTAGTTTTGTGTGTGTGTATGCGGTTGTGAAGCCTGCCATGTACCCAGCATGGAGTTAAGTTCTCTAGGAGATTTATTCGTGCTGCCTCTGTCTCAGATCAGGTCCCTCTTTACCTCTCAAGCAGAGAGTTACTATAGCTTCCCTCTCTACCCTTCCACCCATTCCACACCCTGTTTGCGGTACCAGTTCTGAAAAGGAATTGATTTCCTTAGACCTGCTTATGGAGAACAGTGTGAGACTCATCTGAGTTTTCTCTGACTCTTACATGTCTGGGCTGGTAGTAAGGAATACAAAGAAGGAAAATAAAAATAGATTTCATCCTGTCATTCCTCTGCTCAAAACCTTTGAGTCTCCAAAGGTTTTATAGACTCAAGGCTAAATGTGCACAGGACATCATTTCCCTTTCCAGTCCCATCTCACTCTCATGTGTTTCCTGTGCTCTAGTTACATGTGACTCCTTTCTGTTTTGTGAATAACTTCTTATCTCCCCTGCCTCTACTGTGACCTACCCTTCAGCTTCTCTCCTGGACCCACTGAATCCTACTGCAGCCTTTTAAGGCCTCCCACTTAAATACCACCTCCTTTGTGATGTCTGTCTTTAACCCTAGTCAAAATTAACCTCCCTCTATAATCCCACAGATATATACTCCTGTAATGATACATTCTAACTGCACTAAAGTTACTTATAAACATGTCTGGAGACCCAACTAAGTAATGGACTCCTTAAGGATAGGGACTATGTCTTGTTCATTTTTATATCCCCAAAATAGTGCTTCTCAGATTTCAATGTGCATATAAATAACCTGAGGATCTTATTAAAATTCAGATTCTGGTTCATTCGGCCTGGGATAGGGCCCAAGATTCTGATTTTCCAACAAGCTCCTGGGTGCTACCTTCCCTGCTGGTCTGAAGACCAGCACTTTGAATAGCAGGGCCCTGAAGCATACAATGCTTTATATATTAGATTTGACTGCATGTAGTACTAGTACTCTAGAAATAAGTATGTTTAAAGTAAAGCAACTTCAAACTCTAAAATAAATAAATAAATAAATAAATATTAGATTTGAATTGAAAACATGTATAAAAGTATAAGTTCTTATTTTCGAAGGCAACAGTTTTATTAAGGAGGTAAGATTAACACACTCAAAAGAGGCAGTGAGCTTAAGAAAAAAAAGAGGTAGGGAGGTAAAGAATTCTGAGGTCAAGAGGCTTGAGTTCTTATCATAGATCTGTCATTTATTAGTTGGGTAACCTGGAGCAAGTCACTTAACCTTGCAGGACTTCAGTGTTCTATCTGTAAAACAGGGATAGTAATGCCTGTCCGGCTTAAGTTAGTGAATTGACATGAACCTCAAATGAGAATATATGTAAGCATGTTGTAAAACTATCAAGTACTATACAAATCAAAAGTTAAAATGGTTTTGTTAGTAAAGATTTTGTGCTGAGGAGTTAAGATAAAGAAGAATTCTAACTGGGAAAGTTCATTAAGGAGGTAGAGATTAGGAAAAGAAATAATCAAGAGTTAGGTTGTGGGTAGGGACAAGGGCAATATACGTAACCTAAACATTTGTACCCCCATAATATGCTGAAATTAAGAAAAAGTTATTATACAATGTAATATATTAATGTGGCAAAATTGCATTTATGCTCCATGAATATATACAAATAAAAATAAATTAAAAATGCGATTATACACACACACTCACACATGCTAAGTATTCCATTAATATTCTATTATAATTTGTATTTAAAGAAACTTTTATTGTATGAAATGCACGAAAGTTCATTGTTCTTTTCAAACCTTTCTTAATGGGTGTTAACTGTAATAGACATATGTTACATTAATTTTTGTTAGCTGAAAACAAAAAGTAAAAATGTCAGTTGTTGAAAGTTTTGTTTATATTGTAACTACTCAATTTATTTAGATTTAACTGAATGTTATTAATTGTCATATGTCAGTTTAAACATAAAATAAGATTACTATCAATACTAGCTGAAACATCAACTCTATAAAGGTCATGAGTCCTTTTTCTTATTCAAAGAAAAAATTTTAATAAAATTTTTCTGTTTTAATAAAAAAAAATGTGTTAAGGAGTAAAGCAGTGGTTGTCAACCTTGGCTATACATTGGAATAACTTGAAGAATTTAAAAAAATACTGATGCCTTATCCCACCCCCAGAGTTTCTGATTTTATTGTTTGGGGTGTGGCCTGGTGACTCTGGATACCTCTCTAGGTGGTTTTAATGTGCAGCCAAGGTTGCAAACTGCTGGAGTAAAAGGAGCCATTCTAAGCTCCTATTCTGTGCCAGGTGCTTGTATAAAGTATCTAAGTTGATAAGTAGGATGCTCCAGGTGGAAGTGGTGTGGGCAAAGGTACAGAAGCAGAAATGCACCAGGCATTGTGAGGATGTGGAGCAATCACATAAATGAGCAGGAAAGAGAGATGCTGGGAAAGATGGGTTTGGCCCTGATTTTATGGGGTTTTGTGCATTGCAGGCAGAGGAGCTTAAGCTCTCTCCTGTGGCTTTGTGACACCATTATAAGCTCCTGAGTAGCAGCAGGGTGGTACAAGCCATAGAGTGGTAGTCTAAGGCTTGGATGGGAGGAGGGAAAAAACAGAATGCTAGCAAACAATTCTAGTAATCTAGGTGTGCTAGCATGGAGGAGACCTGTGTGAGAGACAGAGAACAGAAGAGGTAAGATTTTGTTGCCTGGCTATTGTGGTACAAAGACTTTGAAAATGCTTAGGTGTTTAGTCCAGGTGACTGGAAGAATGATGATAACAGGACAGGTAAGCAGAAGATGAGTACAATATGGTGAAGTTTTAAGATGATGGTGCTAAGAGTGCAGAAGTGGTTTTGGTATGAGGGCACATTTGATACTTGATTCTTGATTCTATTCTACCCCTAAGAGCTCTCTTATTATTGATTTCCCATCCTAGGGATGACCAGTAGATAGTCTCTTGGTGATCCTGACTTTGTGTTCGTTTTTGGCTTAAAGGTATAACCTTTACCCTTCTTGCTTTTCCTCACCAGTTTGGAGGGAAGCTGGTTACCTTTGGCCTCCCCAGCTCCCCTGCCCATCATGTGCCACAGCCTTACCCCTGCCTTGTCTTCATCAGTCAAGTCACCACAGAATCTGAATTGCTGATGCAGTCAACTGAGCTGCAGAAGGCCCTGGGATCTGGAAATCTCCTGAATTATTGTCAGAACAAGAGCCAGCAAGCTTCACTGCAAAGTGAAAAGATGCTGTGGCAGTTCCTAAAGGTAGAAGCCTGAAGGCTGACAGCTCAGAATTGTTTTCCCAAATCCTGGAACTACAACCCCTGTCAACTCCAGGAGAGGCACAACCACATTGTCACCCAGATTACAGAGGCCTTAATTCTCATTGCGTTCCCTCCCCCAACACTACACCCACCCTCTGGACACAGAATCTTCACCCTCTACTAGAGGCTTATAGGCCATTCGTGAAGTGGCTAGGGAAGATGGAGACTACAAGAGATGTGTTCCTTTGTTGCTACTATTGCTGATGTCCTAGATACTTTACCAGAGCCAAGGCGAAGGTTTTCACAGGATCATGCCAAAGGGCAGGTAAGGTAATGGGAACAAAGAAGAAAGGAAGAAAAAAGAAACAGAAGAGAAGGAAAGATTCGTTTGAAGGGTACCTTGTCATAAGAAGGCTTTCAGTTTATTTCAAGTAACCCAAGGCAAGTCCTAGTGTGTGGGCCACTGTACTCTGGAGGTGTGGATTCAGTTCCAATTCTAATTTAATTTCAAATTGCATATGACCTCAGGAGGAGTGCTATTCCTGTCAAAGGAAATGAACAAGTGAGAGATCTGAAGGAAGAGAGGGAAGGAGCTGACTAGTTAGGCAGTAGGAGGATTATGCAAACCTCTGGGATTGTAGAGAGGAATGCAAAAAGAAGGATAGGCCCTGTCCTGGGGGCCTGAGAGGTACTCACAGTCTGAGCTTTAGACACAGCAGAACTTTATGACAGTAGACATTGGGAAACTGGGAAAGAGGAGAAGGATTTGAGAAAGATTATTGACTATAGAGTGAAGCTAAAGAAAGAGGGGGAAAGAAAAGAGTAAGAAATATGTTCCTATTATAAGCAGGCTGCAAGCTCCAGGAGTGATGAGGTGGGAAAGAGAACAGAGGGAGTGGGCAGGAGTTCAGGCTTTACACTGCTGAGCAAAGGAGACAGTAGTACCTATGGGACTAGGGGAGTCTGGTTTAAAAGCCACCCAAGAGCTGTCCATCATGATGGTTCCTGAAGTCGAATGTGGATGAACATTTCCAAGAGCATGAAGGAGCAGGGAGCCCAGAGAGACCGTGAGAAAGATCATAGTGGCCAGGTGCGGTGGCTCATGCATGTAATCCTAGCACTCTGAGAGGCCGAGGTGCGTAGATCGTTTGAACTCAGGAGTTTGAGACCAGCCTGAGCAAGAGCAAGACCCCATCTCTACCAAAAATAGAAAAAATTATCCGGGCATGGTGGCGCATGCCTATAGTCCCAGCTTCTTGGGAGGTTGAGGCAGGAGGATCGCCTGAGACCAGGAGTTTGAGGTTGCTGTGAGCTAGGCTGATTCCACAGCACTCTAGCCCAGACAACAGAGTGAGAGTCTGTCTCAAAAAAAAAAAGAAAGATCATGGTGAGAATTCATGGTTCAGTGTGGAATGAATGAAGGCCTAGGCCAGCTAACCTAGATTAGGGGGCTTCAGGAAGACATGCTCCTCAGCATTTGGGACACTGATTGGGAAGCCGACTTTATTTACTATATCCATGCATCTTCTACCAAGCATCTTCTTAACTAAACATTCAGACTCACAAGGCTATTGTAGACTACACTTGGCATCAGTCTCTTCAGAGGGATATGAGCCAGGGACCACAGCAGGGCAGCATCAGGCGGTCTTCTGTGGGAGTCCTTTGAGCAGTCCATGCAGCAATCTAGAGTTCTCCTCCTCAGCAACTCACAAGACAGTCTGTATGCAAGGAGATGAGATGTACATCAGCAGGTGTACAAGTTGCCGTGACTTAGGAGCTTCTTGCCCACAAAAGCATAGCTTCCAGAATCCCTGCAAGGTGTCTGTCCAGTTCCAAGAGTCGTTGCAATCAGGGAAACATATAGCATGGTGTTCACATAAATTATTTATA
Organism: Cheirogaleus medius; assembly: GCA_008086735.1. Taxonomy (NCBI): domain Eukaryota; kingdom Metazoa; phylum Chordata; class Mammalia; order Primates; family Cheirogaleidae; genus Cheirogaleus; species Cheirogaleus medius. The sequence goes on from VBSM01003143.1 coordinate 16,935,229, forward strand.
GTTTACATAGTTCCAGTCCAGATGCAATTTACCAATCACAATGTTGCCTAGAAACATCTGACATTTTACTCTTACCAGGTTACTAGAGTAACAGAGTTAGGAAGTCAACTGAAGGTTAAATTCTCATGCAGAAGGGGTGAGGGGTTATGTTAACACTGCCCACATCCAGGAATAATTCAAATCTGGGGAGGAAAAGGGAGAGATGTACTGCTGAGGCCACTTCTGGTAGTACAAAGAACTATATTTGAGGGTACACTGGCATAGACGTCCAGCTTGGTGCATGACAAAGGTAATTCACATTCATTTAATGGAGACTTTTCTGTGTTCTGTGGTTTCTTAGGTGACCTTAGAGCAAGACTCCAGAATGAAATTCCTAAAGCTTTTAGGATACAGTAAAGATGAGCTTCAGAAGAAGGTAAGCTGCTTTTTATATCAGAAACATGTACTTGTTGCAGAGAACAAGAGAATCCTGCCAGAGGAAACCCATCTCAGAATACCTCTTCCTGGGCTTAATTATTGCATATGTGAGCATTTTACCTCCTGGAGTTAGGCTTTTTCTCAGGAAAATAGATCAAAAATCTTAGGAGTCCATTTGGTATGGTGTGGAAGTGGGAAGAGCATGTAATGCTTGTTTGACTTTATGCTGAGAAGAGTGGTACTCATAAATCCCTCCTTGCAGGTGGCCACATGGTTGAAGAGTGACTTGGAGCTAGGTGAGAGCCCTCAGCCCAAGGGAAATGATCTCAACAGTAACAGACAACAGGCCTTCTGCAGCCAGGTGTGGTAGGCGCCCATTCAGCCTTACCTAGGGTAGCATAGGAGACCCACCTTTAGAGCCTCTTCCCCTTCCTGGCCCTTTGCTTGCTCTCAGTAAATGCTCAGCTTCTGTTGACGTCTTCAAATTCCTCACTCTCTTGGAACCAGTGTGAGACATAGAGTCTATAAGCTTTTGGGTTGGGAGTGGAACTGTGGCTTAAGCATGAACTAGGGCCCTTCCTAAACCTTACCTGGTTATTCTTTCAGTTTTACCCATTAAGGGCCAAATAGTAGTACTCTCAGAGAGGCAGCCACTAAGCCAGCTCTCTGCATGTCTTCTGGGTTTATTTCCTAAGTAGTCACCTCTGTCCTTCCTTGTACAGGCCTCCAAACACACCACAGAGGAAGCCTCTGCTTCCTCAGCCTTCTTTGATGAGCTGGTCCCTCAAAACATGACTCCATGGGAGATCCCCATCACAGAAGGTACCCTGATCCTAAGGGAGAGAAACTCTCTGCTTGGGAGTAAGTGGGCCCAGAGTTCTTGGACTTGAGACATTCTTTCCTTGTCCCCTGTCTCCTTCTCCCTTCCCACTATCTCAAATGCTGGGTGAGTCTCTTACCAGTTAGAGCTTTTTCTGGTTCTAGATTTTCACGGATGGGTCCTTCCTGTGGAAGGCCTTCTACCAAGAGCTTTTTTTCTATCCTTGTCTTCTTGCTCAAAGAAGACATGTGACCCTGCCCATGCTGATCAAGCACACATCACACCTGTGATACTGCTACATGAGTTACCTCCCTTGTCTTGGGTCCTGTCTTTAGTTACTACTGTACCTGGGTACCCCTGGGATTTTATTGTCAAAGAATTATACTTGAGGGGTTTTTTTGTTTGTTTGTTTTGTTTTTTTTTGAGCAAGGCAGGCTGGGTGATATAGAGATCTAGGTGATGTACTGTGAACCCTTCCGGGGACAGGAAGCTAGGGTCTGAGGGCAGTCTAATGTGGAAGGGATTCCTCTGTCTGCAGACACTGATGGACTCCTGAGCCAGGCTCTCCTGCTTGGGGAACTGGGCCCTGCTGTGGAGCTGTGTCTACAGGAAGAACGCTTTGCTGATGCTATCATCCTGGCCCAGGTTGCGGGTACAGATCTGCTGAAGCAAACACAGGAGCGCTACTTGGCCAAGAAAAAAACAAAGATCTCCTCGGTAACTGCCTGTTATACAGGAGAAGAAGGGAGGGGATACTTGGACCTTGTCAGGTGGGACCAGTGTTTAGCATATCTGCCTGTCTCTCTTTTTCTTTACTCTACCCCTACTTCACACTAGCCCCTACTCAGTGGAGTAACAGGAAGTCTATGTAAGACTCCTGCATATACCAGATGGCTGGCTGATGGCCTTCTTCCCTCTCTGCCCATTACAGCTTCTAGCCTGGGTTGTGCAAAAGAATTGGAAGGACATGGTGTATACCTGTAGCCTGAAGAACTGGAGAGAGGCACTGGCCTTGCTACTGACATACTCGAGCCCAGAGAAATTCCCTGAGCTCTGTGGTAGGTGTGGCTCCAGCACATAGTCAGTGGACACATGCAGGGAGGAAGCAGAGGAGCACCCTGAGCTCTGGGAGGCAAGGTCTTGTGGTCAGGGCCAGGGTTTGGCTCAGCCAGTGTGCAGAGACTATAATGCATGCTCCTACTTTTAGTGGGGATCATTTATTGTTCTGTTTTACTTTGTCTTGTCACAAAATGAGGTAAGAGCTTTGCCCTTCAATGCAGAACAGGGTTAGTCTCAGTGTTGTCTTAAAGCCACTCTAGCTACTTGTCCCATAGCTCAGTGTCCTCCAGCTGTTCCAAATAGGAGAAGGAGGTGGCTTACCGGACAGCTGTGGCATTAATGAAATTTCTGTCTCTCTGCAGACCTACTGGGAACTCGCATGGAGCAGGAGGGCAGCAGGGCACTAACCTCTGAAGCCAGACTCTGTTATGTGTGCTCAGGGAGTGTGGAGCGGCTGGTAGAGTGCTGGACAAAATGCCACCAAGCTTCGTCCCCCATGGTTCTGCAGGTACCCCTTCTCTGCAGGGTACTGGCTACTCCATACCAGGCACTTAAGAGAGGCTAGCAGTGGAGATGTGCAGAGATATCAGAGGCTAGTCTTCTGATTACAGGCTGGAGCCAAGGTGTTAGGGAAAAGTGAAGGGTCCCAATGTCTGGGATCTTCACCCAATGGTGAGATATCACCCCCTTCCTTCAAGGTAGACTGAGAAGCAGCTGCTTGGTATTAACCTTCATAATATTTTCCCATTACGGGTTTGGTTACACAAGTTTATTCAATTTCTGAGTAATTGTGAGCTTGGACTTTTTATTAGGTGCTGTGAAAATTTGTGTGGATCTTAACTACCAGGTGCTCTACAGGTAACCAAGGTGCAGGTCACAGACTTATGGAGAGACAAAACAATTAGCACAACAGAGTCTGTGATTGATGATATACTAGCAGAAAGATACAGAAAGCAAAAGAGAAGGCAAAGATGTACAAAAATCTAAGACCCAGATGGGCCCAGTTGAATCCAGTCCTAATACCTTGAGAGGTGAGACCAGAGCCCTTTCTGCCACAGCTCTTACATATCATTGTCTGCTGCCTTCACCTGGGTGCAGCCAGGTACCCTCTACCCATAGTAGAAAATCCTTGGTGACCTACCTGGACTTAGAGAGCAGGATGTGCTTTGAAGAGGGCTTACCACCCTCATCCTTGTTCCTACAGGACCTGATGGAGAAGGTGATGGTCCTTAACAGGAGCTTGGAGCTACTACAGGGTCCTAATGGGGTGAGCCCAGGCCCTGCCACAACCTACAGGGTCACTCAGTATGTCAACCTCCTGGCATCCCAGGGCAGCCTGGCTGCTGCCATGAGCTTTCTACCCAGTGACTGTGCTCAGGTGAGTGGGGCCACGTGGAGAGAGCAAATCACTTTATTCAATCAACTAACACTGACTGAGCACTTCCATGTTCCAGGAACTATGCTAATGCTGAAGCTCCTAGGGTGGATAAGATCTAATCCCTCAAGCAAGTCATAACCTACTAGGGGAAGATCAGATGTCACTCAGTTATAGTGCCATAACAGAAGTTTATACTAAGCACTGTGGGACTCCAGGGAAGGGACTAATTTTGCCTGGAGAAGTCAAGGAAGGCTTCCCCAAGGTTAAAACAGCTCAGCTGGACCTTCAACGAAAAGTAGCCTACCAGCAGATGTAGGACATTCTAGGCAGAAAGAACAGCAAGGAGGGAGGTATACAAGTGTTTGGCAGGGATTAGGGAACTTTGTGAGTCATTTAAGGTGGCTAGAGTGTGGAGGGTCAGCCGAAGTTTGGCTGCTATATGGGGCCAGGCTTGTACAAAAGGATGTTTGATTGCTTTTATTTACTTAACACAGCCCTTCCTTATTACAACTCTTATAGCCACCAGTTCAGCAGCTGAGAGATCGGCTTTTTCATGCCCAAGGTTCTGCTGTCTTGGGCCAACAGCCTCCCCCTTTTCCCTTCCCTCGGATTGTTGTGGGAGCTACCCCCTACTCTAAAGAGACATCATCTCACAGATTGGAATCCCAACCTTCTCACCAGGTGAGACCTTATTTGTTAATTCATTTGTTCATACATTCAAAATACTTATGTGCCAGGCATGGTTCTAGGCACTTGGAATATATTAGTGAATAAAACTGAGGAGAATTTCTGACTTCCTAGAGCATAGATTCTGTTGTTTTTCTAGTAACTATTTAACAACTACTAGACTCTTAGGACGTAAAGGTGCACAAATCATGATCCTTGCCCTCAAATTGCTCACAGTCCAGAGGAAAGATGGATGAAATAACTACAGTTAAATGCATAAATGCCATGATGGATATGGCAAGGTGCTATGAAATCATATAGAAGAAAGCAGTTTGCTGTGTGTATGTGTGTGTGTGGGGGGGAGAGAGAGGCAGGGAGAAAGGGTGGCAGTTCAGGGAATGTCTCACAATGAGTATGAGGTTTGATCTGAATCTTGAAAATTAGAAGTTATTTAGGAAAAGGAATTGGGTAGGTGAAGACTGTTTCAGGCACCAGGAACAGTATGTACAAAGACATTGAAGCAAGAGTAAGCAGAGGCCTTTTGAGGAACTAATATTTTAATGGGCCTGCAACGCAGGTGTTTGTGGCCATGAAGTGATGTTAGACGAAGCTTGAGCAACAGATAGGAGTTAGATCGCTAAGGACCTGGCATTCTGTGCTAAAAAACTTAGATTTGACCCTGAAGATAGGGAGGAGCTATTGAATATTTTTATGCAGGGGAGTGACATGATTAGCTGTATGTTTAGGAAGGCCAAGCTGGGAGGCAGTTAGGAGGCTATGGCAAGAGATGATGAGGACATGAAATAACCTAAAGCTGGAAAATGAGGTTGGATTTGAGATATTTAGTAGATAGAATTGACAGAAATTGCTGGGCAAGGTGTCTAATACCTGTAATCTAAACATTTTGTGAGGCCAAGGTGGGAGGATCACTTGAGGTCAGTCAGGAGTTTGAGACCAGCCTGGTTAACATAGTAAGACCCCCATCTCTACAAAAAAATTTTTAAAAAAATTAGCCAGCGTGGTGGCACCCACTTGTAGTCCTAGCTGCTCAGGAGGCTGAAGCAGGAGGATCACTTAATCCCAGGTGTTTGAGGCTGCAATGAGCTTTGATCACACCACTGTACCACTATACCCCACCCTGGGCAACCAACAGAGCAAGACTCTGTCTCAGAAAAAAAAAAAAAAAGAATTGAGAATATTCCCAAGGTTCTGGCCAAAATACCCAGGTGGATTAAGTACTGTTAACATGTAAGACCAGGGGCTAACTAGACTAGCTGGGGAACAAAATCCAGGGAGATTTGAAGATAGAGGTATCAGGCAGAAGCTCTGATGATTCATCTTATCCTACCTTCAATTCCCACCCTAATTCCTTTTCTTTCTTCCCTCCCTCTCACTTCTTTCCGCTTCCTTCCTTCCTCTCCCCTCCCTTCTATCTCCTTTCCCCATTTTGAAATAATTGGAAGTCTCCTGCATCCCAGCCCCACATTACCCCATGCCAGCATCCCATACAACCAAAGTATAACATCAAAACCAAGAAATTGACATTAATATAATCCATAGATTAAGACTTCACCAGTTTTACATGTACTTATTTGTGTGTGTATATACAGAACTATACAGTTTTGTCATGTCGTGGTGTGTGACCACCACCACTATCAAGATACTCAGTTGTACCATCATCACAGGACTCTCTGGTATTATCCCTTTATAGCCACATCCATCCCTCATCCTTAACTCTTGGCACACTAATGTATTTCTAGCTCTATAATTGTTATTTCTCAATTGGTACATAAATAGAATCATGTAGTACATATCCTTTTTGAGATTGCCTTTTCTCACTTAGCATTGTTTCCTTAAGGTTCATCCAAGGTATTGTGCGTACCAATAGTTCATTCACTCTTATTACTGAGTGGTATTCCATGGTATGGATGTACCACAGTATTCTTAGCCATTCACCCTTTGAAGAACAGTTAGTTTCCAATTCTGGGCTATTATGAATAAAGCTGCTATGAGCATTTGAGTGTAAGTTTCTAAGTGAAAATAAGTCATCATTTTTCTAGGGTAAATACCTAGAAATGTAAGGATACAATTGCTGAGTTGTATGGTAAGTCCATTTTTAGTTTTAAAAGGAACAGCCAATCTATTTTCCAAAGTGGTTGTACCAGGCCGGGCGCGGTGGCTCACGCCTGTAATCCTAGCACGCTGGGAGGCCGAGGCGGGCAGATCGCTCAAGGTCAGGAGTTCGAAACCAGCCTGAGCAAGAGCGAGACCCCGTCTCTACTAAAAATAGAAAGAAATTAATTAGCCAATTAAAAATATATAGAAAAAATTAGCCGGGCATGGTGACGCATGCCTGTAGTCCCAGCTAACCGGGAGGCTGAGTCAGGAGGATCGCTTGAGCCCAGGAGTTTGAGTTGCTGTGAGCGAGGCTGATGCCATGGCACTCTAGCCTGGACAACAGAGTGAGACCCTGTCTCAAAAACAAAACAAAACAAAACAAAAAACAAAGTGGTTGTACCATTTTACATTCCCACCAGCAATATAAGAATGATCTCCTTTCTCCACATCTTCACCAGGGTTTGCTGTTACCACTGTTTTTCAACTTAGCCATTCTGATAGGTGTGTGGTAATAGCTCATTGTAATTTTAATTTGAATTTCTCTAATGGCTAATTGTGTTGAACATATTTTCATTTTTGTATTTGCCATTCTTGTATCTTCTTCAATGAAATGTCTGTGTATGTCTTTTGCTTAATTTCTAATTGTATTGTATTTTTTGGGGTTTTTTGTTTTTGTTTTTTGGGTTTTTTTAGAGACTCTCTTAGATGACAGACTCTCGCTCTGTCATCCAGGCTAGAGTACGGTGGCATGACATAGCTCACTGTAACCTCAAACTCCTGGGCTCAAGTGATCCTCCTGTCTCAGCCTCTGAGTAGCTGGGACAACAGGTGCACACCACCACACCTGGCTAATTTTTTTATTGTAGAGATGGGGGTCTTGCTATGTTGCCTGGGCTGGTCTCGAACTCCTGGCCTCAAGCAATCCTCCTGCCTCAGCCTTCCAAAGCATGGGGATTACAGGCATGAGCCACTGCACCCAGCATGAATTGTTTGATTTTTTTAATGTTGAGTTTTGAGAGTTCTTTATATGTTCCAGATCCAGTGAACATATAAATCACATTGTTGAATATGTGATTTGCAGACATTTTATTCCAGTCTATAATTTGTCTTTTTATCTTTTTAACAGTGTCTTTCACAGAGCAAAAGTTTGTAATTTTATGAGGTCCAATTTATAAATTTTCCCACCTATGGATCATGCTTTTGTTTGTTTTTTGGAGGTTTTTTGTTTTTGTTTTTTTGAGATAGGGTCTTGCTCTGTCACCCAAGCTGGAGTACAGTGGCATGATCATAGCTTATTACCATAACCTCCAACTCCTGAGCTCAAGTGATTCTACTGCCTTAGCCTTCTGAGTAGGTAGAACTACAGGCACGTGCCACCATGCCTGGCTGATTTTTTAATTTTTTTTTTGTAGAGAATAGGGGTCTCCCTATGTTGTCCAGGCTGGTCTTGAACTCCTGGCCTCAAGCAATCCTCTATCCATGGCTTCCCAAAGTACTGGGATTATAGGCGTGAGCCACCATGCCTGGCTGGGTCATATTTTTGGTGTCAAGTCTAAGAACTCTTTGCCTAGTCCTAGTTCCTCAAAATTTTCTCCTGTGTTCTTCCTAGAAGTTTTATAGTTTTATGCTTTATATTTTTCACATTCTATTTTTTAGTTAATTTTTGTATAAAGTGTGAAGTTTTGCATAAGGTATGCCAATGGATATCCAGTTGCACCAGCACCATTTATTGAAAAGTCTGTCCATTCAATGATTTGATTTTTCTCCTCTGTCAAAAATTAATTGGGCATATTTGTATGGATTTGTTTCTCAGTTGCTTTCCATTGGTCTGTATGTCTAGTCCTTTGCCAATACTACTCTGTCTGGATTACTACCAACATATAGTAAGTCTTGACATGGGAAAGAGTAATTTCTCCCACTTCATTTTTCTTTTTCAAAATTGTTTTGACCTTTCCCTTTCCCCATAAATTTTAGAATAAGTTTGTCTATGTCTTCAAAGAAACTTGTTGAGATTTTGATAGGAATTGCATTAAAACTATAGATTAATTTAAGGAGAATTGACATCTTTACTTTGTTGAATCTTCCAATCCATGAATATGATATGTCTCTCCTGTGCTTTCTCCATCAGCTTTTTATAATTTTCATAATACCAATTCTGTACGTATTTTGTTCAGTTCTTACTTAAGTATTTTTCTATTGAGCAATTTGAAATCAAATGATATTACGTTTTTTATTTTGGGTTTTGTTCATTGTCAGTATATATTAATAGAAATACAATTGATTTTTATGTGTTGATCTTGTATTCTGTGACTTTCCTGAACTGACTTATTAGTTCTAGGAGCTTTTTGTGGACTCCATGAGGTTTTCTAAGTAGACAGTCATGTTATCTGCAAATAGAGTTTTCTTTCTTTCTTCACAATCTGTATGCCTTCAATTTCTTTCTCTTGCCCTATTGTGGTGACTAGGACTTCTAGTACAATGTTAAATAAGAATAGTGGGCATGAATGTCATTGCCTTGTTTCCAGTCTTAGAGGGAAAACATTCAATCTCTCACCATTAAGCATGATGTTAACTATAGGTTTTTTGTAGATGCTGTGTATGAGGCTGAGGAGTTTCCCTCTATTCATGTGTCTTAGTCGATTTTGTGCTGCTATAACAGAATACCACAGAAGGAATAATTTATAAAGAACAGAAATTTTTTTAAATTTTATTTTATAATATTATGGGGGTACAGATATTGTTAGGGTTACATATATTGCCCCTGTCAACCC
>VBSM01003143.1:16944557-16961331 GCA_008086735.1 Cheirogaleus medius
TTTTCACTGGGGTTAGGTGGTATCTCATTGTGGTTTTGATTTGCATTTCTCTAAAGAACAGAAATTTTATTTCTCACAGTTCTGGTGTCTGGGAAGTCCAACATCAAGGCACCAGCAGGTTTGGTCTCTGGTTACAAGATGGCACCTTGTTGCTGAATCCTCTGGAGAGGAGGAATGCTGTGTCTTCACAGGCAGAAGGCGGAAGGGGAGGAGAAATTGAACCCACTCCCATGAGCCCTTTTTATAGTGACATTATTCCATCCATGGACACAGCCCTCATGGCCTAAACACTTCCAAAAGGCCCCACCTCCCAACACTGTTGCACTGGGGATTGAGTTTCCAACACATGAATTTTGGGGGACACATTCAGACCATAGCACCTGTGTACTGGATCATAAATGGGTGTTGAATTTTGTCAATTTTTTTTTCTGCGTCATTTTCTATGATCATATGATTTTCTTTCCTTAGCTTGTTGATCTGGTGTATTACACTGATTTGTTTTTAAATATACTGGACCAGCCTTATATAATGTGGAATAAATTCCACTTGGTTGTAGAATATTTTTTTATATACATTGTTAGATTTGATTTGCTAAAATTGTATTGAAAATTTTTGTGTCTAAGTTCATGAGAAATATTGAGCCGTAGTTTTATTTTATGCTGTCTTTGTCTGGTGTTGGTATTAGGGTAATACTGTCCTCATAAAATGAGTTAGAGGGTGCTCCTTCTATTTTCTAGAAGAGATTGTATAAACGTTAGTGTTAATTCTTTGAATGTTTGGTAAAATTCTCCAGTGAAACCATCTAGACCTGGAGATTTCTTTTTCGTGAGCTTTTTAATTACAAATTCAATTTCTTTTTTTTTCTTTTAATTTAAAAAATATTTTTTTAGACTAGTCAAGTGCAGTAGTGAGGAGGGGGGAAAGTAGTAGAACAAAGAGTTCATAATATTTTTAATAGTTATAGGACTACCCAGTTTTCTTTCATTTTGGCTGAGTTTTGGTAGTTTGTGATTCTTGAGGAATTGGTCCATTTCTGCTAAGAGTCAAATTTATGAATGTAAAATTATTCATAGTATTTTTTTGTTATCTTTTTAATGGCTTCAGTGTCAGTTGTAATATTCCCTATTTCATCTCTGATATTGATGATTTATATCTTCTCTCATTTTATCTTTATCAATATTTATAGAGGTTTATCAATTTTATTGATTTTTTTCAAAAAATAGTTTTTCATTAATTTTCTCTATTGTTTTTCTGTTTTCAATTACTTACTTTTCCAAGTGCTGACCATTTTTTTCTCTTCACAGGTTCCAACTCCAAGGCCAAGGGTTTTCACACCTCAGTCATCCCTAGTAATGCCCTTGACACCTTCCCACCCTAACCCTTATCAGGGCTCCAGAATGCAGACTATAAGTGACTACAGGGTACCTGGGCCCCAGGCAGCCCAGCCTTTGCCTTTGGGCCCTGGGGTGAGGCCTGGTGAGTGAGTGAGTGAGTGAAGATTTGCCTGAGCAGAGCACAGATGTCTCAGGAAAGCAATTGGCATGACCACCATGGATTTGGGAGGCAGTATTTCTTTCTAGTGAGAGGAGCTTGGAAGTTGAAGTCTGAATTTCTAATTCTATCACTTACTGGCTTTGTTCCTTTTGGCAATATACTAAAGTAGTTATGTTGGTTATTTCGATGCTACAGGATTACTTTGCAGGTTAAATAAGGAATATAGTTAAAGGTACTGTGTAAATTATAGATCTCCATAAACATGTATTAATCATTTATTATTATTAGATTTTTTAAATTGCTGTCCTATTCCTCCCTAATATGCTCTGTGACTCTCCTGAATTGAAGTTTGGTGGCAAATACTCTATTTCTTTTCTACTTCAGCTTTATCTCAGCCTCAACTATTAGGAGGGCAGAGAGCTCAAGCTCCTAACCCTGTGGGATTTCTTGGAACATGGCCTCTACCTGGCCCCTCTCCACCCATGGCATCCATAGACATCATGCAGCCTGGCCCTACCTCCCTGCCTGAAACTTCTAGACTGCTCCCTCTGCTTCCTGTGAGACCACTAGGTCCCAATCCCATGAGCTCCCAGCCCCCAGGCCCTCCTGCCAGCTTCCCTGCCGCATACCCTCCCGGAGGGCCAGGTGCTCCGTGCTCTAGCACCATCCCAGCCACTGGCATCTTGACTTCCCATCCAGGTCAGTTTTCTTTCCATGGTTTCCCTCTTCTGGGTTATTGCTTTCTTTTCTTCCCCTCCCTGCTATTACCTTGGGAGTCTTTTTCTTCAGTGAACTGGAACCCCTTGGGGTAGAGAGTGACTGGGAGTGTGGCTGGTCTGCAGAGGGAGGTATGGTGGACACCAACTAAAACAATTTTTCCAGCCTTCAGGCCAAAAATTTTCAAAGTTCCTGACCATGTCCCTAAAAACCTATTTTTATTCTACAGCACCTCAAGATTCCTGGAAAGATGCTCCAGCTCCCAGGAGAAACCTCCAGAGGAAAAAGGTCAATGCATCTTTCCCCACCTACTCCCTCATACATTCACCAGTGACCCACATTCTAGTTCCTTACAGAATTCAGTCAGTCCTTCCCATTCTCAGGTTTTCCTCGCTCTTCTCTTCTCAGCACTCTCCTCTTTCCCTCTTACTCACACCAGTCTTCCCATTTCCCTATTTCCCACTCACATTTCTGTCTCCTTGTTCACTATAATTTCCACCACTTCTCAAAATCAGGGCCTATGGAGTCTCTTAGACTCACGTGCCTTTCTTTCTCTCTCTTTAGCTGCCAGAGACGTTTATGCCCCCAGCACCAATTACTGCTCCAGTTATAAGCCTCAGCCCTGAACCACGAAGGATCCTTCCCTCACAGCCCCCTGTCTCCAGTATGAGTCATGCTCCCCCAGGAGCCCCAGGAGAACTCAGCCTGCAGGTGACAGGGACAATGTGTTACCCTCCCCTGGGAAACCTTCCAGCCCTCCCTGGGTGTAGAAAAGTGGGGATCATGGTAGATGGGCCTCATTCCTCAAGGTAGAGGCAGACTCTGAGCTGAGAGAAACTGGATTGGGTACCAGGTATTCTTACTGCAGAGAAGAGGAGAGGGTGCTCTTCTCCCCAACTCTGCTGTGCCCTAACGGGAACAGTGTGATTCTGAATCACTGAGGACTAGTCCTTAGAGAAGCCATGAAAAGGAGAGCTTGCCTATCTGTCTTTCTCCTGCCTCTTTATCAGCAACTTCAGCAATTGCCACCAGAGAAGATGGAAAGGAAAGAGCTGCCCCCAGAGCATCAGTCCTTGAAGACCAGCTTTGAGGCACTTCTCGAGTACTGTTCCTTGTCTGCAACTGACTTAGTGAGTCTGAGCCTTCCCCACAATGCCCTCCTCACACCCCTCGCTGGTTCCAGGACTCCTTAGCTGTAGACCAGTTCTTTGTGTGACTCTTTTCTCACTGTCCCTTAACATGCTGTCTATATCTTATATTTATGTCCATGAGGAATAGCGGAGGGACTTGGATTCTGGTCTGAAGTCTGGCTCCTCAATAGCAGGACCCAACAGCATCAAAACCTAAAGGCAGCAGGAAGTCCTAGAAGGAGGGTAAAGCCAGGAGTAAGGAAACCTGCCATTCATTTGCTGGCTGTGTCATCTTGAGCAAGTCACTTACCTTCTTTGGGCCTCCATTTCCTCCTCTGTGAAATGGAGCAAGTAGCATTAAGCCAATCTATCTCTAATATATTGTGATTCTTTATAACCCTATGTAGTGTTAGACTTAGGGGCTGGGGTCAGAATCCATTTCTTAAGGCTGGGCATGGTACCGCATACCTGTAATCCTAGTACTTTGGGAGGCTGAGGCAGGAGGATTGATTGAGGCCAGGAGTTTGAGACCAGCCTGGGCAATAGTGAGACCCCATCTCTACAAAAAATAAAAACTTAGCCAGGCATAATGGTGTATGCCTGTAGTCCTAGCTACTCAGGAGGCTGAGGCAGGAGGATCGCTTGAGCCCAGGAGTTTAAGGTTTCAGTGAGCTATGATGATGCCACTGCACTCTAGCATGGGCAACAGACTGAAATACTGTTAAAAAGAAAAATCCATTTCTCTCCTTGCAGAAGACAAAAAGGAAGCTGGATGAGGCAGCCCAGCGTCTAGAATATCTGTATGAAAAGATTTGCCAGGGGACAGTAAGTACAGCTAGCTGTGTTCCCTCTGCCTCTTACCCTTCTGCCATCACCCATCGCCAAAGGAAGCCCAGTCTCTTTCCTCCCAAAGGTCTCCTCAACCTGGGTCCCCACAAAATACATACATCTTTTCTGGACTAGGCTCCAGAACTTGAATCCTCTCTTATCCCTCTATGCTGCCAGGGTAGAGGCTGATATGGGCTTACTAACCCAAGGGTCAATCTCTCCACAGCTCTCGCCTCACGTCCTGGCTGGGCTCCACGAGGTTGCCCGATGTGTGGACGCAAGAAACTTTGAGCAGGGCCTCGCAGTACACGCGCAGGTGGCAAGCTGCAGCAGCTTCAGTGAAGTGTCCAGCTTCATGCCCATCCTGAAGGCTGTCCTCACCATCGCACACAAGCTGCAGATCTAAACCAGCCAGCCCCTTTTGCCAGGAGGCCACATCTGCTGTTACTTACCTCTTCCCTGCAGAAAAGGGAAATTTTGGAACAGATTCTATTGTTTTTCCCAATCCTCTTCCCTTGCTGGCAGGTATGTGATGCTGTAGGCTTACTTCTAAACCAGTTGAGTGCCTGCTTTTTCCCCTTTATGCCTGGCCTTCTAGGATCTACCCAAGCCTCTCTTGGCCCCAGAGGCAGAGCACAGAGTCACTTCCTCACTTTCCCTAATACTGTACTCTGACAGGACCTGGGGCAGAATATCTTCTCCCCCTGAGATATTCTGTTTAAGTGGCCTGTGACAGAGTGAACAGGATCATTATTTCCAAGTCTGCTTCTGCTGTAACCCATCTTGTGGGTCTTTTGTTTTTCCCTTCTGTGGTTTATGAGCCTGACCTTACCTTCTCCCTGCCTCTGATTTCATATTTTCAGGTTCATATTTCTTTGTGACCAAGGGGCTGGGGTAGAGTTGACTGCTGTTCACTCTTTGAACAAGTCATAGACGTGAGGAAGAGGTGCTGAGCAGAACCAAGAGAAGAAACTTTGGCCCTTTTTAAACAAAATTTCTCATGTGCCAGCATTATTAAGGGTGGGCTAGGTTAAATGGAAGGTGAAAGGGGTGAACTGCCTTGCTGGAAGCTGTCTTAGGCTATTAGAGAGGAGCAGAGGGACCAGAGGCTATGGGGAATGGCCCTTGACTCCACTTATGTTTGAGCCCTGGCCCAAGGCCCTAGACTATTCATTCTGTGATTATAAGCCCAGTTCTGGAATAGGAACCCTATTAACGAAGGCTTCTTTTCCAGCACTGCTCCTCAAGAGCTGGGGCGCTTCTCCCTCTCAGCCACCACATGTCTCAGGGCCACCTTCTCTGGTTGTATTTTCATTTGATGCATCGTGTTTGATTCACAGATATACTTAATGGTGCAATAAAGCCACTTTGATTTGGTTTCCTCAGTCATCTCCCAATCATTGTCTCCTCTGGGGCCTATTTTGCAATTACCTATCTTTCTAATCCTCTTTGTTCTTGCTTCCTGCACCCTAGTAAGGCAGGGGAGAAGCTTGGGGAGAGATAAGAAGTCAAGAGAGTTAAAGAAAGGAAGGTGTCCAGTTGCACTGAATTAGGCTGCAAGGCTCTCCTTGCAGCATTTGTGGCCACTCTGCTGAGTGTGTGTGTGTGTGTATCTTCATCCGTGCCTGACGTTCAGCTCCAGGGTTTTCCCCACACCACTTCAGGGCTGAGCTCAGCTGCACAAAGGGACTGGGTGTGAAGCCAGAGGGCACTAGCCCTAATCCTGTTGTAGATCCCATCATGTCTGCAGGCTAGATGTGTGTGTTTGGGAGGGAGGGATTGTTAGGCAGTATTTGTTTGTAAAGCCACTTGCTCTTCAGATAATACTTGCACTAACTTCTATTGATGAAGCAGTGTGAGCCCCAGCAAAGTCCTTTCCCAAAGTGTCTTTGAAGCCAAGAGCCCATTGAAGGGAAGAAAGGCCGGGAGAGGGGATTAGTTTGTTCAGCAGCTGTGAATTTCAGTGGGAGGTTGATGAACTCCGAAGTCTTTGTTTAAATTAAAGGGGGGGAGAAAAAAGCCGCTGCTGGAGTGAGAGCCCCACTTGGGGCCCTGAACTAACACAAGGAGAAGTCTGAGCTGCAGGGAGCTGTGTACTGACTGCAAAGACTTTTCCCAAACACTTTCGGAAAAGGTGTTGTGAGAAGAGAAGGGGGCGGAGTGGCGGATTAGCATGTGAAATGAAGTTTTCATTGACTCCAGTGGGGGTAGAAGGCTATTTTAATGGCATTTTGTTCCCCTATTTTCTCTTCTTGAGCTCTTTAGAGATATTGTTTTGCTAAGACAGGCTTTCTTCCCCCTTCTTTCCAGTCTGAGGGTTGCCTCTATGGGAGCCAACATAAATATTTCTCCTCCAGGAATGTGGGTTAATTAAAAGGAAATGAATGAGTGGAAGCATCCAATCCAGACCTACAATAGGCAAGTGCCCTGGCCTGCCCTCCCCTCCCACCACCACCAGCACCACCAGCGCCGAGGATGACCCTGTCTCTGTCTTTGCCTTAACCTGCTGCTAAGGCCAGTTGAGGCTGGGATTCTTTTCAAGAAAAGAAAGCCCTGCCTGTATGTATGCTCACAGACCAGGGACAGGAAGGAATCAGTGTTTTGCCCACCCCAACTAGTATTCTTGTCATTTCTCAGGACCTCCCTCTGCTTCTGTCCTCTGGCTGAGACAGATGGGCTCCAGAAGAGCACACAAGAGGAGCGAGGGGACCTGTGCTCCAGTACTCAGTCCACAGTAACTCACTAGTTGGTGGAACAAGCCAGTCATCTTTCTCAGCATCCATTTAAATCTGTAAAACAAAAGATTTGACTAGCTGACCTCAAAGATGTCTTCCCAAGCAACAGTTCTGGAGTTGTCCACTTTGTAAAGGTGAACACAGCCCTGGCAATTGAGTATAAGATGAGACCCTAAACTCCATGAATGCGGGGATGTCAGTGTGTTGTTCACCACTTTCTCACTCTGGTGTTTGCTGAGTGAACAGATGTATGAATGGATAATGCAAGAGGCTGAAAAAAGCAATACAGATCTAAGGTAGCTCAGTAATGTTTTCTTTATAGAACTCAAATGAATCTAGTATCAATCATATCCATTTGGGAATATAAAACAATAACCTATGAAAGAACTTTCTGGCAACATGACATGTTTAGAATACTGACCTAGAGTTTATCAAATATGAAGCACAATGGTTCT
This sequence comes from Cheirogaleus medius, assembly GCA_008086735.1. NCBI lineage: Eukaryota > Metazoa > Chordata > Mammalia > Primates > Cheirogaleidae > Cheirogaleus > Cheirogaleus medius. Next base: position 16,951,917 of record VBSM01003143.1, read on the forward strand.
TCTACATTTATGCTGAGAGACCTGGAGAATGTAGCTTTACAGTATTTTTACTTTTATATTTTCTAGCTGCCTTGCCAGACTTTCTTCCTGTGCACTATCAAGTAATTCTGCCAAGTGGGACAGCTAGGTTAGTATATACTGCTGCTTGATTAAGGAAGAAGGTGAGTTGGGAGATTCAGGAGGCCCAGATAAAAGCTGAAGGAAGGAGCAAAGGCCTTTTGCTAGTAGAGATGGAAATGAAGCACTCAGAGACCCCGAAGGGAAGTGTATCCCCTGGTCAGGAAGGAGTACTTCTCAGTAAGTGTTAGTAGGACCAGAAGATATATAGGGGTGAGGCCAGGGGCTTGGGATCTGACCTGGCCACTGCCTCAGTTTGGAATATGAGAGACCTTCCACTCCTAATAGGTCAGCCCCTAGAGTCTTGGCTTTTGTTACCTACTTGGAGCCACACCTCTGGTGCTTTTTCCTACTCTGGGAGAGGAAAGTTGAGGTTTTCTAGCATCTGACCAGTTCTGCTTCAGGAGAACTACCCGGTGCCCAGACCTGGGACTGGCCTACAGCAAGGGATCTGGCTGGGAAGTTCCTTGGACTGCAAAGAGTTGTTAGGGAATACTGTTCCCTCCCCAAGGGCTTGCCCTATTTTATAAACAAATCTCTGCTGTACTGCTTCTCTCCGAGAATAAAACCAGAAGATTCAAGCACCACAAGCAGCAAACTCTTGGCTACTAAGCAAATGTATTAGCGGAAGATTTATGTAGATCATTTACTAATCCTTGGCAGATTTTAGCTTCAGTCAATCTTAGGCCATCAGAGAAGCAAAGATCTAGGAAGGATGATATCCTGCCAAGGTGGGAGGGAGGAGAGAGCGTGGAGGTTATATCCTCCACCCCACCCCACTCCCAGTATCCTCAAGAATAAGTTCAGTACCTGGAAAAAAAGGGAACATATCACAATAACTGCAATAAATTAAAGTTCAAGGTGCTGAACTTCCTTTTAGCAACAGTTTCATTGCAGGAAGTTTATTCATTGAAGGAAGATATCCAATGGCCTGAATCCTGCCTGTTTAAGAACCAAGTCAGTGAAAAGGAAGGCTCCCAGTTTCTCCTCTTATGACCTGCCTCTAGACCAGGGTCTGAATGGAAAATTTGCTTTATTTACCTTAGTCTTGACTCAAAGAAACAAAGGAGCCTTTGGGGAAGGAGAAGTGGTAAAGTTGGTTGCTAGGAGGAAACAGGTTAGGAGCAGGGAGAAGGTAAAACTTTAAAGGGTAGGAAATGACTGGCAATCTGCCTTTACATCGTTCCTAGGCCTTCAGGATATGTGTCTGGAGTGCCTTGGGTGATTGTCTATGAAGGTCATTGCCCCACTAGTAAAATCCATTAGTGATGTGGTATCACAAGGATGAGTAGCACCCTTGGTATTCAGCAAGTCAGCACTCTAGGGTTCCTTCTTCCTATCTTCAACCTCTGCCTCTAGGCAAACCCCCAAAACATGCTTTTTCCCAGGCCAGTTTTCTTAGTTTCTCTTCTGGGAAAGAAGGGAAAGGGAGAAGAAAGAGAAAGCATTAGAGATTCCTGGGGAGTCTGTGTCAACAGTTAGCAGGGAATAAAAAACACAAGAGGAGCTCTGCAAAAGAGAGATGGAGCTATGGTGAGACCTGGTGGCAGACGATGGGCAAAGGAGAAAAGCGTGGCTTTATCTGGGCCCTCGTGTCTGAGAAGTGTCCTTCCAGTTCCTAAGGCTTGATAGGCTAAGGGCAGGCTTTAGGGCACCTAGGAGGCGGGAGGAGGAACACTTATTTTCATCCCAGTCCAAGGAAGGTCAATAGCACAAAATCTTAGAATGGAGTTCTCAGACCTAAGTGTGGCTGTGAGGAAGATTCAGACAGAGCGCAAAGGAATTGGGGAAAACAGGTTGGAAGTGGCAAGCTCTGGAGAAACTGCAGAGTCTCTCACTCTCAGGATCCCTGGTTTTGGGAATGCGGGGAGTCCCCATTCGCTAGGTTCCTCTATTACTGGGGTCTCTAAAAGAAGCCAAGAACAAATGGGGAAAGGAGGCAGGAGAGGAGACTCTTAGGGTTTTCTCCCGGGTTTGTGCGCAGCGCCTCCCCGCGGCCGCTCCGTGCGGCTACAGAAGTACTTGGTGACCCGCCGGCGGCACTGCTCGCAGCGGACAGCGCAGCACCAGTGAAACTTGCAGTTACAGCTGGACACTGTCTCGGCGCGGCGCTCCTCCACTGCCAGCCCGCAGTCCCCGCAGAGGCGGCGGCAGCTACGGCGCTCCCAGCGGCCGAGGGCCCGTCCGCGCCGCAAGCACTCTCGGCCTTCGGTACCCAGCAGCCCCAGCGTTTTGTTCTCCAAGCAGTAGTCCGGGGAGTCCTCCAGGTGCACCAGCTCCCGGGTGGAGATGGAGCGGAAGGTGTCGGCGATGGCCCCGCGGCCCGCCGCGCTGTTGCCAGCACCCTGCAGCAGGTCCACCTTGAGTGCTGCATGGTATTTTTCCTTCAGGTGCGCGCCCACCTCGCGGAACTCGGGCAGCTGCAGCCAGCAGGTCTGCGTGGTGCAGCTGCCAGACACGCCGTGGCACTTGCACGTGCGTTTCATGGTGCCCTTCACCGCCTGGGGAAAGAGCTAGGAGTGAGACCCGGGATTAAGCGTGTGGCGAGCCTCTGCCCCTGAGGGCTTGTGAGGCATCTAGCTAGTCTACTTGGCCACCCGCTAGGTTACCGCATTTTCCCCATCTGTTATATGAATTTAAGAGTTGTCCGCACCTGGGGCTGGTACTGGATGGAGCCGGCTGCCTAATCCCAGGGGCTGCGGGACTCACCTTGCGGCCAGCCTCGTTATTGTGCAGGTTCATGGCTGCCCGTGCATCCTGTCCTGTTTCCAGAGCATCGACGAACTGCTTGGAAATTGCCTCTCCGAAGCCCACGTTGTCACTGCAGCCTCCCCACAGCCAGCCTTGGCCCCCTGGAAAAGGGCGGGGGGAGGAAAGGTCATTGAGCGGGCGGGTGCGGAGCCTCCTGGCCTGCTGTTCCTAATTGGGTTGGAGGGGTCCGGTATAGGAGAGGATTAAAGTTGGGCGAGTGCCCTGTATCCGGATTAGTTTCAATCTAGATTGGTTTTTGCCACGTTTGCGCTCCTACTTCCAGCCTCAGCCAATCCCCTGCTCAAGGCTCCATGACGTAAGTAGTTGCCGAATGGATTCTCTGCAAGGTGCGAGCGGGCTTCTCCGCATACAGCGCTCTACCCACTGGGCAGAGGGTGCATGTGCCCTGCCAGTGATTGAGGTCCGGACGGGACAAAATGGCACGGAGCATTGAGAGGGAGACACCAGCGCAACTGAAATAACATGGAAAAACCAAGGAGGAAATTGATCGGGAGGGCACAGAGGATTGGAGATGGCAGTGGAGGTAAAAAGTGGAAAACAGACCCTCCTGGGCAACATGAAAGGAAGTTCCCCCTATGTTTGAGAGAAGGAACAGAGGATTGAGTCCGCCGAGTGTTGTTCCATTATTATTATTATTGTTGTTTTTAAATTAAGGAAACCACTCAATGGGAAAAGAGGTTCCCAAGCTACATTTTGTCTGGTTTGTCACTGCAGGGTTTGGGTTCAGACTGGTTCACCCATCTTCATTCAGCATGATTTTACTCATATTTAGAAGAATACAACTTTTCTTCACTCCACCAGGTTACCCACCAAACATTTCATTCTTTAAGTGAACTTAACTGGCCTGTGCTACCCATCCCCACATTGCCACTCACCCAGTTGCCCATTGCGGGAGTCATCACAGCCACAGTTATCAAAATCCCCAAGGCTGCAATTTCTAGTCAGGGTGTACATGACTCCAGCAGAACTGATGGCATGTACAAATGCTGTCTCCCGATTAGCTGTCAGGAACCAAAAATCCAGAAGTTAGAGGGAGGGATTGCAGCCTGAAGAAATGCCAGTCGTGCTTTCCTTTAATACCATGATTATACCTTCCTTTCCCAGCTCCATCCTATTACCCCATCTTTAAAATGTGTCTTACCCTTTTCCAGGGTCTGCTCCATCCCTGGCCTTAGCCTTACTCCTCTCCCTTCCTGTCTTTGAAGGCCACACATTTTATGACTAGGTGGCTAGGTTATTGTTGACACACATGATTGTAAAGGATTTAGATGGAAAAGAGCCTAAGGAAGAAATAGGGAAGAAGATGAATCTGAAGGCTAGGTTATAAAGAACCCATCCCTACTTCCTCCTGGAACATTGGAGTCTAAGAGGCATGTGTAGTTAGTCTTGAAAAGAACCTCTGACTGGCAGTTCTTTCATTTTTTTGGGATGCCCACTCTATCTTCTCCATGGGAATCTGGTCTCCAAGTCAGTTTCCACTTGCCCAGTACCTCTGCTGAGCCTGCTGAAAGAAGGCGCTAAGAAGTGTAGTAATTATGACCCCCTACCTACGTCCTGATGTTACTTATATTGTGAAGCAACCTTTAGCCAAATGGAAGGCCAAGGATGGCATGGGACTGAGGGTGAGGCAAGGGCCATTTGTTGAGCAGTGACAGTGTTGGGGAAGAAAGAAAAAAAGCCTCTATAGGTATGAAAGAGGAGGTGGAAAAGGAAAGGAGATCTTCCAGGGAGGGAGATGACCTGAGAGAAGAGAGCAGTTGAAGAGTAAGGGTGTAAAGGAGTCAGAGGGCCATTGCTGGAGCTCTAATCTGTGACCAGAGGATCCAGGGAACTGTGGCCAAGGCTTTCCTTACCACTGCGAAGCCCGCCATGGCTGGACAGCTGCAGGGCTCTCTCAGGGCAGTTCCAGCGGTCCCAGGCAAACTGATATTTGCATTCTTCAATACCACTCTGAGCACCAGCTGCCACGCTGCTGGAGTAGATCAGGTAAGCCTGCAGGGACACAGTGGTCAAAATTCAGACTGAACTTAGGAGGCATTTGCTCTAACCTGGTCAAGCACCTCTCTTCCTGCCCACTCTCCCATCCCTCTAAAATAATGGTGGAGTGAGCACTTTAAATATGCTGTCTCATTTAACATCACAAATAACCTTGTAAAACAGGTACCATTTTATAGACTAGGAAACTAAGGCTCAGAGAGGTCCTTTGTACAAGGTCTCACAGCTAGCAAATGGCAGAACTAGGAATGAAACACAGTTTTATCAGACTTTAGTCTCCACTATCCTTTATTCATTCTACTGCCTCTACAAAAGGAGCCCAAATCACATAATTCATGAAATTTCATCTATTTTCATTCCATTACTATCTTATAAAATAATATTTTGGAGCTGGAAATGCCCTTCCATGTACAGATCATGTAATACAATTCCAGCAGTTTAAAGATGGGACATTGCATCCCGCTATGGCACTGAGAAGGATATGTAACTTTACAGCCTAACACCCGTGAAAGGCTGTTGACTTTTTTTTTGCCCCCCAAGACAGAGTCTTGCTCTATCGCCCAGGGCAGTGCAGTGGCATATTATAGCTCACTGCAACCTCAAACTCCTGGGCTCAGGGGATCCTCCTGCCTTATCCTCCTGAGTAGCTAGGACTACAGGTGCACACCACCATGCCCAGCTAATTTTTTTCTACTTTTAGTAGAGATGGGAAGGTCTCACTCTTGCTCAGGCTGGTCTTGAACTCCTAAGCTCAAGCAGTCCTCCCACCTTGACCTCCCAGAGTGCTAGGATTATAGGTGTGAGCCACTGTACCTGACCCAAAGGCTGTTGACTTTTATGGCTCTCTAAATTCTGGCCATAAATTTAGAATCAGTGCTCCTGAGTTCTTGGCACTGACATTAGTTTGCTGTGTGGTTTTGGGTGTGTCCCTAACCCTCTCTGGGCCTCAGTTTTCCTATCTATAATGTTTATAGCATAATAAAAGATATGTACATGATGAAAAGAAATAGACATGTATAGTCTTTGGTCAGCATGCTTAGTGAAACCCTTATTAATCAAAGGAATGTTTTCTTACCTTTGGACCAGTCATCAGGAAATTGTTCACTGACCTAGAAGGGGAAAAAACACAAACCACAGAGTATAATGGAGAGACACTAACTTGTTTCTGCTTCCAAGAATTGTAAGGGTTATTTCAGCAAATATAATTGATGGGAAGAAAAGGAAACTAATTTCACTAAGGAAACATTGTGCATAAAAACCTACTAAAATAACTTATTTAGTAAAAAAGAATATGAATAAAAGTAGTATGACGGGCTCAGGAGAAAAAAAAAAAGAAAAGAAGTATGATTTCCTTGGATTTTTAAAGTTAGTTAAAATTTCCCATACCATAAAAATTGAGAGTAATGTTTGATTATTATTTTGCCATGGAGTGGGGAGAGAGCTAGCATTAACTCATGATTGTGTACCAGATGCTCTTCTCTCAGTATTTTACATATTGATCTTGTTAAATCCTTACTGTCTCAGGCATTATTATTTCTTTTGCAAATAGGGTATCTGAGACTCAAGAAAAGTTAAATATATGTTCAATCTCACCCAGCTAATAAATGAGGGAAGCAGGTTTAAATCCAGGTTCATCTTACTCCATGGGATTTTAGAAGGATAGTTCTCTAATCAGGAATAGGCAAACAGTGGAATATCTTTCTAGGGATTGAGTCACCATTAAATTCCAAAAATATATAATTTGATTCTGGAAAATGGTTTGGCTGTTTCTTTTAAAACTAAAAATAGATTTGCCACATGACTTAGCAGTTGCACTCTTGGGCATTTATCCCAGAGAATTTTGTGCTGGGTTCCAAGTCACTGCAAAGATCTAAAAATAAATTCTTTTTAATTAAAAAAAAAAGAAATTTGTACTCAGATGCTCATACTTGGATGCTTTATTCAAAATAGCCCCAAATTGGAAACTACCCAAATGTTCTTCAGTGAGTGAATGTTTAAAAAAACTGTGGTACATCCACACCATGAAATATTACACAGCAATAGACATAAAAGAACTTCATGCAATTATGGAGGCTGAAAAAAAAGGGGAGGGAGGAACTATTGATAAATGCAACAACTTGAATGAACTTCAAGGAAATTATATTGAGTGATTAAAGTCAATCTCCAGCAGGGCGCGGTGGCTCACGCCTGTAATCCTAGCACTCTGGGAGGCTGAGGCGGGCGGATCACTCGAGGTCAGGAGTTTGAAACCAGCCTGAGCAAGAGTGAGACCTCGTCTCTACTAAAAATAGAAAGAAATTAATTGACCAACTAAAATATATATATACAAAAAATTAGCCGGGCATGGTGATGCGTGCCTGTAGTCCCAGCTACTCGGGAGGCTGAGGCAGTAGGATCGCTTGAGCCCAGGAGATTGAGGTTGCTGTGAGCTAGGCTGACGCCACAGCACTCACTCTAGCCTGGACAACAAAGTGAGACTCTGTCTCAAAAAAAAAGTCAATCTCCAAAGGAAGGATATATGCTGCATGATTCTATTTGTGTAACAGTAGTGAAATAATGTAGAGCTGGAGAACAGATTAGTGGTTGCCAGGGATTTAGGATAGGGGATGGGTGGGCTATAAAGAGTAACATGAGAGAGTCATGGGGAGATAGTAGAGTTAAGTGTCTTGATGACTGTGGTCATGGTTACACAAGTAGCAAAGTTACATCAAGCTACACACACGTGCATGCACACTCAAGTACAAGTACACTTGTACAAGTACAAGTGTATGTAAAAATGGTGAAGTCTGAATAAGCTTTATGATAATGTACTGTGGTTGAAAGATATTAACACTGAGGGAGGTTGGGGCTAGGGTACATGGGACTTCCCTGTACATTTCTTTGCATCTTTTGCAGGTCTATAATTATATAAAAATGGAAAGTGAAGTACATATGTAAATACAGGACCTGCAGTGTTAGAGATTTGGAGAACAACTTCAGTATAGATATTTGAAAATTAATCAAAATGTGTTATCATTCTTTATCAATTATAATGTAAGGAAGTAACATAGGAATCATTATGTATCATTCCATGAAAGTTGGTGTGCCCCTGCAGTTCTGAAGACTGATAAGATGCTGTGCATCACCAGAAAGGAGGCTGGAAATGAAACAGACCAAGAAAGTTTAGTCTTTTGTCAGAGGCCAAAAAGGCTTGGCTGACTCTTTTCATACAAAACACACACAACACACAAATGTGAGCAGGTTTTGAAAAACACTATTAACAAACTGGGAGGCTGCCATATGAGAAGATGAAAAGGATTCTGAAAGAGATGTAATAGAATTTTGGAAAATCATAACAGATAACAAAATCTAGCAAAACTAAGGCCTACTTTTTAAAGTTTGGCAGGCAAACTTAAGTCAACTGAAAAGAAGCACTATTCTATTGGGGGTGGTAGTACAAGCAAAGCACAAAAATAAATTCAAAATTATGTAAATGAATTCACGATTGCCAAAGCCATTATGGGTTTGGAGATAAATTTCTGATCCTTAAAGACTGATGTCAGAGGAATCAGGGAAAGGAGCCTAATCTTGATGCTTGGAATAACTTTCAAGACTGTGGACATTAGCAGGTCTGACAGAGGCTAGTTCCATTTTCCATAAAACAGACATTGTCAGGAAAGAAAACAAAACAACAAAACAAAAATCACGTGACAAAGGAGAAAGGTTTGCCTGCATGAAGATTCTTCCTGTGAGAGGATTCTAAATTGGAACCACAGGGAGGGATGGGCAGAGACACTAGAGAATTCTTTCCTGGAAGATCCTACAGTATATGTGTATGTATGTATGTATTCATTTATTTTTAGGACATCTGGTACATTTCAGGATGATCCTACAATATGTAAAGATTTGTAGGTACTGGTCTAGCCCAATTGATGAATCAGATTTAACTGAGCACCTGTCATGGGACAAAACTGTAGGCCTTATTTGGACAACATTTCCATAAACTGACTTGTGTTGTTAACCTTTGAGTTATTTGCAGACCTATTTGAACCATCTGGCTGGCTTACTCATATTGAAAATATCCTATATTATGAAGACTGTGTGTCCTGTAGTGAGCACCAAAGAAGGAGGACCTTGTGCTTGATTAATGAGACAATGGCATGATGTCATTTTGGGGGAGGGTAAAATATAGATTGAAGAAAGCATAGTAAGTGTGTGTTGTGAGAAGATGCAAAGAATTTTTTTTTTTTTTGAGACAGAGTCTCACTTTGTTGTCCAGGCTAGAGTGAGTGCCATGGCATCAGCCTAGCTCACAGCAACCTCAATCTCCTGGGCTCAAGCGATCCTACTGCCTCAGCCTCCCGAGTAGCTGGGACTACAGGCACGCACCACCATGTCCGGCTAATTTTTTGTATATATATATATTTTTAGTTGGTCAATTAATTTCTTTCTATTTTTAGTAGAGACGGGGGTCTCGCTATTGCTCAGGCTGGTTTCAAACTCCTGACCTAGAGCGATCCGCCCGCCTCGGCCTCCCAGAGTGCTAGGATTA
>VBSM01003143.1:16968500-16978576 GCA_008086735.1 Cheirogaleus medius
AAAAAAAAAAAAAAAAAAGAATTTGAGATCTCTCTCATTTATTCTGAGCTCTCACAGTAATGTCTCACTGTAAGTAGCTTCTGCTGACACTTGCTCCTATCTAGGCTGGTTAGCCAGACTGTGTCCTTTTGTCCTTGTCTTCATCACCTTCCGCCACAGCTCCTCTAATATGAACACTTACAAAGAAGTTCTTTGCCCTTCCTTTCAATGCATGTCAAAGTCCTCGCTATTTTCTTCATTACTAAATATCTTTTCAAATGTTGTTAAATAGCAAATGGATACAGATACATTAGTAGTTTTGAGGCTATGGGTAACCTCTAAAGCAGAGCCCTGTGGACTTTATATCATTGCCTATTGCTTCTCTGCTCTGGAGGCTTTCTAACCTTGCAACACCTCAGTGGCTATAATCTAGCCACAATCTAGCCACAGTTAAAAATTCTTTTATTTAGGGCACTATAGCTCCTTAAATGTTCATGTCTTTCTGTATTATGTGGCTTCTCTCATGGGCTGTATTGCCTCCCGAATTGCCTATTCCATAATCAGCCAGATCCTCAGTAAAATTTTTTCCCAGGGAGCTGGGACAGGAGGGGAGGGACTTTGGATCAACCCAAATACAAATGCCACAGCTTCTCTTTTAGCTCTTGGAAAGTCTCCAAGTTTCTTTTCTTTTGTTTGTTTGTTTATTTGTGTGCTTTGGTTGTGGTTTTTATTATTTCTTTTTTTTTTACCTAACATTCATTATCCTTAGATACACATATACACTAATAGACAAAGCCTTTCTTCACCTGATACCATTTGAAGAAGTTTTTATTATTTTACCACCTTAGCAAGTTCACAGAAAATTGAAAGTTCCCATTCTCTGTCAGTTTTATCTAACTGTAGACAAGGGATTTAAGCCACTATCCAAATAGTTTCAACCATTTCTTCCTATTTTGGGGCATCTCTCCAAACTAGCATAGCCCATGAGATGGTTTGTACCACATCACATTGGATGGGTAGCAGTTTAGTGGCCATGGTGAGAACACATGCCTGATTACATATAGGCCATGCCACAGATGGGCACTGGATCAAGAGTGCCAAGAACCATGCTATGTTTAGACTAATTTTTCCTTTTGCACAACTAGGACATTGTTACTAAGGCAGTTTTGTGTGTTGGACTCACTCTACCCTTACTATGAGCATTATTTCCCAAGAAGCTATGCAGTCTCATGTCTTGTAGGCTAGCCTGACTAGTTTGCCAGGTGTGCCTTGATGTGTTTGAATCCCAGTGGTTGATGTAGCTTAGACTTAAGGTAGGGTTACTCTTTTCCCCACCCCACACATAATTTTAAAAAGCAAAGGTTCTGAATTTGAATCTCCAGAATATGATGTTTTCTTCTCAACACCCAGGACTTTCATGTTAATGCCCTCTGATCACTTCTTTCTTTCCGTCTCTCTTAACTTTCCCCACAAATCTTTAACATTTCTGGCTTCTATCTAACCTTTAATCCCATCTCTTGAGGTCCATAAAACATCTCTGAGTCAGGAGGCTCTGTTTGTCCTACTTCAGGAGAGACCATCTGATTACCATAATTGTGGTGATGGCCCAAGGGGAAAGAAGTGGTAGTGAATGAACATAGATTGCAGACCTTCTCCATCTAGAGAGTTGGCACAGAGGAAGTACAGGGAAAAGGGGTTAAAAGATTAAGGGGAGGGTCCAGAGTAGGGACGCTGCCTGGAGCTATATCTAGAAGGTGCTCCAGTGACACAACTTTCTCTTAGAATGAGTTTCTGACAGAGCTTTTCACTCCATAGAACTCTCAAGATGCCTTGGGCTGGGGAGAGCCCAAAGACAGCTCTTTCTGAGTAAGTTTCCTTGTGACTCTTTCCATCCTCCACTACATCTGACCCACAGAACACACATGCACAAGCACACACAGAGATATGTACATACACACACATACAATTAAATAGAAGGTAGGTCCTACTAAGAACTGTGAAATAATACCCCATTATTCCACATTTTTTTTTCACTATCCCTCTCTGACAATACCTGAGGGTATTTAAATTAGGAGTGATTCACTGTACAATTATAGTTAAGTTTAAAATGCAAAATTTTTTCCAAGGGTGGACAACGCGACTAATTTTTATCCATTCTAAAATATAAACAATTAAAATAAGTCTTTCCTATTTAGCTAGGGGAAGGGATTAGGAAGTAGAAGGTACAAGATATCTGAAGTCTTGAAGGAAAGAGAAGTATTAAGAATTTCAAAGACAAATTTCCTTCTACTTAACAATGTGTCAAGAGAGAACAAAGCTGATATCAATGGAGAGATATATTTCAGTAGGACCATGGAACAGAAGCCAGATTACAGAGCGTTAAGAGTTATGAAACGAAAGCAGCTGGTGTTGACTCATTGGAGGAGTAGGGCACTGAAAGGAAAAAGACAAAGGAGACATGACTGCAGTGGAGATTGGAGCCCAGGGAAGATTTTTCTCAAGATGAATATCAAAGGAAAAATTCAGGAATGGGTACTTTGCGTCATATTCCCCCATATCTATTTCACTGATTTAAACTCCATCTCTTTCTTCAAAGGGAGTCCAGCCCTGTAAATAATTCTAAAAATATTTTTTATAAATGTGAATTTTCTAAATAATAACACAGTGCCCTAAAATATGAAAAAAAAGTCTTATAAACCAATTGGCTAAAAAATTTAAATAGGTGTGTCAGTTTCATTAGTAGTCCTTATATTAAAATGTATATTAAAATCCTACATTATTTCAAATCCAGCCCTCGCCAGATAATTATTGGCAAAGGCCACGTAATAGCCCGCAGGACAACAACTGTATACCATGGATCTCTGAGAAACAATCTCAAGCAGATTCCTTCCCAAACAAATTACAAATTTTCTAGGGATAATCTTTTCCCCTGCAACTGAAATGTCATTTGTATTCCAGGATATTTTATAGAGTGATAGGCTGTCTTTTCTTGTACTCATTCCCTTCCTTCTGTATGTATTGTAGCAAGCTCTGCTGAGAAACACTGAGCAACAAAACGCTTCAGCACTTAGCATCTAAATGAGGATTCTAACGGGAAATAAGCTGTACTCACTCTCTTTTCCTTGGTCTCTAAGTGAAAGCTGCTAAGGAACAGCTCAAGCCACTATTCCCAGAAAGCCTGGGCTCATAGGACCTTCTTCCACAGTCATTACGGAAGCAGAGAATTTTGTTTTGTATTTTCATCTTGTTACCTTGCTCCTTGTAGTACAGACTTTAGAAAATATTCATGTTCTCAATTGCATTGATGGATACAATACCAGTTTATTTCAGTATAGTAGAAGGTAGGTGTACGTGGTAACTCGAAGAATTACCCTGTGAAATAACTAGGTGAACAGTTCAAGGTAAGAAAATTGAAAGGCTTTGGCACTTTAGTAACATTTTCACTACTTAATGGAACTAAATCCAAATGGGTTGTAAAAATGTTCTCTCCCAGTCTGATCCAACTATTCATTTCTGGTGCCTTTGCTAACCAGCCACAGCTCCAATAGAAATAAACTCAAACATGTATTTGAATGACTTATCTCCTTCTGCTAATTTGTATTCTTGGTTTTCCTCCAAAGGCAATCATATCTTTACAATGTTCCCCAAAATTCATTCTAAATATTGGCCTAGATTTCTCAGACACAGGATCGAAGATTCCTTTTCCTAGCCCTCTTCTTCCTATTTTGAACCATGGTAGTATTTGGAAGATTTAGACTAAGAGAAATATATGCAGTTGAAAATGCTACAGAAAGTATAAAAACATGATTGGTTAAGGATTGATAACAGTTGAAGCTGAGTTATGGGGGTTTCATTATATATGCTGTTCTCTCTACCTTCGTAAAAAAAACTTTTTCCAAATTATAAAATTTTAAAAATAGAATGCTCCTGAAGCCATAATCTATAGAATCTGGGCTCCACCAAATGCCTAGGATTAAGGCAAAGAAATGTCAGAGCAGATAAGGTGAATAATTTATTGGTTCATTATTTATTATCCTGGATATTGGTATGGAATGGAACCTTCAAAGTCTAATATGGTAAACCTGAAGAGCCTGAGAACAGGAAAAGGACTGAGATCTATGGCAGCAAATAGTGATTACAGTTTTGAAAGAAGAGGAAATTCCTACTTATGTAGGATGGTTTAAGTTTGGTCTGGAGAATATAAGAATTTCATCTATAGAGTTGCATAGAAAGACTAAACTATTGTCCCTCTTATAAGGTCTTATTGGGACTACTGGAACATAGCCTCATAATATGCTGGTACCAGAGGATGATGAAGTTGAGAAAACAACCTATTAAAAAGTGAATTTGGACAGGTCAGATAATGGTGAACCTAAATCATCCCCTTGTGGTCTGATTTTCTCTTGGTTTGGAGAAAACTCTAACCTAAGAAGCATACAGAGAAATAAAATGATCAATAACAAGGGCTTACAATAAAGATTGAGAAAAACAAACCATAAAAGTTTGGCATATAATGAGACTGGAGAGTCTGTCCAAAGAGGATGATAGTTTCTTTTGAGAGGCCCTTGGAGTGTAGGTATATTTCAAACAGGAGGCAATGGGGAATGTTATTTATGTGAACCAAGCTCAGAGTTTCCCCCAACTGTTAACCCAGCCTGATCCTTTACGTAGTAAAAAAAAAAAAAAAAATCTGCTTTCTGAAAAATGAAGATTTATCTTAAGAAAAATTGTATTGACCGCACTCTCTAAACCATAAGAATTCTCCTCTACCTTTCTGATGGAAATAGAATCACTGGAGTCCAGGAAAAAGGAATTTTATTAATCGTCCTAAGAGAGAATAGCATTGCCCAGTATAGAGCAGCATTAAACCAATTATCCCAGCTGAGAAAAAGGAAAAAAGCAATCTCTTTCCATGGATGAGAGAAGGTTTGGATTAAAACTACTTTTCTTCTGGTAATTTTTTATGCCCCATTTGTCTCTACGTAATACCACAAAAAGGAGGTCCTTTTTGTGTCATATTATCCACCAAAAGAAAAAGAAGAAGAAGGTGCACCTCAGAGCATTCTCCTCATCACTTGCACAAACTGGGTTGATAAGAAGAGCTGTAATGAAGTGTCTCTTCCCAGGATCTCTTAGCTTTTGTTGTTAATAATAATTATAATAATAATAGTATTGTCTTTCACGACAGGCGAAATAGTAACTCCAAAAGGAAAAACACAGGGCTCAAGTTGTTGAGGAAATCAATTATAAAACTGGGAATTAAACTTCTCTGGTCATGTTTCAAGCCCTCAGGCCTTCCCACAGCGCAGCTGCTCATCTATCTAGCCCATCTTAGAGTTACTCCATGCACTTTTTTTATGGACCAGGGAAGTTATTAGATATGTGACTTTTTTTTTCTTTCTTTCTTTTTTTTTTTGAGACACAGTCTTGCTCTGTTGCCCAGTAGACTGCAGTGGCACAGTCGTACCTCACTGCAGCCTCCAACTCCTGGGCTCAAGTGATCCTCTCCCCTCAGACTCCCAAGTGCCTGGTACTACAGGCACACACTACCATGCCTAGCTAATTTTTTATTTTTTGTAGAGATGAGGTCTGATTGTTGCCCAGGCTGGTCTAGAACTCCTGACCTCAAGTGATCCTCCCATAGCTTCCCAAAGTGCTAGGATACCACGTCTGGCCAGGATATGTGAGTCTTTTTTTATTGGCATATTATTTTCTAGATTCCAAAGCAGTTTCTCACATCTTACTGTTCATTTCTCTAACTTCAGAGATTCTCAACCTCTTCAAGTTTGAGACTCCCTTCCTAATGTGACACAGTTTAGTGGACACTCACTTGATTGTACTTGTTCTTTTTATATTTGCTGGTGGAAAAAACTCAGCATAACAAAAACTTAACATGACAAAAAACTATCAGGAATTCAATAATTTTTAAATGAGTTTGTATTTTATTGTTCACAATATACATTTGAAAATAGTAGCACATACATGTGGAGAGCAATAATTTTGGCTATACACAATGGTGAGAAGATAGATTCCTACAATAACTGATCCCTTTGCTAATCAGGGGTCCCACGTGTCATTATCAGATGAAATTTCAAAAGCCATAGAAAGGTTAATAACATAAATGTAGAGAACCAAAGGATGATGTTTTTCAAAAGCTGTCTTAAAATTCAAAGATTTTAGATAAATGCTTACCCTACTGCAGAAGAGACACTGACCCTGCTTAAATCCCTACTACAGACCTTTAGAAAGACATGGAGGTAGTAATCTCTGTTAAAGAATGAAAGCAGAGCCATGGTTGATCTCTGTGTCCCAGTGCATCTTTCTCATTTGGTGACTGAGGCAGAGAGAAAGAGTAAGAGATGGACAGAACTGGGCAAGACCCAGTATTATTATGAGACATCATTTGGAGTAAAATGGGGTCAACTGTTAAGAAAAAAGCATTTTCTAGGCCTGTTCATTCTAGATGAGTAAGTGCATTGGAAGAAAACTCAAACTGGTTCATCTCTTACAACAATTATAATTATTACCCTTGGCTTGGCTGTATCATGCATTCTCATTCTCTCTCTCTCTCTTTTTTTTTTTGGAGCCATAAGAATTAAGAAAAACAAATTCAAAGAAAAGATTTTTCTCAAGTCACAGAAGAATAATTCTCTTCAGAATTGTCCCAACAATAAGAAACTGCGAAAAAAATATTTTTTTAAAAAAATTATCTTGTACTGATTTACCTAGTAAAACTGCATATGATAGGTGAATGTCATGATTATTTTCTCCCTTTCAAGCCTAGGAATTTCTGTTGATGGACTCTTTCAGACAGTAATTTCAGACAGGCCTACAACTGAACAGCCAAGCAGAAATTGTGGTTCTCTATTTGTTAAATGCTTTTGAGTTCCTTCCATAAAAGATTGATAACGAAGTATTAAGAGAAACATTTCAAAGGCTGCACTTGGTCAAATTTCTCTGCATGGCACAAAGGGGAAGATGACCTTATGCAAAACCCTGATAGTTTCATTACAAGAATAATCAAGATTTAATGTTAAAGTTAAAAATCATTTTTCAAATGCTATCAAAACCAGATTCTTGGCAAAGTATAAATGTTTAATTCAAATTGGGGCTTATAGGAAAAAGCAATTAAAATCTAATTCATTATGCAGGAGATTTGTACATTTTCTTCTCAAAGTCAGGCAAGGCGAGAAGGGGTTCTTAAACCCTGTTTTTAAATTAGAACTTTCTTTCACATCCCTTTTTTTCTATTTCTTTTTGAATCCAGACACTTGAATTTGGACAGACAAGCAACCCAGCCACCTTTCAGTGTGGCTGTGTCAGTATCGGAATGAAATGAACATGACCCCCTCCAGCAGGGAAGGGAACACACAGTAAAGGTATTTTTTATAGAACAATTCTTCACACCGCCCTGGTGACTAGGGAAAGGAATCTCGTGTTTCTCTTTTGCTGATACTGAATCAGCTGAAGAATACCATGAACATCAGTAGAAATGCTCTGAAATAGTCTCCTCTCCCTTTTTTCTTTTTGTTCTCATGAAAGGGAGAGAAGAGAGATTTTTTTTGAACATTGAAATATTTAATTAAAATGCCAATTAAAAATGGACCAATTATTTGGTGGTTCACTTTATAATCAGAAATGTTGCCAATTATCACATCAACTTGCAAATAGTTGTATTAAGTTGGCATACTTCTTATCAACACTCCAATAAAGATGGCTATACTCATTTATGATAAGAATACACTCTCCATAATTAGCACAAGCAGCTTATTTCAGCAAAGAAAGTCCTATTCTTGCTTACTCAACAGTTTATGTAGCAATTGGATTTATATCTTGAATAAATAGATAGTCAAAATGAGAACTGATCAAGGGAGAAACTGAGCTTATATCTGAATTGGAGAGAAACTCCAAACATCCTAGCAACCTGCATTCTGTATGTTATTGTGTACTTGCTTATTAACAGTTGGAGGTATAGATACTTTATGTGGTTTCCAAGAGCTAAATGAGAATGGTGATAATATTCTCTATCATTTGTGCAATGGTTTATAGTTTACAAGTTTACTTCCACATATATTATCTGATTTTCTGAGCAATTTAGAAATTTTTGTAAATTGAACAAATTGAATTTGTAGAGAAGTTTAGATTTTGAAAATATCTGGTTTTAACCATGTTTGTTAACCCAATACTAACTCAGTAGTTCAAATAAATTTTTAATGTCTAGGAAATGATACTATGAGCAGTTACTTAGAGTACTCTGAAAAAATTAAAGTCAGAAAGTACAAAATAAGATCACATTGAATTTTGTCTCTAGCCTTCATCTCAAGATCAGATTCAACACATACTAGAACCTGCTTTGAGACACCTCCTCATCTCCTCAATACTGACATCAGGATTTGGTAAAAAGAGCTACTGTGCATTTCCCCCCCAAATCACTTGGAATATTTGTGGTATAGCAATTTATAAAAATAGGAACCCCCTATCTTTAATCCTTTATTGATAGGGGTCCTAAAGATTTACTGAAATTAGCCACAAATTTAGGAAGAGCCCTATTCCATAGGACAGTTTTCCCCAGGAGAGATCTCAAGGTTTCCTACATTTCTGGAAATGAAAATGAATTTTCTCCAATATATTACATACACTTACCTATTCCTAGTTCCAGGTAGGAGTCCAGATTACTTACCAGGTATGGCTGAGTGGGAGGACACAGGTAAAAAGAAAGATGCACACAGAAGGCTTCATAAGAAACATAATCCTCTGGAGTGACAGAGAAAATTCTAAAAAATAGGGAGATAGAGAAGCAAGATTGGAAGTATTCTCCTCAGAGGTAGTGGGATAGAATTCTCAAAGCCCAACTTCCTTGGTGTGTAAGCGATCCCAAACAGAGTTAAGGGGAGGTGAAATGGAGCTGCCAAACGTCCAAAGAAGAGATTATCTACTTAATTAAAGTTTTTTTTTCCTCTCTAAGTCCTTCAGCCAATCAGAACTCAAGTGCCAGAAAAAGATTGAGTCGATCAAAAGAACACTCCAGGATCCTCCCAGACAAATGCAGAAGAAGGGGACCAGGAGAAAGAGGACAAAGAAAGAAGGGGGGTTGGGGGAAGAGACATAGCAAATCCCTTCTACATAATCACTGCGTGGAGTCTCTCTTTCCTCCCTCTTGCCTGTCCCCTCCCACCACACCACAACCTTCCCCCACCCACGCACACTGACACACACACACACACACACGCACACACACACAGCCGAGTCCCCAAAAGGGATTTAGAAGGGTCTGTGCTTTCCCAGTTGTCCTTTGTAGCGCTTTGAGACTGAATTTGCATTCAGAATAGCTTTCTTCAGAAAAAAAAAAATAGACCATGTACGGGTGAACCTCAGGCCCTCTGATTTGAGCATGTGTGGACACAACTCAACCATCTTGTGTATTCTCTCTATAAGTTAGGAAGAAGATCAGGAAACTTCAGGAACTTTTGCATCACATGATTACTTATCAAACACCTATTATGTTCCCAGACCTTATGCTAAGCATTGTGGAAATGTTTAAAAACAAAAACATGATTTCTGCCCTAAAGACATTTACAACTTAGTAAGGTGATAATAAAAGAATGTAGTTTTAATAAAGTATTAAATTGCTCAAAACTGACTACAATCATGCAGGCTTATTTAGGGGAGGTTTTTTGAAGAAGGAAGAATGTGAGTTTCAAAGAGGGGATGAGATTCAAAGTGACCTCAAAATCGTTACCCTCTTCAACTCAGACGGTAGGGCCACGAGGACACTCAAGCCCTTGCTCACACTTCTCTGAGTTGCATCTCATCTGTTCTCCTAGGGAGGAAGGGTTGCCTCTGTCACAGTGCAAATGCTCCTCAAGGGCTCCAAACTTACCTCCATCTGGCCATGTCTTCTGTTTCAGCATCCATATCACCTTTCTTAAGGCTCCCCAGAGACCATTGTTCTCTTCCTTTATCCTTGTTCCTCTTGCTTCCAAACCCTCTCTGGCCAGATCTACCCTGGCAAACTGAACTAGAAAATAAGGAATTATTAAATGAATTAATTATCTAGATTATTTAGGGATCTTGACCTCAATTTTTTTTTTTTTTTT
>VBSM01003143.1:17031784-17045640 GCA_008086735.1 Cheirogaleus medius
AAAAAAAAAAAAAAAAAAGAAAACAGCAAGAGGGAATGGGGGTGGGAAATCTTTTGATGATGTCGTGTTATTATCTCACTTTTTAGGTGAGGCAACAAGGAGGGATTAAATGACTTTTCTAGAATCATACCACTGGGCACCAGTGGAGCAAGGACTGAATGCTCGTCTCCCTGCCTCTAGGCCATCGCTATTTTTCACTAGTGCATAATGCCGGTTGGTAACACAGGTGAGGTCCAAATTACAAACAAAGAGAGTTCTCCAGCCTAGGCTGTTTTTTCATTCTGCTTTGGGGCTCCTTTCTCTTTCTCATCAGCACTCTTGTGCAGTCTGTGTTTAGTGTTATGCCTCCATTTCCTGCTCGCCACTCTCTAATTCTTTGCTCCTCTTTTCCTGCAGAGAGGCACACTGAGTGTCCTTGATTACTGGCAGGTCTCTGTCTCTCCGAAGGCCCTTTCTCAATCTTCATTCTCAATGCAGACCAGGCCATTGACATTCCAAGGGAGTGATTCCCTACATTCCTTCAGCGGTCAAGTCTTGACTTTTTTGTAACTGATATTCCTTCCCTGCATCTTGCTCCTTTCCATTCCTGCAACTTCTCCCCTAGCATGCATCCTCATTACCTCCTAACCCGTGTCCCTGCTTCTCATCTCTTTGGCTCAATGGTTTCTTTCACCTGTCAGGAGAACAGCCTTTTTAAAGCATACCTTTGTCTTTGCCTCTCCAAAAATATAATGGGTTCCTTTTTTTTTTTTTTTGGAGACAGAGTCTCGCTCTGTTGCCCGGACTAGAGTGCCATGGTGTCAGCCTAGCTCACAGCAACCTCAAACTCCTGAGCTTAAAACAATCTTTCTGCCTCAGCCTCCCGAGTAGCTGGGACTACAGGCATGTGCCACCATGCCCGGCTAATTTTTTTCTATATATTTTTTTAGTTGTCCAACTAATTTCTTTCTTTTTCTTTTTCTTTTTTTTAGTGGAGATGGGGGTCTCACCCTTGCTTAGGCTGGTCTTGAACCCCTGATCTTGAGTGATTCTCCTGCCTCCTCCTCCCAGAGTGCTAGGATTACAGGCGTGAGCCACCACGCCCGGCTCATAATGGTTTCCTATTGCCTATTGAATTAAATCCTAAATCTGCTTTTAGGACTCTACAAGAACAGCATCAGTCTCCGTTTCCAGTCTCACTTCCTCCCCCACCCTATACTTCAAGCAAAATGACTCTTTTCCTGGAACATGCTTTATGCTTTAGCTCATTCTGTTCTTTCTGTTTGCACTGTCCCTCCCCACACATACTTGTGAAAATTTCTATCCATTGGTGAATTCCAATGCCACCTTTTTCATAAACACTGAGCACTCCCCACTGAGCAATCTCTCTCCCCACTGAATAGAAAATATTCTGCCTTGTATCAGTGTTATCTGGGTACTTGGCTTATAACCTCTACCCTCCACTAGGCTATAAACTCCTTGAAGGTAAGAACTAGGCTCCATTCATCTTTGTATCCATGACTGTCCCAGGTCAATAAACATTTGTTGAATTTAATTGGTTTAACTAAAATAGCTCAGAGAGAAAGAAACAGGGCAATAGTCTATGACTGTGGGTGGGTGGGATGTTAAAAATTGGGGTTTTAAATTATGATTTTAAACATGCAAACCCAATAAATTCCTCAGCTTATATTTTATAAGTCCTAAGAGAAAAAAAAGGAGTCCTCAGACACTAGGTGCCAGGATCGTATCCCCAACTCCATCATCACTTCACTTACCTCCTCTGGAACATCACCAATTTCTCAGCTTTTAGGTCAGACAAGTCCAGCGTACTGCCCTTCTTCATGACAGCTGGGTGTTTGCGCACAAGCAGCCAACCCACGTGAGAGAAGAAAAAGCCACGTCGGGAATTATGAGGATCAGCATCTGTTTCTGAAAACTTGTGGTGGGCTCGGTGATCACGGGCCCATTCATAGACATCATTCTGGAGGGACAGAGAAGAGGAATGTAGGCCTGAAGAGAGACACCCTCTCAGGAGAATTCCAAAGAATTGGAATGTCTTCAAGAGCCCACAGCTTTCTGCTCAACCTCATGAAATACCCAGGAATCCAAAGGAGTTGCCTCCCCTCTTCTCCCAGCTTGCCACTAAAGCTTGAGTAGAAAAGCAACTTCAAGTCCCAGGGCCACATGAATAGGACTGCTCCTGGTTGTTATGTGGGTGGAATGCAGGTAAACCACATGGAGCTCAGATAGTTTCATTACCCAAGAACATTGCAACTCTTCAAGCAAGGGATGTTGGAAAAGGTCTTCACAGGGTGCCTGATCTGGGGCACGGAGACTATCAGGCAGGCAGCCCTGTGTCCTAGGATCCTGGTTAGTGGATAGGCTGTGGGAGCTCCATCCTGATGCCTTGGCACGAGACAGCTCACATAATGCCACAAGGCCAGGCATGTGACTCATGGTCAGGGCCACATTTCCAAATGACCCCTGGGCTTCTCTGTGACTCTTTCCATCCCTTAAAGAATATACCAATATTTCTCTTCCTCTTTGCCCTATAGGGACAATATCAGGACACTTCAAAGCATAAATGACTATAGCAGAGATTATGCAAATGTGGGAAATACCTGGGATATTGCCTAATAAGACTAATTTGCTTTCCTTTCTTCCTCTTGCTCCAAGCTAAGCCTCACCTCACATGCTATCCTTTGCCTTGCTACAGTTTAATAGCTGTGAGAGTTCCCTTTCCCTAACTCCCTCATTCTGTCTCCACTATAATTTTTTTGCCTCAACAAATCTCAGTACTTGATTTTGCCAACATGGCAGCCCCAGACAGGACCACAATGTTGGGCTGGTCTATCTAACCTCTCAGTGACTCGGTTTCCTAATCTGTAAAATGGGGATGATAATAATAGTACCAACCTCCTAAGATTGTTGTGAGGATTTAATGAATTGATCTATATCAAGTGCTTAGTATTGTGCCAGGCAACTAGTCAGTGCTATGAAAGTGTTTGTTCTTATTATCTGAAAACAACAGAATTCATAAGTCTGTAAAACATCAATTTCACTCCCATTGTGGTGGAGTCCTGAGATATTCACCTTAAATAGTGAATTTATTGTCCAAAGTCTGCCCAGGAAAGCAGGGTCAGTCCCTGGCTTATGTGCCATCGCTCCTTATGATGGACAACAGCTAGACAGTGTGATAACACAGGGACCTTAGGATCAAAAATAATCCTGCATGTCATGACTATTTCCTACTTACTCCTCATTTCCCTTTTCCAGAAGTCTCCTCAACTTTATAGACTTAAGGACTGAGCCTGCACTTGAGTTGACCACAGGAGAGAGCAAAGTGAAGTGGCTGTGCAGGTGTGGCTCCTCTCTGAGTACTGATCCCCTCCTTTTTGCCCCCAGATCATCCACAGGGTGGAGAAAAAAGAGCCGAGCAGAGCTTCTTACCTGGAATGCCATGGTGTTGGCAATGATCAGGAAGAGCCGTAGGGGCAGCCGGGCTTTGTAAGTTCGGTGGCTCCACAGGCGATGGGCTCCTGCTGTTATGCCCAGAGCACTGATGAAATAGTAGAATAATCCTGCCAGGAGAAGACAGCAGGGGAGTCACCAACCAGTGTGAGCGCCATCTGGGGAAGCATGTCGAGCATAGTCTCCTGAAGCCAGAGGCTGTGTCTTCTGTAGGTTTTGGGTGAGGATCTGCTTTACCCTGAACTCTAGGGATACCTTGGTCTCCTAGATTTTACCACTTGAAAAATG
This sequence comes from Cheirogaleus medius, assembly GCA_008086735.1. NCBI lineage: Eukaryota > Metazoa > Chordata > Mammalia > Primates > Cheirogaleidae > Cheirogaleus > Cheirogaleus medius. The sequence goes on from VBSM01003143.1 coordinate 17,035,523, forward strand.
CCATTACCTCCCAGCCTCTCAACCTAGGAATTGAGATAAGCTAATGAGCTCCATGAACTAACGAGTCAGAAAGACAGGAGAGAGACTAAGGCTCTTACCAATTCAGCCACTTGTCATTCTCAGTCTGTAGGGGTGTTTTCTCAGGACCTGTTACCTTTGACCATTAGCTAATCTTCGCTAAGGTTTTTTTTTGTTTGTTTTTTTGAGACAGAATCTCACTTCTGTTCCCCGGGCTAGAGTGCCGTGGCGTCGGCTTAGCTCACAGCAACCTCAAACTCCTGGGCTCAAGCGATCCTCCTTCCTCAGCCTCCCGAGTAGCTGGGACTACAGGCATGCACCACCATGCCAGGCTAATTTTTTCTATATATTTTTAGTTGGCCAATTCATTTGTTTCTATTTTTAGTAGAGACGGGGTCTCGCTCTTGCTCAGGCTGGTCTCGAACTCCTGACCTTGAGCAATCCTCCCACCACGGCCTCCCAGAGTGCTAGAATTACAGGCGTGAGCCACCATGCCCGGCCTTCGCTAAGGTTTTAAGAGCTACAAACTACTCTTCCAGAACTCGGGGCCCCTAAACAAAGGAGTTATAACAGCCAATAAAATCTAGGCACTGACCAATTCGAGGAGCCCTGAGTTGTAGACGGGACTCAGAGTTATGGCTCTTTACTAACTAGTACAAAAGCATTTTGATATTTGGCAGCAGTACAGCCATATCAGGGAAAAATCAGCCCTGCACATAGTCATATTTGCACTGTGTCTTAAGCTTTACTAATGATGTTAATATTCTCGAATTCACTGGATACTTTAAATGGGGTAGGTGGTATTAATAGCCTCACTTTGCAGTTGAAGAAATAGATGCTCAGAGAGGTTAAGCATTTATTTTGGCTAGGTCGCATGGCCAGTAAGAAATGGAGCCATGGTTTGAAGCTAGGTTTTCTGTCAATAAGCAGTTCATGTCCCAGCTATATCTTCCACCTCCCCAACATATATGCATAGTTCCTGTGTCTCTCAGCCCATAATCTCACTAGGAAATGCTAATTCTAGACAATGGTGGGATATACTCCAAGCCATCAGTGGAGCACCCCAACATTCTCCTGCCTCAACTTTCTTGAACCCCTGCAGGCTCAGGAGGTGCCAGATATAATCTCTAACTGGGAAGCAGGTTGCTGGGTGTACCCATCTCTTCCTCTGTCCCATAGCTCTAGCAGTCAGGGGCTGAGGCCTTGGTAGAAATTGTTAACAATGTTTCATTCCTAGGGAAACAGCTAGAAACAATGGATCCTCAGTGGCCAGAGAACTTAGTTGCAGTTGGAGACACTACACATTGTACAAATTGTCCTGTGTTCTTTTGCAGCCATAGACAGCAGTTTCCTAAACAGCCTCCTCCTTTCCCCTCCCCTGCTTCCTTCACCCTATCCTGTTCCTCCTACAGGATCTCCAGGGGAGCCACAGAGCCAGAGTCTGTACCAAATGAAAGTTCTATCCACATGCCTCAGAACAGGAATTAAGGCTCCAGGTAACCTGCAGGACTCAAGCCAGGTGGTGATTGATATCTTCCCAGATACAGTATCTGACTGCATCTTACCTGGAAAAACACAGTCGGGGCAGAGCCCTCCAATCACCAAGGAGGAAGAAAAATGGCTTTGGGCATGAAAGTAGAAGCACTCAGGTAAGAACCAAGGAAGCTTCTGGGGTTATTTCATGCCACAGAATACCCAGGGGCAAGTTGACTCAGAAAGTATGTAAGAGCCCATATTAACAGGGAAATTGGGAAAAGAACCCAGGCATTCTCCTGCCTTCTCTGTAGATACCTCGAAGTCAAATAGAAGGGCTTAAGTCAATTGGAGATTCATTCTCACTCTGTTCCCCAGGAGATTACCCAAATTGATGGTTACCTAACATCTCTTAGCTTTAGCCCTAAGAAAGAGACTCAAAGGGTTTTGCCCTTTGGCCCTCAGCGCTGCCAGAAATTTCTCTTCAGGCTTACCTCAAGGGCTTTTCTGAGAGGCTCCACAATGAAAGATTGGAGGCTCTCAAAATTGCTCAGAGTCATAAGAAATGCTGGACTCACATCCAGTTGTTAATTTAACTTTGTTCTTAGGGATTAAAACAAGAAAAGGAAGTCAAGCCCCTAAACCCTGAAGGTGGCAAGAGAAAATGCCCAGGTTGAGACCTCTGACCTTCCTTTTCCCCAGCCTCCTTATTCCATAAGACAGAAGAGTTGTGACATCCCTCTATCAAGATAGTCATTCCAGCAGCCAAGCCATCCACCAAAAGGCCCAGGGCCAGGAGTAAAGTAAGTCACTATCCAGTCTCTGTGTGCCACGTTTCCCTGTCCAAAGGCACAGCACACACCCATGGGCAGGGCACCAAAAGGTAGCGCGCACAGACTTAGCTTTGGGATAGCATTCTGCTGCCTGCACTAGTAGCCGAGGGTTAGTTACCAAGCAGAGGCAGTCTGGTCCAACTCTGGACTTAAGGAGACCTACAGGGAGTGCTGGCACTAGAAGGGGCTTGCAGGGGACAAAGCAGCTTGTGAAGACTTTGGCCTTGGGGGTAGGGGGTGTAGAGGGGTTCTCAGTTTCCCTGGGGAATCCCACCCCTGCTCTTAATTTCTCATGCTGCAACTGAAGTTCTGCTGGGTTTTCAGAGGGGCTAGAGAATAGATGTCCTCCTCGCCTTACAAATATAGGAGCCCTTCCTTATCTGCAGATGAACTAACTTCCCACACTTGCCTGCTCTCACTATCTGCCTCGGCCACAGCTATGACACACAAGCAGCCTAAGGAATGCAACCTTCCTAATCCTAAAAAAGTAAAGTGGTTGCTCCTAGCTGGTACTTGGAAAAACGGATTCCTAGAAAGGGCTCTTCTTAGTTGCATTTCACTGTGACACCTGAAGGATTTCCCAAGACAAAGGTCAGGTCTCACCTTTAGAAGACCCAAGAGGGCCTGAGGGAAATAGCTAAAACTCGGCCTACCAGCTCCTCCACATAACTACCTGCCAAGAGTGTAGCCTACACAGGAGATTGCTCTGGAAACCCTCAGTTTGTTTTCTGGAGAGAGAGTCCTGGCTTGCCAAGAGAGGAGCAGTGTGGGGCCCCTGGATCTGCAGAGCTCCCTGCTGTCCCCTCCCAATACAGGCTACAGTGGCAGAGGTGAAAATGCCTGCAGAGCACATGTTGGGGGCAGGGCCCTGCTATCAGCCCACACAGATGGATCCCTGAAAGAGCTGAGCTCAGGGAAGGTCAGAGACTAATGGGACAGTCTCCCTCATTACAGCAGCCTCAAGGCCAGTGCTGCTCAGGGCTCTCTTTTCTGGCAAGGAGGGATGGGTAGAAGCCAGAGAGGTCTGGTGTTAGAAGGTGCTGGGTCCTTGGCACTTTATGGCATCAGGAGAGAGGGGGCTGGAGCAGGCTGGATGGGAATGGAACATGAAACACTTTTTCAACCTTATTTCATTCTAAGAACATTTTGTTGACTGGCATGAGCACACCCTGGAGACCTACAAAGAGTAACAGAGCAACACACCTGTGTAACCTGGGTTATACAGGAGCCTTCTTCATCTTCCTCTGCAGCAAAGGAGCCTGGGCTAGTCAAGTAGCTTTGTGGATAACCACCTGTGTTCCTCCCTTTTCAATTAACTCTTCCTGAGCAGTTGCCCCTTGCTCTATCTCATGAGGGCTGAACATATACCCTATTATAAGTCCCTGGTCTAGTGCCATGTTCCCATGCCTCCCAGGTAGGGGCTTGATTCTTTGGCAGGGCTGGGACAGACAGCCAAGCAAATGACTCGAACAGAAGAGCTTCTTTGGGGAAAGCTGAGTCTCAGGCACAGATCTACACTTTGAAACCCACAGCACATAGTCTCAGGGATCCCTCCTCAAACCCTAGAGCTGACACTCCCTTGCATTCCAGTGCCCCTACACTCTATCCCTGCTGTCAGCCTCTCAGGCTACCAAAGAGAAATGGCTGGGAGGGGCAGGTGCTCCATGTAAGATCCTACCTTATTGAGAGAGCAGTGAGAAACCTGGAGTACGGGGTTGGGAGGGCAAGAAGTCTGCTTACCCCACAGCCAGGTGTACGACTTGCAGGTGGGAATCAATACGATCCCATACAGGGCTCCGAGGTGTAAAAGAAACATAAGGATGATGTTTCTCCAGACATATTCAAGCTTGGGTCTTGGACCCTCCTCATCCTGGTAGGTTGGGTCATATATATCATCTTTCATATCAGGGCGGATGTCTTCTTCCAAGTAGAGGGGCTTCTCCAACTTGCCTCCTCCATTCTGCAAGACCCTGGAGGGAGGCGCTGTGATGGTGGTGGTGGTGGTGTAGGAGCTAGAGATCTGGGAAGGGGAGGAAGTGGAGAGTCAGGAGAGAGGAGACACGTGGAGGCAACAGGAGCCACTTCACTCTCTAATCAAGCCGAGGAAGGGTGGACAGTACAGGCACAGACCCTGCTCCAATGCCCTGATTCACTGAGGGTAGGGTGGACCCCGAGATGGAAGGGGGAGAAGTCCCCTGAAACTGCGCAGATAGATTAGGGGGGCACACCTAAGGGGAAGGGGCAGTAGGAAGAAGGGTGAAACACTCGCAGCCTTACGGACACAAAGGAAAACCCGCACACGTTCGGAAAGGTACTGGCACCTCCACATTTCTCCTTACTGTAAAGCTTAAGAAACAAAAGTTGGAGAATCAAGTCCCTCAACTGCGATCCACATTCTCAACCAATTGAAGGCAGTACAACTCAGAAAAGACGGCCAAGTCCTTCCCGAAGCTCTCAACTCTCTCCCCAACCAGTCACCTAGAAGCCCAACCCGCGCCGGCGAACCCGCAGTGCAGGGGCCATCGCTTGGAAGCTCACCTCCTCTTGCAGCAAGTGGGCCGGCATCTTGGATCTAGGATGCCGGGATCACTTTCCCAGGACTGAGGCTGCCGAGCGGAGTTCGGCACCGCGGGAACAGAGGGTGGACTTCTGCTCCGGAGCCCGCTAGTGCGCAGCGATCGGTGGCTCTGCGCCGTGCACGCCGGCTGGGTGTCCGGTTCCGACCCGCTGTGCGTGGATCTCCCCGAGCAGGGGATTTAAAGGCTAGAGCTGGCAGTGGGTGACCGTGTCCCGTATTTCCTCAGACACCTTTTATCCGCTGCCAGCAAGGGGCAAAGTGCGCAGACTTGACTGGCCCAGGCAGCCCCGCGTGGAGGTGAGGGCGGGAGAGGGGAGGAGACAGAAAGCCCAGGCGTGCAGCGACCAGAGCCCAGGCGCCGGGATGCTGCGGACACCAACACAGAGCCGCGGCTGCCCCTGCCCCTGCCCCTGCCCCTGGGGAAATGCTAATGAGGCTTCTGTAAACTCTGGCGCGTCATTGGCCGAAGGGAATTTGGTGCCACCTCGTCCTGCCGTTGCCATTGGCTCGGCGCAATCTGCTGTTCCCTCTGCCGCGAGCTCCTCGCTCCCCCCTCCCCTCGCTTTCTCCTCTGCTTCTCTTCCCCGGGCCGCCGGGCCTGCGCTCGGCAGCTCTCCCTGTGTGAGAGGGAACGGACCGGGTCTGGGACTGGGGGGGTAGCTCAAATCCCAGGATGGCCCGGGGCACGGGGCGAATGGGTGGGCACTGGGGAAGTTTCACAGGAAACAGTGGGACAGCCACGGTGGCGCCCACTCCTCACAACTCCTTTCCGCATTCCCGTCCCCCCAGGCGCGCAGGAGGGCAGACGTGGCTCCCCCGGGGTCGCGTGCTCAGGGCTAGGGGAAGGCCCGCCTCTGTGTCCCGCGAGCGCCGGGGGCTCTGTCCGCGGGCGAACAATGGCTCTGCCCCGCCCACCAGCTACGCGACGCTCCCCCCAGCCCGCACTGAACTCTGGCCGGATCTGCAGACACTGGGACACACATACGAGCGTGCCTGCGCGCGCACCGTGTGCCCCCACTGGGTACGCTCGGCAGGAGACGTCCACCGCCAGCACCAGTGGGCCATCCCGTCCTCATGCCCACGCCTCTAGAACGCGTGCAGGGCGTTTTGGAGATTCTTCAGATTTGTCAGGTTGTTATTTTGGAATTCTTGATGGAAAAAAGCAGGAAGCACAGACTTGTGCTTTCACCCAGGAGCAGGCAGAAGGACTGTTGGTGGGAAAGGATAGCAGATATTGAATTGTTACTGCGAGCCAATTCACAAGAATCATTTAATCTGCACTGTGACCTTATGAAGTGGGTACTCCACTGTGCCATTTTAAGGATGAGGAAAGTGAAATATGGAGAGGTGAAATAACTTGCCTATGGTCACAGCAGACGGTAAGTGGTGGAGCTAGGAATTGCCCAGAAATGTAATACAAGAGCCAGTGCTCTTACTCCCTGCTCAGACCCACATGGCCCTAGTCTCTGAGATGCTCTGACCTCTGTGACCTGTCTCTCATGCCCCTATCTTTTCTGGGCCTGTGGGAGCCTCACCATGACAGCCCAGAACCAGGCAGCCTCTGTATTCACCCAGTCAATCCTTCCATGCCTGTCTCCCCAAGCACTGCCCCAGGATCCTTTCTCTGGGAAGAGGACAAAGTAAAGAGTTCTGTGCCACCCGTCTGCTTCTCACGAAGAAAGATACTTGTGATTGCCTGGCAGGAGGACTAAGCAGCTCCCTTGTTGGCCTCTGGTCTTGGGGTCAGGACAATTTCTTGGCCAGTGACCAGATGTCTCCATTCCTGTCCTGGCTCCCTGTCCAGTGTGAAAGTTCTGAATGGGACTAGATGTTTTCAGATATGAACAGCTCATCTAGGCATGGCTCAGAAGTGCTTGGTGCGTGGACTAGAAGCCTGGGCACATGCTGCTCCTCTTCAGCTTCGCTCTGCAATGTCTGTTTCTTTAGCAACTGCGGGGTTTACTCTTTGTCTTAGTCCATTTGGCTGCTATAACAATCTACCATAGATTGGGTAGCTTTTACAACAGAAATTTATTTCTCACAGTTTTGGAGATTGGGAAGTCCTAGATCAAAGCACTGGCAGCTTTGGTGTCTGGTGAGGGCCCACTTCCTGGTTCATAGACAGCCATGTTTTCACTGTCTTCACATGGGGGTCTCTTTTATAAGGGCACTAATCTCATTAGAGTCTTCAGGACCTAATCACCTCCCAAAAGCCCCACCTCCAAAAATCATCACTTTAGGAATTAGGATTTAACATATGAATGGGGGGGACATAAATATTCAGTCTATTGCACTCTTTAAGGAAGAAGATTCAGGATCTCATTTGGAGTGTACCCTTAATTGTGGCTAAAGATGCCTCTACCTTTGAGACCAGCTTTCTTTCGTTTTAACTATCTAGGTATGTCTGATCCTTGTTTCCTCCACACCCTGGACTTCATCAGGGACCAATGTAAAATGTCAGGGTTCCCTAGAAATTGCCCTCCTACTTAGACTCTGGTATATTACTGCTGGTATTATTACTTACTGTTGTTGTTATGCCTTAGGCCAGGTGCGGTATCATTCATTTTCTGCCAGAGAAAGAAAGGGGAGTTGTGTTAAGACAAGAATGTAGAATAGAAATATATTTCTCTAAAGATAGAGTGCTGCACTATGGAGATAGCTTTGAGAGTCCAAAGGAGATCTGGATTAGGGAGAGAGAATTTCAGAGAGAAATGGTCACAGCCCATGTCACTGTTGATAACTACGATAGAATAGTGACCAGTTCGTGCTGCATATATCACATGGCTATGATTGTGTCACACACTACTTTAAAACTCTCGGTAGCTCACTACTGCCCACAAAATAAGGCTGCCTAGTAGGAATAATATTATGGGAAAGCACAAGCCTTGATATCAAGAATTACTAGGTCAGTGACAAATTAGAAATGATAAATAAGTATATGATCTATCGGTCTTTGTGTACAGTAGAATTTATATTGACTTAGCTGATAGCTATTATAGCATAATAAGAGGAAAGTACAAGATATGCTTGGGGAATGGAGATTGGAGCTATAAACTTTCCTCTATGAGAAGGGGTACAAAGTAAGTACTATGGCAGTTTTTAAATTTCATTTTGATTCTTCAATACAGAAGAGCAAGAAAAAAGAGCCCCCTTTAGCTATCTTAAGCAAATAAGGTCTCGATAGCAGGAAGTCACAGGCAATGATCTCCTTATTTATTCATTCCTTCTCAAGTATCCCTGAGTCTGGAACTTATAGGCAGAGAATTGTTCATATTCAGGACAGGGCCAGAAGTGCAAATCTTTTTTTTTTTTTTTCTTTTTGAGACAGAGTCTCACTCTGTTGCCCGGGCTAGAGTGCTGTGGCATCAGCCTAGCTCACAGCAACCTCAAACTCCTGGGCTCAAGCGATCCTCCTGCCTCACCTTCTCAAGGAGCGGGGACTACAGGCACATGCCACCATGCTCTGCTAATTTTTTCTATTTTCAGTAGAGATGGGGTCTCACTCTGGCTCAGGCTGGTCTCAACCTCTTGACTTCAAGTGATCCTCCCCACCCCAGCCTCCCAGAGTGCTAGGATTACAGGTGTGAGCCACTGCACCCAGCACAGAAGTACAAATCTATGTTGGAAAAGGTTCTCTTCAGCTATTTCACTGTTTGTTTTGTTTCCCCAATTTCCTTCTCTATGAATGGATCAAGAATTGCCCTCTTCCTGCGTCCAGGTTTGGTTCAGGAACAGGTGAGTCAAACTGAAGAAGCAGCTGCAACAACAATCACCAAATCAACCAAACCAGATTCTTCCAGCCATTAAGAATATGCCCACCTCACTCAGATTATCCACTCATCCTTATTCTTTTCTTCCTGTGGTTTCAGATTTCCACAGCTCCCTTCCACCTCAGCCTATAGACCTTTCCAACTGGGCATGGAACCGTATCTTCACTGAGAGTCCCACAAGTGAAATGCAAGATCCCCAGTTGCAGAGGCCAGAGTCCTCAATTCCTGCTTTGTACTCTGATACCTATGACACAGCCCAAAACACAGAACTGTTTTCCTGATGAGTATGAGATATCCATCTATTCCCTCTACTGTCTATGTCAGTAACTCTCACTCACAGACCCAGATAGGAGGACAGGGTTCCTCTCTCAGCATCTTTGCTATTCCAGCTGTAGGTTTATTTCCTGGGAAAACCTGGTCCAACATGACAAGCCAAGATTTTGAAGCCTACAGTCTAAGAGACAGCCTGGAATTCCAGATCATCTCCAATATGGTAGACTTTGGATTTCTCTGATCAAAGTACTAATAAATACTGGACCATATAGAAAATAGGTCTTCTTGCCCCTTATACATTAAAAATAAATTGTATCAGGAAAACTACAAAACTATGGTGAAAGAAATCAAAGAATTAAATAAATTGAAAGATATTCCATGTTCATGGATAGGAAGACTCAAAATAGCCAAGATGTCAGTTCTTCCCAACATGATCTATAGATTCAATGTAGTCCCAATCAAAATCCCAGCAAAGGCCAGGTGCATTGGCTCACACCTGTAATCCCAAAACTTTGGGAGGCCAAGACAGGAGGATCACTTGAAGCCAGGAGTTCAAGACCAGCCTGGGCAACATAGTGAGACCCTGTCTCAAAAAAATAAAAAATAAAAATAAATTCCACCAAGTTACTTTGTAAACATCAGCAAATTGATTTTAAAGTTTATATGGAGAGGCAGAAGATTCAGAATAGTCAACACAATATAAAGGAGAAGAAGAAAGTTGGAGGACTGACACTCCTCAACTTTAAGACTTACTATAAAGCTACATTAATCAAGACAGTGTGGTATTGGTGAAAGAATAGACAAATAGATCAACAGAACAGAATAGAGAGCCCCAAAATAGACCCATATGAATATAAGCAACAGATCTTTGACAAAGGAGCAAGACAATACAGTGGACAAAAGATGGTGGTGGAACAATTGGACATCCACATATAAAAAAATGAATCTAGACACAGATCTTACATCCTTCACAAATATTAACTCAAAATTGATTATAGACCTAAATGTAAATATATAAAACTCCTAAAAGATAACACAGGAGAAAAAATCTAGGTGACCTTGGGTTTGGCAGTGATTTTTTTTTTTTTAAATAGAGGTAGGGTCTAGGGTAGGTGCAGCGGCTCACACCTATAATCCTAGCACTTTGGGAGGCCAAGGTGGGAGGATCACTTG
>VBSM01003143.1:17059768-17090085 GCA_008086735.1 Cheirogaleus medius
ACTGGTCAATGTCCCTGTTCTTGTGCCAGTCTCAAGCTGTTTTAATTACTATAGTCTTGTAGTATAGTTTGAAGTCTGGCAAATTGATACCTTCTATTTTGTTTTTATTGCCTAGGATTGATTTCGCTATACGGGGTCTTCTCTGGTTCCATACGAAGCGTAAAATTATTTTTTCTATATCTGTGAAAAATGATGATGGTATTTTAATAGGTATTGCATTGACTCTGTAGGTCACTTTGGGTAGTATAGACATTTTAACAATGTTGATTCTGCCGACCCATGAGCATGGTATATTCTTCCACCTGTTTACATCCTCTGCTATTTCCTTCTTCAGGGTTTCATAGTTCTCCCTGCAGAGGTCTTTTACTTCCTTAGTTAAATATATTCCTAGGTACTTTATTTTCTTTGTTGCTATTTTGAAGGGAATTGAGTCTTTGATTTGGTTCTCACTTTTTTTAATGTATATACCATTAAAATATGTCATCTCACATTACTCCTGCCTCTATTTGCTTCATTTTTAAAAAGTTTTATTTTATTTTTAATTGACAAATAATAATTATATATTTATGGTGATGTTTTGGTACATGTATACACTGTGAAATGACCAAATTGGGCTTATTAGCATATTCCTAGCCTCAAATATTTTTCATTTCCTTGTGCTGTGAACACTTAAAATCCTCTTTTAGCTATTTTAAAATATGCCATATACTATTATTAACTATAGTCACCGTGCTGTGCAATTGAGCACCAGAATGTATTCCTCCTATCTAGATGTAAGTTTGTACTAGTTGACCAACCTCTCTCTCCGCTTTCCCTATCCACTCCCCCCTAGGTCCCCCTCCTCTGATAACCACCATTCTACTCTCTGCTTCTGTGAGTTTAACTTTTAAAAGTTCCATATATGAGCATCTGTGAGCATCTGTCTTACTGTGCCTGGCTTATTTCACTTAATATTCACATTTTTTAATCCATATATCTGTTGGTGGATAGTTTAGGTTGTTTCATATCTTTGCTATTGTGAATAATGCTGCAATGAACATGGGAACACAGACATGTCTTCAATATACTGATTTCAACTCCTTTGGGTACATACCCAGTAGTGGGACTGCTGGAACATATGGTGATTCTATTTTTAGTTTTTTGAGGAACCTTCATACTGTTTTCCAAAATAGCTGTACTAATTTACAGTACCACCAACAGTGTATATAAGGGCTCCCTTTTCTTCACAGCCTCACCAACACTGGTTATCTTTCATGTTTATGATAATAGCCAATCCAACAGGTGAAAGGTGATATTTCATTGTGGTTTTAATTTGCATTTCTCTTATGATTGGAGATGTTGACCATTTTTTTCATATATTTCTTGGCCATTTGTATGTCTTCTTTTGAAAAATGTCTATTCAAGTCCTTTGCCCATTTTAAAAATAGGGTTATTCGTTTTCTTATTATTGAGTAGTTGGAGTTCCTCATATATTTTATCCAATGTATGATTTGCAAATATTTTCTCCCAGTTGGTGGGTTGTTTCTTCGCTCTATTAATTGTTTCCTTTGCTGTGCAGAAGCTTTTTAGTCTGATGCAAATCCCATTGTCTATTTTTGTTTTTATTACCTATACTTTTGGAGTCATATCTAAGAAGTCACTGCCCAGACCAATGTCATGGAGTTTTTCCCCCAAGTTTTCTTCTAGTAGTTTTTTTTTTTTTTTTTTGAGACAGAATCTCACTCTATTGCTTAGGCTAGAGTGCCATGGCATCAGCCTAGTTCACAGCAACCTCAAACTCCTGGGCTCAAGAGATCCTCCTGCCTCAGCCTCCCAAGTAGCTGGGACTACAGGCATGCGCCACCATGCCCAGTTAATTTTTTTTCTACATATTTTTAGTTGTCCAGCTAATTTCTTTCTATTTTTAGTAGAGATGGGGTTCTCGCTCTTGCTCAGCCTGGTCTCAAACTCCTGAGCTCAAACGATCCACCCGCCTCGGCCTCCCAGAGTGCTAGGATTACAGGTGTGAGCCACCACATCCGGCCTCTTCTAGTAGTTTTATAGTTTGAGGTCTTACGTTTAAGTCTTTAATCAATTTCAGGTTGATTCTTGTATAAAGGGTGTGATAAGAGTCCATTTTCATTCTTCTGTATGTGGCTATCCAGTTTTCCCAATACTGTTTATTGAAGAGATTGTCCTTTCCCCATTGTGTGTTCTTGGCACCTTTGTTGAAAATAAATTGGCCATAGATGTATCTCATCCTTTTTCTTCCCAAAGAAAACAGCTACATTGGAATGTGTCTTGCTGGCTGTTAAATGGAGAGATGGGCACTTCTCTATGTGAGAAGGCTCACTGACAGTTCCTCAGCACCATCCAAGCAGGGAGTTCTTTCTCTTAATAGCATCTGGGCCTGGGGCAGGAGATTTGTGCAGCAGAATCAACTGTCTTAGGAGTCAGAGCACACTTATTTATCAAAGTCCAGCCCTGCATCGTCTGGAGACTGGTGGCCCATTAAAGGCTAATGTTTTACTATACATGAAGATGGGCTTAAGGCCAGTGCAGCAAGAGAGTAGCCCTAGGTGGAGAACGAGGAGTTGAGGACAGCCCCCTCTTCAGCCTTCAGGGATGAGAAACTGCAGGGAGACCACCAGCACTTGTGGGACCAACCCGACTGTGGGGCACAGTGCATGTCTGTCAGTGAGCCAGGGCACGTGCTCAGAGGCTGGAGCAGGGCATAGGCCAGGATGTGCTTGGGGCCATACCAGGGTTTTACTTCAGAGACCCGAGGTTGGAAAGAAAGCAGATCAATCCTGATATCATGGAAACTCATGTTTCCATGCTGTGCTCCAGCTTACAGTTCTAGGCCCAGCACTAAGCAGAGCCATAGGGAAAGGTTGCCAGCTCAGCTGGGTCCAGATATTGGCTTTCTTAAGGAGTCCCAAGTCCCTTTGCTCTCTGATCCCACCTCCCAATCAGGATTTAGACTTTTTCCTAAACTGAGCCCCACTCCCTTAAGGAATACCTTTCTCTTGGTGTGCCTGCCCTATAGGTCACTGGAAGGCAAGCCTCAGAAAAAAGAATACAGACAACCTGGAACTCTGCAGTCCTTCTCCCCTCCTCCTCAGGGTCGGAGACCCTGTCCCTCAGGTATCTGGGCTGGGGATTCCTCCTGCCACTGTCCTTTCCCTCCAGCCATGAGGGTAGAGTGAGGGAGGGGAGCTGCCCTCTCCACTCCACTGGGGACAGCTCAAGGTGAGACATTAAAGGAGCCTCAGGCACGCTGGCTGGGGCGGGTAGGGAGGCTGCCAGGTTCAGTCTCCCAGCCTGGCCTTGGGCCCCATGTCGGCCCTTTCAGGAGCTTTTAGTGGGAATTAGCTCAGACCCACAATAAAGGCCCCGAGGCCCCCTTTTTCCTCAGCTCCTCCCACTGCTCTTTCATCATCTTGTCTGTCTGACCTCTGGCCCATCCTTCCACCAGCACCTTCATCCCCAGTGCTCTCCTCTTTCACCCATCCCTCCTTTCACCCCCAGGCTCCACCTCGTAGTCTTCCTCATATTCCCCTCTCTCCCCTCTTCAAACCTCTAACTCCCAGTTCCCTCACATCCCCTTGCTTCTTGTCCCCTGGGACTTGCAGCAAACAGGACAGTGAGAGCCCCTGGCAGGATTGATGGTCACTCCCCACCCCATCTTCATCTGCTCCCTCCCCCACTAGGCACTGATTTTCCCCTACAAAAGGCAGAGGCGGAGGCTGTGTTGGAGCAGCTGCTCTCAGGCTCCTTTTCCCCTGCCCCCTGCGGGCCAGGCTGGGCTGTGCCTTTGCTCCATCTTTCTCCAGCTGAGAGTGGGCACCTGGGGTGCCAGGCCCCTTGCCTCATTCCCCATGAATGCTGTGGAGAGTTCTGAGGGGCAAGAGCTGCAAAAGCTGGGGAGGGGAGCCTGGGACAACCCCGCCTACAGTGGTCCCCCCTCCCCACACAGGACATTGAGGATCTGCACTGTCGCCAGTACGGTGTCCCCCCAGCCCCAACCTAAGAAGTCTGAAGATGAACCCCAGGAGAAGGCACCCAGGATGCTGGTATCCAACTGCTGCCTCCATATCCGTCGCGGCATCAGAGGTACCAGGTGGAGGGAGGGTTCTCCTGGGATATTGGAATCAGGAGAAACGGTCACCAAAAGCTTCTAGAGGGGAAATGTGATCTGAAGAAGAGGTGACATCTCAGTGTTTATTTGGAGTTTGTGAATTGCCTGTGTTAGAGCTGCATGCTACAGAACACAGAGACCCGTCTAGAGGTTTACCAGAGAGGGAGCCTGGCACAGTCATCACTTGGGGACCCAGAGGGGTGTGTGGAAGCTAGTTTGAGGGAGGACATGGATATGCTGATACTCTGGACTGCATACCCTGGATTGCCACCCCACCCCCCCAGAACAAGTTCCTCCTTTTCATGCCTTCGTTCTCTGCTACCCAGTGCCTTCACCCTGTCTACTCCAGGGAGCTGGATCTGGGAGGGCAGGCATGGGTGTAGCCAGATTCAGCTAAGGGACAAGGTAATGAGTGAGGAAGGGCTGGGGTGGACATAGGGGTAAAGCCAGGGACAGATGGGTGGGGATAACCAGGAGGAACACTGCTCTTAGGGATTCTGAGCATCTCTCCAATGCCCCTTAGGACTTTGGGGAACAGCCCTGACAGAGAACACAGCTGAGAACCGGGAACTTTATGTCAAGACCACCTTGCGGGAGCTTTTGGTATATGTTGTGTTCCTGGCGGACATCTGTCTATGTGAGTACCATCTGTCTGTGTGTATACCTGTCTGCGATAAGCACCTATGTGTGCAGTATCTGTACACGCATTTCTGCAGGCAGCATCTGTGGATATGTGTTCTGGGAGCTCTGGATACCAACACGCAAATCCAATTTATTGCATTTTCAGCATAAGGCATTTTGTTTAAAAAGGACTTGTCAGTAGGGGAAGGTATATTGTTGGAAACCAGTTAATAAAAGTTGTTTTGCCAAGAATTACAAGGGAAACCCAGTTTTTAAGTGTAAGTTACTGCCATTGACTCAGCAGCCATTGTTTCCTATCAGCGGGTGGAAGTTTTAACCCCTCTGTAAAGAGTGGAAGGCCACTCATTTCTGTTTGGAAAAAACAGTTCGGTGGGTTTCACAGTTAGCTGTTACACTATATGTGATCCATATTTCTTTAGAGGCAGCAAGAAAAAGACTCAGGAGGCTTAGAGCTCAGATCCCTGATAAGAAGGCTAGAGATGTGGTGATGGATGTCAAGTGAGAGACCACCATGCCACGCGCCATTGAGGGAAGCTTACCTGAAGCTCTAGCTAGAGACAGAAACGGGAAGCTTTGGTCTTTAAGTCACAAGAAGCAAGTGAAAAGACAGAAGGGAACACCTTGGGAAGATAGAGTCAAAGAACTGTAGATAATAAAGTTGGAACTAAACAGATGCTATTAGTCTATAGATGAGGATAAAAATTTTGTATTTAGTTTATTACTTCTTTCACAAGTAGCACAAGTGAAGTTTGCCTAGTTTAATGGAGTTGTATGTGTAGTTGTGTGTGGATATGTGTGTGGATTAAAGCTGTAGGTTGGACTTCACTAAGTTCTAAGTTTTTTTTTTTTTTTTGATTTTTAATGCCTTTATTAAGAAATATCAAAAATTGCTTACAGGCCCATACACAGTTTTACAAAGTTCAAGTGAAGAACTTTGTGAAGTTCTTACAACTAAGATGCCTTTGTTACTAGTGGCTTCATGTACTCCAGAAGGCTCTATTCTTTTTAGTGTGCATGAATCTTTCGAAAGTGGAAGCAGACAGCCTGATAGCATAAGCTTTGATGGAAAGTTTTGTCACCTTTTGAGCCACGCCCATTTGTGTGAGCCCTCTAGGAGAGCTGAGCAGAAAACGCTTGCCTCTGGCTGTGCTGTGTTGGAACTCACTCTGTGCTGACAGATGGGGCAGTCCTGAGTGTTTGCCACCGGTCACTCAGCATGGAGTGAAAGGAGACAGTGTGTGTGAGGAACAACAGCCAATCCAATGTGCATTTTGTGGGGCCCATTCGATTCCTTTCAGCAGATGACTGTCAGAAATTCATTTGTTGACATATTGATTTTTTTGTCTTGACCATCTGCTAGCAAGGAGTATTCATCTCCTCTTTCAGATCCTGTGACAGCAGCTGAAACCCACAGGCAGAACCTTTCTCTATACATGACTTAAATGTCTCTATTTCCAGATTAGCCTTTGGAGCAGGATTGGGAGGTTTCTAGCTTCCAGAGGTTTCTAGCTTCTACCCAGAGTTACAGTGGACCATTTCTGACTCCTCAGTATGGGGCTGGAAGGGGTAAAAGCTTGGGTTCTGGAAGCCCAGAAGTCCCATCCACTCGTGTTCTCCACTTTCTGAGATCTCAATGCACTGATGAATGCCAGGTGGGCTGTGACTTGCCAAGTCTGAGTCATAGACTCAGTCCAATAATTGCAGAATCCTTGAGTGGCCAGGGTCTTTCCAGGTCATCTAGTTCACGGATGCAGAACATGCAGAACCCCTTCTCTGTGATCCCTCCCATGGTGCTCTGTCAGGTGGCCAACCAGCCCCATTGTGGGGAGTGTCACTGTTTCATGGGGCAACTCATTCTACTGTTGGGCAGCTCTATTTCCTTCCATTTATGCAGCCCCCTCCTCGGTGACAGGCATTGGGATGAGGGACACATAGGCAGTTGATACTTGGGCCTTTCCCCTCCAGGGCTCACCTTCTCCTTTTCAGAACTTTCTTTCTTCTATGGAACCAAATACTTTCCTGTGATTCTCTGAAGTTTGAATGAGGGTAGCTGCTTCTTGGTCTTCTGTTTTCCAGGTTAAATAATTTCTGTTTTATCACTAAACTAGTCATTATAATATGGTTTCCAGAGGTAGCATTATGCAGAGATTGAGGGCTCTGAATTTGCACAGATTTGGGTTCAAAAGCAATGCTCTACCATTTACCATCTGAGGGAACTTGAGCAATTTGTTTAACTTCTTTGGGTTTCAGTTTTCTCATCTGTACCTGCCCAATCCAATAGGATTATGTGAGATAACATCCATGAAGTTATTAACTCAGTATCTAGTATATATTAAAATCTATTTCAGAATGCTTACCATTCTGGTTGCCTGTCCCTAGACCTGATCTATATGATGTTCAGTACTGGAAAAAATATACCACGGGCAACCTGACCAGCACAGAGTACTGTGATGCTATTACTTCTGTTGTATCCATATTTGGGAGCTCTATGAGGACATGCAGAAAAAGTGATATCTGAGCTGAAACCTGAGAGATAAAGAATATTTGGCCCCTTGAAAGGGAGGTGAAGAGAAAGGAAGTTTCTGGGAAGAGGGGACAGCATGTGCCAAGACTCAGGCAGGACAGAGGGCACAGTCTAGTGAAAGTGTATCAATCAATGCAACTGGAACAGAGAGTCTGAGAAGCAAAGTGGTAGAAGATGATGAGGCTGGCCACATAAGCAGGGGCATATCACAAAAGGCCTTATAAGGCATGATAAGGAATTTGGATTTTACCCTGAAGGCTACAAGGGGAGCCACTGAAGGGTTATAAGCAGAGGAGTGACATGATAAATTTTGAGAGGATAAAATCCTGACCTTGGGTCAGAGAGGTATCTCTGGGAAAGCTGAGTGGGGAAGATGATAGTTCTGTGCTAAGCATATTAATGGGGTTTTTAAAAAAGCCACGCCAAAACCTTATCAGGGCTACTGAGTCAATCTAGTGGCAGTATAGCATGCTGGTTAGGCACTAGGGCTCTGAAGTCAGACTGTCTGGGTTCAAGGCCTGGCCTTTCCAATGATCAGCTGTGTGATCCTGAGCAAGTTTGCTAATCTCTCTTAGCCTTGGGTAATGACCATACCCACCTGATAAGATAGTTGTGAAGGTTAACTAAAATGGCTTAGCACAGTATCTGTCTGGCACATGGTAAATAATGTCTATTATCTTCAACTCACAACAGGCACTATAAAACTATACTATAGCGTCATGAGCCTAACCAGCATTGGAGGGAGAGAAAGGGAGAATTAATCTTATACCTTTAAACCTCTGAAAACCTCTAACTCCTATGGAGATGGGCTCTTAGTAAAGATCTTGAAATGATTAAACTACCTGAAGATGTGCCATTTAATTACCTTTGACCTTGAGAATTGAAGTCCACACCCACAAAGTGCCAGCCCCCACAAGAACTTTTTATGAAACAGAATTTGGAGACCTTCATATTCTGATGTTTCCTACAACCTTTAGTAAAATAATACCAATACTAGTTTCCTAGCCCCCATCCTCTCCATTCCTCCTTCTTTCAGGCAACATGGAGCCTTGGACAGGTCTCAGCAGGGGCCACTCTGGTGCTCTCCAAGGTCCTGGCCTCACCTCCATGGCATCTCAGCTCCCTGTTAGCCTCCCTGAGCCCTGGCCATCTGCAACTAGATGATGCATTCGCAGTGGGGGTGATGTAGCCACGAAGGGGATAAAAATAGTTTCTGGGAAGGAAAAGGAAAAAAACTCACCTTAGACATTACGATGGCTTTTGGCCCTCCAAAGAGCCACAGTACATAAACAAATATAGAGTCTATCTATGGTATTATGACTTAATTGGATTGGGGAGTGATTAGGAAGAAAATGTCACAGAGGTTCCTGGGGGAATGGATAATGCAAGAAAAGGTTAAGAAACACTAGTCAGTATGCTGACTGAGCTCTCCTGTCTAAGGATGGAGAAGACAAGTGCTAAACTCGAAATCCAGCATAAAGCAGGGTGGCTGTTGTGTTATTTTATCAGGACACTGTTTCCTAAAAACTGGAGAGTCATGCAGTTGGCTATGCACCTTTGCCAGTGTGTGTTCCCCTGTCAGTTCCTGTGACTGGGGTCAAATGTTCCAGGACCCATGTCTAGTATTAGATAAATACTGTGACATAATGGAAACATGAAAACACTGGAGTCAGACAAACTGGATTCAAATACATGCTCTGCCACTTATTGACTTTGTGACCTTGAACACTTCCTTGTTGGTAGAAAAAGAATGATATTATTTATCTTACAGAGATAACATGTATAAAGAATCTAACACAATCACTGGTAGTAATTGTATTATCTAGTGGAATTTCAAAACACTCACTTGGTCCTCTAGACTGGTTGTAAAAAAAACACCATTAAAGGAAGAGACCAATGAGGTAGGAGGATTGCGTAGCTCAGGAGACTTGAGACTCCTATAAAGGTGGATCCTCAGCCAGGCGCCTGTAATTCTAACACTCTAGGAGGTCGAGGAGGGAGGATTGCTTGAGGTCAGGAGTTCGAGACCAGCCTGTGCAAGAGTGAGACCCCATCTCTACTAAAAATAGAAAAATTAACTGGGTGTTGTGGTGTGCACCTGTAGTCCCAGCTGTTTGGGAGGGTGAGGCAGGAGGATTGCTTGAGCCCAGGAGTTTGAGGTTGCAGTGAGCTATGATGGTGCCACTGCACTCTACCTGGGGTGACAGAGCAAGACTATGTCTCAAAAAAAAAAAGAAAGAAAGAAAATTAAAAAACAAAGAAAAAAAGAAGCCAATCTGAGAAGGCTACATACTGTATGATTCCAACATAGAGTATGAAGGGTGTGGACTTCAATTCTGGAAAAGGCCAAACTATGAAGATGGTAGAAGTCGCCAGTGGTTTCCTAGGGCTGGGGAGAGGGAAGAATGAATAGGCAAAGCACAGAAGATTTTTAGGGCATTGAAACAACTCTGTATGATACTTTAACAGTGGATACATTTGTCAAACCCACAGAATATACAACAGCAAGGGTGAACCCTAATGTAAACTATGCACTTTGGGAGATAATGATGTGTCAATGTAGGTTCATCATGTAACAAATGTAGCACTCTTGTGGGAGATTTTGATAGCAGGGGAGGCTGTGCCTATGTAGGGGCAGGGAATATATGGGAAATCTGTCTTGTCTTTCACTCAATTTTGCTGTGAACCTAAAACTGCTCTTAAAAAATTAAATTTATTTTTAAAGTGTCTTAAAAATACCTTTCATGACTATAGTTAATAATAATGTATTATATCTTCCAGTCGCCAAAGGAGAGGATTTTTAATGTTCTTACCATAAAGAAATGATAAAAAGGCAGGGCATGGTGGCTCACGCCTGTAATCCTAGCATTTTGGGAGGCCGAGGCAGGAAGATCACTTGAGCCCAGGAGTTTGAGACCAGCCTGGGCAATATAGTGAGACCCCCGTCTCTACAAAATAAATTAACAAATTAATTAATTTAATTAAAAAATAAATAAGAAATGATAAACATTTGAGGTGATGAATATGCTAATAATTAGCCTGATTTGATCATTCCACAATGTGTACGTGTAACAAAACATCATATTGTACCCCATAAATATATATGATCATTATCTGTCAATTAAAAATAAAATTAAAAATAAATAAATAAATACAATAAAAATACCTTTCAAAATTTGTAGTTGGCTCCACATATAGGGATAGCATCATCACTTGAGCAGCATCCTTAAGTGACGTTAGACCTTTAAGTTAAAGCACTTTTTCCAGAAGGCCTCGGTTTCTCACCATCACCACTATGATCATCATTATTAACAGCACAAACAACAAACTTTTATTGAATAATTTTTCAGTGTGCCCAGCCCTATGCTATGTATGTACTTTATCTCATTGACTACTCCCAATAGCTCTGTGAAATTGGTTCGGTTACAACTCCCATTTTACAAATCAGGAAAGGTTTAGATAAGTCACATAGCTTACCCAAGCCCACACAGCAAGCAAGTGGAAGAAGAAAGAATCTAACTCCACAACTGTTTGGCTGACTCAAATTCTGAGGCTTTCAATGGCTGGAGTCTGCTACAGCCTCTCTGCATGTAAATATGTTGCACATTAATTTATTAACACCCGTCAACATCTTAGCAAAGACAACTCCTTGCCCTACCCTAATAGAAGCAGGGTCTTGGGAAATCCTACTAGTGGATTACTTCTTTTTCTTTTTATTGCTGTATTTAAAAGATGATATAAAAACATTAAAGAACATTTTGAAATTCACCACCACTACACCAAAGAGATTTTCATTTTTTCACATTACCAGTCCTCATCCATATATATATTTTTTTACCTAGTTGTATTATATTGTACACTTTCACTTATATTTAGATCACAAACATTTCCTTATGTTTCTAAGTAGCTTTTATATTTTCATTTTCATGACTACAGTCACACTGCAATTAACTAAAACATTTCTGTTGTTATTATAATATTTACTGGTTATGGGTAAATATATTAATATCTATACCTGCTGCTTTTATTCTATTTTTCTTATATTATTTCCTTGGGAATGTCCAAGGAGAGAGTTTACTAGGCCACAAGATAGGCATATCTCCTGCTCGCTATTTGTTGTCATTCTGCCTCTGGAAGGGATTTATACAAATTTATTATTCCACCAGTGCTGTAAGATCACATCAATTCTGTCACAACCTCATCAAAATTGTATACTATCATTTATAATTTTTCTTATTAAATAGGTATAAATGATACAACTTATCTTTGTTTACTTGCCTTTGATTAGTGGTGAGGATGGACAATTTTCTTAT
The DNA here is from genome assembly GCA_008086735.1 of Cheirogaleus medius. Lineage (NCBI taxonomy): Eukaryota > Metazoa > Chordata > Mammalia > Primates > Cheirogaleidae > Cheirogaleus > Cheirogaleus medius. The sequence goes on from VBSM01003143.1 coordinate 17,071,368, forward strand.
GTTTTAATTTATAATATGTATGTAATTTTGTGTAAATTGTGTAAGCTATGATTTAGGAGGGACCAGGGTGGGGATGGGGGGCAGGGAACTTGGACCATTAGACCCTTGGTGGGGAATCAGGGATCTCATTTTCAGGATCTGGGGTTCTGGGAATGGAAAGAATAACAAACAAAGTTAGGTATCACCTGTACAGCAGGTGGCCTGGGATGGGCCCTCGTAAACTATCACCATTAGCCATAATGACCACATTTCCTCTCCTTTATACTTTATTCTAGAAACTTGGGGGTGGGGGAAGCCTAAAAAGCAAGGCTATTTGGAATCTCATCTGGCTAAAACAGAGTTATCTTTTTTATGCAGGCAATGTGGGTGACCCATCCATCTTCTCATAATAAACAATATCAACTCTGCAGCCCTTTAAACATTACAAAGAGCTTTCATGCTTATTATATCGTTTGATCCTGACAGCAATCCTGTGAGGCATAGATATTATTATTTCTTTTCTTCAGATTAGGAAATTGTTGTTATTGGCATATGAATAGTTCAGGAACTATCAGTCATTCGAACTGTTCCTGATGGGTAGAGTCAGTCCTGTCCTAGCTATTCCTCAGCAGAGAAAGTGCTGGAGTCCTGCCTCTCCCTGCCTGCTGGCCCCACACCACCATCATATTTATGAAAGGGCTTCCAGCCCTTTGTCTTCTTGGAGGGATGGCTATAGCCTTTTGTTGCTGGAGGAAACACTGAAGGTCTTTGTGTAGAAACAATGACTGTTTGTTTTAGGAGATATTATTGTTATCTCAAAGGTGCACCTGGGACTGGCCATGTTTAGGAGAGGCTCTAAGCCAGGACAAGACTGGGTCTGGTCACCATGGAGCTGGGGAGGAGGGCAGAGACCCTCAGCCTTTGGTGATTTGTGTCTACACATCAATTAATGTCCGTTGATGTTCTTTATCCAGCACTGGTTTATCTCCACTCTGCTTTCTTCTAGTAGATTTCAAGGTTCTGTTAATAGATCGGTGGAATTACATTAACAGGATAGGTTGAAGTGAGCTTGCAGATCAGGAAGATAACTTTCTTGACTGAGCATTTCTAGAATCAACAAAGAGAGGAACAGAAATATATTAGAGGTTCAGGAAGTGAGTGTGGGTGAGGACCACACTGTGGGTGTAATGATGTCAGAAGATAATTGGTCACATAGCGCCATGATTTTAGTGAAGGCACAGTCACACAATGGAAAGAACATGGGGCCTGGAATAAGGTGACCTGATCCAAATGATGAGCCATGTGTCTTTGGCAAGATAGGTCAAGATACTTAAATCTCTCTGAGCCTTGATTTCCTTCTCAAGTGAGGATAATGTCTGCCTTTGTGAGGCTGGTGGAAAACAAATAAGGCACTTAGTATGGTGCCTGGAATATAGTAGGCTTTTGATAAATATCAGTTGCCATTCCATATCAAGGTATAAATTAGGAAAATATTGAAATACATCAATACTCTGGATTATTACATATGAGATCAGGCTAGGGCACTGTTGGTGTAAGTGGCCAGAGAAAGAGCAAGGCACGAGTCTGGGTACTAGCTCTGCGTCTTGCCAGCCAAATGACGCTGAACAAGTCACATAATCTCTGAACTTCATGCTTCATGGGTAAGGTGGAAGAATCATCAGACATGGCTGACAAGCAATTGGGAGACAGTATAAGGGAAAGCTATTTGAAAAATATGAAATAAAGTACACAGGTAAGGAATTATGATGATATTGATAATAATCTCCCTGTTATTGGGTGGTGGCAGTGGGAAGGCTGGGGTTTTAAGTTCAAGCAGATCCTTAGGATGGGGCAGAGGTTCTAGTTACAGAGACAAGGCATAGGGTAGCGGTTCTCAAAAGTGTTCTCTAAAGACCACTGGGACTTCCTAAGACCCCAAAGCGGATTTGTATAAGGTCATATTTTGCATATATTTCAACCAAAACAACATATTGCAACAGATTAAAGGCAGAAGCAGATATGAGAATCCAGCTGTTTTCTATTAAGCCAGACATTCAGGAACCTTGCAGACATGTAAAACAATGCACTTTTTTCATTATAAAAGTGTTTTGTCTGAAAAAAATATAGCTTTTTAAAAAACATATGTTATTTGTGTTTACATGTGTTGGGTTTATTATCATTTTTAAATGAATGAATTAATAAATATTTAAATTTTCCCTGAGTTTTCATTTCTAGTAAGGTCATGATTGATAAATATAATCCAAATAGACAAAAAGTTTTTGGAGTCCTCAACATTTTTAAGAGTTACAAAGAGGTTCTGAGAATAAAACATTTGGGAACCACTGGCTTGGAGACTGAGTTTGAGCTCAGTCAAATCAGATTGTTTCATAGCCTGGAGGAAAAGAGCATATGAGACAAAGAGAGCTTATTAGCAAAATGTTCACACCAAGGATAAGATCCTGGGTATTCATGCATTTGTTCATTCAAACATGTATCCTATGTGCTAGGCTGTAGGTCAAGTGCTAAGAGCTTTGAAGTACTTGAGACACATCCTAGTCATTCAAGGAGTAAGAGAGGCTGACATGTAAACCAACAGTGACATGGAATGTGACGAGCGCTGTGGTGGTAGGTGGTCTGGGACCTTGGCAAGGTGTGGGGGATAAAGTAGTCCAGAGAGATCTGGGAAATCTTGCGGGTCCCAGAAGCAGGTCCTCATTCAGGTCTGGGGTGGGCCAAAGTCATTGCCATTTGCTAGCTTGTTTGCTTGTTTAACAGTGTTAAAAATATTCTTAACTGTTTTTTAAGTCATGGCCAGGGAGGCTCAAAGTCATTGCCGTTTGCTTGCTTGCTTGTTTGTTTTAAGTGTTGGCTCTCAGCCTTGGGGAGGCAGGGGTGATGGAAATAGCATCTGGCCAACTAAGGCCTCAGGCTATTAGTATATAAGAGCTTTGCCTTAGAGTTTCAAAGGGCAAGTAAGAGGAAGAAAGTATAAAAAAGTATTTCTTTTCATTCCTTTACAACATAATTCTACGCCTTTCCTCCACACAAAAATTAAACTGGGAATATCATTATTAAATTTTTGCCTAATACATAGTCCTGTTTTTTATTATAAAAGTCCAATAATGTAGAGAACGTTAAATCCCCTCCCTGTAAGCACTGTTAATAATTTGGTATACGTCATTTCAGCCATTTTCTAGACACATATAAAATATACAAATTTTAGATAAGAAGCTTTGGTTGGCTTACACTAGGAGGATTTGTGAAGTCCACAGCAATGCTGTCTATGTGATGAAATGTCCACTGATAGTGATAAAAGTAGGGTAGAAGGCTCTCCCAAGGTGCTAAAATGGCTGATGGCAATAAAGTCAGTGTAGGAGGATTTCTTGATGCACTTTGTGGCAAATAGACTGCCAGCTTACAGCGATGACCCAGGTCAGGAAAAGTGCTTCCTGCCAGATACCCCTGAGTCTTGGACTGGCTCTTCCAGCACCTGCTTTCTTCACTCTCTGCTCTCTCCCCAGGCACTGGTACATTTTGCTTTCTTCTTACCTACCTCTGCCCACAACTTTTGACTTCTCTTCTTTCCTGCTAGTCCCCTGTCTCCCAGCCTTTCCCTGTTCTCCTGATCCTGACACAAGCCTATGGCTTCTTGAGGCTTTTTTTAAAGGGGTCTCCCTGCTGGTAACCCCAGGGAGTTTTCCTCTTTTGGTTCCTGAAGGCCAGGAAAAGTTTGATAAGATGTTTCAGGAAGTTCATGTCCTTCAAAGTGGTAATGATGTAGTTTCTGTTTAAATTATTTACAAATCAAGCAATTATTAATTACTTAAATATGGTTTCCCTCTGTATGGAACTATTTGAGAGGCTCCTGTTGTGTACTCAGTGAGAAAGCCCTACAGTAAAGGAAGCGATGCATTTATCTGGGGTGACCAGAACTGTCTTCATACAGTCTTCTTGGGTGGCCTTTCTTTCACAATACTCCATGAACTAATCAATGATGAGACAACCCTTAATAGACCCAGTAACTCCAGAGAGAATCAATTCTCGGTATTTGGTAAGCAAATGGTTTAAGTCATGGTGTTGATTATCCTGTAATCTTCACAATGTTTTATTGGTCCATGTAGTTTGGACTGCACAATTACAAGTAAAGTCCAGGGCTTCTATATAGTGAAATTACTTACTACTGACTCTGTTAACTTAGTTACCTCTCCATTATAATTGGTAAGACAGTGCATGAAATGGTGGCATCCCAATTGGGCTGACTCCCGATATATGTGGTCACTGGGTGTTTCCTGCCTGGTTTTCCCATTGCTTCTGGGTCCACATTTTCAAGGACTCCAGCCTTGGCAGCCTTTACAATCAGGGGCTCCTGTTCTAATGTGTCCTCAGTTTCTAGCATTGAATACATTTTTGATTCAGTTGGATTTAGGCAGTAAAAAGTCTTTGGGTCTCAGCTTTACACTACTCTCTGTGGCTTTAGTTTTTCCAAGATGACCAGTCTCTGAGATATCTGAGTAAAGACAGTACCAGTCTAGGCAACATAAGGAGATTCCATCTCTATGAAAAATTTAAAAGTTAGCTGGGCATGGTGGTGCATGTCTGTAGTCCCAGCTACTCAGGTGGCTGAGACAGGAGAATATAGCTTGAGCCCAGGAGTTCTAGGCTGCAGTGAGCTATGATCACAAAACTGCACTCCAGCCTGGGTGACAGAGAAAGACCCTGACTCAAAAAAAAAAAAAAAGAAAGAAAGAAAGAAAAAGAAAAGACAGAAGGAGCAAACACAACTCTTCCTCTGTCACTTTCTATGGAAACATGTATAGAATCATCTCTGACTCATCAGCCAGAGAAATCCCATATTAAGATATTAAGACGGGTCTCTTATGTCTTATTATATTTGATGTCTTCTGCTCTCCAGTGTGCCCTCCTGCTCAGAGACTATAGCTACAAAAGTCTTATATTTCCTTCCTGACATTGACTGAAGTTCATGCTATGTCTTAAGGTTTCAAAATCCTTCAAAATTAATGCTATTGGGGGTCAATATTGTTCTGGGATGATTCTGAAGAGAAAGACTATCCATTTTCCTCAGGACCTCCTGGTTTGATTGCTGTCTTAAAAAAAACAACAACACTCTTCAAGCAGTTCTGAAACCACATAATAATTTACAAACCCCCAGCTAAGGGCTATATCAAATGTGTAAGAATCAATTTTTTTCTCTCTCTCTCTTGCATCTGCATTCAGAATTGAATAGAACTGGGAAGTTCCAGCAGCTAATCACAAGTATGCCCTTGTGCCCTGTTCCCTAGTCCTGTCTCCAGTCTTTCAGGTATCTGATTTCAGTATTCTGTCCCCTGAGATCATCTGTTATATTAATTCAGCATGGACAAGTATTTGTAGGTCTATTCTTCCTGCTATGCTAAGATCTCAGAGATACTAGAAACTTTAGGAAGATCACTAATAAGATCTTGGATTCATTTTCCATTTTCCAGACCTTCAACCTGATTGAATTCCTTTCAACAGCAACTCATATAAATTTTTGGCCCTGAATCTGATTTCCTAAGGAGAACCTAGCCATGTATAATCATAGGTTCTCTAGATCTCGAGATATTCCAAACTTAAGCCCTAAAAGGCTTATAGTGCTCATAAGCTGTTACTGAAGATATGAGTGATCTAGTTCTCTCAGTTGTAGTCTCTGTAGACACACTGACATGAGAGGACGTGCCATGGTTTTCTACAATCCTTCTGAGGACCCTTCCCTCATTTCCACGTTCCAGCTTTCTTCTGCCTACTGCTCATATTAGGACACATGAGGTACTTGGAGTCCAACTTGGAATGACCCAATAGCATTAATCAGAATGTGTGGGTGGGACAGCAGCAGACAAGATGTTGAAAGGTGGATTGCTGAAGGATGAGGAGGAAGAAAAAGGAGGGGAACAAGGACAATAACAACAACAGACTTTTTTAAGGAAGGGCTTTCCACTGAGAAAAGGAACATGGTTCTGTATACCCAGTAAATGCTTTCAACCAAGAGATCTGTGATTAGACTTGACTTTTATTAGGACAGGAATTCTGTGCTATCAGTTTGTTGACTTCAGCTCCATATTTTTTCCCTTTATAGGCAAAAAACATATTTTTAATGTTTATTTTCTTAGAAAGGCCCCTTTTGCAAAGTACTTATCTGACATGGATATATTCATATGAATATATGTAGGGATATTGATTTACCTACAATAACAAGACCAAAATAACAGTTGTTTAAATAAGATAGAAGTCTATTTTTCTCTCACATAATGGTCTGAGGTATAAGAAGCCCTGGATGAACACAGGGCTTCACAACCAAGTGGGGCCCAAGCTCCTTCTATCTGCTCTGTAATCCTTAACACATGGCTTCTATCCCATGTTGTAGCTGCTGTTCTTCCTTCCATACTCCAGCTAGCAGGAAATAGGAAAGTAGAAAGCAAAGGCATGTTCCTTCCTTTAAGTACACGAGCTAGAAGTTTGAGTAGAAGCATTTTACTCCACTCACATTTCACTGGCCAGAACTTAATCAGATGGTCACCATACCTAGCTGCAAGGGAGGTGGGTAATGTGGTACTTAGTTGGACAGAAGTGTGCCCCAGATAAAATTATTTTATGTAAGAAAGGGAGGAAAGGTATTGGAGAATAACTAGCAGCTTGTGCCAGATAAGCTGAGAAGAAATCTTGTCCATTATTTGGCTTTGGGGGTAGCAACAGTTAATGAAACCTGAGAAATCAAGGCATTAATTGATTTTTAAAAGACATTAATTGAAATAATCTCCCTGAGACAAATCATCAGGGCTATTGATGAGAGCTGATTCTTTTTTACCAGGAGTGGATATGAAAGTGCTTAGCTAAGCTATTGTGAAACTCTTACCAGAGGCTGTTGAGAAGGTGAAATAAAGGCTAGTTTCATGATATTGTATTGTATTTCACAAGAAAGTAGAATCACCCACTAGGGATAAGACCTCCCCAACCCCCAATTGTTTATATCACCAAAGCCAAGCTGGATCCAGTATGCCAAGAAATAGTTGAAGATGTTTCAGAGAACTTCTTGCAAGCTAAGTGACAAGGGTCTCAAGAAAAGGCCATCAGAGGAGCTGCAGGATAAATTTAGAGAATCGGTAAAGCCCAAATAGTTCTAACTCTTTAACAGTTGGAGGATCGATGGAACAGTGGAGGTTCTATCCACACAATGACTGTCAGGAATGAGGGTGAAAGAGACCCCCAGATTTCTACAGAAGCATCCTCAGTGCATGTGTTTAGAGCTATCCAGCTTCGGAAGGAGTAGCTGGCTTTTGAGTTCACAAATTTGAAGGCACGGTTTCTAACACAGGAGTAGTGTAGACACATAAAGGAACTATATACTTGCTGGCAGAAGCACCCCACGCCTCCGAGGTCAACTAGTTGTCAATTAGTTGAAGAAAGGAATTCCGTTCCTGCCTCAGAAGAGTGTTGTTAGAAAAGGACAGCTACATTCCATTAAATTAGTAATTAGGAGCAGGAAGGACCTCAGTAGCCTATGATGGTCTTTATGGCAATCACCTGGGAAAGGAGATGCACAAAGCTTCCAACTATAGTCAGCACTGCTGACTTCTTATTATTGCTCTGAGCTGGGGAGGCCTCCCAGTAGTTCAAAAGAGAGGACAAGAATATTCAGTCTCTACTATAAACATAGGAATGGATAAAATCAGGTTATTACCCAAGCTCATGATGATGATGATTAATAATAATTATTAGTCATACTTCTTTAATAATAATATATTTATGCCCCACCTACATCTAAAAGAGATCTGAGCCAGCTTCCATTAAAAAGCACAGATATAATAAAATATAGCTCATTAGAACTATAATAAAAAGACTTAGCAAAAGAAGTGGGAAAATATAGGAGAGAAAAATAACTTACACCGGAAAACTTAAGATAAACAAGAGTACTACCAATGAGAACAAAGCCTGAGGTTCCTGGCAGCCAAATCGATGAAGAAAACACAAATAGGTTTCATAATTCTCATTGTTGAGTAAGAAAAAAGCACAACAGTTAATAAGGAGATGCTAACTCTGGGAACAACTGGCCTTGTGGGATTTTATATAAGGAGCATGGAATATCATAATGAATAAAAGCAATGTTAAAAATTGGAGCTACTTTTCATGTGACCGGCTCCTATATCTGCCTCCCCTAAAATCCATATTAAATACTCATTTTATAAGGACAGTTTTAGGAGTAGGAAATATATATGTGTGTGTGTGTACATATATAATGTATGTGTTTGTGTGAATGTATATATATACATATATATTAATGTGTGTGTGTGTGTTCTAGAGATACGGCTTTACTCAGAAATGAAGCTTGGACAGCCTTGAGGAATGAATGGTAGGCATGTTTTTAGAATATCATCATCAGTTGACTTGCTCAGCAAGCCCCCTTTAATACAGGGTAAGAATGTATTTTATAATAACTATTGTAGACTTTGACACAGATATGCTAAAGTCATCCACTGCCCTCTTTTCTAGCTCTATTTTCCTCAGAAATAATGCAACCTTTTTGAAAATGTCATAGTTTTCATATAAGTAAGGACTATGTTACAATGAGGTAAAACCCAAGGAAAACTGCCTTAAATCATAGAGGGATTCATTGTCTAGGTAATGAAAGTCCAAAAGCGGCAGGGTTCAAGACTGATCAATTTAGTGGCTTAATGACGTCATCAAAGACCTGTCTGTTTCTATTACTCAGTTCTGCCAGTTGCACAATGAGTTTCATCCTAAGGTTGCCTCTTCTTGGGTTTTCTCATTCATATCTAGTATGAGAGAGAAGATCCAAAAAGGTTCCAGAAATCTCTCTTCTTGACTCCTTGGCCTGAAATGGGTTACAGGTTCATCCCTGAACCTGTAATGGTGCCAAGGGAGGGGCCTGTACAGGTGTGCTTTGGTCTGAGCTGCCTGTCCAAATCCTAGAGCCAGAGTTGGATTTAACTTCTGGCAACATATGTGAGATGATTAGGATAAGTATGATACCTCAAATAAAATCATGGTATTAGCCAAGAGAGGAGAGAATGGATCTTAGTGAAGCAATAGCAAAGTTCAGTAGAGCATCCGGCACCTGCAAATTTCAGCCTGTAACTTGGAAACATACATGTGGAAAGATTTTTTAAATGATTTTATTATTTTTATATTTTATTATTATTATAGCATTAATTAAACTTCATGGAAATGAAGAGAAAGAAAATCCACCTATTATACCACTAATTTTTCAAAAAGTCAGTTTTTCCTTCAATATTTTACACTTAGCATTTTAAAAAATATTTCATTGTAATGATAGCATGGATACAATTTTACATTTTGTTACCATTTCAATCAATGGCTGTATCATACTCCAATAAGTGGCTCAATGATATTATAATTTACTTAATCATTGTCTCTCCATAGGATATTTAAGTTGTCTGCAATTTTTTTTTATGTTTGGTGAATTCTATTTATTTATTTATTTTACATTAGAGTATTATGCAATGTTTTGATATTATAAATGACCCAGCTGATATTTTTATGTATGTGACTTTTTCCTTCTTTGGAATTTATCTATGTCAGAATATGGTTCCTGATACAGATTTATATACTATTATCCATTTTATACCAGAATAAAGCTTCTTTTAAGATGATAATCTTTTGAGTTTGCCAAGTGCTTTCACAATTCACCTTCTGACTCAGATATTAAACTCTTTAAATAGCATTTGCTTATAGGGACACTTTATAAACTTGCATAATCCTAACTGTTTGGATTGAATTTTGGGAGGAGAGTCAGAGTCCCTAATCAGGATTTAGGGTGGTGGAGTGATATATTCGTGTAGTGTAGGATAGTAGTTAAATTCATGGCTTTTTGAGTAAGACAGACTTGAGTTTGAATCCACATTCTACTTGCTTGTTATATGATCTTTGGACATGTTATTTAATAACATTCTGGACCTTAGCTATCTGCAGTGGAGATGGTATTTCCTACTGTATTGGGTTTTTTTCTGGATCATGGGAGACAATGTACAGAAAGCCAAGTGAATAATAAGTGTCAACAATGGTGGTTATTATTATTGAGCAACTGTGACTTTGCTCTGAGGCCAAGATTAAGAGGCATAATACAGCGTGTGTTGGAGAATTTAATTTCTGTCCAAGGAAAAAAATCAGATACTCTGAATTTGATGTGAAACCATCACTTACTCTCTGAATCCCCTTCAGAGAATTCGCATATCATCATTGTCCTATCTCTGGAAATTTTCTGGGATGAGGCCCTCACTACCTCAAAATGATAGTGTTGTCCTGACATACTGGCATTGAACATACCAAGTCAAATTCTGACTCCTTCCATTCTCTGGTTTAGCATCACCTTTTGAAACACAAAGAGCAATTCTACCCCTTCACTGGATCTTAAAGGAAGGAACCAGGAAGGCCAGTCTAGCCCAGCGCAGTGGGCCCCTCCATGTGATCCTCAGCAAACAGTCCTTTGCTGATGCTCCCAGTGGTGAAAAGGGTGTTTGTGAATTGGCCCACTTCATAATTGGAAGCGATGGTAGTTAGAAAGGACTGCCTTTTATGTAGCTTAAATGTCTCCCTCTGTAACTTCTGTCTCTTGGATATAGTTCTGTCCTTGGAGCCTTCCTTCCAGAAGCAGTCTACTATGAAGGTAGACAGATTTGCATTTGAATCCTGGCTCTGTTAGTTGTTTACTTTGGATAGGTCACTTACAGTCTCCAACCAGAAAATGGGGATAACATTAGTATACACCACACAGGGTTGTTGCAGGATTAAATAAAATAAGCACATCAAGCACCTAGCACAGGACACAATAGGTATTATGAGGCATTAGGGGAATATTATAGTCATGTCTTTCTCCTGATATGGAGAAGGATGATGGTGAAATGCTTTATGTTGAGTCCCTGGCAGATTCAGAAATCTTTGAATCGGGTGTTCCAATTAGACAAGCTGGTTCTTTATGGTAAAGTCAAACTATTGATCCTTATTACTTGAATAAAATGGAAACTTGTGGGGAGAGGGAGGAAAGGGAGACACCAGGAAAGATCAACAAGTTGTTTTCAATCTTTTTCCACCACAATGCACCTGAGGGATGTGAGCTCTTTGCATGACTACCAAGGATTCATGTAGTCAATGGGCTCAGGCATTTTCCCCTGGGGTGGCAAGTGGGTGTTCTAAGCAGCCTGTGTAGTTTATAAAAGCTCTCCCAATCCCAGGGAAGTTCTGAGAGCCCCATGGGAGGTTTTTTCCCTCTTGCCCACTCCCAATCTTGAGAACCACTGAAATAGATACCGAGAAGCACACTGTCTTCGTGACATCTCTATTGAAGTGGGATTGATTGATTATCTGAGTGCAATAGATCAAGGCAGCGGTTCTCAAAGTGTGGTCCCAGGACCAGTAGCATCACTTAAGAACTTATTAGAAATGAAATTGTTGGCCAGAGCACATTGGCTCACACCTGTAATCCTACCACTTTGGGAGGCTGAGGCAGGAGGACTGCTTGAAGCCAGGAGTTCCAGACCAGCCTGAGCAACAGTGAGACCCCCATCTCTACAAAAACTAAAAAAAAACCCAATTAGCTCTACAAAAACTAAAAAAAAATTAGCCAGGCATGGTGGTGCATGCCCGTAGTTCAGGAATTTGAGGGTGCAGTGAGCTATGATGACAGCACTGCATTCTAGCCTGGGTGACAGAGTGAGACCCTGTCAAAAAAAAAAAAAAAAAAAAAAAAAAAAAAAAAAAAAAAAAAAGCAAATCGTTGCGCCCTACTCAAACCTATAGGAATCTGTGTTTTATTTATTTACTTATTTTTGGAGACAGAGTCTCACTCTGTCACCCCAGGTAGAGTGTAGTGGTGTCATCATAGCTCACTGCCTAGCCTCCTGAGTAGCTGGGACTACAATAGGCATGTGCCACCACATCCAGCTAATTTTTCTATTTTTTTGTATAGACAGGATCTCACTCTTGCTCAGGCTGGTCTCAAACTCCTGAGCTCAAGTGATCCTCCGGCCTTAGCCTCCCAGAGTGCTAGTATTACAGGCATGAGCCACTGCACCTGGCCCAGAATCTGTGTTTTAACAAGCCTTCCAGGTGATTCTGATGTATGCTAAAGTTATCAGTGGGTTAAGGAAAGGGGAGAAAGACATGGGAGCTGGAATTATCACCCCATCTAGCAACCTTTGGTTTACCCTGCCTTGCTTTTGGATTCAGACTTCTACAGCTCCCGTACCTGAGGCCTATCTGATGTAATGGATGGATGACTTATTAGGGAGATTGAGTTCTGCCAGCAACATTTCTATCCTCACACTGTATTGGGGTTATGGGTCAACTGTGCTTGCTTGTTAGATCAGCCAAGAACTGGCTTAATTTCTCTTACCCAAACCCAAGCCTTGTGTGAATTTATTTTTCTCCTCTTTGGACTAAGTAATATTCCAACCTCTTTCCAACATCTACTAAATAGAAGTTGTCCTTAACTATTTTAATGACATTAATGTTATGGGTCAAACACAGAGTCAAAACACTTTACTCAGTTTGAAAATGTCACTTATTTCATTCTACCCTATATTATACTTAGTTTTTATTTTTCCACCTTGCAGCCAACGAACACTTATTGAGAACCTATTAAATACCAGGCACTATGCTAAATGTCCTTGTCCCTGAGGAGCACACAATATGGTGACTGGAACTACTTGTTGGGTAGCCTAAAAGGTATTATATTCCCCATTTTACAGATGAGAAAGCTGAGACTCGGAGCTCAAGTCTATACTGTAAGTGGCAGAGCTGGGATTTGAACCTAGATCTGTCTGGCTCCAAAGCTCATGCTCCTTCTACTATACCAAGTTCATTCTGGGACATATCTTCTCCAATAGAACTTTTTAAGGATGGGAACCATATATGACATCTAGCAAGGTATTTTGCACGTGGTAGAATTTGAATAATGTTTGTTTAATGAATATAAAATATGTCTTTAAAATAATTCAGGTAGATAGACTGATAATATGGGCTACTAAGTATCAAGATTGGGGGTATTAGAAATACTCAATTTGGGTTTCATAAAGTGGTGGGGAAGTACCCCTCATCTCATGAGACTGAGTACTAAATTTATAGAAATAAGAATTAAGAAGGAAGAAAGGGTGTTTGGATGGAGAGAAAGTGTTGAATAGGTACTAAACCTAGTTTAGAAAGTTCTTAAGGTTGCTTCTTGGTCTTTTCTATATGTATGCCCTTCAATTAAAACGTTACTGACAAGAATAAATACTGAATTTCTGCGTGTCAACAGGCATTTGACCAGGTGAACCAATTTTTCTCACAAGCTATAGTCTTTACTGCCTAATAATCAGAGATGTTATGCCTCCATAAATGGTTGACAAGCAGGTCAGAGGTAGTAACTTAGAATCAAAGTAGAGAAAAAGCTATAGTAATGAGTGCCATCTAGTGGCTATTCAGAAGGTGTAACAATTTAGTCAGCCTATGTCAGTAGGAAAAATTCACTGACCATCATTTCTATAATGTAATAACTGTGTGGTGGGCTCTCAGCAGACAGAAGTTTGGTTTTTAGTGGGAGCTCATTTTCCAGATCTATAAAAGTTGAGTCTGGGTCCTTCTCCAGATATTAAGGACAAGTAATCACAGATTTGAGTTAGAAAGGAGTAAAGCCATATATTGGACTTTAAGTAGATTAGAATGGGGAAATATGAAGTAATAATATTTCCTTCTCTGCTGATTTTCCCATCCCGGAAAGGTATAATGTTAGTGCCTAATCTGGGATCACTTACTCTTTTCCTCCAAGACAATAGCCCCAGTCCACCCCAAGTCATTCCAGATGAGGTGGTAGGAGAAAACATGGCCCAAGATCTGAAAAGGAAATTTTTTTTTTTTTTTGAGACAGAGTCTCACTCTGTTGCCCGGGCTAGAGTGCCGTGGCGTCAGCCTAGCTCACAGCAACCTCAGACTCCTGGGCTCAAGCAATCCTTCTGCCTCAGCCTCCCAAGTAGGTAGGACTACAGGCACGTGCCACCATGCCCGGCTAATTTTTTTTTCTATGTATTTTTAGTTGGCCAATTAATTTCTTTCTATTTTGGTAGAGACAGGGTCTCGCTCTTGTTCAGGCTGGTCTTGAACTCCTGACCTTGAGCGATCCTCCTACCTCGGCCTCCCAGAGTGTTAGGATTACAGGCGTGAGCCATCGCGCCGGCCTAAAAGAAAAATTCTTAAAGGAAATTGCTCACAAGAGGCTGACAGATCCTACTTTCAAAATGTTTGATGTAACTACAGTTTCAAGAAAATTACAAAGAATTCTGATACACTTTATACATTTCACCCAGATTTCCCAAATAGAAACATTTTTTGCCATGTTTTCTTCTCTCTCTCTCTCTCCCCCCTACTCCCCCCCACACCTGTGTGAGAGTAAATTGTAGACACAATGCCCTGTTATTCCTAAATATCTTAATATATATTTTCTAAAAACAAGGAAATTTTCTTATCTAAGTCAGAAAATTATCTCTTATCCGGTACTATCATTTAATGAACAGACCTTATTATAATTCCACCAATCATTCCACTAACAGTTTTATCACAAAAGAAAAAATTATGTTCCAGGATCACAGATTATATTTAGTTTTCATATTTCTTTAGTCTCTTTTAATCTTAAACAATTCTTTAGTTTTCTTTGTCTTTCATTACCTGGCCAAAGAATTTGAGTAACAAAATAAGTAATAACAAATTATAACCCATAGGAAAAATAAACAAGAATCTGTGAGTTCAAACTGATATACATAAATGAATAAATAAATGAGAGAGAAGAAAAAGTTCTTCCTGGAGAGAATGCCAACTAATATATGTAAAAGGAATTATGTAATAAAAAATCACCATTTGACAACTATCTTTGTTGCCAGATTATTAAATCAGGCAAAAGTCATTAATGGATGCTAAAACTATTAGATGAAAAATTGATGAGTAATAGGATATTTACATAGTTTCAAAGTATCTCCCCACAAAATACATATTAATCACAAAGAGAAAAAGAATAGGTTTACATTGAAGAAATCTGGCAGACACCACCTAAATAAAGGCTCTAAGTTGACATCACCAGTATAATGAAACAAAGAGACAATATGTATGTACCTCCTGATATGATACACTGAGAAGGACACAGCATCACTTCCCTGGTATTTCTCCCAAAAATGCATAAGATGAATTTCAAAATGCAGAAACATCAGATTACCCTAAATTGAGGGAAAATCTGTAAAATAAATGGCTTATGCTTTTCAAATCCTGCCTTTTAACCAGAAAACTTAGAGCTCCCCTTGCATAAAGCCCTACTTCATGCACTTGGGACTAGGTGTGCGTGTTAGGGTGGTGAGGGAGATTCAGTTCTTCAGGACAAAGGTAAGGTTTGTTTGGATCTGGGAACACTCTGAGTCCCTCTCTCGGGAGATGACTGTGCCCATCAGGATGCACTAGTCACACCTGGCTCAGCAGTGCCATGCCTACCTGCTACTCTCATGGCTACAGAGTCATTGACTCCAGGGGCCAGGAGACCACATCTCCCTTGTAAGGTGTTTGGCCAGGGCCTTGAACTCTAGAGGAAGTACTCTAGAATTTGGAGGTACTTTCCAAAGGGCATAAATGCAGGACAAATGAAAACAAGCGTTACCTAATGTAGAAGGCAGAAATATCTTGGCTCTAGGGAGTAAGAAATAGTAGTTAAGCTGGTTCAGGAAGAGAAAAGTAAAATTTCATAATCACAACATAATTTAATAACAATTTCATGAGACAATTACTAAGTAGAGTTCAGTCTTTCTTAGGTGAGTTGGAGGAGTGGAGGAGACCTTGCAGCTACAAGGTCCATAACGCCTTCCCTGGTTTCCTCAATGCCACCATCAGCCTCCCAGCCAACTCTAGGGGGTAGGGCTGTCATCTGTGTAGCATCTCCAGCCCCAGGGCCATGGACTTTCTCATCTCCTCTGGGAAATGGTTATGGAAACAGTGAGAAGGACACAGCCTCTTGGGTTGTTTTTTAGTGACCTATGGAATGACAAGCTCCAGTGCTTATTACTACACGAAAGTGATGTCTGAGCTCTTCTTACATACCCCGTCAGACACTGGAGTCACCTTCCAGGCCATCAGCAGCATGGCAGACTTCTGGGATGTGAGTATGAGATCTCCTCTACCCCTCTGCTCCCTTTCTCAGTGGCTTGGGGAAGGTTGGACCGTGAGCCAGGAAGTTGGAAATGAGTCAGGCCACGTGCCCAGAGATCAGGTCTGTTAAGGACCAAGCTGAGTCAATGGGTCAGGATGAAATAATGAGTTAGGCTGGAGTTCAGGTGGAGGTAGGTGAGGTGTCAGGATATTGATCAGGGAGGCAAACCAGGAGTTAGACTAGTACTGGGAGTCAGAGGTAAGGCTGAACTTCAAAACACATTTCAAATGAAGAGTAGGACCACACCAGGTAAGGATCTGGTCAAGGTTCATTGGTTAGCTGAGGAGTCCAAATAAAAGTGGACTGAAGACAAGTTGGGGTGGGGGTGGAGGTCAGGAAGTGAGAGCAAAGGTCATTATTTGGGTAGGTGGTCAGGATGAGGCTGGGTAAGGTTCAACCCAGCCTGTGCTCCAGTTTGCCCAGGGCCCATTACTGGACAGTTTGTACTGGACCAAATGGTACAACAACCAGAGCCTGGGCCACGGCTCCCACTCCTTCATCTACTACGAGAACCTGCTGCTGGGGGTTCCGCGGCTGCGGCAGCTAAGGGTCCGCAATGACTCCTGTGTGGTGCATGAGGACTTCCGTGAGGACATTTTGAGCTGCTACGATGTCTACTCTCCAGACAAAGAAGAGCAACTCCCCTTTGGTCCCCTCAATGGCACAGCGTGAGTGAGCCCCCACCAGTGTCGCAGGGCTTGCCCTCTGAGCATGACACCATCCCAAGGTGTGGGAACCACCTCCACTGAGGCTTAAGGAGCCTTGGGGGTGCTTTAGAGGACTTGGGGGGCATCTCCCTCAGTCCTAACTGTGACTCTTTGGGGATCTTGCTCTGTCACTCAGGCACAGAGGAGGTAGGTTAGCGGACACAGCTGCAGCCTCTGTCATTCCCACACACAGGTCACAGTCACTCTTACCCTCCCCTGCAAGTGGTCCTTCGGGGTGGGGGGGAAGCACTTTCTTGCCCATGGGGGTGTGCCCTTGGGATATGGAGACTGAGTGAAAGTGAAGAATCTGACCCTCGGGACTGAGAGAGGGAGCAGCAAGGGGGGGTGAGGATGGATGAGGGATTAGGGAAGAAAGGGAAAAGGGTGAACAGGACAGGAAAGAAGGGGAGGAAACAAGGGCCCGGGGCAGAAGTGCGGGGCATAGAACAGAGAATCATGGGGTTCAGCAGCCAGCTGTACAGTCGTGGGGCCAGAAGGATCTTTTCTGGACTGTATAGTCCAGGTGCTTCCCTATGGGGACTACTCGGGTTGGGGCCAAAAGTGGGGCTTGGCTTTCTCATCCATAGTCTTGAGTGACAGAGTGAAAAATTTGGAGATTTACATTTGAGTTTCAGTTCTGTCACTATATAGTTGGATTATCTCAGAAATCTCTGAGTCACGGTTTCCTCTTCTCCAAAATGTGGATAATATTTGCCCTCCCTTCTCAAATGGTTGTTAGTATCAAACAATATATGTCAAACATATATATCACATACATTATATAATACATATTTTAAAATACCTGATATGTTATATATATTTTACATATATAATATGTTATATACAATATATTTCACATAGACATATATAATATGTTATATATTTCACATATATACTATATATGAGGGCTGTCCAAAAAGTATCCAGGTATTGTTAATGGTTACATGACTGGATACTTTCTGGACAGTCCTCATATATCACGTATTATATATATATACACACACACATAATATATGTGAAACTATAAAGTCCAGACAATTTAAAGTATTGCCATTGCCCCAGGAAATGAGCTTTTGGGCTGGTTTAGATGGCATTTTCTGTGGCAGGTGGACATACCACTCGCAGGATGAGCTGGGGGGCTCCTCCCACTGGGGCAGGCTCACCAGCTACAGTGGAGGTGGCTACTACCTGGACCTTCCAGGACCCCGACAGGCCAGTGCAGAGGCTCTCCGGGACCTCCAGCAGGGGCTGTGGCTAGACAGGGGCACTCGGGTGGTGTTCATCGACTTCTCAGTCTACAATGCCAACATCAATCTGTTCTGTGTTCTGAGGTGAGCTCCCCTTCCCTACTGCATCCCCCCATCCATGGATCCTGGCTCCTTTCTTCTGTGCTTGAGACCCTTCCCTAAATTTGTACCATATGGTGGTTGGTGGGGGTGGAGAGGAGAGGAGGTGGGAGTAACTGTCCTAGACCAGATCCCCCTAGATGTTCCCCTATCACCACAGACTGGTGGTGGAGTTTCCAGCTACAGGAGGTGCCATCCCATCCTGGCAAATCCGCACAGTTAAGCTGATCCGCTATGTCAGCAACTGGGACTTCTTTATCATTGGCTGTGAGATCGTCTTCTGCATCTTCATCTTCTACTATGTTGTGGAAGAGATCCTGGAGCTCCACATCCACCGGCTTCACTACCTCAGCAGCATCTGGAACATACTGGACCTGGTGGTCATCTTGGTGAGGGATGGATATCTTGGACTTGGGACATACTGGGAGAAGGGGGATCCACCTTTTTTTTTTTTGTTT
>VBSM01003143.1:17103496-17121857 GCA_008086735.1 Cheirogaleus medius
AAAAAAAACCAATAGATTTTTAACAATATAATAGACATTTTGAATTTTACCGGAAATGCTAACTAAAAAGTGTCTTTGTAAGAGCCAGT
Organism: Cheirogaleus medius; assembly: GCA_008086735.1. Lineage (NCBI taxonomy): Eukaryota > Metazoa > Chordata > Mammalia > Primates > Cheirogaleidae > Cheirogaleus > Cheirogaleus medius. The sequence goes on from VBSM01003143.1 coordinate 17,103,586, forward strand.
TTTAAAAGATATTCCCCTCCCTTCCCCCACAGAAGCCAAGTACAAGAAGCTGGAGAAACGATGAAAAACTTGTTTCTGTGGGACAAAGTCTTTTTTAATGTGGAAGAATGTTTTGTAAGACCTGAATCCTGAGACTGATGAATTATCCAAACTCCTCAAAAGGAAACTGTGCTGGTCATCCCAGGAACATCCCAATGTTGCAGTAAACTGGAAGACTGTGGCTACTCCTGAACCTCCTTTGGGGCAGTATCCCTCAGAAACTCACACTTGTAACTCCTTACCTTTTACTTGAATGTTTCATCGTCCATTCAGGACAGAGATGCTCTCAAAGTTCAGGATACACCTGGGCTTGCCAGTAGACTCAAATGAGAGGGCCTATTTTCTCTGGTAGTGGTTGATTACTGCATTATTTTCTTAAGTGGCTGGTTTTTAAGTTACTATGTAAATGTTTTTTTGAATTCATGATACTAATGTATTGTTAACAGAATTCTAAATTAAAAAAGGAAAACAAAACAAACTTGTTCTTTGCAGCTCATCGCCTTGTGAATGCCAGTAATTTACTTTTTTGTAACATTGCAAATAACAGAAAAATCTTAAAATAATTCCAGGCCGAGTCTTCTAGACTGAGCAGAAATAGTAAAAGGAGTGTTTTGATAGCTTGTTGTATGGGATGGGCACCTCTTGTCTCTTTTCTACATGAGTCAGCTATCTGGGGATGGATGACATCTTGACATGTGCTTCCTCTTGGAAATGTGATAAAGACAAAGACAAGATTTGTATATGTGTTGAGTGGGGAGGTAGGGGCTGCCACTCATAAAATAAAACATTTTATAAAATATTTTCCTACTTGTGTCTGTAGGATCAGGGGGCTCCTGCAGACCTGATCATTTTCCTCTCTAACTAAAGATGTCAGAAATTGGGAGATACTGACTGACCAGTCTAGGTTGAAAGACAGGCAGCCTTATCCAGAATAGGGCATTAACAACTAGGAAAGTGCCTGAGGTCCTCCATTACATCTCCAAAAAGAGTTTCTTGTTTCTGTTTCTGTCTTTTCCCACCATCTCTGTTCCAGACCACCATCATTTATCCTCTGGTCCTCTGGTCCTCTGAATTATTATTGTGGTTTCTTCCCATCTTAACTGTCCCTCCAAGTCACCCTTCATACTGCTGCCCGAACAATCCTTTTAAAATGTAAACTAGCCATATTACTCCTACTTAGAATACTTTAGTGACTTCTCATGGCCTCTTTGAAAAAGCTGGACTTTTTAGCATGCACATAAGTCCCCTATTTAAAAATTTTTTTCCAATTTCATTTCCTTTTATTCCTATACTTGCACTATATTTAGCTATCTTCAGCTACCTTAAATTCCCATGGATGAATTTTCTTTTCATAAACTTTTTATTTTAGAATAGATTTAGATTCATAGGAAAGTTGCAAATATAATACATATTTCATAATACATGATTGATACATAATAGATGTACATATTTTGGGGTCACATGATAATTTGATATATTTATATAATGTGTAAAGATCAAATCAGGGTTATTGGGATATCCATTACCTTAAATATTTATCTCTTCTTAATATGCTAGAAACATTTGAATTATTCTATTCTGAAATGTGTAATAGATTAATGTTAACTTAGTCACCCTACTGGTCTATTGAACACTAGGTCTTATTATATCTAACTGTATATTGTACCCATTAATCAACCTCTTTCATCCACTCTCCCTTCCCCCAATCTTTCCTGACTTCTGGTAACCCCCAATCTACTCTATTTTCATGAAACCCACTTTTTTACCTCCCATATGTGAGTGAGAACATGTAATATTTGTCTTTCTATGCTTGGCTTATTTCACTTAAAATAATGACTTACAGTTCTATCCATTTTTATGACAAGATTCCATTCTTTTTTATGGCTGGATAACATTCCATTGTGTATATATATACCACATTTTCTTTATCCATCCATGTAGCTTGATTCCATATTTTGGCTATTGTGAATAGTGCTACAATAAACATGAGAGTACAGATACCTCTCCTATATATTGATTTCCTTTCTTTTGGATATATGCCCAGTAGTGGAATTGCTGGATCATATGGTAGTTCTATGTTTGGTTTTTTGAGGAACCGCCATACAGTTTTCCATAATGGCTGTACTAATTTACATTCCTTACCTGCTGTGTACAAGGGTTCCCCTTTCTCCACATCCTCTCCAGCATCTGTTATTCCCTATTTGATAAGAGCAATTTTAACTAGGGTGAAATGGTATCTCTTGTGGTTTTGATTTGCATTTCCCCTATGATTAGTAATGTTGAGCATTTTTCACATACCTGTTGGCCATTTGTATGTCTTCTTTTGAGAAATGTCTGTTCAGGTCTATTGCCCATTAAACAAACTTTTTTTTTCTTTTAGATAAGGTCTTGCTTGCTCTATCACCCAGGTAGGAGTGCAGTGTCTCGATCATAGCTAACTGCAGCCTTGAACACCTGGGCTCAAGCAATCCTCCTGCCTCAGCCTTCTGAGTAGCTGGTACTACAGGTGTGTGCCACCATGCTCAGCTACTTTTTTTTTTTTGTAGAGATGGGGTCTCATGTTGCCCAGGGTGGCCTCAAACTCCTGACCTCAGGTGATCCTCCTGCCTTAGCCTCCCAAAATGCTGGGATTACAGGTGTGAGCCACTGAGCTCAGCCATTACCCATTTTAAAATTAGATTATTTGTTTTTTTGCTATTGAGTTGTTTGAGCTTCCTGTGTTTTCTGATAATTAATTCCTTGGAGATGGATGGTTTGCAAATATTTTCTCCCATTCTGTGAGTTATCTCTTCACTTTGTTGGTTGTTTCCTTTGCTGGGCAAGAGCTTTTTAATTTGATGTTATTCCACTAGTCTGTTTTTGCTTTTGTTGCCTGTGCTTTTGGAGTAATATATAGAAAATCTTTGCACAGGCCAATGTCCTGGAGTATTTCCCCTATGTTTTCCTCTAACCGTTTCATAGTTTCAGGTCTTAGATTTAAGTCTTTAATCCATTTTCATTTGATTTTTATATATGGTGAGAGATAAGTGTCTAGTTTCATTCTTCTGCTTTTGGTTATCCAGTTTCCCCAGCACCATTTATTGAAGAGAATATTCTTTTCCCATTGTATATTTTTTGGCACCTTTGTCAAAATGCGTTGGCTGTAAATGCATGGTTTTATATCTGAATCCTCTATTCAGTTTCATTGGTCTATGTGTCTGGGTTTTTTTTTTTGTTTGTTTTAACTTTAATTCTATAACAGGTGTATGTGTCTGTTTTTATGCCAGTACCATGCTGATTTGGTTACTATAGCTTTGTAGTATTTTTTAAAGTCTGGTAGTTTGATGTCTTCAGCTTTGTTTTTTTTTTTTTTTTTTTTTTTTTTTTTTTTTTGCTCAGAGTTGCTTTGGTTATTCAGGGTCTTTTGTTGTTCTATATAAATGTTAGGATTGTTTTTTCTATTTTTAAGAAGACTGTCATTGTATTATGGTAGAGATTGCATTGAATCTGTAAACTGCTTTGGATAGCATTGACTGTCGTGTTAATATTTTTTCATTCCATGAGCATGGAATATCTTTCCATTTTTTGTGCCCTCTTCTATTGCTTTCATCACTATTTCATAGTTTTCCTTGTATCATTCACTCTTTGATTAAATTGATTCCTAGGTGTTTTATATTGTTTGTAGCTATCGTAAATGGGATCGCTTTCTTGATTTCTTTTTCAGATTCTTCACTGTTGGTGTATTTAAATGTTACTGATTTTTGTATGTTGGTTTTGTGTCCTGCAACTTTACTGAATTGTTTTTCAGTTCTAACAGTTTTTGGTGGAGTCTTCAGGCTTTTCACTATAGATGAATTTTCATATCTTACTGTTGTTTTCTCTTCTTGGAATTATTACCTGCCCATGTTTGGCAAACTTTTACTCTTTTTCAAGACTTACGTCTTGAGTGCCACTCCTGGGCGATGTTGTATTGCCCAAAGAGTAGAAAAAATGTATATTTACTGTGCCAGAAAGCAGGGGCATCAATATTTATGAGGCAAGGAACTTGGTAGTTCCCAAAAAAAGGCATTGCAGAATTTGTGGGGAAAACCAGAACTTTATAGTTCTTCCTTAAACTTATTTTATGTTTTAGTTAATTTTGAGTTACTTGAATGCCCTTGATGAGTCTTCCCTTCCCCCTAGTTGTCAAGAACTCTCTCCTTTGTTTCTATTTCCTTATGAACTGTTGTCTCCTACCTTTTGCCCTGAATTCTTCAAAAAGGTCAATGTTATGAAAAAGAAAACCAAAAGGGGAGGGGTGTTGTAGGTTAAAAGAGACTAGAGATGAAATTAAGAGCAAGTGTGAAACATGTTTAGATTTTGAATGAAAACAAATTCCAGGTATAAAATCAATTTGGGGGGACAAATGCAGAACTTTAAATATGGATGTAGGCCTGGCGCGGTGGCTCACACCTGTAATCCTAGGACTCTTGGAGGCCGAGGTGGGCGGATTGCTCAAGGTCAGGAGTTCGAAACCAGCCTGAAGAAGAGTGAGACCCATCTCTACTAAAAATAGAAACAAATTAATTGGGCAACTAAAAATACATATAGAAAAAATTAGCCGGGCATGGTGGCACATGCCTGTAGTCCCAGCTACTCGGGAGGCTGAGGCAGAAGATTGCTTGAGCCCAGGAGTTTGAGGTTGATGTGAGCTAGGCTGACGCCACGGCACTCTAGCCTGGGCAACAGAGTGAGAGTCTGTCTCAAAAAAAAAAAAAAAAATTAAATATGGATGTATATTAGGTGTTATTATTGAATTAATGTTAATTTTCTTATGTGTGTTAATGGTATTATGGTTATGTAGGTGGACATCCATAATAGAAGATACATGCTGAGTTATTACTGATGTCTGAAATTTACTTTCAAATGATTCCGTGAGAATAAAAGCCCTTGGGCACCGTCAGAGAAGGAGAGAGCGCAATCAAATTTGGCAATATGCTGACACTTATTGAATGGAGGTGATGACCGTTATTCTTTTAACTTTTTGATAGGTTCAAAACTCCCAAAAAACGTGGATAGAGGGAGTGTGCCTTGCCCATTAGATCGGTATGGTTAGGTTAGGTTAGGGCCTGACATTGCGCGGGGTACTTTCTAGCAGCTCACTAACTTCAATTGCTCTGAAACTTCAAAAATTATACTTGGAATCCTTTTGGTCATTTTCCTTCCTCGCTTCGCCACTCTCCTCCCTTCTTCGTTCTTCTTTGAGGCGCAACCACCTGAGAGAGCCTTCTTTCCCTCGGCGCTCTCCGTAGATAAGTGAACTTTCATTGGCTAGAGTGCGCTGACGTCTTATTGTAGCGCGGTCTCATTTTCCCCGGAAGCGCGCGTCTGGATTCCCAGTTTTAGGTGGTCTTCCCAACGCCGGCTACTCGGAGGAATGGCACAGAAGCCGCTGCGCGTGTGAGTGACTCTGAATCGGATGTCTCCGTGTATGTGTGTGTGTGTGTGTGAGAGAGAGAGAGAGAGCGCGCGCGCGCGCGCGAGAGAGAGAGAGGCGCGAGGCGCGAGGCATTCTGAGAAATGTGTTGTTAGGGGATTTCGTCATTGTGTGAACATCATAGAATGTACTCACACAAAGCTGGATGGTATAGCCTACTAAACACCTAGGCTCTGTGGTATACCTATTACTTCTAGGGTACAGACCTATACAGTATGTTACTGTTAACTGTACTGAGTACTTTAGGCAATTATAACACAATGGTATTTGTGTATCTAAGTATACCTAAACATGGAAAAGGTACAGTAAAAATATAGTATGAAAGATAAAAAATAGTGCACTCTCATAGAACAGTTACCATGAATGGAGCTTGCAGGATTGAAAGTTGCTCTAGGTGAGTCAGTGAATGTTGACTGAATGTGAATGGCTAAGATGTTACTGTACACTGCTGTAGACTTTATAAACACTATACACTTGGGCTACACTAAATTTATAAAAAATTTTTTTCTTCAATATTTTTTCTTTTTATATTAGCTCAAAATATTATGGAAGTACAAATGTTTTTGGTTACATGGATCACTTTTGTTATGTTTGAATCAGGGTTATAAGTGTAGCAAACACTCAGATAGTGTTCATTGTACCAGTTAGGTAGGATTTCACCCATCCTTTCCTTCCTCCTCCCCCTTGATTTATTTCCACTGAGTTTTACTTCCCTCTGTGCGCATGTGTGCCCATAGGTTCCAATTTAATAGTGAGTACATGTGGTGTTTTGTTTTTTCATTCTTTAGATATTTCACTTAGGATAATGATCTCCAGTTCCATCAAAATTGTTGCAGAAGGCCTTAATTCATCCTTTTTCTTCAGTAATAAATTAACCTTAGCTTACTGTGACTTTTTTACTTTGTAAACTTTAAAAATTTTTTAACTTTTAACTCTTTTGCAATAACATTTAGCTTATAACACAAACAATTTGTACAGCTGTATCAAAATATTTTCTTTATATCCTTATTCTATAAGCTTTTTTCTATTAATTTTTTTAAACCTTTTAAACTTTTTTGTTACAAACTAAGACACAAACACACTCATCAGCCTTGGCCTACACAGGATCAGGATCATCATTATCAATGATCTTATCCCATGGGAAGTTTTTCAAGGGTAATAATGTGCATGGAGCAGTCATCTCCTATGATAATGATGCCTTCTTCTGGTATAACTCCTGAAGGCCCTTCTGAGGCTGTTTTACAGCACTTTGAGAGCCTGAGGCAGGAAGATTGCTTGAGCCCAGGAGTTCAAGACCAGCCTGGGCAACACAGTGAGACCCTATCTCTACAAAAAATAAGAAAAATTAACCAGGTATGGTGGCTTGGACCCATAGTGCCAGCTACTCAGGAGGCTGAGGCAGGAGGATCACATGAACTCAGGAGTTTGAGGCTGCAGTGAGTTATGATGCTATGAGTGAGTCACTGCACTCCAGCCTGGGTGAAAGAGACCCTGTTGAAAGAAAGAGAGGGAGACAGACAAAGGAAGAAAGAAAAAAGAAAGGAAGGAAGGAAAGAAAGAAAGGAAAAAAGAAAGAAGGAAAGAAAAATAAAAGAAAGAAAATAAATTATATGAGCAGTGGAAAAATCTTGTAAATCAGAATTAGAAAAACTCAGAAATGAGACAATAGAGCAAGTCAGGTCACCAAGTCATTTTACAACTTGGGGCCAGTCCACCTTATCAACCTCAGCTCTTGCCATATTCTTCCTCCTGCCCTATAACACTTTATGCATACCTCTTATTATAGTCCTTTTCTTATAAATTTATAATGATTAGAGTATCTTCCCTGATTGTAAACTCTTTGAGGCTTGAATTGAGTCTTCCTCCTCTTTGTATGCCTAACATGCCTAGCATAATATACTTGGCATATTGTACTTAACATTTTGTAGGTGTCCAGTACATGTTTATTGAATGAATGACTGACACTCTGTACTAAGATAGTCGCAGTGGAAAGTAGAGGACAGACAAATGTGAAAGATGTTTGGAAAAAGAGATTGACAGAACTTGGTGACTGGATGGGGGAGTTTTGACTCTTGGTGACCAAGTTGGTGATAGACGCACCTACAAAACAGGAATGAGGAGATGCTGGCTCAATTGTGGAGGAAATGATAAGTTAAATTTTAGATATGGCAAGTTGGAGGTGTTGGTGAGACCTTCAGGTGAAGCTGCCTAGTGGTTTACATGCACTGAACCTTGGAAGGTAACTGCAGAGAGGCTGGATCATGAATCTGAAGATGATCATGATCATCTTAATCTGAAAGGCTAGTATATACCGAAGCTGGCAGGCCCATTTGTGTTTCTGAATTGCCATAACATTTTTTTTTTTTTTTTGAGACAAAGTCTCACTTTGTTGTCCAGGTTAGAGTGAGTGCCGTGGCGTCAGCCTAGCTCACAGCAACCTCAATCTCCTGGGCTCAAGCAATCCTACTGCCTCAGCCTCCTGAGTAGCTGGGACTACAGGCACACACCACCATGCCTGGCTAATTTTTTGTATATATATATTTTTAGTTGGTCAATTAATTTCTTTCTATTTTTAGTAGAGACGGGGTCTTGCTCTTGCTCAGGCTGGTTTCAAACACCTGACCTTGAGCAATATGCCCGCCTCGGCCTCCCAGAGTGCTAGGATTACAGGTGTGAGCCACTGCGCCCAGCCTGAATTGCCATAACATTTATCTCTTGTTTGCAGCTTGGCTTGTGGAGATGTTGAAGGAAAGTTTGATGTTTTATTCAATAGAGTTCAAGCAATTCAGAAGAAAAGTGGAAACTTTGATGTAAGATGTTTCTTTTTCTGAACTTAATTTTACCATTATAGTCAAACATGCTAAAGTAAAGTTTGGGCTTCTTTATTAATTTCTTGATTGGACACATATTCTCCATTTTTCGTTAGACTGAGTTCCTTTTAGGGGCATAAGAGCTCAGGTGTGGAGTGGTGAGGGGAGGGAGGAGGAAGAGAGACCTATTTACTATAGACCTTTTTATGCTTTTTGAATTTGAACCTTGTTACTTTATTACTGTACAAAAAACTGAGAACAGACTAGCAAAACTTCCGTGGGTGATTCTGGCCCATGGATTTGGGAAGCACAGATCTATTTTATGTGTCAGATAACATATGTGCAAATGCTTCACAATCTGAAGAGCCCTATATAAATGTTATGTACAGTTGCCAAATATACTGTAAACTCTTAGAGTACAGTAGAGTATTTTAGGTGTGAGGATAATTTGTTCATTGGGTTAAAGATTGAGTAAAAACAAAATATGCCCTCTATATCTCAGGATATTTCATACTTTAAGATTTGTATTTTACAGAGGGATTTTTTTTTTTTTCTTTTTAGTAGAGATGAGGTCACTCTCTTGCTCAGGCTGGTCTCGAAATCCTGAGCTCAAGTGATCCCCCCACCTCGGCCTCCCAGAGTGCTGGGATTACAGGCATGAGCCACCACACCCGGCCTAACAGAGGGATTCTTTAAAGGTCCATTTCTCTATCAATGTATACTCCAAGGAAAGAGGATGGTGGAGAGAGCCATGGACTGGCAGGGTGGGTCTAGGAATACTTGAGGAACATTCAAACTCTGACTTCTTTTGAAAGTTCAGTTCCCTGACTCCCTCTTGCCCATCTGCAAGTTGAATTTGACAGCTAGTGAGCCAAAATTTAATAATTCATAGAATCAGTAACTATTATAATTGCTGCTAAAGAATTTGTGTATTGAAATTTGCAAACTGATTAAGAATAAAAATCTGTTTCGCTCTGTAATTATAGAGGGAAAAAAGAATAAAAATTTGGTTTGAGGCCATTAAGTAGTATAATTAGTTGAATGTTGCTATCAAGTGTGTACTGTTTGATATTAAAAAATCTCATATATCTGTTTAAAAAACTCATTTTAGCTGCTGTTATGTGTCGGAAATTTCTTTGGCTCCACTTCAGATGCTGAATGGGAGGAATATAAGACTGGCGTCAAGAAAGGTATAGAAATTATTTTTATTTAATGTGATTCCTAATAAAATTTCAAGGGCTGTAGTTCTTGCTGAGTTGTTTTTCACATATTGGTTCTTTAAGAATTTCCCTTTTGAGCTCTGCGTTGATCTGGAATGTCTATACGTAATCTATGTGTTTGCATTTTGAATTTGGCTTAGTTTAATTCTAGAAAAATAATGTTCTTCTAGGTTGGCAGGAACTGAATAAATACAACTACATGTCCTTTCTTTTTTCCAGTTTTAGGGTATTTTATTAAGCTTTTTAGAGTCTGGTTTTCTCATTATACATGGACCAACCTCTTTAAGATTATACTTCATCGGCCTAGTGATACCACTTGCTAGTCAAACCACAAGGTTGGTTGCAGTATATCCTTAGCGGTGAGAAGGTTCCACATTTAGGATTGCTATGGGGGGAATGTGAATGCATAGACTCCTTAATTTTGCTATGAGTATTTTTTCTATGGGGAAGCATTTCTCAAGTTCTAAGGCACATCTGGTAACTGTATGGTGTCATGTCTGTTTCCCTCACTAGCTCCTATTCAGACATATGTGCTTGGTGCCAATAACCAGGAAACAGTTAAATATTTCCAAGATGCTGATGGATGTGAGTTAGCTGAAAACATTACTTACCTGGGTAAGTTGATATTTTTTGTGTTTGTAATGAAGATAATATAGTCTTCTCAGGAATTAGTCTGCCAAGAAATTTTGGGTTGGGATTCTCTGCCATTACTACCTAAGAGAATGAGGGTTGGATGGTTCTTTCCCAAAGTCTGTGTCTATGTCCTTAGGACAATGGCATTTTTCGTTTATTGTCTCCCTCACCTCTCCCCAATCTCGTTGTGTTCCCACAACCCAACACATACTTTTTTAGCCAATTAGAGGGATAAACTCTTTTGTCTACAGTGTATGGAGTACTTAAGATATAAATTATGTTCAAATGAAGGAAATTCCATATATGTGGCCTTCCCATATAACCTTGATAGATTTATAAAGCTTACTTGTTAGTTAGGCTCCCAACTAGTTATCACTCTAGGTTTCACTCTAAGGTTTGGCAACTCGAATTTTTAGTGCTGATCCTTTGGGTTTTTTACTGTCTTTGTCCTTTTTCTACTTCCAAGTCCACTCTTCAAGTCCAGGTTAGAGTTGTTTCCTCCACAACCCACTGTGCTGCTTTTAGTAGTTCTTTCAATGTCTGACTGTTTTCAAAAGCCCTGTCAAATTTTTTGTTTTCCCCACACCTGCTGTCATTCTACTGACTCTTGGATCATTCAACTCATTTTTTTTCTAAAATGACTACATTGCATTTTACATTTCCTGTTTGTTGGTCTCATTTCCCTAGAAAGCTTCTACATTCCCTTGCTGTAAATACCCTCCTTCTCCCTCCCACCATAGTCCATCTTGGCCTTTAGTCTTTATATCTGGCTGTGGCCCTCATGTTAGCAATCTCATCTTGCTTCAATCATATGGGGCTCCTTTAAGGAAAAAATTAAGGAAAGGATTTTTACTTGTTTGTTGTTTTTAACCACAGTTGTGAGATATGCACTTTGAAATTCTGTTGTTGTAGATCTTAAACATGGGCCTGACTTATGGCAAATCTTGGTGTAGTTTTTACATTTAGACTGAGTACTACTATAGATATTTGGCAGCCATTTTACTATATGAATTTTGTGCCAGGAGTGGAAAGAGCAGCCGAAGTACTTGGGTTGTTTTTGTGAAATAGATTTTTTGGCTACAGTAGAAGGAGCGAGCAATGAACTTGATGGAGAACATGTGTTAGTGAGCTTGAAGTGCTTATAGAACATCCAACATGTAATTGGAAGTGATAGTTCTTTCTAGAGTATCAATATTGAAGAGTATAGGCTTTGGGGAGTTGGTCCCATGAGGATGAAAAATAAAGCTGAGAAGAGGATCAAATTGTTAAGGAAGAAATATAATGAGAAGGAAAGCAGGTAGATGATCATACCTTGGGAGGGGTATATTTTCATTTAGGGGTTGGGCAAAGAGAGGCGAAAGCACTTAGAGGACTGTTTAGAGAGGTAAAAATATTGTCAAGTTTGTAGAATCTAAATGAAGAGAGAATAGTTTCGGGAGAGGATGCCATTGGCAATTATAGGGTGATCGGTGACCTTTAACAGAGTGATGGGAGAAGTAAACTAGATTGCAGTGGCTTAAGGAACTAATAAGAGGTAAAGCATTTAGAGAGCCAGGACTACTCTTTAGAAATTTGAAACTAAAGAAGAGGAAGTTTCTTAGTATATGTGTTCATTTTGAATGGTGATGACTGAGCATGTTTTTTCTGAACAGAAAAAGCCATTTGAGAAGAGGAGATTCAATAGATGAAAGGGAGGTGAAATTGTTGGAGCAAGAACTCGAAGGCAATAGGAGAGAATGCAATCAAGGCCACAAGCCAGGAATAACTCTGGAAAAGAGTAGAGTCTCTAATTTTTCCCAAGAAGTTGCTCTTTCCAAATGTTTTCCGTCTCTTAGAAGTTGCTGCCTGCCTGAAGAGTACATCTTTTCTAGACTGTAGTTTACTCAGAACTGCAGTTATTTTTTCTTCTCATTGCCTCTTCCTGTGTCTAGGTGTCTGGGTTTCTTTTAGTCTATGTAGAATCTTCTCTAGAAAGCCTTTTTCTTAATCTTTTGCTTCCCAACTTTTTTCAGTAATATTTGTAAGGCACCTAGAATGAGCAGTACAGGGAAGTTTACTGTCCTTCAGGCATGCAGAATGGCAGGGATGTAGGAGAGTCATGGCATGGGGTGATTCATCACCATATCGATGGCATTTTGTTCTGCAGCTTTGACTAAAACTTGTTTATTTTTCTTTGAACCCAGGTCGTAAAGGTATCTTCACTGGAAGCTCAGGGCTGCAGATTGTATACCTCAGTGGGACAGAGTCCTTAAATGAGCCAGTCCCAGGTTACAGTTTTCGTCTCAAGGATGTGTCTTCCCTGAGAACAATGCTGTGTTCAACCTCCCAGTTTAAGGGTGTTGATATTTTGCTCACATCCCCGTGGCCCAAGTATGTGGGGAACTTTGGGAATTCTTCTGTGAGTAGTGCTTGTTCAGCTGGAATGTCTAAAAGCAAATTGCAGTATTTTAAGTTGGGTTGTTTTTTTGTTTTGCTCTTTATATTGAATATTTTAGCTCTTGGTATGTTTCACTAGAAATCTTTCGTGAATTTATTTCAGGATTCTAAACACTATATCAACTGACCAAAGCAGAAGTTGATCTTATAGAAGTGTGATTCACAGAGCTTGTTGAAATCTTAGTTATAAGTGAATGGGGTTTTTTTTTTTTTTTTTTTGATACAGAGTGTCTGTTGCCCAGGCTAGAGTGCTGTGACGTCAGCCTAGCTCACAGCAACCTCAAACTCCTGGGCTCAAGCAATCCTACTGCCTCAGCCTCCCGAGTAGCTGGAACTACAGGCATATGCCACCATGCCCGGCTAGGTTTTTTAAATTATATTCTCTGTTTCTAGTGTCCTCTCAAACCTCCTTTTGATATGTTTTGAGGGTTCACTAATTTTCAGTGAAAAGATTGACGGCTAATGGCAGTTCTGCAGTTGTATTTTCTCTCTTCCATTCCAGATTACTACTTATTGGCTATCAGACTATTTTTTAAAATTGAATCATTATGGAACAGAGGCTAGTGATCTCAATATCTAAAGATGGGAAACAAGGTGTTGAAAACTAAGTATTTCTCTAATGGGAACACTTTAATGTTAGGATGCATTGGAGCACACCATTGCATTTGATTTTAGTATTTTTATAAGTAATCTTCAAGAAAATGTGCACCAGAAGTGACAGCTATCATGGGGAGTGAAATATTACATTGGTGGGAATAAGCCTAAGGAAGATCTTGAAAAGGTTGTGTGTGAGGGCAGAAAGCATCAGCTGAACATAAGTGAAGGGTAGTGTAAGAATGCATTTGGGGACAAATCTACAAGAATGGATTCAGAATTATCAGTGATGATCCACAAGAGGGCCCTGTAGACCATGCCCTGCCCACTTCAGCACCATGTGTCTATGACCAAAAAAGGCCAAGAAGATATCAGGCATTGTCAGGGAGGTTGTTGAAAGGAAAAGGGTCAATATTCTCTTCCCCTTTCACAAACCCATGGTTATTCTTCACCTGGAAAACAAGGGCTAGTGCTGGTTGCAGCACACGGATATAGCAAAGCTAGGGAAGCTCAGCGAAGGGGTGTTAAAGTGATGATGGAAGGGAGAAGGACACATGTGATGCTCTGTGAGAAAGGATGAGAAAATGCCCCTTCATTTTGGGGGGAGATGAAAAAGAATTCTGATCAAAGTTTATAAATAATTGTGCAAGATATTTATGGGGGAGAAAAGTATAGTTTACCAGTCCCTAAAATACTGTGACTAACCTCAAGGTAATTCCCTACCCTTCAGCAGAACCTGAAGGAGACAAGTATAAGACAAAAGGAAGTTCCTGCTTTACTTAGTGGAACATAAACTTTGGTAATTTTTTTGTTTCCAGCTAATACTTTCTCAGACTAGAGTGTATAAATAATGTTATGGATGAGAGATCACATAATTGGTTGTTAACGGAAGCTAAAGATGTTCTGAGAACATTTGTTCTGAGAACTTTTGACAAACTGTTTGTTACTTTAAAACTTTGTAACAAGGTTGTGGTTGTGCCCTTCCACGAACTGCCACTTCCTTGACTGAAGCAAAATAAAGGAATACTTGCTTATGTGATGAGGACCTTGAATATTCCCTACCAAATATTCTATGGGTCCTAGGGACCCCGAAGACTAGATTTTATTTTTTATTTTCTGCCTTGACTATGACTATCTGCATTGTCAGAACTGCAAGTGCATTACAAAGCAAACTAGAAGCACAGTTTGTGGGCTCCAGAGAGAGTGCTTACTTTCTAAAAGAGGTTTCCGTAATCCATGTTTTGAGTATTGATATGGAGGCATTACCTTACCTTTTAACCTCTGGCTACCAACAATTATACCTATTTCTGCATTCATAATAGTCCAGTTCCCTTATTTGTTTGATTAACCTGTGATTGCTGTAAGTATGAAATTCACTGTGCAAATCTTTCTGCCCACATTTATGTCCACATATAAATTTCAAAGTGTGTTGTTATTTCTTTGTGTTTCTTGATTACTCTTGGGTCTGTATGGATGACTGAGTTTCTATTTATTAGGGAGAAGTGGATACCAAAAAATGTGGCTCTGCTTTGATCTCCACTCTTGCCACAGGCTTGAAACCAAGATATCATTTTGCTGCTTTGGAAAAGACCTATTATGAGAGGCTTCCATATCGGTGAGCAGTATTTCATTCTCTTTGGCTTTTTGAAGAATTTGCTTTGGGTCTTCCATGTAAACGTTCCTTGTTCATTTTTAGCCATATAATATCTTGGTTCTATTAATATTTGGTTACACAGACAATGAAATGAGTGGCTCTCCAGTCATTCAACTTCTCTGAATTTGTTCCCTAATTTGAAATATAAGGGATTGGACTATAAGTTTCTTTAAAGGTTTGAGGGTCTGAGGTAACAATACTATTTAACCATTATAGCTCTTTGTAGCACATTAGGTCCTGTTAGGTCCTGCTTTGATCAGGTCAAACTAGTACTATATGTCTTAGCAACTCAGTTCTCAGTATAATCAAGTTAACTCTTACTTATCTTAACTGATAAAGGATATGGATAATCCCTTTATCCCTAGTTTACCCTAAAAGGGTAACTTTTTCATTTTTTTTAAACAAAAGTAATATGTGTGCTTGTTGCCAGCTGAAAAAATATAAGTGAGCAAAAAGAAGAAAATAATTGGCCTCCCCCCATAATCCCACAGCTTGATATATAATCATAGGTAATAAAGGTTTTTCTGTTAAATTTCCATTGCAGAAAAATCTCTTATTCTCTAGAAACAGAGGTTATAGGAGCATGCCACTCAAAACCTGTACAACTTTTAAGAATCTGAATACACAGTTCTTCATAGAACATATACAAATGACCAATAGGCACATGAAAAGATCCTTATATCATTAGCCATTAGGGTAATACAAATCAAAATCACAATGAGATACCACTTCACACCCACTATGATGGTTATAATCAAGAAGGCAAATATGTAATAGCAAGTGTTGGCAAGGATGGGGAGGAATTGGAACCCTCGTACATTACTGGTGGGAATGTAAAATGGTGCAGCCACTTTGGAAGACTATATGGCAGTTTCTGAAAAGGTTAAACATAGGAGTTACCATATGACCCAGCAATTCCACTCTTGTTCCAAGAGAAATAAAAACATAAGTTCACACAAAAATTTGTACACAAATGATCATAAAAGCATTATTCATAATAGCTTAAAAGTGGAAACAACCCATCACTTGTTGGATAGATAAATAAAAAGTGGTATATACATATGATGGAATGTTATTTGGCAAGAAAAAGAAATAAAGTATTGATATGTGCAACAACATGGTTGAACCTTGAAAACACTATACTGAGTGAAAGAAGGCAGACACAAAAGACCACATATTATAGAATTCCATTTATATGAAATGTCCAGAATAGGCAAGTGCATAGAGAGAGAAAGTAGATTAGTGGTAGCCTAGGGCTAGTTGGAGGGAAGTAGGGAGTGACTGCTACTAGGTATAAGGTTTCTTTTTGGAGTGATGAAAATGTTCTAAAATTAGACTGTGGTGGTAGTTGCACAGCTCTGTGAATATATTAAAAACTATTGAATTTTACATGTAAAATGGATGAATTCAATCATTTTTATTTTAAAATAAACAAGGCAAATGTCTTCACAACGTTTTTATCTGTACTTGTGGTTTCTCTGCAGTATTAATTTTCTATTGCTGCTGTAACAAATTACCACAAACTTTATCTTCTAGAGGCCAGCTACATTCCTTGGCTCATGTGCCCTTGCTCCATCTTAAAGCCAGCAACTGGTTTGAATCCTTACACCTCTGACCTTCTGATTCACTTTTCCCTCTGACTCTCTTCTGCTCCCCCTCCCATTTTTATGGACTCTTGTGATTGTGTGGGGTCTACCCAGGTAATTCAGGATCATCTCCCTCTCTTAAGGTCAGCCAGTTAGCAACTGATTAGCTGATTAATTCCATCTGCCACTTTAATTCCCTCTTTGCTGTGTAAGATAACAAATTCACAGATTAGGGGATTATGACATGGGAGTGGGTGGGGGGATTATTTTGCCTCTCACACCCGGGTAGCATAATAGTAGAGAGTGTTAGTAGTTCTTGAGGCCACTGCACTAGTCACTACTTGCGTTAAAGAAAGACACTTCTGCAAGATATTCGGCTGTTTTTTTTTCTTAATGTCTTCATATATTATTAAAGTTTCTATTGTGAGAAAACTTGTTTCAATCATTGTTTAAAATTGTCAAAAATTGCATATGAGCCAGCATGACTTTCACCTAATACTGACATCAGTCCCCTATTTGCCAAGTATGAATGTGCCTGTTCTCTTTAAAGAAACAGATTGTAGCTGAACAGACTATATTTTTACATTTTCCTTTCAATCGTGTGAATATAAAATATATATTTATATAAAATGGTCTTGTACTAGATTTTTTAGATTTTTTTTTTGAGATGGGTCTTGCTGTGTTGCCCAGGCTAGAGTGCAATGGCTGTTCACAGGTGTGATCCCACTACTGATCAGCACAGGAGTTTTGACCTGCTTGTTTCCAACCTAGGCTGGTTCACCCCTCTTTAGGCAACTGGTGGTCCCCTGCTCCCAGGAGGTCACCATGTTGATGTAAAACTTATTGCAGACACCCAATCGCATAGCACATTACAGCCCAGAACTCCTGGGCTCCAGTGATCCTCCTGCCTCATCCTCCTGATAGCTGGGACTACAGGCATGCACCACCATGCCCGGCTGTACTAGATTTTTTAAAAATAAAATATGTTGTGACAGATTCAGAAAATTTCTGTAGCATGAGAAAAATAAAGAACTTTAAGGATTGGCATCTGTATTTATTATTGGTCAACTCACTAAAAATAATATATATATAATATCAAAACTTTACTTTTAATTTCAAATAATAGTTGCTCAGTGTAGAATGGTTTTAAAACACAGAAACACTCTAAGTAGCTTGGTATATATAGTTTCCATATTTTTTCTATGATATAGACACTCATGTATTTTTATATTTTTCCTATAAAAATGAAATATTACTATTAGAGGCATGTTTTTTCCACTTAGATTACATTTCTTTTTAGTTTTCATTATTTTAGCTTTTTATTACACAAAAGAGAATACTAAAATGTACCCATCACCTAGCTTCCGCAATTATCAACATTTTGCCAATTTTACAATTCTTTTAAAACCAAAAGTTGGAGTTTTGATGCTTTTCAGAGACATGATCTCATCTTTCTAACAATAGTCCTGTGAGTTAGGGGTTTGTTACCTTACTAGATGGATAGGTAACTTACCTGAAATCATGTGACTTGTGGTGATGGACTCAGGACCCCTGTTCTTTTCATGGCCCCATGGAGTCTACATATTTCATAATTGCAAATCAAAAGTAAAAGTGTTGGTAACTTGTTTTCTCTCAAATATGTTCTAGAAACCACATTGTCCTACAGGAAAATGCACAGCATGCCACTCGGTTCATAGCTCTGGCAAATGTTGGAAATCCAGAAAAGAAAAAGGTAAAAATTTGAGTATTTGGTGATAGTTAATGTTCATTGTCTTTTTTTTTTTGAGACACAGTCTCACTCTGTTGCCCGTGCTAGAGTGCCATGGCATCAGCCTAGCTCACAGC
>VBSM01003143.1:17121957-17135948 GCA_008086735.1 Cheirogaleus medius
CTCAGGCTGGTTTCGAACTCCTGACCTTGAGCGATCTGCCTGCCTCAGCCTCCAAGAGAGCTAGGATTACAGGCGTGAGCCACCACGCCCGGCCTTCATTGTCTTCTTGATAAGTGTTTCCTTTGCCCAGTTTAGCATTCGGGTCTTCTCTTCTCCCCAGATGCAAGTTCCCAGCAGCTTTAGTGACTTCTTTGTAAAGATTTGGTAATGAAAGCTTAGGTTTTCTTGGGGTCTTTTGCGGGAGATTTTAGAGAAGGATTTGGGAAAATAGGCCCAGTGAAATAAACGCAAAACATCAAATGAACAGTGTTCCTTTCCTCCCACATCCACATGGTTGTCTCTATAGGTATTTGTGAGTTTGCCCTCAGACAGTACTCTCACTTGCTTCTATTAGCAACTTCATTTAGCAGAAATAATAAAATTCTCCCAAGGATTTATCTAAGCCCACCTTGGCTGTTAGAAATAGTAATGACACCTGGAATCTATCTTTGTATTGGGAAACAGTGCAAGTGATGAAAGAGAATATACCAGAAAAGCAGGTTGTTTTCCTGCTTCCCTGAGAGCATTTCTGATTTCCTAAGGCTAACCTGTTGTGGATTGAGACAGCTAAAATCAGAACAGTCAGTCAAGTGGGGAAATAGGCAGATAAATAATCTGAAGATTATTCCACTATAACATGCCATAGACAATGTGCATACAAGATAGGCAAGTGCATATTATGTTTTTTCCATAATATTTTAAGCTTTTAAGCCCAATTCTTTCTTAGCAAGTTTAGATTTGTAATTTTTTTATTGTTCTTTCAAACTGAATAGCACTTTGAGAGTATTTTCAGTGTATCACTTTGCTCTTAGGGATGTATTAGCTGCAGCCATTAGGAACTCATACTTCAGTCAAAGAGTGTGCACATTTTAAAATTTGGCAAGCATTATTAAATTCATCTCAAAATTTTGTTCCAGTTTATACCAGCAGTGTCTGGTTTTTTTCTCTCCACATTCTCATTGGATAGCATCAAATTTTTATTAAAATTCTTGCCATTCTCATAGATGAAGGTGGTATATCATTATTACCTAATTGTATTTCCCTGAGGATATGCAAGTTAGCCATCTATTCATATCCTATCTAAAGTTTTCAATATCTGTGCCATTAGTCCAAGATTCTAAATATTTATATGAATATTCACTTCTTTGCTACTGGTTCCTAAGAAAATTTTTCAGCATGTATAGCAGAATTTGTATAATATCAGAGAGGCAAACCCAAAGTTGTCCAATTGTGTTTTTCAGTAGGAAAAAAGTATAGCAATGCCATGATTTTATTGACAAAGTACACAAAGATAAAGGACTCAGAGACAGAAGTACTTTGTCTTCAAGGGTTACAGAGAAAGTCCTGCTTGGCCCTGTGATGACTGGCACTATTTCCTTATCTGAATGAGAACCCCTGATTTGTGTAAGGGCTGGGGGTTTGATTTGTTGATCATTACTTCATCAGTCCTTTGTTAGCCCCTGCATAGACCACTGAATTGACACTGTGGCCTGAAGTCCACATGTGGCCCTCCAGATTCCCAAGTGCAGCCCCTCGACTGAATCTAAACTTCATAGAACAAGTCCCTTTATTAAAATAATTTATTCTGTAAAATTTAGATTCAGTCAAAAGGCCACACTCAACGATCCAGAAGACCACACGTGGCCCCAAGGCTGCAGGTTCCCCATCCTGGCTGAGTTTCAGATGCTTTCTATGAAATCTTCACAGTAAAATAGGTTGATTACATTTGGTTAAACTGTATTTTCCCTAATGTTGTTATGTTCTTTTTCCTAAAGTATCTTTATGCCTTCAGTATTGTTCCCATGAAACTAATGGATGCAGCAGAACTGGTAAAACAGCCTCCAGATGTCACTGAAAACCCTTACAGAAAATCTGGGCAAGAAGCCTCCATAGGAAAGCAAACTCCTGCCCTTGAGGTATGTTCTGACTGAGGGGTGGTATTTTCTGGGCAGGATTGCCCATTATAGGTATATTTTTCTTGGTTAATTTAGTACAAAAGACAAGTTTAATCCTTAGAATCTAAACCTTTTTTTCCTTGGGAAATCATGGTGTTGTTTAGAAAGTCTTAGTAGATTTTAACTAAGCTCAGTGTTTTCTATTGTAGTTGGCCCTTAACAGTTTCAAATGTTAAGTCTTTTTTGTCTAAACTTGATGCAGATGTTAGGATTATAGTTTCATATGTAAAGTCTTTCCTTTTCCAAAGTTGATTATCTATTAGCTCTTTAGGCAGGGATATAGCTGCTTGGTAGCAATGTAATTTGTGATTTTGTAATAATTGGTAGTAGGTAAATAAGAATCACTCTGAAGAAATTTTCTTAATAGCGGACTTTTCTGAAATTTTTTTCCACACTAAAGCAAAGAATGCCAAGTTCCATTATTATTATGCATGGTCTGCTTTGTCAGACTCTTCTTTCTTTATGAGGAGCCTTCTCATCTCTTTAATTAAAGCGGAATTAGCCTGGTTTGACCTGTGAAATTGTGGGACTACACTATGTCCCTATTAAGAGAGAAAGCAAAAGGAATTTGGTTGAGTTTATCTTCTGTTTTAGGCAAGAATTGCTCTATAACTTGCATTTTAACTTGTTTTTCCAAAGAGATGAATTTGGTGGTAGCTTGGGCGAGTATTGATTTGTATGACTGAGAGTCTAGGCATCAGGATTGGGAAGATAATTTTGCATCCCTAGAATAGGCAGAAAGGGCTGAGAGGAAAGATAGAAATGAGGTGGCAGGAATGTTCCCTTGTATGTGAATGGTTGACTACTTGTCTAAAGGTTAGTTGAATAATATCTATCCTTCTGCCTTTGGCCAATCCAGGAAGAATCAGCCTGTCAGTTTTTCTTTGATTTAAATGAAAAGCAAGGAAGGAAGCGTCCATCCACAGGTAGAGACAGCAAATCTTCTCCGCACCCAAAGCAGCCTCGCAAACCTCGTGAGTACTTTGGTTCTAGAGGTCTCCTGTGTGAACAGTAACTGTTATTTTGAGTTTTGTTTGGAAAGCAGCATTTCTAAGAGAATCTATTCTGGCAGGGGAGAATGATCTTGATCATTAGGACCAATAGTGAGTAAAAATAAAATAATATAAAGATAGCCTGACTGTGAGACTGTTTGAGGCTCTTCCTGTAAGAACTATGGAAAGAAAAAGCCCGTTTCCTTTTTTTCTATAAAACATGCTGAGTTAAAGAGCATACAAAACCAATGTAGCTTCATAAAATAGTAGGATAATTGAACTGAGAGGAAAGTCTTTAAGGCTATTTCATTGAGGTTCTCTTTCTCCACCCCCTTGTTTCAAAGAAGAAGCTGACCTTGGGAAGGTAAACTATTTTCCAGGGTCATGTGGCTAGTTAATGGCATAGCTGGGACTAGAATCAGGGCTCCTGACATCCAGTTCAGTGTTCTTTTATTGTAGTGTATTGCCAGTTATGTGCTACTTTAGTCAATATGTGATTATCCACTTGTGAGTCTCCTACTTGTGGATTGGTTACAAATTCAGAACTTTTCAAATGGAGGTTAATTTGATTGAAAATGGTGATGGAGGTCATAGTTAGGAGCACAACAGGCCCAACCCATTGTGGCACTGCTGTACCAGTCTCTATAGGATATAAAGATCAGACGGGGCTGCTTCTACAGGGTGCTTATATGCTGTAGTGCTTGGACCATAGTAACACTTGGCTTTCTTCTGCATGAAGCTCAGCCTCCAGGACCCTGCTGGTTTTGCCTTGCCAGCCCTGAAGTGGAAAAGCATTTGGTGGTCAACATTGGCACACACGTGAGTTACTTCTATGGACCATTTACAGAGAAGGAGATGCCTATTTGTTTTTTATTAACTTTATTGAGGAATAATTTGCATATAACATTTACCAATTTTAAATACATGATTCAATGACTTTTAGTAAGCTTACTGAGTTGTACAACCATTGCATAGTAGTTTTAGAACATGTCTGTCACTCTAATAAGATCCCTTATGCCCATTTACAGTTAATCCCTTGTTCCCACCCTCAACCCCAGGCAGCAATTAGTCTACTTAATGTCTCCATAGATTTGCCTTCTCTGGACATTTCTTATAAATAGAGTCATACAATATGTGGTCTTTTGTGTCTGCTTCTTTTACTTAGCAAGGTATTCTTGAGGTTCATCCATGTTGTGGCATGTATCAGTATTTCATTCTTTTTTATTACCATATAGTGTTCCATTATATGGATATACCACATTTTGTCTATACCCATTCATCAGTTGATGTATATTTTGGTTGTTTGCACTTTATGGCTATTAGGAATAATGCTGCTATGAATTGCATGCGAGTCTTTGTCTGGACATATGTTTTCATTTCTTTTGGATAGATACCTAGGAGTGGAATTAATAGGTCATGTGGTAAATTTATGTTTAACTTTTTAGGAAACTGCCAAACTATTTTCCAGAATACCTGTACTATCTTATATTCCCACCAGCAATGTATGAGGATTTCTGCTTTTCCACAACCTCATCAACATTTGTTATTGTCTGTCTTTTTGATTATAGCAATAGCCAGTTTGACAAGATAGCTCCCTCTTTTACTCGCTGTCTCACAAATAGGTATGGTTCTCCTGGGGTGATGCTTTCATATAATTCTTGAACACTCTGTATTTGGAGTCCATACTAGAGAATGATGAGTTGCTTTTGATAATTATTTAAAACAGGGATTTTCTTCATCCTAAAAAGGAAGTCTTATGTTGCTATGTACCCATATTGGGTTAAAAATGTTGATATTCTTTTTATAACTTCAGATTCAGAAAGTTGAGCTTATTAATTTTTATTTAGAATTATGTAATGCTGGGAACTGATTCACACTACTAGTCATGTCAAAGACTAAAGTGATAAGTTCTCAGTTTTGCCTAGTAGCAGAGTATGTAACGTCTTAATGACAGGAATACCCATATCCACATTCCTGGTGTGAGTATCTCAGAACCCAAGATGATGATTATAAGGTTGCCTGGTAAGCACTGAGTCAGACTATGAGAACTGGATGGTCTTGATTGAGTATGATGTTACTCAGGCTGTGGAAAGCCCTGATGACTGTATGTCTTACAGGAAAGTCATTCTATTTCCCATTTCCCTACATACTTTTGCTTGGGCAGTGCTCCATTTGACGTTAAATAGTACCATTCTTTGACCCTCATTTCTCTGGGTTCCCTATAGACCATTATCCTCCTTTTTCATTCATTTAGAATGAAGATAACTTAAGTTTCAGCACTCTAGTCACCCATGGCTAGAATTAGATGTTCCCCAAGGCTTCTGAGGGAAATATTTATAAACAGGTTTTACAGTAGTTTGACTGTGTTCCAAAAAGTTCACGTGTTGGAAACTTACTCCGCAATGCAACAGTGTTTGGAGATGGGCCTAATAAGAGGTGATGAGCTCATGAAGACTCTGCCCTCATGAATGGATTAATGTTATCATCACGAGAGTGGGTTAGTTATCTTAAGAGTGGCTCGGTAATAAAAGCAAGTTTGGCCCCCTCTTGCTCTGGCCCCCTCTTGCCCTCTGCCATGGGAGGATGCAGCACAAAGGCCACCACCAGATGCCAGTGCCATGCTCTTAGACTTCCCAGACTCCAGAACCATAAGCCAAATAAATTAATGTTCATTATAAATTACCTAGTCTGTGGTATTCTTTTACAGCAACACAAGACAAACTAAGACAATTTCTTCATGTGTAGTGCTTCTGTAGATAGATGCTTTCATCCATTTTTCACTGATTTGTTCTAATTTTGGTTTCTGAAGTGACCTTTTCCTGAACTTATCCTAACAATCTGAGGATCCCCGCCACCTTTTTTTTTTTTTTTTTTGAGACAAGGTCTCACTCTGTCTGGTAGAAACCTCTTGGGAACCTGTATTGGCCTTTGAGTTTTTGGGGAGAAGGGTTTGGGATACCCTCTCTGACACCATTTTTTTAAATCATCTTTTATTACATTTTTTCCCTGACTTTTTCTGCCTTTGCTGTGCCTTCCTCAATGGATGTACATAGAACTATGCTTATGGCCCATAGCCACAGATTGGTAAAAAGGGGGAAGGACTACTAAGAGTCTAAAATAACTATCGCAAGATCCATGCATTTTACTTATGGGAGAAAAATTCATTCAGGTCCTGTTACATGTTGTTAGGTTTGAAGTATAGAACAGATGAAAGGGTAAGAGTTTGAAAGAGAGGGAGGAGATTGGATAAGTAGTGAAAGTATTCACAAAAACTTTAAGCATTGCATTGGAAGTGGGGGGAGCTATTTAGTCTAGACTTCAATAGACTTCAATAGCCAAAGAATGCACATCCCAATATAAAAGCTGATGTTAATGGCAGTGACACTCTGACATAAAGAAAAGGCTAGAAGACTCAGGCTTCTAGAGTAACCTTTTAAAACAAGTAAAATAAAAAATGGTTATTGTAAAAATCTAAAAAATATTTTAGTACCTATGAGGTTTTGATGAACATTAGTCATCTGGGAAATTAACTTTGTCGATGTGCTCAGGCCTCTCTGCCAAATAAATCAAGGATGATCATACTTTAGTTTGTCTCTAATACTTATCCTGCCATTCTATTGGACTTTCCCATTGTAGATGAAAAATAAATGAATCCTTCCCTCTGCCTTAACCTTGATCTTCCACACTAAGAATATACTTTGGATTGTTTTTTTCTAAAGTACCTATATTTGCTTACATTGATACTCTTGGGCCCTTCTGTGCTTACTCACAGTATCTTCCCTTCAAAGAGTATCTGAGTGGTAGAACAGTCCTGCATGTTTTGATTTTTACAGAAATATTTTTAGTTGGTATTAAAGGCCGACATCCATTGTTGGAAACCATAGTTTTCTGCCTCTTTGGATGTATCTGAGTTTGAGATTTCTCTTTCCTTCTGCCTCATTAGGTTGTATGTTTGCTTTCATTTTATAGAGTTTAGTCAGCAGCTTAAGGCTGTAGAAACATAAGGTGTTAATCATGTCATCTCAGCTTTTTTTGTTAGCCCAGTGGGTGTATTTAGGGGTCTGGGTGGGAGTGAATGTTATTGGGGAAGCAGAGAGTGGTCACTTTAAAATCAGAAGTGGTATCTTTGTGGTTGAAGGCAATAATAACTGAAAAGCTTTTCAAGTTTGGAGCCTAGGAGGGAAAACTCAACTGTCTGTTGTTCTGGTCTCCTTCACCTTTGGTGTGTTTGAAACCAAAAGCCAGCTGTGTGCCTCTCCCAATTCATTTGCTCCTTGCATGGAAATATGTGACACCTAATCTTATTCTTCAGCAGATACTTGAGAACATTGTTGCTACAGCCTCAAAAATCAGATTTTTAAAAGTCAGAGCCTCTTGAGCCTCTTGAACACTTTTTCCTACATTCTTGTGCTTACTCCTTGTCTAGGCTTTTTGCCCTGGAGAATCACAGATGTGATACTAATGTCTCCATTCTCTGTGCTGCTTCTTCAGTGCTACCTTGCCCTGGCCAAAGGAGGCTTATCTGATGACCATGTCCTCATCCTGCCCATTGGACACTACCAGTCAGTGGTGGAGCTTTCAGCAGAGGTGATGGAAGAGGTGGAAAAGTATAAGGCTACACTGAAAAGGTTCTTTAAGAGTCGAGGGAAACGGTATGTCCTATTTGAGAGAAATTATAAGAGCCATCACCTCCAGCTACAGGTAGGTAGTCTGTGAACAGGAACTTGGAAGGGTACTATGGGGATCTTAATGTTGAGAAATAAATATTTACATAATGTTTACCTTTAATATTTAATTTTAATATTTAAAATATTTAATGTGAATTTAATACTTATAATATTTAATATGAATTTTCACATTAATATTTAAGTAATGTTTATTTAAACAGTTATTTAAAAGGTGATAACCCCAGAGATTTCACAGGGAAGTGTGTGGTTAGTACAAGTGAACAACACAGACAGTAAGTACCTTGTTTAGAAAAGGTATGGGTTCTAAGGAAGATGTGGATCTTGCCAGATAGAAGTTTGGAAGGCAGTGAGTATTTTGTTTATAGAGGCCCAACATGAGTGAAGGCTTAGAGGTAGGAAATAGCCTGCATGGGGCTAATGGCTGAAAAAATTAAGATTGTTTATAAATAATTGGTAATTGTGGTGGTTTTCTTTCTGGCACATTTGTTAAGTTTTCAAATGGGCCTCACTCTGCCACATATATTATATCGGAGCTGGCAAAGGCTTGATGACAAAGAGATCTCTCTTCAGCCTTTTCTGCATCAGAGATTGGCTCCCACATGTGGTAGGCTATCTCATAAGTTTAAGTCCTTACAGACAAGCTGACACAGGCTTGTCTGGCTTGAGGAGAATCTGTGCTGAGGGGTGTCTCTTCACCCCTGTGATGGATTTGCTACTTCTCAGAGATTGTGCAGATACAGCCTCTCTGGGGACTGCACAAAAAACTTCTCCTTTCTCCCTCCAACTCCCCCTAGGTCATTCCTGTGCCACTCAGCTGCTGCGCTACTGATGACATTAAAGATGCCTTCGTTACCCAGGCACAGGAGCAACAGATAGAGCTGTTAGAAATCCCAGAGCACTCTGACATCAAACAGGTGAAATCAGAGGGGATGGTGATGTTCAGGGAGGAGTAAAAATCTGGTTTTTGACATGTTGAATCTGAGGAACTATCAAGGCATTCCCAAAATGTTAAATAGGCAGTGGACAATTTGGAACTAGAGCACTGGGTATTGATTAGACTGGAGATGAAGATGGCATTACTGTAAAGTCTTAGTGTTTTCCTGGGAAGAGCAAGAAATTAGAAATTTAGAATGATGGATGCTACTAGGAAGATACCAGTAATATGTTCTAGTTTGGCTATTTAAACTCTAGTTCCACTAAACGGGTTGGGACCTATAGCTACTCACACATCCTTTTTCTTGTGCATCTAGACTAAATTCTTTGCCAGGAGATGAGCTAGGATTTGAGATTTATAAAGCATTATTGTATGTCCGCATACAACTCTGTTTACTTTAGATTGCACAGCCAGGAGCAGCATATTTTTATGTCGAACTTGACACAGGAGAGAAGCTTTTCCACAGAATTAAAAAGAATTTTCCTTTGCAGTTTGGAAGGTTTGTATGTTTTTCTTCTTTTCAATGTATTTTCACTAGACCTATGAACAAAGTGGTGGGCTGTGTGGACAATTGATTAAAAAGCTAAATAGTAAACAGTCATTGCCCCAAGAGACCTATGACCTTAAAGTTAAACCTGAGAGACAGATTTAGAGGGCAGAGATTGGGGTGAGGTCATTCCAGCTAGAGGAAGTAAAGTGCTGCCACTAATTGAGCATATGCTCTGTACCAGGCACGGTGTCAAGGACTTTACATACATTGCCTTATTTAATCTTCACAACTCTGTAAGATAGGTTCTGTCATCTCAGTTTACCAATGTGGAAAATGAGCTCTAGCGCACTACCTGGTAGAACTTTTCACAGCAGTTGAAATGCTCAATAATGCCTACTGTCCAGTGCTGTAATCACTAGCCACAGGCGGCTATTGAGCACTTGAAATGTGGTTAATGTGACTGAGGAACTGAATTTTTAATTTTACTTAATTTTATTTAATTTAAAATTAAATAGCCACACCTAGATAGTGGCTACTATATTGGATAGTAGGCTCTGGAGGTGTTAGGTAACTTGTCCATGGTCACACAGTGGTAGGTTCAAACTCAGGCCTCTTGAACCCCAAACTTCATTATTCTGCAGTCTTCTAAAGGTCTGGAGGAAGCTTCATTTCTGCTTCTCATATTAGGCAGAACATGACTGCAAAACTATACAGGGAATAGTATAATTTAGGCAAAGATTGAGAATAGAGAGTTGGTGACAGGAAGAGACAGTATCGAGGGGAGTAAAAAATGTGTGGAACAGAGTGTCTGATGCTGGTGTTTGTGATTTGCTGCTATTTTTTCCCCTGTAGTTAGAACCGGGCTTTGAGTGAGCCTTGACCCCTTCATGGACTAATTTGGAAAGCCTCCAAGAGGTTGCTCCATTGGATAAGTCCAGTAACAGTAGTTGTCTACATTTTCAAAAATATTATTTTTAAATGGGAACAAGTGTGTTAAGAGGCCAGGTGCAGTGGCTTACACCTGTAATCCTGGCACTCTGGGAGGCCAAGGTGGGAGGATTGCTTGAGCTCATGAGTTTGAGACCAGCCTGAGCAAGAATGAGACCCCGTCTGTATTAAAAATAGAAAAAAATTAGCCAGTCATCTGAAAATAGAAACAAAAAAATTAGCCAGGCGTGGTGCCTCACGCCTGTAGTCCCAGCTACTCAGGAGGCTGAGGCAGGAGGATCGCTTGAGCCCAGGAGTTTGAAGTTGTTGTGAGCTAGGCTGACACCACGGCACTCACTGTGTAGCCTGGGCAACAAAGTGAGACTCTGTCTCCAAAAAAAAAAAAAGTGTGTTATGAGCTTCAGACATCTGATGTGATCTTTTTGTTGTTGTCTCAGCAACAGATACAGATGACATTCATGGCTTAGGCATGTGATTGCAGATACACACAGGCATAAAGCACACAAAAGGGAGTTTTCTGAATGGTTTTATGCTTGTGATAGTTGTATTTTCAATACTATTTTTCAAAATACTAATTTACAGTGATATTTAATAGCATCTATACTTAATAAAATACTTGAGATGACATTTTTTTCCAGCTGTACAAGAAAGGCGGGTATATCTTCATTTTACATATGAAGAAGGAGGCTCGCTTGTCTGAGGAGCTAGAACCTGAGTTTAGGTTCTTTGACTTTTAGAGAACTCATGTGATTTGTTTCTAACTCTTCTATTTACTCTAGCTTTGAAGTGGAAAACGAACCTGTGTAATGGAATTATGTCTAACATATCAAAATAAGTAAAAATATAAAGCAGTGACAATTAGAAGGCAGATTATGTGTGTGTCTGTATATTGTTATCCTTTAGTCGTGAGAGCCAAGATAAGTTGTTTTGTTGACATTGAGCTTGTGTTGCTGTGCCTATGAAGATCTTACTCCCTGAGAAGGAGAGACAGAGGAATTTTAAATCAGAGTGGGTATGACACTGGGTGCCTGACTCTGTACCATGCATGCCCCCTCAGCAAACTTGTGCTCTTGTTGGGATGACAAAACTACAGTTTAAGGGAGGATGTAATCACAGCTAGTATGATGCTTTGATTGTGTTATCTCTGTACCTTACAAAAGCCCTGTAAGGTGAGTGCTATTATTTCCATTTCATAGCGGAGGAAATCAAGACTCAGAGATAAAGTAATCAGTCCAGGTCATAGACAGCAAGTGGCAAAGCTGGGAATGGAATCCAGCCTCTGATCTTTCTCACTCCAGGGCCTGCCCTCTTTCTACTATGCCATGTTCTACTATGTTCTATGCCACTTGCTTCTCTAAGTACAAATAATGTAGTTCCAAGTTGTTCAAGAGAGGGAGAAGTAAATGGGGTTTGAAGGGTCAGCAAAGAGGTAGGATCTGACCTGGTCATTTAAAATGGGTACAATTTTGAAAGAAAGGAGGGCAGAGATGGGGCACTCAGGGCAGGAGAGCAAAGTCAGAGACATTCGCATACCTTCTTTGGGTGATGCTGAGGAGAGCTCTCTGGCTGGAGAGGACTATAGGGAGGAGGGAGTTTGGGCCTGTTACTGTCCTTTTTGACTTCTTTGTGCTCTTTCTACAGGGAGGTCCTGGCCAGTGAAGCCATCCTTAATATTCCTGACAGGTCTGACTGGAGGCAATGTCAGATGAGCAAGGAAGATGAGGAGACCCTGGCTCGCCGCTTCCGAAAAGACTTTGAGCCCTTTGACTTCACTCTGGATGACTAAGCAAAGGGAAAGATACTTTTTGAACTTCACAGGAAGTACTGGAAGTCTATTTTTAAAGAAACTACAGTCTCCCTTGGGGACTGTTTCCCTGCCTCTTTTTTGGGGCATTCCCATGGAACCTGCCTGTAGCAAGAGGCCCAAGATTGAATTTTTTGGGGGGAAATGTCATTCTAGGATGAAAATCCTATGTTAAAAGCATGTCTGTCATCCAGCTCAAGCACAGCTTGTATTTATCAACATTTTCAAACATCTTTAAATTATCAAATAAAATCCAAATGCTTTTCCATGGTTGAGAAATGTCTTGTGTTCATGTTGCCTGTGACCATTGAAATGAGGTAGTTTGTGTAATAGGAGGGGCTAGAGCTTTAGGCTCAGCTGTTATACCAGAATCACACAGGGTAGTTTTCTTTCTGAGCAACGCCAGATAGAGAAGGGATCCAGGCCTTTGCTGTTTTCCTCTTATATTCCTCATTTTATTCATAGATAAGAGCCTATTCAGTCCTTCAGATATTTAACTCCTATGTGCCAGGCATTTTTCTAGGCTCCAGGAGTATAGCCATGTCCTAATGTGGTCCCTCTTGTCCCAGTGTATAATTAGGAAGTATACAGTATAATTCGAAAGAGAAGGGCTAGATTTAAGAACAGAAGGTAAGTTCTGCTTTGGATATGTTGTTTTAGATGCTCGAGATATCCAACTTTTATCTGGTTTTCTGTTGGATCATTCTAAACTCATGGAGATCCGGGTCGGTGATAGGGCTTTGGGGATCATCATAGGCCATAGGTGAAATTATGAGAATGGATGAAAATAAGAGAGGGTAAATATAGTCCTGAGCTGAAGATGACCAACTGAGAAATATCAGTATATAAGGTGTGTATGGAAATAGAGTGATCCAGCAAGTACATGGAGAAGGAACAGAGAGAGAGAGATCACAGGAGAATGCTGTATCTTGGAAGCCAAAAGAAAAATAATTGCTCCTTTTATGTTGGGCACTTATGGCCCAGACACTGTTTTACTTAATCTTAACAAAATCTATAGGTATTATTACCTCCATTTTGCACATGAAAAACAGACTAGCAAAATTGAAGATTGTGGACCAGGGCCAGTTGGCCTAGGATTTAAACAAACAAACAAACAAACAAAACTATGCATTGTCCAGAGAAATGAGAACATTTAAAGAGTGAACTAAGAAAACCAACCTGGTTTCCACAAAAATGGCCACTTCGGGGTCAGCCCAATCATCAGTATCCTTGGGTCCTCAGCGTCTCTCCCTAGTTCTTTTGAGTGGGAATTGCTAGATTGTGGCCTCAATTGTGGAGATTGGACACACACTAGCACTATGCTGTACACAGCAAATGAGGGGCTTCTTACAGTTACGATAATCTGCACCACAATCCTCTGTGCAGTCTGCCCAGTTCTAAGGAATGTGTCTTTAGAAGCACTATTTGCCATAGTGTGAGCTTGCCATCATCTCCAAGTCTCAGGATACTCCAGCTCCATGGAAACCACGCACATAGGGAAACCAGAACCTCCCAGACCATGTGTTACTGATGACCTACAACTTGGTCTGTATCATGCAGCACTCAGCATTCTGGTTGCACTGACATACTTCTTCAAGGATTCGATTCCACACTTATTCCTACACCTGCAGAAATTGAGATTCCCAGGTTCTGCGTAGCGTGTGACTGTCTCTAATGGAAAATTGGGAGCTGGTTCCCCTATGCTAAGGCAACCCCGGAAGCACTTGTTGCACCAACAGCATTCCCAAAGCTTGCCTTTGCAGCCCTACGGCACGCATAAGAAATAATTGCCACAATGAAGAACTACCGCGCTGGCAAACTCCCAACTGGAGGACTGCCTGATAGCAAGCTCCGTGAGGCATTTAGGGAAAAGCTCCCTAAGACTCGAGGAACATTCTTTAATCCAGAATAGCGTCACATCCTTGAGTTGTTTGGGATTACAGAGGAGATCCTCGAACCGATGTATAGGAAGATACAGTGAATTATGAAGGCTAATTTATCAGCGGGCCTGTTAGAGCAGGATTCTTTCAAGTTCTTCGGATGCCGCAGTATTAAATCATTGGTGGTCTTTTTTTTTGAGACAGAGCCTCCCTCTGTTGCCCTGGCTAGAGTGCCGTGGCGTCAGCCTAGCTCACAGCAAC
>VBSM01003143.1:17165160-17181438 GCA_008086735.1 Cheirogaleus medius
CTTTTATATTCTAGATAGTTTTTCATTTTGTGTATTAAATGATTTTTAAATTAACTTTTGAATCTCTATTCATTTTAAAAATAAGATAATAGAACAACTGAACATGGCTTAGGAAAATATGATGGTTCTACAAAGTGGAACTGGAGCACAGAATAACATAATAGGCTCTCCCTGTACTTTTCTCAGGAATTAAACAGGACTTACTGTAAAGTCAGTATTGGGCAACTTCTTTAATATAGTGCTTTCCCCTGAGATGCCCTATCACCAGTATCCATGTCTAAAAAACATGCTCATACCTTGCCCTATAAATTGATGCCAGTCCCCCCCATCCCCATTTTTGCTGGTGGTTTAATTTTCCCAGTCACCTAAGTTTAAAACCTTGGGGTTGTCTTAAATCTTTTGTAGTCATCAGGTACCACTTTCTCTCTAAAGATGGTAATTCTATCTCTGTCAGGTGTTATAATAGGCAGTCTCTCTTGCTTCCCTAATTCTAGAAGATTGTGATAATAAACATTTTTATTTTGGGGGTACCTGTTGCTTGGAAGATATTAAGGATGGCAAGATCAGAAAGTTAACAAAGGGCAGTACAATAAAAGTGCTTATCTGGGAGTCTGAACATTGCAGGCATCCAAGCATTGAAATTTTTGTTAAAAGATTTTTTGTTCAGTGATCATGCATTTTCTAAATATCATTCTAATAATTGGCAAAAGATTTGCTATAGCGTGGGGGCCATTGATGGTATGTGGCTGAGGTGAAGTCAGGGCAGCCTGATCTACATAATTTGAGCAGCTGGTGTGAGTCAGAAGACTATTATAGTGAGATCTCCAAACTTACTTTTGATGCCTAAGTGGACCACTCTATTTTTTCTTGGGTAACAGTTTTTCAAAGTGGAATGGCAGTTGTGAATTATATACATTTAATTCTCCAATCTAAACAATATTAAGAAAAACTAAAAGAATGTATCCAGAAGACATAGGGGCTGGAGTTAAGTTCTTCTTTTTGCTTTAAGTTGAAATAGCTAAGCTCTGCAAATACCATTTATCTGGAACAAAGTCCCAGACATTACCACGTAATAAAAAACTGAATGATACAGGTAAGTGCATTTATTGAAGGGAGTGGGTAGAGTGGTCTGGAAAGTCTGGCTTTAATTAAGACTTGAATTGGTTCTATTTACCTCTTCCCATTTGCACGACTAGGTAACCTTGGGCCTCCAGTTTCCTAACCACTTGGTTTCCTTGCCTCCATCCTGTGTCCACGCTTAGCCATTTTGCAGATTCACTGCTTTTCCATGTTTCTCTACTCAAGAGGTTAGAGGACCTTCCCAACCCTAGTCTACCAAGTTCTGTTGTGGTTTCACCACTAGCCTTTCAAGGCTTACATTACTGCCCAACCTACTCTAATATGTTGCCCTTATTTCCCTTGCAGTCATCCATCTCACTCCCACCTCTACTTTTTTCCTTTGCCTTTTTTATTTTTGGTAATATATGCACATCATGCAGAATTTAAAAAGAACAGAAGAATACGTAGTGAAAAGGTTTATCCCTCTCGGTCCTCTAGCCATGCAGTTCCCCTAATAGTAGAAAAAGTTTATTCCAGTCTTCAAAATCTGATCCTAGCCTAGCTTACCATACCACTCCTTTCCATCACGCAAGCTTTCAAGGAAACGTAAGAGCTTACAATTCCCTTTGGTCTCCTTGGAGGACCGCTCCCCCCCCCCCCAAACTCTTACGTGCTGATGTGCTTGGCTCATTCTGTTCCTATTGTCTAGATGGCCTGCATAAAGTCCTCACTAAATCAGCATTCTGGCACATAATAAGTGCCCCCAAAAACCAAAAACAAAACTTGATGAGTGAATGATGCAGTTATTAATAATATACTGAGTATCTTGCTCTTCTGAACTTCCACAGCACTTTACTTGCAACAAGTCTGGATGCTCCTGAAATGCAGGATCTGTGCCTGAAGCACGTGCTTGCCACACTGGAGGCCTCGGTATAAACCACAAAAGGACAAATAAACGGAACCGCTACCACTTAGAGTGAGGGAGTGGGTACTCTGCACAAGAACAAACTGACCAGTCCCCTTGTCCGAGAGGCCCTCTCCTTTCCTCTTCTTCCCTGCTTACCCTAGACTACGGACTTTCCTTCTTTTCCCGAGCAGCTAACCAGCCACGCACAGAGAAGCAACCACGTACCTCTGAGAGAGTGCGCGGACGGGCGGCTGGGAGAATTTTGTCCCGTCCGCTCCCCGTCTCACCAGTCGCGGGTGGGGGACCGCTGCGTCGGGTTGCGTCCCTGCGCAGGCGCAGTGCTGGGCGAGTGGGCGGGGCCGGCGGTTGGCTCGGCCGGGAGGCGGCTGCACGTGCGGGCGGGGGCTATGCGTCACTGATCGGTGAGGCGCGGCGGAGGGGTCGGATTCCCTCGGAAGCGTGCGGCTGGGCCCCTTCTCAGTTAGTGCCTCACGCCGGGGAGAAGCCGTTGGGAGTGGGAGGGGATGTCGCGAAGCTCACCGCGCAGGGGCGGCACGCGGGCCGCCTGGGGCGGAGGAGTTGGCGTGGGAAAAGCGGGGTCTGCGAGGAGGGGACAAGGGGAATTGGGAGCGGGACTCCCCGGCTCAGCCTGGAGAGTGGGCGCCAGGTCTCCGAGTGGAGATGGTGGAAACCGGAGGGGGTGGGCCTGTCACTCCCGGGACTGAGGGTCCTTTCCTCCCTCACCCAGGAGGAACAAGGATGAATATGACTCAAGCCCGGGTTCTGGTGGCTGCAGTGGTGGGGCTGGTGGTTGTCCTGCTCTACGCCTCCATCCACAAGATTGAGGAAGGGCACCTGGCTGTGTACTACAGGTGAGCGGCAAGTGCAGTCAACTCAGGCTCTCGAGCTGATAGGGTACTCTCGTTAGAGTGGAGTCTGGGAAGTTGTTACCTTGGCAGCGTCCGGGGGCGCACGTCCCACCCTGGGGAGAGCGTGGGGGCTGAAGCGGGCTTTTGTGGAGCACTCTCTAGGTGCTGGACAGTTTTAGTGCTATGTTCTTTTCGTGCAAAGGTTAAGACTCCTTACAGTGCTTCCTAGTACACAGCAAACTCTAGAAAAATGAAGAAGGGAGAAAGGAAGTAGTCGCTCTACCTGTAAGTGAACAGATAGATAAATTATTTATAGTACGTACAGGCTTTTATAATAATTTGCTGCTACTGATGCTAGTTAGAAAATTTGGCCCTGTTTATGGTTGTTCCTTCAGTTATTTCATTTGAAAAATTCCCAGTGTCAGGTTATGTCATACCATGATGACCATGACAGTTATATCCCTGAACCTCAAGGGACATAAGCACAATATTGATGGGCCACCTTCCTCCTCCTTTACCGTTTCTTTTCAAGTTGAGGAGAGGAATGGTATGGAAGGTGTTGAGCTCACAAAGCTTTTCATTCAGCATAATTACTACTAATTCTTTTATATATAGATTAGTAAGAGAGAGGCCAATTTGTGGTGTAATTGGGATAGTGGTGTATTCACAAAGAGCTTCAACTTTTTGCTTGTTTCCATCAGCCCTCAAAACTGATATTTCTACTTTTAGATCCTTCCCAAATCTTAGAAAAAGTACAGTTTACTGGTGTATCTTAGCAGATGGAACTCTAGCATAAGAAATGACAAATTTCCAGATTTCCATCTAGTTTAACATTGTCTTTCTGGCATTAAAACCAGGGAAAGCACATTTCAAGGTATGGCTCTCAAGGAATTAGTGATAAACCCCAGACAGCTCCTCTTTTCTTAGTTATAATAACTAAGTCAAAATGACTTTTTTGCAAACCTGTTTATATTTTCAGGACAGGAAAGTTCTATGAATTTACTGTTCACTATGTAAAATAGAACTTCTGTGTTATATTTGTTCCCCAAATGCCTCTTTTTTATAATTTCTAGGGTTTGCTTTCATAATTCTCATATTCCAGGATTTGTTGAACAAGTTCATATCTTATCTATTTATAGTCTTAGTCCTCTCACGTTTCATCTTTTCATGCTAATTTTTTTGTTTTTATCCAGAAACTTTATGTTCCCAATATTTTAATTGCTTTGCAGATAGATTAAAAGAACCATGAGCCCCAGAAATTTTTTCCTTCCTTGAAAGTTTATGTTGTCTTCTTTTTTTCAACCTGGTGATTAAATATACTTTGCTCTTGTTATGTACAATTAATAGTACCTCAACTGAGAGCCATTAGAATTTTTTAAACAAATGTTTCTTAGAAAGTTAAATACCAAAAAGAATCCTTTAAACTTGAGAGCAGTGCCAGAGACCCAGAGGTATGGGTTGGTCTAGCTTATGAAACAAGGTGTAACATCGACAGTTTAATTTGCTCTTTTCACCTTTTTAGGTATGGTAGGTATTTTAAACAGCAGTCGTTCATTATGAATAACTCATATTAGTGAGGCTTTAGTAGGTCAGTAGCATGAGTAAGAGTGAGTATTTATTATAGCATTTTAGATTTGGAAAGAGAATTTTTCTCTTTATAATTCTGTCAAATTGAAACATCTTTTTGCAGGGGAGGAGCTTTACTAACTAGCCCCAGTGGACCAGGCTATCATATCATGTTGCCTTTCATTACTACGTTCAGATCTGTGCAGGTGAGTGATTCCTAGGGAAGCCCCCACACCAGATAGACAAGTGTGACAGGAGGAGTTACCACACTCGTGGGTGGAGATGAATTTCCTTATTGCTTAAGCAGATGGTGGTATTTACTTAAATGCAGGAGTTAGAGTACAAGTTCAGAGTACAATTGTCACAGCACAAGTTATGATTTTGAACCACCTCACTCTCTTGAAATGAATTAGAGATATGAGCCAGGCAGCTTGGAAGGACTGATTTCTACCATCTGTATAGTGGTATGTAGCAGGTTTTCTGTTGCTGCTGTCAAAAGCAAGACTTAGGAACACAACTGGAAATACAAACCGGTGATCATTTGGTTTAGAACAGTGTTTGGTTTCCATAGAGGCAGGTTCCTGGGCTACTGTTCACATGGAGCATCTGAATTTTTATACACAGCTTTTCTGGCTCACATTTTTTCGCCTGGTACATCAAGCACAATTTTATGTGGAACCTTAGTGAATGTTATATTTTGACAGCATCCCAGCATATTTGAAATAAGTGGTCATTGATAAAGCATGACTTGGCCATAGGGGACAATAAATGTATTGATATAACAAGATGACAAAACAGGATTAGGCTGTGACCACTTTTGCAAGCTCAGTGTGATCATAAGTCATAAATCCTTGGATTCAGAAGTTTGTATACCATCTACTACTAATTTTTCAGAACTCAGGAAAATTCAATGTTATTTAATCTCATAATTTTAAGTCTAGTCTTCCTGCTAAGTGAGAGTTCCATTATGAATACTTAAATCCCCCAGGTGTCCTTCCTGTCTCCTTTTAGATGTTTTAGGGAAAGAATTGTGTCTGTTGAAGTGAAATGTGGGGTTTTTCCCCTAGTCAAACTGATTTCCATATTATTTTCCCATACTTATTTTATTCATTCTTTCCTTGGTTTATGCTGTTACCTCTTCATTCACCAAATTGCTCTCCTGTCTAACTCTTGCCAACCTTTTTAAGGCTCATCCCAGATTCTTCTTCTTCTGATCTATAGCTCTTAAAGTTTGCATTATAAATTTTGACCGTTCATCTTATTTTCTTTAATATAATGTTATTTTGTATTGTTCTCTTAAGTTTTTGTGTGTATTTTCTTTCCAGAAAGTCTCCAGGGTTCTTGAAGGCCAGAGTTGTAACACAGTTATATTTCTGACTTTCTACTGATGGTGGAAATTACTAAATTGAGCTGATTTCTCAGGAAGCAATGTTGTGGTGTAGTGAACATGGGGACCGGGCTCTGCCACCAATTGGTTGCATGACTTTAGGGAAATCATTTAACTGTTGTAGATTTCAGTTATTCTTCTGTGAAAGAAGGAATTTTTATTATGTGACCTCACCAACAGCCCAGTCTATAATTATGTTAGCAATGGCATCATCAGATTCTTAGAGATCAAAGGCTTTTTTTTTCGATCTTGTTCAAAGTCAGATAAATCTGTCTCTGCCTTTTTGAAGCTTAGTGTGTTAAGACATTCTTATGCAGAGATATATAAAAGAGATTATAAACAATAACATTAAACAGATTTTGGAGTTTAATTGTATATGTAACAAATATGTGGTATGTGTATGTATATTTAGTAATAATCATAAGAGATGCAGATGAAATAGGTAAAAAGATTTCAGTGTAAACTAATATACTTTGCGTGTACAAAATCTTAAATGCTGGAGCCAGAGTGACTAAATAGGAATGTTCTTTATATGTGAAACAGTAACATTCTAGGAAAGAATTATATTAATAAAACCTTTTTAAGAAATTAGTCTTGGCCGAGCGCGGTGGTTCACGCCTGTAATCCTAGCACTCTTGAAGGCTGAGGTGGGAGGATCGCACAAGGTCAGGAGTTCGAAACCAGCCTGAGCAAGAGCGAGACCCCTGTCTCTACTAAAAATAGAAAGAAATTAATTGGCCAACTAAAAATATATAGAAAAAATTAGCCAGGCATAGTGGCACATGCTTGTAGTCCCAGCTACTTGGGAGCCTGAGGCAGAAGGATCACTTGAGCCCAGGAGTTTGAGGTTGCTGTGAGCTAGGCTGATGCCACAGCACTCTAGTCCAGGCAACAAAGTGAGACTCTGTCTCAAAAAAAAAAAAAGAAAAAGAAATTAGTCTTATAAGAATAAGACATAAATTTATTTTTAGGAATTTTTGGAACACATTAGAAGACAAAGCCCTGTATAAACAAATGTTTTAACAAACTTGGCAGTTGAAAGAAATATATATGAATGTGAAATCCCATATATGATAAAAGAAGAAAAAACAATGCTTAGAGAAATTATATAAAAACGTTCATTCTTTAAAGTATATGTGAAGTAACCATAGACTCACTTTTAAAATAAATATTCTGTCATACCGAAAAAATAATGTTTAAGAGAATATAAAAGAAGTATAAAAGTACATAAAGATAGAATGTTAAATTGAAGATTTAGCATTTGAACTGTCTTAGTTCTTCTTGGTTTAAAAATTGACTGGCTAATATCCCTTAGGTTTAAATAGGAATATGTATTTAAAGTTGGTGTAGATTAAGGGAATTGAATTAATTTCATGTTTTGAAGGAAATAAAATAAATTGAACTCATCTCTTTATCAATTCTCCTCACCATCATTAATGTTTACCATCACCATGACCCCATAACTCAAGAATTATTTTTAATTCTTTTCCCTCCTGGAATTTTATATTCAACCAAGTATCACATCCTTCCCCTATTATGTCTCTTGAATTGACAGCTTTCAATTTCATGGCCTTTGCTGAATTAACCTAATTAAATTGATTTTTTAGCTCCCCAGCTGGTCTTCTTGCCTCCAGATAAGATGGATAATGAGAAGCACATTGCATATGAGCAAAGGAATTAAGTGAAAAACATATTTTTGAAAGGTTAATTTTGTGACTGTGTATAAGATGGACAAAAGAGCCCGAACTCCCCAGCCAGCATTCAGGGCCCTCTACCTAATATCACCATGTTCTTTTCTCCGAATTTCAACTCTCAGTTACCCCTTCTGCTCCAGGCAAGCCAGTCTACTTCCTGCCATCTATACACTATTTGTCTTCAACTTTGTGTATTTGAATAGGATCTTTATTGAACTTAAGATGTTCTTCTGTCTCTTCTATTCTTCTTTCTTACCCTCTAGACCTGGCTCATAAATACTTCACCTCAGAGATCTTTTCAAATTATTATTTTACTCTCTGTAATTTAGCTCCTTACAGTTTACTTTATACTCTGTTATTTTGTACCTGTTCGTGGGTTACTTTGTAAGGATTTTGTCTCCTTTGCTGGATTGTGAGCTCTTTGGAAACAGGAACCATGCTTTTTTCTTTCGTATTCCATAAAATAATATGTACTGTGTGCTTGATAAGGTACAGTGTGTTCAGAATGCGTTCATTAGGTGCTGATCTATATGAGGCCTTAGAGTGTGATAAGAAGTCATTCTGGATCTGAACAAAGGTATGACATAGGCAAAGCAATTAAGTACTGGAGTGTTGGTTCACTAGGAGGAAGCAGTATAGTGGTGGCCCTTCTATTAAAAAGGAAACTGAATAGAACATGTGAGAGATCACTAGGTCTTAAGTAAAATATTGACTGTAGCTTTAGAGAAGAAAGTTTGCTGTTGAGTTGAAGGGCAGCTTTGAGTCGTAGAGTACTTGAAGGCATATAATAGGTTATCTTTTATCTTCAATGTAAACAGTAATATCGGTGGTGGGATCAAAGTTCAGAGCACAAGTCCTAGCCACAGTATGTTTGTGGGTAAGCTGTGTAGTTTACAGTCCCAGGTGAGCTCCAGGGAAATAAGGGGCTCTGCAAGAGTTTTCTACTTATTAGCAGATCGAACATTGAACCTTTCTGAAAAAATATGTTCTGTCTCAAGCCTTGCATTTCTTCTAAGATACAAAAAGAAATGACTATTCCAAGAGCTAATCTTTGGGGACTGAAATTGTGATGGAGTGCTCCTGTACTTACTGTCAGCAGCTTTCCAGAGGTTTGCCTCTGAGACTAGTAGTTCCTTGACAATATGTGTCTTGAGTATTGATGAGATATTTTTTCTTCTCTAGACAACACTACAAACTGATGAAGTTAAAAATGTGCCTTGTGGAACAAGGTAAGCTTTGCCCTTGCTTACCAGCCTCCCTTTAGTTCATATAAAGTTTATGTTCCTAAAGCTGTAATCACTTATACATCTTTCAAGTAGACAGGATAATAACCCAAGGGGATTTCTGATCTGAGCATTACTTGAGCAAAGGTCTGTCTCCAAATAGGAGCTTTCCATCTTAGAAGCCTTTGGCATTGTTGAAAAAAATAAGAGTTTTAGAGCCAATAGACTTAACTCGGTGTATCAGCATGCCATATCTGCTTTATTGACTATTTTTTAAATAGACTTTATTTTACCACTATTTTAGGTTCATAGCAAAACTGAGCAGAAAGTGCAGAGAGTTCCCACATATCTCTTGCCCCTATGCATTACTTTGACTTTTCTAAACTTACTTTCCTCGTTTGTAAAAATTAGGTAATAAAACCTACCTTTCAGCGTTGTTTTAAGGGTTAGAATTAGTGTATATGAAGTGCCTAACCTAGCACTTAGCCCAGAGTAGGTGCTCAGTAAAACATAGTTTAAAATTAAGTCATTCCATCTCTTCTCATCTGTAATATTAAATGCCATCTAATTTAGAGTTTCTGATTCAGTAGGTCTGGAGTGAGGCCCAAGAATTTGCATTTCTAACAAAAGTTCCTGGGTGATGCTGATGCTGCTGGTCTGAAGACCTCACTTTGAGAATTGCTACCCTAAAGAGGTTTAGGGAAAGAAAGGCAAGCAAGGCCCAAATTATTTCTAAAGTATAATCACTTCATTGAATTGTTTCAAAAGAAGAAGGTGAAATTCAAGGTATTTTTTAAATTACCTATTTTAAGTGACCTAAAATATTACTATTAAAAGAATACAAAAGAGACTTTGACATCTATAGAGGGACAGAAGTACTTTTTTAAAGGGAGCAAACTCTCTCTGTGTTTTAAGTTAATATATTTGATTATCTAGTTCTCCCTAGGTCTATCTATAACTCTCTTTTATGGATTCTCTTTAGTAGTTTACACTTTTTCCATTTCTTTGTTTTTAGTGGTGGGGTCATGATCTATATTGACCGGATAGAAGTGGTTAACATGTTGGCACCTTATGCAGGTATGTTATTCCTCTATCCTGCTGTTTTTATAGTTATATTCAGAGTGTTTATAACTGAGTGAGTCCATGAAGAATAGAAAGATACTTTTTGTTTTGTAGCCTCATTGATTACTGATAAATATGAGAGAATAATCACTGGAATATTTTCCATTTTTAGGGAATAGAGGCAGAAATAGGTCAGAAGTTCTGGGCAGGGTTGACTTTCCGCAACTATTTGAGTTATTGTGAGCTTAGTGGTTTTAAGAACAAGATGGTCATTGATTATTTCTAGAACAAGAAAACATTTCATCTACTCAAGGAGAGAAATAATATCCTTGTGTGCTAAAAATCTGTAACAGATCAATTCCTTGGGCCACACTGGTTTGCCATCATAGAGAAATCTTTTCCAGTTGAGATTGCTATAACTTGAAGAGCAATCTAAAAGTCTTCAGTGTGGGGAAAGCATTTTCTTGGTAAAGCATGAAACCCCACAGAGATGGAGTAGGTACTATTCAAACCAAAAACTTAATTAGAACCTCTGAAGAAAGATATACAGTATTTACAAACTCAAAACCAGATAAAAGTAGAAGAAAAAAAAGGTATACTTTTTTTTTTTTTTTGAGACAGAGTCTCACTGTGTTTCCCAGGCTAGAGTGCCGTGGCATCAGCCTAGCTCACAGCAACCTCAAACTCCTGGGCTCAAGCGATCCTTCTGTCTCAGCTTCCCAAGTAGCTGGGACTGCAGGCATGCGCCACCATGCCCAGCTAATTTTTTCTATATATATTTTTAGTCGGCCAATTAATTTCTTTCTATTTTTAGTAGAGACAGGGTCTCGCTCTTGCTCAGGCTGGTTTCGAACTCCTGACCTTGAGCGATCCACCCGCCTCGGCCTCCCAGAGTGCTAGGATTACAGGCGTGAACCTCTGTGCCGGGCCCTTAAGGTATACGGTTTTATCTTTATCCTTGCTAATAAAATTGGCATGTCTACTATGTACAGAATGCTGTGTTTGGCAAGAACAATTAAAAAAGAAGTTATAGCCTTTGCCTTTAAGGGAGTTTTATTTTACTTGAGAAGACATGGTACAGACCTAAAAAAGGTATATTGTAATGTAAGATCATGCTAAATTTCACATCACTGGTACAGGCACAAACAGTGAAAAGATTTCAGAGCAGAGAGCAGGTGTATTAATGACATGGATTTGGATCATATTTTTCAGAGAGTAATTATTTTCCTTGTCTATTTTTTCCATCTCTCATTTTTCCTCACCAATCACTGGAATGGATTGTGATTGAAAATAGGAAAAGAGAAGAGATTGATTCTCTAGCCAGAGATTAATAGGAAACTATTATATCACCAATTCATTTGGGAAATGATCAAGCAAATAAGTTAGTCAGCAATTATTTATTGATGGCCTGTCCATTAATTTTGATCTGAAATCGAGTTGCAGCTAATATTCCTCTTGGGAAGGCCAGGGGAGCAAGTCCTTGGATCTAAAGACAGAGCAGAAAGCAGCATGTTTTCATAAGTAGAGCACAGGTTCTTG
This sequence comes from Cheirogaleus medius, assembly GCA_008086735.1. Lineage (NCBI taxonomy): Eukaryota > Metazoa > Chordata > Mammalia > Primates > Cheirogaleidae > Cheirogaleus > Cheirogaleus medius. Next base: position 17,176,467 of record VBSM01003143.1, read on the forward strand.
ACATGGTCTAACATGTACCTTTGGGGACATTTCTAATATTCTCTGGTTCTTAGTTTCTTAATATGCAAAATTAGGAAGATTCAGTGCTAATCTATGCAAATTGCCTGATATAAAGCCTAGCCCAGTGAATGTTAGCTCCTTTCCCTTCTAGCCTGGTGTCTTTTTTACAGCCCCTAAAATTGCCTTTTTAAAAATGGTCTTTTGCAACTGCTTCCTTCTTTTATTTCCACTGTTCCTCAATTAGGTTAGTCCCTCTTTACCTCTTCACTCAACTTTTGCTTCGCAGTAATTGCCTTACACTTTTCCTGCTTCTTATCTCTGTGCCTCTCAATTCATCTTTACATTGCTGCCAGAGTACAAATCTCGCTGTGTCATGCCCTTGCTTGAAAACTTTGACAGTTACTTATTACCTCCAAAATAATGTATACTCTCCTTAGTATGGACTTCAAAGTTTGCTTGTTAGTATTGCAAATGCAAAGATATCTGGAAAATTGAGCACAAAGAACACATCAAGGTTTGTGAGTCATGTTTTATATTTTCACTATTTTGGCACTTTTCCTCCTGTGTAATATATCACTGTTAATTTTACCCTGGCTGAATTTGAAGATACCTGAGTCATTGTTGGTTAAAACAAACATGGGTTGTACCTCTTCTTCAGTGTTTGATATCGTGAGGAACTACACTGCAGATTATGACAAGACCTTAATCTTCAATAAAATCCACCATGAGCTGAACCAGTTTTGCAGTGCCCACACACTTCATGAAGTTTACATAGAATTGTTTGGTAGGTGTCTTACTTATGTAAATATATGTAAATAGCCCATTGGAAATCTCATTCACCTCATTTAATGATGCTTAGTAAACCTTATGCTATTTGAACATTTCTTCTGAATTTATAATAAAGCAGTTGTCTTTAAAATATTTATTTTTTAAGTTTAAAATTTTTTAAGTAACTTGGTCGAGACTGGAAAAATTTATTTACTCACAGACTATATTCTGTTTTTACTGTGATAACATAACTGAAAATTAGCTTTGTTGCTGTGTTAACAGATACTTTGAAGAAATTTTAAAGTCTGTGTCTTGGGGCTCCCTGAGACTCACCGTCATGCGTAATGATTTGGTAGGAGGACTGATAAGACTCAGTATGTAGTTGTATTCACAGCTATAATAAGATTTATTACAGTCAAAAGATACAAAGCAAATCAGCAAAAGGAAAAGGCCCATTGGTGAAGTCCAGCAAAAGCAAAGCTTCAAGAGTTTAAAAGTCTTCTCACAGGCCGGGCGCGGTGGCTCACGCCTGTAATCCTAGCACTCTGGGAGGCCGAGGTGGGCGGATCGTTTGAGCTCAGGAGTTCGAAACCAGCCTGAGCAAGAGCGAGACCCCATCTCTACTAAAAAATAGAAAGAAATTAATTGGCCAACTAAAATATAGAAAAAATTAGCCGGGCATGGTGGCGCATGCCTGTAGTCCCAGCTACTTGGGAGGCTGAGGCAGAAGGATCGCCCGAGCCCAGGAGTTTGAGGTTGCTGTGAGCAAGGCTGACGCCATGGCACTCTAGCCTGGGCAACAGAGTGAGACTCTGTCTCAAAAAAAAAAAAAAAAAAAAAAGTCTTCTCACAGTAGAGTCATGCAGGATGTACTTAATTCCCCTAGTAACAAGTTGTGACAACACATTTGAAATATTGTCTACCAGCGAGGCTCCTTAGAGACTCAGTGCCCAGGGTTTTTATTGGGGGCTGGTCATGAAGACACCCTCTGCCTACCACATACCAAAATTATCAACTCCCAGAAGGAAAGGAGGTGTTCAGCATAACCAAATTGTTTGTATAAATAGTTCAGGCACAGTAAGCTATTTGTATCAGTTCTGGGAATGGTAAGAACCCCCTGCAAATCCAAGTTCTCAGATGCCAGCCAAGGGCCAATTTGCAACCAGGCCTTTCTAAGGATCGAAGTCTCAGGCCTGCTGTGTTAACTGTCTTCTGCACAAATTACTTTTCATTTGTGATAGTGAAAGTTCTAACCAGGGAATGGGTTGTTGGTATTGGTTGCTCACTTCTCCTTTCTGAAATTTGTAGTGAATTTCTTAGAAGAGGCATAGGATGGTTAATCAGTTTAAAATCTACCAATTGATTCATATTTGATGATTGACAACCACTGCAGTGGCATATGAGGAAACTGATAGGTCCTGCTTTGTCACATCACCCATCATTTTAATAATGGTGAAAGTAGCATTACTATTCTGTGAGCTTAGTAGGTAGAAAATTCATGAGTTACAAAGCAAGTGACAATGTCTTTATTATCCATTCTGTGTGTGCTTCAAAGACTTTTCAATGAACTTTTCTCTCTTTTTAAATCTAAAAATATAATAAGGCTGAGGCTCATGTAAATCAAGTTTAGTAATTTGGGAATTTGTGTAAAGAGTGACTGAAAATAGGAATTTGCTTTTTTATGAGAATCAGAATACATGTTAAGTAAGACCCCTGAGTTAAGATATTAGAGACCCAGATTATCCATTTATTAGATAAACTTATTTTATTCAATAAATAAGTTCATCCAGAGTTAAATAATAAGTTTATTGAATGAAATTATTTTATTGGATAAACTTTGACTAGCTGCTTATCATCTTCCTTCTAATTTGTTAGATAATTCTTCACAAAGACCCCCACAAAAGACGGGGAGAAGCAGTTTATGTTCTGTAAAAGAATAGTACTGTAGAAACTTTAGGTGTAGTAATGATTGGTTTTGTTTCAATATTAATACAATGTAAAAAAAATGAAGTATGAAATCTGTTGTTCTTGGCTTAAAAAACAGATCAAATAGATGAAAACCTGAAGCAAGCTCTGCAGAAAGATTTAAACGTCATGGCCCCAGGTCTCACTATACAGGTAAGTCCTTTTGCTAGGGAAGTTCTCTGGGAATTGTGAGAGCTTTGAGTTTAATACTTTAATCATATTTTTTATTCAGCAATTACATAATTGAAGTGCTGTGGTGATTTATAGAATACCTTTCTCAACTGAACCTTAGGTGTCTTCCAAAATAAAATACTCGGCCAGGTGTGGTGGCTCGCGCCTGTCATCCTAGCACTCTGGGAGGCCGAGGCGGGAGAATCGCTCGAGATCAGGAGTTCAAGACTAACCTGAGCAAGAGCGAGACCCCGTCTCTACTAAAATAGAAAGAAATTAATTGGTTAACTAAAAATATATATAGAAAAAATTAGCCGAGCATGGTGGTGCATGCCTGTAGTCCCAGCTACTCAGGAGGCTGAGGCAGAAGGATTACTTGAGCCCAGGAGTTTGAGGTTGCTGTGAGCTAGGCTGACGCCACGGAACTCTAGCCCGGGCAACAAAGTGAGACTCTGTCTCAAATAAATAAATAAATAAATAAAATACTCTTGTAGTCTACCATGGGTGGCATTATGAACTCTTCAAGGGAACTGATAAGCTGATGCTCTTATAAGAAAGTAAAATTTGTATTTCCGCCATGTATAAGGCATTATTAAGATATAGTAATGGTTATAAATCAGTATAAAAGTAATCCTTGCCCTCAATAAGATTATGAAAAAGGAGTTCAAGTATAAGATTTAAATAATAATTCTACACAAAATAGATGTCACAAAATACTGATTTACAGATGAATTCATTGGATGCTTATTGCCTTAAGAGGAAGAACTTTTGAAGAGTGTGCCTGTGTGCCTCGGGGAGAACTATGATTGAGTTGAGATTTTAGGTTGGTCTGGAAAAATTAATTGGATTTTTATGGGAGAGAGGAATGAAAAAAGTACTTCAAGTACACAGGATGGCTTGAGTAAAAAGCAAGGCAGCAGATGGATTTAGTGTGGTAGCAGCATTGGGAGATAGAATGGTAAGAAGTTGGTTATACCCCTGCTTTTCTAGGTCACTGTTTTCAGATTATGGGTTGAATTCCAGGAGGTTGTAAAATCTATTAGTGGGTCTTGACCAGCATTTTAAATAAGATGGAATAGAATATGAAAAGAAATGGCAGGTAGTAAGTTTAAGTATTCAGTGAAACTTTTGTTTGTTTTACATAAGTGTGTGGGGGTGGGTGTTTATATTGGGTTTAAATGCAAAATGTGTTTCTTACTGTGTCTGTGGTTAATATTTGAAAACCATTTCTCTGGATCTGGATTACCCAAGAAATGGTAATGTGGCTTCTCTAGTGTCCTTTCTCAGAGGCTGTAGGAAGGAGATCATTTGATGGTTGTGATGAATGTTACTGCAGCTAAACGTAAAGCTTTCTTAAATGTCACATGTGTCTGAATTCTTTTTGCTCTGTGGCACTGCCTATTGAGAGTATGTTTACTGTAAATGATCATGTGTGTGTGCGCTTCTCATAAACAAGACTGGAAAGATGGATGAGGTTTTTCCCATGGCCTCATACTCTGCCATTATCTCAGGTGCCTGCCTGTGGGTGAACCAGCAAAGTTAAGGGGTTGTTTGAAATGATCAGAGGTAACTTTATAAAATCCTCTTGGTTGTCTAGTGCCAGGCGTCCTCAAACTACAGCCCGCAGGCCGTATGCGGCCGCCAAGGATATTTATCCGGCCTGCTGGGTGTTTTTGCCGCCGCTGCCTGTCCTGCTTAGCAGCCAACTCATCCCGGGCCCACAGTGCGCACTCCCCAACGGTCTGAGGGATAATGAACTGGCCCCCTGTTTAAAAAGTTTGAGGACCCCTGTATTTGTAGCTGGAGTAGCTTTTTAATTTTAAAGATAGTGAACCTGAAGTTCAGATATTCTTAGATGCTGCCCAGGTTGTTACTCAGAGATTTAGCTCATTCGTTTTAACAGTTGCCTAGAATTCCTTTTCTTATATTATTAGCCATTTCTCTATTCACAGTTTTTTGCTATTAAACAATAGTATAATGAACATTCATGACACATGTCCTTGTATGTACAGATTGTCTTTCATACTGGCTATACAAATCTACATTCTTTTTTTTTTTTTTTTTTTTT
>VBSM01003143.1:17185465-17234910 GCA_008086735.1 Cheirogaleus medius
GATCCGCCCGCCTCGGCTTCCCAGAGTGCTAGGATTACAGGCATGAGCCACCACTCCTGGCCCCATCCAAGCTTTTTTTAAAAACCTTAAAAGAAACCAAAACCTTAAAGGCTTAAAAGTTTAGTCAGTTTCCGGGGGAAAATTAAAACTTTCTTCAAATCAGCAAAGTATTTTGTGTGTGTGTTTGTGGTGTAGGCGGGGGGTACAGAATGTTTGACTAGTAAAATCAGAAGCTTTTGAGAGATCAAGTCCTTTAGGCAGAAAATTCAGCCTTCAAAAAACAGCACTTTCTAATTAGATAATCTTAATTATGTCATAGTACACTGTGATTAGGGAAACAAAGTGTCTAGTAAACAATGTCTACTACAAAGACAAGTAGATAGTACTAAGATTCCAGAAAGAAAGAATATAAGCCAATAATTGGTACTTGTTTTCCTTCAGCCACTGGGCTATTTATTTACAGTGAGTACTAAGTGATTTTTTACTTACTATGAACTATATTAAATTGCATATAGTGACCTGGGTTTTCTGTTTGGTTTTGGTTTTGACTAATTGTTTCTGACTTTACAATTTCAATCTTGGACCTTTGCCTTCCATCTATTTTTTTGGTTTGCAAGTTTGAAAAGGAAAGCAAAAGTATCCAACTTAAAGAGCTTTGTAAAACATCTTTTAAGGGAGAACCTTTTCTCTAAGTGAATTATTTCCTCAGTGGGTAGAGTGGCTTTCCCTGTAGTCCTGCATTTTTTAAGGAAATATGAAGCAACTTATCTTTGATTCTTGGTGTGATGGCATGAAAAGTAAATTGTCTAGTGGGATCCCCCCATGTGTTAGTATCATTTGAGGCACTTTTCTATAGAAGCTTTACTTTGAAGATTTATTTTTCAAATATACTTTGGCTTTTTCACTTTTGTTTTTTAGGCTGTGCGTGTCACAAAACCCAAAATCCCAGAAGCCATAAGAAGAAATTTTGAGTTAATGTGAGTAATACGCATGGGCTCCCAATATTTCTATTTAAGGTTCTCTGTATGTTAATACACCAGTTTAGAGGAAACATGAAAGATAATACACTCTGGGGTGGAGAGTATACAGTCTATCTTCTATACTTTTATTCTAGTAATATTGCCTATTTTCTTGTCTTAATTCCCACTAGACTCTTTATTAGTTTTTTCTTTATGTATGGACTTTTCAGGAGCAGTTTCAGTGACTTAGAACTATTGCTGGAAGCCAAAGAGCTATAATTTTATATGAATAGTACCTTGAATTAAATATTAATAGAGGAACGAGTCCTAGCTGTGAAGGTTCAAGAGAGTGCCTGTATTTTGTTACTCTGTTGTAATGGTAAGAATAGACACCTTGTTGATGTAAAATTTGGTTTTCCATTGTGTGTGATTGTGTATCCACAGTTGGACTTGAATCTTTATAATTTGCCTCTGGGGAAACTTTGCTTGAGTTGACTGCTACAGTCTTCTCTTTTATGTGTCCAGGGCTGGCTATGAATGAGAAGTTAGTTGTTTAATGTGAAATTAGTTTCTAAGTGTTTTAGAGAGTCCCATTTAGGAAAATACTGCATTTGAAATGGCAATATTATTTTTGTATGACAGGTACTGGCAAAAAGAAACAAAAGTCTTTAGGAAATTTATCTGATATATTAAGAGGAAGAAACACAAGGTGCTGGAAAATAAATTTGCAAAAGGCAAGAATACAATAGATATATAGACTCAGGGAGCCCAAGGAGTAGTAATATTGCTTTATGGGGTGATACCCTTCTGAGTCCTTTTTGTTCCCAAGTCTGTATCTTCTATCATGTGGAGTTTTATTTTTTATTTTTTGTTGTAGAAAGGAATACTTCTTTTAAAACTATAAAGCATAGAGTGCCAGGGTAGATCATGGGTGTGATCCACTTAAAGAAAAAAATATTTATTAAAGGGTTCAGGATGCCTTAGGCTTTAAATATGATTGCTTCTGGTGATGGAAAGATAAATATTGTGTGTTCTCTTGCCCTCAAATAACTCAGTATTCAGAATATCGTTTTATGTCTTTATCAATGTTGACAGAAAGGGAACTTTGAGAAGAAATGTTTTGGGGAAGCTATTGGAGTTACTTTTCAGATAATTCTGGATCTCTCTTCATTTTATAGACTATTGGAATTTCAGAGTTAAGAGCCACTTTGGGATTATCCAGTCTAACTTTTCACATAATAGTAATGTTTTTTAATACTATTTCTGCCATGTGGTCATCCAGTAGCCACTTATACATGCTTGTAAAAGCCAGCATTTCTGTTATAGGTTGAATGTCCCTTATCTGAAATGCTTGGGACCAGAAGTGTTTTTGGATTTTTTATTTTTTTCAGATTTTTGGAATACTTGGAATATAATAAGATATCTTAGGGATGGGACCCAAGTCTAAACACATAATTCATTTATGTTCCATAAACACCACATAGCTTGAAGGTAATTTTATGCAGTATTTTTAATAATTTTGTGCATGAAACAAAGTTTGTGTTAAGTACTTATATGTGGAATTTTCCAATTGTAGCATGATATTGGCACTCAAAAAGTTTCAAATTTTGGAGCATCTCAGATTCTGAATCTTTACCCTAGGGATGTTCAAACTATATTACAAGCTCACATTCTTAGAAGATTCTCCTTACGTCAAGCCTCCCACCCAGTTCACTACCTAATAACTGCCACCTAGTTATAGCTTCTATACAAAAATTAGGGCCACTGCACATGAGTGTTTACCTGAGAAGGGCAGGGGCAAAATCCAGCTCCATTCTGCTTGCCAGACTGTGCATCTGAGGGACTGCTTCTGCCCAGAGGCTGATGTCTTTTTTCCTTTTTTCTTTTTGTGACAGAGTCTTGCTCTGTTGCCTGGGCTAGAGTGATATGGCATCAGCCTAGCTCACAGCAGCCTCAAACTCCTGGGCTCAAGGGATCCTGCCTCAGCCTCCCGAGTAGCTGGGACTACAGGTGTGTGCCACCACGCCTAGCTAATTTTCTTTCTACTTTTAGTTGTCCGGCTAATTTCTTTCTATTTTTAGTAGAGGTGGTGTCTTGATCTTGCTGAGGCTAGTCTCAAACTCCTGACCTCAAGTGATCCTCCCACCTTGGCCTCCCAGAGTGCTAGGATTACAGATGTGAGCTACCACACCTGGCCGTGGTGCCTTTTTCTGATTGACACAGTGGTGCCGTGTGGGTTCGCAAGAGGCCTAACAGCAAAGAAAGTGTTTATATATTCCCTTCTATATCATAGGGCCTTTATGTGATAACAATTAGAAGGAAAAAATTAGACTAAAATTCAAATGTATATAATTTTTTTCCTATCTCTGGATGACTTTGGGCAAATCATTTAGTCTTTCAACCTCAGATTCATTATAAGTAAAGTAAGATAGCACCTCTTTTACCTACCGTAATGAGTCAAAAAATTCTTACTGAAAAACGATTCTCTGATGCACTACAGGGTGAGAATTACTGGCTGTGACTCCACATAAGAAAATAATTTCTAAATTTTATAATGTTTTGCTTCACAGGGAGGCTGAGAAGACAAAACTACTTATAGCTGCACAGAAACAAAAGGTTGTGGAGAAAGAAGCTGAGACAGAGAGGAAAAAGGCTGTGATAGGTACTTGGATTTCTTTCTGAAATGAATGTCTCTAAGGATATGTGTTAATGAGTTTGTTCTGTTCTTTGTCAGTCTCATATTGGGTATTGATGGGTTTCAATAAGATTGTATCATATGTGGTAGAGAACTCTAGAAATTCCTAAAGCCTTTAAAGGTAGGTGTGAGACCAGTACTTAATGAAGTGCTTTGGCTCTCCATCATGTGGTCAGCTGCCATTATTGTCTTTTTCAAGGACAGAGAGAATGGATAGAGTTTATGGGAGCTTTAGTCTCTGTGGAGTAGGGTTTTCATTTATACAGATTAAGGATAGGAAAGCTTTTTGGCCAAAGCTCAGGATTATAGTATGCATCCTTGGTATTGACATGCACTTAGTTTTATCTGGATAGATAATGTCATCTATGAAATTATGGCAGGATTGCTTAGAGCTCATTTTGAATTACAGTGGCTTCCCTTCCACTTTGGAATGCTGTATATTAGACTGCCATCAGTTGATGCTGAAAGTTTAAGACTTTTTTAATTGAATAATTCAAATATACAGGAAAGTACATAGAACAGTATAATGAAGGCTTAGGATTTTGCCATATTTTCTTCAGGTCATATTTTCTTTTAAGGAAAAAAATTTTCTGTTTGAAGCCTCCTTTGTACCCTTTGCTGTCATATATCTTGACCTTCTCAGAATATAGCTTCTATTCTGAAGTTGAAGTGTATCCTTTCTGTCCTTATTTTTATACTTTTACTGTGAATATGTAACAGTTTATAGTATTCTTTTACCTATTTGAAACTACAAAAATCCTATCAAACCCTACCTTTTATTTTAAAACTTGCCCTTTTTTACTAACATTGTTTGAGTCTTTTTTGTACTGATGTATGTAGATCTAGGTTTTTTTGGTTTTGTTTTGTTTAGATGGGGTGTTGCTTTATCACCCAGGCTGGAGTGCAGTGGCAAGATCGATTGTAGCTTACGGTAACCTTGAACTTCTGGGTCCAAGTGATCCTCCCGCCTCAGCCTTGAAAGTAGCTAGGAGTACAAGCGCACACCACCACATCTGGCTAATTTTTAAAAATTTTTTGTAGAGATAGGGTCTCGCTATGTTGCCCAGGCTGATCTTGAACTCCTTGCCTCAAGCAATCCTCCCCGCTTGGCCTCCCAGAGTGCTGGGATTACAGGTGTGAGCCACCGCTCCTGGCCAATCTAGTTTATTTTTAACTGCTGTGTATTTTATTCTGTGAGTGGACCTCATTTTGTTCTGATGAATAAATGAAGAGTTAGGTAGTTTCTAGTTTTTCCTTGTTACAGACACTGCTGCAGTAATGTTCTTATCCAGGTCTCCTTGTGCACGTGTGCAAGAGTTTTCCTAGAGCAGCATTACTCAATGTATCAGTGCCCTGTCACCAACTTTTTGTTTCTTTGCCCCTGTGAGATGAGCACAGAAATTGAGAATGGATGTTTTTAAGTTCTTATAGGATTTTAACACAGTAATGTTTTTAAATTTTTTTCTAGTGCTGTAATTCATTTTTATTACATTTTACTATTTATTGGTTTCTAATAGATTGAAATACAAAAAAAAAAAAAGAAGAAGAAGAAAGAAAGAAAAGGTGTTTTCCCACAGATAGTTTGAGAAGCACTGCTCTAGAATACATATCTCAAATTAGAATTGCTGGGTCATATGTGTGCATGTCTTCAAATTTAACATGTTGCCAAATTATTCTCTAAAATGATTCTTCCATTTTACTCTCTCTTCAACAATGTTTGAGTTCTAGTTTCTATGCTGCCATAATTGAGTTTCCATTTCTGCATATCCTCTTCAGCCCCTGGAGTTATTAGACTTAAAAATGTATGTCAGTTCAATGGTAGACATGGTATCACATAACTTCTATTTGAATTAGTAAGGTTGAATATTGCTTATTTGTTCAGATTTCCTTTTTTTGGTATATGAATTGCCTGTTAATGTTCTTAGCCCATTGTTTGATTGTTTTTTTTTAATTGGATTTGTAGGAGTTCTTTATATCTCTCCTGGATACTGATCCTTTTCAAACATCTTCTTTTAATTTGTGGCTTTTCTTTGAACTTTATAATTTCTTTGACATGTGTATATATTTAATTTTCATGTAGTGAAATTCATTAATCATTTCCTTTATGGTTTATGCCTTTTCTATCTTGTTTAAGAATTTTTCCCCCTACCTCAAAGTAATAATTTTATTCTAAAAGTTTTGATTTTCATATTTAGGTCTTTAATCCATCTGGAATTTTAGTGTTTAGTGTGACACAGAGATTCAGTTTTATTTTTTCCAAATGGCAAGCCAGTTGTCTTAGACAAACTACTTGTTGTAATAGTTCATTATTTCCTCTACTTATTTCTAATGCCAAATCTGTCATGTAACAAGATACTATATATCATTTGTTCTAATGCTAGGATCTCTATTTTGTTCCAAATTTTTGGTCTATCCTTCCCCAATATTATGTTGTTTTAATTATTGCAGCTTTTATGTTAAGTCTTGCTAGGTGGGAGAGTGAGTTTCTCCTTAACTATTCCTCTTAACTGTTAACTGTTCCTATTTCTAAAATTGTTCTGGAATATTCTGCGCCCTTTATTCTTCCATTTAAATTTTAGAACCAGCTCAAGTTTTGTAAAATACTGTGTTGGGATTTGGTTGGTATTGCATTGAATGTATATATCAATTTGGAGAGAATTGTAATATTTTATGATATTAAGTCTTATAAATCTATATTTTTACGTTTATGAGAAATGTCTTTCAAAAGGTGTCATAATTTTCTTCTTAAAGTTCTTGGACATTTGTTAGAGATTTACTCTATATATCCTTTAAGTTTTTCAATATTATAAATAGACTTCTTTTTAAAGGCATATTTTTCTAGATGGTTTTGTAGAGGTATGCTGTTTTTTATTTAGCAACCTTGCTGAAAATGCTTTTATTTCTAATAGTCTCTTGGATTTCCCACTGGAGCAATCATATTATCTTCAAATAAGGACAATTCTATTTTTTTTCTTTATAGTCCCATTTTATTTCTTCTTCTTCTTCTTATCTTACTACTTTAGGCTATGACTTATAGTATGGTGTAGAAAAGAAAGATGATGACAAGCATTCTTGTCCCTAACTTTAAATAGTACCAATTATGTTTGCTGTACTTAACACTTACTGGTTAATGAAGCTTCATTCTATACTTTGCTTGCCAAGAGCTTTTATTGTGAATGGCTTTTAACACTTTTAGAATTTTTTTCTATGTATCTTGAGATAAACATGATTTTTCTCTTTAAAGCTATTAATAATAATAAATTATATTAATGGATTTTCTACTACTGAATTATCTTTGCATTCCTGGGGTGAATATACACTTGGTCATGATGTAGGAGGTTCACCCCAGTACATGTCTCAATATAGTTTGCTGGTAATTTCTTTCGAATTTTTACTTTTATTTTCATAAATGAGATCAGCTTATAATTTTCTTTTCTTATATTCTTACTGTCAGTTTTTTTCTTTTCTTTCTTTTCTTTTTTTTTGTATCACAGTTATACTAGCCTCAAAATGAGTTGAAGAGCATTTCCATTTCCTGTGTTCTGGAACATTTCGTATAACATATGTATTATCTCATCATTGGTGGAACTTGCTTATAAAAATCATCTTGGTCTGTTGGGGTTTGTGCTTTTTTCATTTGCTTGTTTTCGTGGTAAGATTTAACCTACTGATTTAATTTCTATATTGAGTTTAGGTCTAGCCAGGTATTTGTTTCTTTTTAAGTCAGTTTTTGTAATTATATTTTTATAGCAAGTTGTCTATTTTATCTAATATTTCAAATTTGAGGACATAAGCTTTTTTGTAGAATTCTCTTATGATTTTTAAAACTTCTACCAAATCTGTATGCCCCTTTCTCACTTCTAAAATTGTTTGTGCCTTCTCTTTTGCTGGATCAGTTTTGTCAGAGATCTGTCTTATTTACACTTTATTACTTCTTTCTTTCTATTTTTGTTGTCGTCGTTGTTGTTTGGAGACAGGATCTCACTCTATTGCCAGGGATAGAGTGCAGTGGCATGATCATAGTTCACTGCAGCCCTGAACTCCTGGGCTCAAGTGATTCTCTTGCATCAGCCTCCTGAGTAGCTGGGACTACAGGCATGCACCACCACATCCAGCTACTCTTTTTGAGTTTACTCACTGACTCTTTTCTAACTTCTTGAGTTAGATTTTTAATTCACTAACTTTCAGTCTTTTCTAATGGAAACGTGGAAGGTTATAAATTTTCTTCAAAGTACTGCTTTAGCTATGTCTCACAACTTTTGAAATGTTTATTGTTGTTCAGTTTTAATTCTTTTAAAAACATTTTCATTGTAATTTATTTCACTAATGAATTTTAAAAGCATATTTTTAAATTTCTGGTTCAGTGGGTTTTGAGGGGCTACCTTTTAATTGTTGATTTTCAGTGTTACTGCATTATAGTCAGAAAATAAGATCTGTTATATGAATTCTTAAACGTTTGTTGAAATTTGCTTTGTGGCCTACCTATGTGTGGTCCTTTTTTTTAATGTCTTATGTGTGCTTGAAAAGATTGAGTATATAGTCTCTATTTGTTGGATACAGGTTTCTTTATATATCCATTTGATCAGCTTTATGAATTATGTTTGTTATTCACATCTTTTGTATTCTTCTAATTTTTGCCTATTTGAGCTACCAATTACTGAGAAAGATGTGTTAAAATCTCCCACTATGACCATAGATTTGTTGACTTGTAATTGTTTTCTTTATATTTTGGGGCTGTATTGTTAAGAACATTCAGGTTCAGGATTGTTACATCTCCCTGGAGAATTGCTCCTGTTCGGTAATACTTTGTTACTCTTACATGTGTTTTTTGCCTTAAGATCTATTTTGCCTGATGATAATACAGCTATGCCAAATTTCTCTGGGTTAGTTATTTCTTGGTGTATCTTTTCCCATCCTTTTACTTTCAACTTTTCTATGTCATTATGTTTTAGGTGTGTCTCTTGTAAACAGCATATAGCTGGATTTTGTTATCTTATCCAATGTGAGAATCTGTCTTTTAACTGGTGAGTTAGTCTTTTTATATTTATTGTGGTTACTGCTATATTTGAATTTGTTTGTATCATTTAATTATGTGCTATATACCATGTATTTTTTCTCTGCTTCTTTTCCCCCTCTTTTCTGGTTGGTATTGAATTGATTGAATTTTCTTTATTTTCTTCCTTTTACTTGATTGGAAGTTTTATATTCTGTTTCTGAAATGGATAACTATTCATTACCTATAAAATATTAACAAGTATACCTAACTTGACAAAGTCTAAAGTTAATCATTCTTTTTGTCCTCTTCCTGAACAATACCTTAGAATGCTTTAACTTTAATCACTGTCTTCCAATCTTACATATTATTATTGCCTAGTATTGTAGTTTCATGTTGTCTCCATTCTCCCATTGATTATTACCATCATCATTAATTCTTACAGTAAACGTTATTTTGATTTACATGTGTTGAGTAATTTTTTTCCTCTACATTGTTTCTGGCAATTTGTTTATTTTTTATAATTTTTGTTACATTGATATATTGCATTGTGGTGAATTCAGGGCCTTCAGTGCACACATCACTTTAGCAGCACACATTGTACCCACCAAAGAACTTCCCATCATCAACCCCCCTGTATTCTTTTTTTCCTGCTAGATTTTTTTCTGTGAAGGCTAAGAAGTGAAAAACTTCTTCAGTTGTCCTTGGTCTGAAAATGCTTATATTATCATTCTTGAATGGTAATTTAGCCTACAATTCTAAACCAAACTAACTTTTCCTTGTCGTTTAGTAACATCATTTGAATTTTGTTTGGCCTCTTGTACCCGTTTACAAGGATACTGTCAGTCTAATTGTTCCTTTGAAGTAATCAGTCTTATCTTTTTGCTTTTAAGATTTTTGTTTCCATATTTGGGTGTTCTCCAGCTTCACTCTGATGTGTCCAGGTAGAGAAAAGCTTACTTCTCACTGGGCTGGTGGGTAGAGGTTTTTCGTCTCTTTTTCAGTAGAGCTGCAGCCCTCTAGAGGTCTAGGTTTATTCAGGAGTCTTAGTTCTAACATCACAAATCCTCATCTCCTGGCCTGCTTGGGCAAAAACCCAAGTCTCTCTTCCTTCCTTGCCTCATAACCACCCCCAGGGCTGCCACCGTATAGGCTTTTGGCTCTCTCTTTGCTTAATCACTTGATGATCTCCCATTCGTTCTTATGAACTCAGGCATGCATTAAAAAACAAATTTGTTATATTTTATCTAGCATGTTAAGATGGCGGTGGCTGAAGGGAAGAGTTTTTTCACTAGTCTATTCCACCATTTTTCTAGAACTAGAAGTCTGGTCATACTCTTTATTAGTTTATTCCCTCATGACAGAGAGCTTTGTTGAATGGGATTACCACAGCAGTCCCCCTGTGTTGAGATGACATTCTCTGGGTTCTAAGTGCAGGATCCAGATTCCTTACCTTTTATTTTTTTATCTTGACTTTTTGCTTGTACTTAAATTTCTAGCCTAGTTGAACATAGTGGTTTGATTTTAGGATGGTATAATATAGATTGATTTTACTCTGATGGGGAAATAGAAAGTTTTTTCTCAACTTTTTGCTTGTACTTAAATTTCTAGCCCAGTTGAACACAGTAGTTTGGTTTTAGGATGGTATAATATAGATTGATTTTACTCTGATGAGGAAGTAGAGAAGGTATCCCCTGGAGTAGTTGGTAAAGGGTACTCTTCCCTGGTAAGAAGAAACCACTTGGAAATTTTCTTTCTGTTATGTACATTCCCCAGGGGCCAGAGATAAGATGTGTTAAAATACCCACCTTATTTGACTGAAGAGGAGAATTAAGAATGTTCTTTAAGAATTGCAGTGATTGAATTTAAAGTATAATTAGAGTCTTTCTTTCCTGGTCCTGGGTGCTTTGGTTGGCCAGAGGTTTGCTATGGGTGTTTAGTTTCCTCTGCATGTACTTGCCTCCTGCCTTCTACATGTTCACTCCCAGCACTTGTTTTCCCATTCTCAGATGAATTATCCTGCTTTCTGCATTATCTTACATAGCAATTAGAATATTCCTCGTCTGATAGTGCTTTCAGCATGTCATTTCCCTGATGCTAACTTAGCAGTAGATCCTGCAGGTATAAAACTAAGCTGCTTAGCCTGTTAGTTGAGACAGAGGTCTCCTAGCCCTCTTTCTATTTTTATTTTTTGTCGTCTTGTCCACTGGCTCTGTATCACCTCTTCATTGTGACTTGTTCATTCATTTCTTCTTGTTTTTCTTTATGCTTCCTGGCATGTTCTCCTAGGTCATGTCCATTATTTCCTTTAAGATTCTGTCTAGAAGAACTTCCTTGGTTTAACTTCTCTCCTTTATTTATTTTATTTTATTTTTATTTTTTTGAGACAGGGTCTCACTCTGTCCCCCAGGCTGGAGTGCAGTGATGTCATCATAGCTCACTGTAGCCTCAAACTCCTGGCCTCAAGTGATCCTCCTGCCTGAGCTTCCCAAGTAGCTGGGACTACAGGCGTGTGCCACCATGCCTGGCTATTTATTTTTTTGTAGAGATGGTGGTCTCACTATGTTGCCCAGGCTGGCTTGAACTCCTGGCCTTAAGTGATCCTCCTACCTCAGCCTCCCAAAGTGCTAGGATTATAGGCATGAGCCACCATGCTTGGCCTCTCCTTTATTCATTCTCCTGCCACATTATATAATTGTCCTGTGTTGCCGTGCATTTATGTTATTCTGTTTTTGTTCTGTGGTACTTTCTCAAAGTATCTTTTCTTTCCCATTAGCTTGTGGACCATTGCTGTATAGTCCCATGAAGGATTGGAACTGTTAACTTTTTTACTCCTTCCCACAAAGCTAGCACTGTCAAAGGAGAACAGTGAAGTAGGAGATAAATTCCTTGTTTCCTTTGAGTTATTTACAGTCTTGATAGAGAAAACTTAATTAAACAATTAGCCCATAAAACCTATAATTACATGTTAGACTGTGTGCTACTGACTGTAAGTGCCTCAGGTACTAAAGAAATGTTTTTGAATATGTCTTCTTTTGTTGTATCATTATAGAGGCAGAGAAGATTGCACAAGTGGCAAAAATTCGGTTTCAGCAGAAGGTGATGGAGAAAGAAACGGAAAAGCGCATTTCTGAAATTGAAGGTACGTTGAGGGAGAGTATGAGCCTCTGACTCTCCTGAACTGCCTCTCTGCTTCAGGGTTGGGCTCTTGATTGTGTTGGGTGGGAAAGCCATAGGCAGAATAATCTGGTCTGGAGGAAGTAGCTGGTCTGATATTCTAAACAAATTTAAAAAACATTACTGTTACATATCTAGCTCTTGGTTTGGTTTGTGACTGTGGGTAGCTCATCCTTTCATTTCCTTCCTTAAATTAGGGCATATTACCTGCCACTTTATTCTCAGGCAGATAAAATATGAATATTATCCATAATTATAAAGAATGTACAAGATAATAAATGCCATCACTACCAGTTTCTTTTCCACCCATCAAAAAAAAAAATTAGTTGGGAAAAAAAGAAACTCCAGTTTTCACGGAGGGTCTCAACCTCTTTAATTCATATAATGAGATGCTGATGTTCTAAGCTCGCGGTCTCAAAAACACTTTTGCTTATACATTACTGCCTTTTATTTTTATCTGTTAATTGATTCTGAATCAGATTTGGAGGGAGTGGGATAATGCAGTAAATAGAGCAGAGCTTTCATGTCTGGACTTAGTTATTTTACTTGAATCCTGGATCCTGAATGGGGTGAGGCTATGGGTGATAGGAGGTGGAAGAGGGATTGGAGGAAAAAAGGAGCAACTTAGGGTAGAAAATGAGTGGACTCAGATGAGCTGAAAGTTATTCAACAGTAACAAGAGTATTCCCCTTTGAGAAGGAGCTATTTAGGAACTGGGATTTGAAAACTGCTAATGTTATAAACTTTCAAACTGAAATAAGCAATGGAAGTATTAAGCAGTGGAGAAAGGGACTCTTACCTAGTTGAGGGAAGGGATTGGATATTTTCTTTTGTTTTAAATCCCCTGACTCTTGTTTTACTTGCTAGATGCTGCATTCCTGGCCCGAGAAAAGACAAAAGCAGATGCTGAGTATTATGCTGCACACAAATATGCCACCTCGAACAAGGTGACTGGCTCTCCATGCCACTATCCTAGTGATATAGTTAAGGGGTTTTGCTTTCCCTTTTTCAGGGCTCTAATGTGGTAGAGGTGATTTTATCCATTGTCAAGGAAGGGTAGTGACCAAGACATCCTCCAGAATCAACCAGTCACTTAGCAAGACATATTGCACACCCATTGAGTAGTGAACTTTGTATAGTTCCTTATGAAAATGGGGAGTTAGGACACAGGCAAAGACATAAACACATGTCAAATACCATAAATCCATTCATTTGTACTGCTGTATAAAGGCTCAATAATCAGTAAAGTTGAAGGTCTTCTCCTGAAATGACAAGAGTAACAAGAGAAGAATAAAGTTTGTTTAGAATAACAAATAAGGTAGCTTTTTTGTGTAGATGCTAAGCTTGTTTGGAGCAGTATTTCTTATCAGAGACATTCTTGGCATTTGAAGGGTGAGATACTTTTTCATTACTAAAGACTATCTCATTCATTGTAGGATATTTTGCATTTCTGGCCCTTGCTTATGAAATGTCAGTAGTGCTCAGCATTTGTTTTAGCAACCACACACACACATGTTTCCAAATGCCCCCAGTTGAGTACTCCTTGTTTATTGGATTTTCAAAAACTTATGTTTCATTCATGAGGAATTTCATGTGAGATGATAAGGAGTGGTTGGGTGATATTGGGTGAATGATTTTATGTAAGGACTGGAGTAAGTTGGCTAGAGAGTACAGGCCTAGTGAGCAGCAGTTATTTCAGTAAGAGGCAGCTAGAACCACTATAGTAATCTGAAAAGGGAAGGATATGTCCAAGATTTATAAGGTAGATGTCCAAGATTTATAATTGTAGAGTAGATTGGAACAAATAAAGGGTTGAGATAGAGATTGCTAAGGAGTGTGATGCAGTTTGAAGGATTAGAGTCAAGATTTAAGTTACAGACAGGGCTTAAACAACATAATCTGTATCTAGAAGAAATGACAAGATATGACAGAATGAGAGTTGTCAGTCTTTGAAAACATTAGAGGACACAACTCTATAGAAACAGAATGGAATTTCGTCAAGATGAAGGCAAAATAGGAAACTTCAGTTTAGAAAGCTAACAGTCTAAACCTGTAATGGGAGAAGCTGGCCAGGCACAAGTATCAAGACCTTGCCTTTGAGGTTACCTTCATTCTGAAAGGGACAGTAGTTTTAAACAATGTTGAAAAATGCTACTCAGATACCAACCTATATTAAAAAGGGTTTAGGAAGTAATTTGGTTGTGCACTATGACCAGATTTGATTACAGTATTTTGAGAGAGGATATGAATCAACTGGAGAGGGTAGGGAGCCACAGAGTGGAAGATGTTGGAATGCAGAAAATAGATTTTGTGGGACTATGAAGGACAACACTGGCTTTTGCTTGGGGCATAGTCTGGGACTGAAGATGAGGAGAAGATCACAGGGAAGAGTTTGAGGGGCTTTGGGAGGCATATATTCTAGGAAAACAGTGAAAGTGAGTTTTAGTCAAACCCCCAAGAGGTTTTGGTTGGATATATCTTGACACCATGATTTAAACAAAACACTGTGACAGAGAGGGAGATCTGGTGGTTAGCAAATATTTGTCTGTCACAAACAGCTTAAATATCCAGCTTCGGGGAAAAGCAAGTGGCCAGATTCAGGCGACTTCTTGAGATTTTTTGCAGTTCTGGAATTTGGTCAAGAAAACCAGAATAACAGGTGGCTGATTATACGATTATGAGCCCAAGCCCTTCTTTGAAGCTCTGCCACTCTCATCCATTGTCCTATGTACCTCTCTCAAGTGAATCAGCAGAAATTCCAGACTGGTTCCAGGTTGAATTTGGCTAGATGAAATGAGAAAGTGTATGTGAAAGTACTTTATAGGCCTTACAGAAAGTCACTGTGGAAATACTAGTTATTATTAGTTAGTTATCATTAATTGTTCTCCAAAACCCCCTTTGCCAATTCTTTTGTTAAAAAGTAAATAACTTTTCCTGCATTAATACAAGGCAGGAGCTTGTTGAAGCAATTTAAAGTTGGGAACATACTTGTTAATGTGATAGCCACTCTCCAAAATGAGAGAGGGTCATTGGCAATCATTCAGAGTTGAGTCATGATACTCAGGAGAGCAGCAGGAAAAATAGATGTAGGGAAAGAGAAAGATGATTATTGTACCACAGTATTCTGATACCTTTTCTCTTGTTTGCTTCCACACAGCACAAATTGACCCCGGAATATCTAGAGCTCAAAAAGTACCAGGCAATTGCTTCTAACAGTAAGATCTACTTTGGCAGCAACATCCCTAGCATGTTCGTTGACTCCTCTTGTGCTTTGAAATATTCAGATGTTAGGACTGGAAGAGAAGGCTCCCTCCCCTCTAAGGAGGCTCTTGAACCCTCTGGAGAGAGCCTTGTCCAAAACAAGGAGAGCACAGGTTGATGCAAGAGGTGGAAATATTCTCCATATCAAGATATGTGGCCCAAGGGGTTAAGTGGGAACAATGGTTGTACGAACTCTTCAGATTTACAGAGAACTTGTGCTTCCTCTGTTCTGCCTCTCCTGTGATATAGTCTTGGTTTGTCAGCTGATTGCAGGATAGAGCCAGCTGTCTGGCACTCAAATGGTCTTTTCAGCCACAGTTTTATCAAGTATCCTGTATGTGTTCCTTTCTAAACTGGTACTCATGAACAAAGGAAAGTCTGATGCTAAGATACTGCCTGCACTGGAATGTTAAACACTAAATATATAACAAGCTGTGTTTTTCTAAGCTGAAATCTATTGAATAATGTTTACATTGGTCCCCGGGGAAATGTGTGCTCAGCCAATCAAGAGATGGGAGGCCTGAGAGAAGATGGCCACGATACGGTAAGTTAATGAAGACTGATTGCACCTGGGACCCAGGCGCTCTCTTTGGGGTCCAGTCTCAGCATTCATCCATGTTAACATCCAGGCCACCGAAGTTCCCCAGGAAATGATCTTCCACTTGAGCAACCATTAACTTGATACAGTTTGCACCTTTCTGTTTTCCTACAGTGAAGTTGGTGGCCTACAGGGACCTGTGATTGGCCACCCAATCAGAGATTCCTCATAGAGATTCCTAATACTTTATTGCATTAGTATGCTCAGAGATAAAGAGGGCTTGGTTTGAAGTTGTGGATAAGATCAAACCTCTGCTCTGAACCAAAACTCGGGGGCCCTGCGTTCCCTCCATTGGGTGATGACTATCAGCATCACTGCCCTAGGCCATGTGTGACGAAGGTGCCTGGTTTTAAGCCACAGCCAACTCCTTTCAGCTATGGCTGAAAGGAGTAGGACAGGGCTTTAACCGGAAATAGGAGCAGCATACAATTCCTAGCCATTCACTGCACAGTATTGTATCGTAATTGCAGGAAGTTTTTATTTTTAAAACTGGATTTGGGGTATATTCATTTACCTCAGTACTTCTGTCTAAAGGCCAAATCGTAGGGCAGCCACAGCACTAGCACACTGATTCTCCTGAATACTGTTCATCAGGAGCCTCATAGGGTGTAGATGGAACAAAGAGTAACCTAGAAAGCATCCTTCGCCATCTTTATCTCCTTCTCTCCCAGCCCTGAGATGCTTAAATCAAAGTTGTTTCTCTACCTTTCACTTTACTAGATCATGACTCCTGACCTGGGCAGCCAGTGAATTTAATTTTTCATGAGAGGATGACATAGTTAACCTGTGGCTACAGGAGACCTAGTCCATCTGGACCTTTTTTCCCCTCAGATTAAGTTTTCTGGAACAGTGTGCTGCATAGTTAGGCCTGAGTTTGTGCGACTTGTTGAAACACCTCTTTTGTACACTCTGTTGGAGCTTGACAAAAAAGTCATGGGACCACTTCCAGAAACCTTTCAGCTGTCAGTCCTGTTGGTCTCATGACAGCTCGTGGGTTGTGCCAAACAGTTTATTGGGAAAGGAAAGCCCAGATTTGAATGGTTTTTTTCCCTGGGCCTTATACTTATATAGAGGCATTTGTAATATGGAGAAAAAAAATTTTGTTTTTCTTATTTAATTCTATAAGTTCTCATTATGAATGAGTTTTGGGTTCTTTAGCCCTCCTTAAAAGAACTTTTGAATTATAAAAATAAACTCTTAACCTGTTATTATTGCTATAGATAAATAATGATTCTTGTGGGAAATCTGGATCATTGATCTCTGCTTTCATTCCTAGAGATGTTTTCTGTTCTTATGAGCAAAAAGCTGTTGCCCCAAAGTGATGGCTGTGAGTTTTCTTACTAGCCACAAGCCCTGGTGGCAAGGCTGAGGAGCAGGGAAATACTGTTGTGATGTTCTGAAGAAAGCACTTCCACTTACACTCCCCATGAGTGTGCTTCCGTTGCCCACTCAGTGAGCTCTAGCTGTCCTTCAGGGATGTTCCTTTGGCAAGATATACACTGTAATCTTGAAGTCTATAAATTTATATGTGAAATGCTACCTTTTTTAAAATAAGAAACTAAATAAAATTATTTTACTATCAATGAATTGTGTTCTTTCCCATATTTTCTCCATTCTTTTGGTTGTCTTACCGTGCTCCTAAGGCTGTCTTGCCCATTACAATACATAGCTAATTTATTTGCTGGTTTAACTTAATTATAGAGGCTTTTAAAAATACTTTTACCAGAATACTGCCTACCTGGTATAGGAATTTAAAAACAGGGTTTCCATTCTTTCCTGACTCCTGGAATTTAACAAGGCATATTCTAGTTCCTTGTGGGACAGGGCCAGTGGTAGAGGAGTGAAAAGGGAGGATTGGACACTGTGGCCCTGGGAGCCTTCCCTGAGAACTAAAATGCTTTTACGCTAAGGAAAGGGAGAATGCCGTCCATAATAGAGGAAGGACAATTTGTATAAACTATAACTGGTGGTATGATAAAATGACTTCACTAACTCAGATGTTGTTATTTCAAGAGCTGGGGTTGGACCTTCTCTTCCCAAATGTTCTACATTCCCTCCTGGGGACAATTTGATGGTGATGTTGGGCCAGCAGGGAGTGGTAATTGGGAGTTTTGGGGCATGCAGCTCTACTCTGGTTCCTCTGGGATCCAACCCCATAGTATCCTACATCCAGCTGCTGCTGACCAGGGAACTTTACCTAATTCAAACTACCAAAATCCTATAGGCTTTTGGTTAAATATTAACACATTTTGTACTGCATAGAAATCTCCAAGACATATGCCAGGGACCGCACGTTTTTGGGCAAACTGCACGTTATTTAAATCATCATAACTACAGATCATAATGCACTTTAGATGTTGTTTTTCAATAATTATAACACTTTTATTTACAAAAACAATTAAACAACTAATTAAACAATTACTTTTTTAACGTATGGTACTGCGTAAAACATTTTCCTCTATGAAGAGGGACCAAACAAAATTTACATAAGTATCTAGATTCGCTCCTTTTTCCATGGGCGGCACAAACTCTGTAGGCTCTCGTAGGACATTTTTTCTTTCCACTTGCTGGAATACACGTAGGTTCATGCTGCTTCATATCACCTGACAACCTTTTGGGTGGATCTTTATGAGGTGCTGTCCTTGCACCCCCAGGGGAAAGGCTGGACAGATTTGTCTCTGGTTCCGGAGAGCCTTCATTATTGTCATCCATTATCCAGTCTCTCACCACCGATAGCAGAAACTGTTAATACTTCATTTTTGCTTGTGGATTGAGGACATTGTACACTCTAAATGAATTGAAAAGTCCACAGTTTATAAGGTACAGCACTACTTTTTTTGTCCATTTCATCATTTTCCTTAGAATGGAACAACATGAAAGGAATTGATCCACACGGTCAACGCCTTTCATGTGGGCATTGTATTCCTTGATGCAGGTAGGTTTTACATTATTCTCTCCCGTTTTTCTATTATTTTTTCCTGTTGTTGAGACAGAAGTGTCATGGATCATTGATATTCGGACAACCCGCTTGTCTTTCCATGCTAGGAGAAGAATATTGCCTTTTCTGGAAAATATTATGTCACCTCTCTTCATTCTTGATGTTTTCATTTGCAAATTTGGCGGTAAACCTCTACTGTCCCTAATGGACAAGACAGTGTGTTGACATCTAAGGTCCATAACAGATGGCGCGCGAAACACGAGAAAACTCGTGAGCGGTACGAAATGTGTTAAAATGAAGTGATTTCTGCTTCTTTAGGGGAGGAATTGTGTGAATTAGAACTGTGGCTTCTGATTGTTTTAGGATTAAGTCCCAAATGTCTGCACACAAAGCTCTCCATGATTTGGCACCTGCTGACTTCTCCAGCTACTCTTCTCTAAGGTCCTTGAACGCAGCATATGTTGTTCCATCTGCCCAGCTTACTTTCCTTCCCTGGTGCCAGCTTTCCTTTGCCACCTCCTGATGTGTCTTCATCACTTCTTTAGAGAGTTCACCCTGAACTGCTTGGCTGGGGTTAGCATCCTGTATTTCCCACTCTGTAACACTTCATACCTTGCATTACCTGCTTAATGTCTGTTTTCACACATGGTAAGCTCTATGAGGGCAGGGAGTGTGACTGTGCTGTCCCCGGGGGTTGTATCTATTGCTAATGCCTGACATAGTGTCTGGCCCATAAGAGTTGGTCAGTTTTGTTGCATGAAAGAACAAAAGGTTCAATGTGAAATTTGGGTCAGTGCAGGCAAGTGAGTAATGGGAAAAAGGACTTACTGATAGAAGTTAGGCTAGTGTCCATGTCAGGGCTTAATATGTAACCCTGGGAAGTTACCTAACATCTCTGAACCTGTTGACTCATACTTGCAGGGCAGCTCTTCACTGGATTCAACAAGCTATATCGATGCATCTAGCATAGTGTTTTACACATGGTAATTGCTAGGCTACAATGGTGCACCTAGTCAATAGAAGTCAATGTATGTTTCTGTCTCTGAATAGACTAAGTTCCCATAGTGGAGAGAGTGAGCACAGTGCCTGATACATACAAGTGCATAATAAAATACCTTGATTTATGTCTTTAACAGCTAAGAACTAAGCTAGCAAGATTTTAAACCTCAGCCACAGCCCTCCAGGAACATCTCAGCAAGCTGGGCCAGCTTTTCGGCTTCTCCTGGTCTCTTTTCTTTGTATAAACATTTTGAACTAATTTACTGTTAATTCATTGCTCACTCCTAGTGTCCATTATCACATAGACCATAACTCAGAATGACTCATTTCCCTTACCATGTTTCTTTGGAATTAGTACCTATCATTCAAATTTTTTTTCTTACATCTTTTTCAATCCATTTTCTACTTTCTATTTTTTCTATTTTTTATCTGCAAAAATGTCTTCTTCCTTTTCTTCCTACAAATATTTATTGGGTATCTACTATATACCGATTGCTGAGGCAACAAAAAGGCATATAGCCTTCTGTGAGGGGTGTGGCAGTGCAGCAAGTAAATAGGTTTAATAGTGTGGTAAGGGCTGGGTGCAGTGGCTCATGCCTGTAATCCTAGCACTCTGGGAGGCCAAGGCGGGAGGATTGCTTGAGGTCAGGAGTTCGAGACCAGCCTGAGTAAGAGCGAGACCCCGTCTCTACTATAAATAGAAAGAAATTAGCCAAACAACTAAAAATAGAAAAAATCAGCCGGGCACGGTGGCATGTGTCTGTAGTCCCAGCTACCTGGGAGGCTGAGGCAGGGGGATTGCTTGAGCCCAGGAGTTTGAGGTTGCTGTGAGCTAGGCTGACGCCACGCCACTCTAGCCTGGGCAGCAGAGTGAGACTCTGTCTCAAAAAAAAAAAAAATAGTGTGGTAAGTACCACAGCAAGGTGAACACTGGGTTCTAGGGGGTCCCCCAATAAAGGTCAGCCCAGCCTGGTGGTTTCTAGAAAGCAGTGTCTGATCTGAGCTAAATTTTTTAGGATGGATAGGAGGCAGCCAGCTAGCTGAAGAGGGCGATGGTGGAATGTTTTCCAGGCAGTGGGAGAACCACATGCCATTGCCTTTTAAAATGCAATTAACTGAGTCCCCTTGCCTCAACAAATAAGAGGCTTTCCATGGCAAGCTTATGAGGCTCTATTGTTATCTCCATATAGCTGAGATTTAGAGAGATCACTTCATCCAAGATCACATGAATAATGAGTGACAAAGTAAAGATTTGAACTAGCCATATTCCAGATCCAAGTTCTTTACCACAGCCCTTTACATTTGCCCTTGAAGCAATTACATTTAGGGCAATGGAAGCTCTAAATTTAGGGGAGTTTTCAGAGGATGTGTGGGCTACAGTAGGGGTCAGGAAAGGGATAAGCACATGGCTAATGTGTGATGTGAAGTGGTGACCCAGGAGCTGACTTTCTCTGCCCTCTGCAGGGTTTGGAAGAAGTGCTCTAGGTGAGCTGGACAGTATGACAGCTAATTCCAGAAAGATTAGCCCTTTGCATCCTGGAGGAGCAACTCCCCTTACTATAGGAAGCAAGTGTTGCTGAATCGCACAAGGATGGACTAGCATGAGGTATGCTATGGTATGTGTCCATGCTCACAGCTCTCAGCTTAGTTGCCCTGCAAAAATTTCCATTGGCCCAGGAAAGCCCTCATGCCCAAGGTCACACCCCCTGTCTGGGGACAGCACATTCAGTAAGTGGTTGATGCAGGAGCTGAGAGGCTGGTAGAGTTACTTGAACCAGGCAATTTGTCCCGCGAAATTGGCATTACTTTTCTCCATTTGCAAGTATGTCAGGATTTGCATCTTAAATAGGTACAGTAACCATAACTGGAATTCAAGCACATAAGGAGAGTTCTGACAAATGGCATATCTGATTCCTCTGGCACCTTGTCACAATTCTGCTCAACCTCACCCCTAATTCCAGCTGTAGCAGCACTGGACAGTTCCACATAGTTGGTCCAACTGCATCTTACTTCACACATGCACTTCTCACATTGTTTTTCGCCTTAGGGATCTTCCAACACTATGAAATCTGCAGTCAGTCCATACGTATGCTTAACCTAGATAGGCACAAGCATTAATAATCCTGTGACAACCCTCAACTAGCAGGAGACAAGAGCACAAATGGGTAGAAAGGAGGTGACTCCAAACACTTTTTCAATGAAGACAGCAACCCTCCTGATAGAACAGGAGAAAACAATGTGACCATAAGATTAAATACAATTCAACCAATGTTTGTTGAGTACCTGGTATGTGCCAGGAAATCTAAAATGTGCAAAGTAATGGACCAACGGTGAACAACGAGTGAGACAGAGTCTCTGCTCTCTTAGAATCAATAGTCTCAGGGAAAGTAGACCTTAATCAGAGAATTCCAAGTATGATAAGACTATGTAATTGGGAGAAATGTAGTGCCAGGAGAGTGTAAGAAAAGAGAAGGAGAAGATAAAGAATGAGAAAGAGTGCTAGACAGTTAAAGATAAGGTGATAACAAAAAGACAACCCAATTTTAAAATGGGCAAAGGATCTCAATAGGTGACAATTCAGAGAAGATATACAAATGGCCAGTAAGAATATGAAAGATGTTTAACATTTTTAGTCATTAGGGAAATGCAGCAAAGTACTACTTCACACCCACTAGGATTGCTAAATTTAAAAAGATAATAACAAGTGTTGACAATGATGGGAAGAAACTGGAATCTTCATACATTGCTGATAGGAATGCAAAATGATGCAGTCACTTTGGAATACATTTTGACAGTTTCTCTAAATGTTAAACATTTACTATGATGGTCTATTTTGCATTGGTGTTAAATATAAAGGAAATAAATACGAGGCTGGGTAATTAATAAAGAAAAGAGGTTTATTCGGCCCACAGTTCTGCAGGCTGTACAAAAAGCATGGCGCCAGCATCTTCTGGTGAGGGCTTCAGGGAGCTTCCAGTCAAGGTGGAAGGCAAAGGGGGAGTAGCACATCACATGACAAGAGGAGCAATTTCATGGACTTTGGAAACAAAAGGAAAAAAAAAGGAGCAAGAGAGAGTCCACACTCTTAAACAACCAGCTGGCATGTGAACTAATAAAGCAAGAACGGACTCATCATCGTGGGGAAGGCACCAAGCCATTCATGTGAGATCTGCCCCCCATGACCCAAATACCTCCCACCGAGCCCTACTCCAACACTGGGGACCAAATTCCAACATGAGATTTGGAGGGGCCAAATGTCCAAACTTTATCAGTTACCACATGATCCAGTGATTCCTCTTCTAGGTATCTACCCAAAAGAACTAAAACATGTCCACAAAAAGACTTATATATGGATGTTCATAGCAACATTATTCATAGTAGCCAGAAAGTGGAAACAACCCAAATGTCCATCATCTGATGAATGGATAAATAAAATGTGGTATATCCATACAATGGAATATTATTCCATAGAAAAGGAATGAAGGCCAGAC
Source organism: Cheirogaleus medius (assembly GCA_008086735.1). NCBI lineage: Eukaryota > Metazoa > Chordata > Mammalia > Primates > Cheirogaleidae > Cheirogaleus > Cheirogaleus medius. The sequence continues at coordinate 17,208,577 of VBSM01003143.1, forward strand.
ACGGTGGCTCATACCTGTAATCCTAGCACACTGGGAGGCTGAGGCAAGAGGATCGCTTGAGCCCAGGAGTTTGAGGTTGCTGTGAGCTAGGCCATCACCACTGCACTGTAGCCTGGGCAACAGAGTGAGACCCTGTCTCAAAAAAAAAAAAAAAAAAAAGAATGAAGTACTGATGTGTGCAACAACATGGATGAACCTTGAAAACATTATGCTAAGTGAAAGAAGTCAGTCACAAATGGCTACATATGTGATTCTATTTATATGAAATGTTGAAAATAGGCAAAAAGTAGATTGGTGGTTGCCAGAGGCTAGGAGTAGAGAGAAATGAGTGGCTGGCTGCTCATGGGTATGGGATGTCTTTCTGGGGTAATGAAGATTCTAAAATTTGCTTTTGATGGTGGCTGTACAACTCTGGATATACTAAAAACTACCAAACTGTATACTTTAAAAGGATAAATTGTATGTGAGTTATATCTCAAGCTGCTATTTAAAAAAAATAAAGGATTAGGTGATAGTGTGAAGACCTCAGTTCAGGAACATTCCAGAAATGGAAAAAAATTCAACATAGGCATAACATTACTAGTGAGTGTGGGCACACCAAAAGATGAGACTGGAGGAGGGGGTGTCAGAGGGAACGGGTGAGGTAGATGGTGGTGAGCCTTCTAAGTGTTGTTACAGTGACTTTTTCCAAAGGTTAGAGTTTTAAGCATGGGATGGATCTGATTAGGTAGTTTAAAAAGTGCCCTTTGCCACATGTTTACCAGTCTACCTCTACTCACCTACTTTCAACATCCAAATCAACATTAAAGTTCTAACTTTTCACAGTATTTCAAAGTCAATAATTTACCTCACTGAGATGTCTTACTTGCAGAAACTCAGCAAAAACGCCAGTGGACACTGGTTTCACAGAAGGTACTGGAAGGATGACAGAAATATATATGAGTTCCCTAAGCTGATTCCTGTCCCTAAGCTAATCCCCTCTACCTTAATTCTTCTTGACACACAAATCCATCTTCAGCTGGGGCCCCATCCCAGCTCACAGGCCCTAAAAACCTTTATGTAAAAACCGTCCTGGTCATCATGCTAATAGATGCATGAATGCAGGCTAGTAAGCAAGTTTGTTTAGTGGAAGTAAGCAGGCTACTGTGAGAAATATAGAGAGATGGCTCTGAAATGAGAGAAAAATAACAAAGTTGAAACCAACAATTTTAGTGCTACATAGATTTTTTGTGTTTGCTGCAATAACTAATAGGAAACCACAGTGGACTTTTCTTTCTTTTTTTTTTTTTTTAGATTTTTAAAAAGATTGACTATGATACCAATTAAATTCACCATAAAATAGTGTATAGACCATGAGATATTAATAGTAAGATTTGTCTCAAAGAATAAATCAGAGCATTAATCATTTTAAATGCAAATAAAAATGAAATAACAGTTTTCAACCACCAAGTTAATAAATGTTTCTTTTTCTTTATTGTGGTAAAATATACACAACATACAATTTACAGCTAGGTGTGGTGGCTCACGCCTGTAATCCTAGCACTCTGGGAGGCCGAGGTGGGTGGATTGCTCAAGATCAGGAATTCAAAACCAGCCTGAGCAAGAGCGAGACCCCGTCTCTAGTAAAAATAGAAATTAATTGGCCAACTAAAAATATATAGAAAAAATTAGCCAGGCATGGTGCATGTACATGCCTGTAGTCCCAGCTGCTCGGGAGGCTGAGGCAGGAGGACCGCTTGAACCCAGGAGTTTGAGGTTGCTGTGAGCTAGGCTGACGCCACGGCACTCTAACCCTGGCAACAGAGTGGGACTCTGTCTCAAAAAACAAAAACAAAAACATACAATTTACCATTGTAACCATATTTTATGTGTACAATTTAGTGACAAAAAATATATTCACAGTGTTGTGTAACCATCACCATTAACCATTTCCAGAATTTTTTCAACATCCCAAACAGAAACGCTGTACCTATTAAACAGTAACTTCCCATCCCCTCCTCCTCTCAACCCCTGGTAACCTACCTCTAAAATTCTACTTTCTGTGTCTATGAATTTGCCTATTCCTCATATAAGTGGAATCATAGAATATTTGTCCTTTTTTGGTCTGGCTTATTCCACATAGCACAGTGTTTTCAAGGTTCATCCATGCTTTAGCACGTACTAGGATTTCATCTCTTCCTAGGTGTGAATAATATTCCATTGTATGTATACATTACATTTTGTTTATCCATTCATCTGTTGATGGACACAGGAGACTTTCAACTGATGAGAGACATGATAAAAATGATGTTTGAGGAGGATAACTTTGACAGCTGTGTTTTTCCAAATCAGGTTTCAGAATATATGTTCTGTTTTTCTGATTTGTAAAGTTAATTATGTGAACAGTTACAGAAAGCTATGAAAAATAAAATGAAGGTTTATATGTGCTGAGACAAAAAAGTATATGTAATGGAGATGCTTAGAAAATCAAAGAGAGAAATTTGCAGATTATCTGAAGAAGAGGTAGGAAAGATATAAACCCTTCCTAACATCAAGCTTCAGCAAAATAAACAAACTCAAAACCTCTTCCAATTTTTTTTTTTTCAAGTTGAAGAACTCAGACCAGCCTTTGCCCAGCAGGGTACACACCCTGCACAAGCCTTTGCTTTCTAGCAAGCAATCCAGACGGTTGCTGACATCAGGGACTGAAATGGAGTTGCTAAAAATCACTACTCTTGCTCTTGTGATTTGTGTCACTTGCCTTATTTTCCTTTTGGTGTGGAAGAAAAGTCACATAGGGGGAAGGCTCCCTCCTGGCCCAACTCCCCTTCCCATCATTGGGAATATACTGCAGCTAAACCCCAAGGACATCCCTGCATCTCTCTCCAAGGTAAGGGGCTTTGGTTCCGGGGCTGGTCATCTCCAGGCTCTGCATCTCAGACCACTGTGGGCTGGCAGTCTCACCTCAATCTTTCTTGGTTTTACTCATCTTGGAGACACTTGTGGGTGTTTATTTCTGTATTACAAGACAGAAATCCTCTTCCTTTCTGGATGGGAGCATTTTAGGGCAGATTGTGAGGGGTGTTGACCTGCCTTGAGATATTGGTTGTATTCTAGTGGATGAGAAAATTCTAGGATCAAAAGATGTTTTAATGGAAAGGTTTCCAATTCCCCCAGCATATAACACCAAAAGGCAAGCCCAGGAAATCTGAAAATGTAATAAATATCCTTTTATATTATTACTATTATTTTACACTAAATGATCTATAGGAAGCTTTGTGACTTTCCTAGAGAGGGGTTCCCACTCCCCTCCCAACCACCTGCTCTTATGTAGCCCAGCTCAGCAGCCCTGGCTGATGTTCACACCTTTGGAAATACTCTTTCAGGAAAAGATATTGTCTTCACAAATTCAGTGTACAAAAACATATTCTCCAGGACATAAGAAATCATACAGGACATTTCTCTGATGATAAGCCTTAGCACTAATTTATTAGATAAACATTCAATGAGCCCGTACTTTTTGACAAGATGTCCTTTAGACTCTGGAAATACTGCAATGAACAGAAGAGGAAGAAAAAACAAAAAAACAAAAAACCCTGCCCTTGCATAACTTATACAATTCTAGTAAGGAGAGTCAGACAAAACCAAAACAAGTCAGTGCAGGTTGACCATCCCTTATCCAAATTGAGACCAGAAGTATTTCTAATTTTGGATTTTTTTTTCGTATTTTGGAATATTTGCATATATGTAATGACATATGTTAGGAATGGGTCCCAAGTATGAACACAAAATTTATTTATGTTTCATATGTACCTTACATGTAGATCCTGAAGGTAATTTTATACAGTATTTTTAACAATTTTGTGCATGAAATGAAGTTTTGACTGCATTTTGACTGTGAGTGTGACTCATATGAGGTCAGGTGTGGAATTTTCCACTTGTGGCATTGTGTCAGCACTCAGAAAGGTTTGAATTCTGTAGCATTTCAGATTTTGGGAGGAAGGGTGCTCAACCTGTAATACATATATAGCACTTAACTATTATAAATGCTGTGGAGAAAAATAATGCAAACAAGTGTATTAGAAGTAGCTTTTTAAAAATAGACTGTTTTTAGAGCAGCATTAGTTACACAGCAAAAATAAGCAGAAAATACAGAATTCTCATAAACCTCCTGCCCCTACATATGTACAACCTACCCCACTATTGACATCCCACACCACAGTGCTACGTTTGTTGTGATTGATGAACCTACACTGACACATCAACATTACCCAGAGCCCATAGTTTACACTGGGGTTCACTCATGGTGTTGTACGTTCTGTGGGTTTGGAAAAATGTATCTACCACTGTTGTATCTACCATTATATTATCAAACACAATGGTTTCACTGCCCTGAAAATCCCCTGTACTCTGTTTATTCATTTCTCCCTGCCCCCTGGTCCCTGGCAACCACTGATCTTTTTGCTGTCTTCATAGTTTTGTCTATTCCAGAATTTTATATGTTGGAATCATACAGTATGTAGCCCTTTCAGATTGACTTCTTTCATTTAATAATATTCATTTAAGTTTCTTCCATGTCTTTTCATGATTTAATAGCTCATTTCTTTTTAGCACTGAATAATATGCTATTGTTTGGATGTACCATAGTGTATCCATTTACCTACCAAAGAACATCTTGGTTGCTTCCAAATTTTGGAAATTATGAATCTGCTATAAATATCCATGTGTGGGTTTTTGTGTGAACATAAGTTGCAACTCCTTTGGGTACACACATATAGGAATGCAATTGCTGGATCATATGGTGGAAGTATGCTTAGTTTTATAAGAAACTGCCCACCTATCTTCCAAAATGGTTCATTTGGAAGTGATATGCTTTCAAAGTGTATCATTTTTTGTATTCCCACCAGCAATGAATGAGAGTTTCTGCTGCCCCACATCCTTGCCAGCATTTGGTCGTGTCTGTGTTTTAGATTTTGTACACTCTAATAGACGTGTAATGGTAGCTCATTGTTTTAATTTGCAGTTTCCTAACAATATATGATGTGGAGTATCTTTTCATTTGCTTATTTGCCACTGTTTTAAACCATTTTCTGCTGCTATTACAGAATACCACAGATTGGGTAATTTATAAAGAAAAGAAGTTTATTTGCCTCACAGTTCTGGAGACTGGGAAGTCCAAGGTTGGGGAGAGGGATCACATCTAGTGAAGGCTTTCTTACTGCATCCTACCATGGTGGAAGACATCCTGTGGCCAGGAAACACGCATGCAAGACATAGCAAGCAAGGGCCGTGCTTCATCTTTTTATCATGAACCCACCCCCATGATAACTAACCCTCTTCCTCATGATATAATCACCTCTTAAAGGTCCCACCTCTCGACACTGTTACAATGGCAATTAAATTTCAACATGATTTTTGGAAGGAACATTCAAACCATAGCACCATCCATATATCTTTTCTGGTAAGGTATCTCTTCAGGTCTTTTGCTCTTTTTTAAATTGGGTTGTTCATTTTCTTGTTGAATTTTAAGGGTTCTTTGTATATTTTGGATAACAGTTCTTTATCACATATGTCATTTGCAAAGATTTTTCTCCTAGTCTGTGGCTTGTCTTCTTATTCTCTTGACAGTGCTTTTCACAGAGCAGAAATTTTTAATTTTAATGAAGTTTAAATTATTTCTTTCATGGATCATGCCCTTCTATTGTATTGCATCTAAAAAGTCATTGTCATATGCAAGGTCACCTAGACGTTTTCCTGTGTTCTAGGACTTTTTATAGTTTTGCAATATAGTTTACAATTAGGTCTATGATCCTGTTTGAGTTAATATTTGTGGAAGGTGTAAGGTCTGTGTCTATATTCATTTTATTACATGTGTATATCCAGTTTTTCCACCACCATTTGTTAAAAAAACTGTCTTTCATCCATTGTATTGCTTTTGCTCCTTTGTCAAAGATTAGTTGAATATATTTATGTGAGTCTATTTCTGAGCTCTCTGTTCTTTTCATTGATCTATTTGTCTATTTTTTTGCCAATACCACACTGTCTTGATTACTGTTGCTTTATAGTAAGTCTTGAAGCTGGATAGTGTTAGTCCTCCAACTTTGTTCTTCTTCAATATTGTGTTGGCTATTCTGTGTCTTTTCCTTCTTTACATAAACTTTACAATTAGTTTGTTGATATCTGCAAAATAGCTTGCTATGATTTTGATTGGAATTCATTAAGTCTATAGATAAAGTTGGAAAGAACTAACACCTTGTCTTCCTACCCATGAGCATGGAATATCTCTCCATTTATTTTGTTCTTTGAATTCCTTTGTCAGTTTTGTAGTTTTCTTCACATAGATGTACATATTTTGTTATATTTTCACCTAAGTATTTCATTTTGGAGATGCTAATATAAATAATATTGTGTTTTTAATTTCAAATTCCACTTTTTCATTGCTGGCATATAAGAAAGTGATTACTTTTGTAAATTAACCTTGTATCCTGCAACCAAGAGGGGTTTTGTTTTGTTTGTTTTTGAAACAGGGTCTTGCTTTGTTGCCCAGGCTAGAGTACAGTGGCATCATCATAGCTTACCTCAAACTTCTGGGCTCAAGTGATCCTCCTGCCTCAGCCTCCCAATCAGCTGGAACTACATGCACGTGCCACCATGCCCAGCTAATTTTTTAAACTTTTTGTGGAAACAGGATCTCGCTATGTTGCCCAGGCTGGTCTCAAACTCCTGGCCTCAAGTGATCCTCCCACCTCAGCTTCCCAAAGTGCTGAGATTGCAGGTGTGGCCACTATGAATGGCTTGATTCTTTCAAATTTTCTATATAGACAATCATGATCTGTGAGCAAAGACAGTATTATTTCTTTCTTCCCAATCTCTATACCTTGAGTTTCTTCCTCTTGTCTCATTGCATTAGCTAAGACTTCCAGTTATAATATTGAAAAGGAATGATGAGAGGGCATATCTCTGCCTTGTTCCTATTCTTAGCAGGAAAGCTTCTAGTTTCTCACAAATAGGTGTGATGTTAGGTGTAGGGGTTTTGTAGATGTTCTTTATCAACTTGAAGAAGTTCCCCTATATTCCTAATTTGCTGAAAGTTTTTATCATGGATGTTGGATTTTTTTCAAGTGCTTTTTCTGTATCTATTGATATGATTATGTGATTTTTCTTTCTTAACTTGTTGATGTAATGTCCCTTTCTTCCCAGAATTTTTCTCTTTGCTTTTTAGTTTTGGACGTTTCTATTGATGTATCCTCAAGTTCAGCAATTCTTTCCTTAGCCATGCCCAGTCTACTAATGAGCCCATCAAAAACATTCTTTGTTTCTGTTACGGTGTTTTTGAGCCTTAGCATTTCTTTTTGATTCTTTATTAGTATTTTTATCTCTCTGTTTTCATTACCCATCTGTTTTACATGTCATCTATTTTTTCCATTAGATCCCTTCACACAGTAATTATAGCTGTTTTAAATTTATGATCTGATAATTCCAATATTCCTGCCATATCTGAGGGTGGTTCTGGTGCTTTCTCAAACTCTTCAAACCATGTTTTTTGCTTTTTAGTATGCCTTGTAATTTTTTGTTGAAAGCTAGACATGATTTACTGGGTAAAAGGAACTCTGGTAAATAAGCCATTAGGGACGTGTGGTAAGGTGGGTGGGGGACGTGGAGTAGGCAGTTCTATGATTATGTCTCAGTCTTTTATATTTTTGGAGACAGGGTCTCTCTCTGTCACTCAGGCTAGAGTACAGTGGTGTAATACTAGCTCACTGTAACCTTAGCTAAATCCCAGGCATAAGCCATCCTCCTGCCTCAGCCTCCTGAGTAGCTGGGACTACAGGTATGCACCACCATGCCTGGCTAATTATTTTTATTTTTGTTTTTTGTATAAACTGGGTCTCATTATGTTGCCTAGGCTGGTCTCAAAGTCTTGGCCTCAAGCAGTCCTCTCATCTGGGCCTCCAAAAGTGCTGGGACTATAGGCACATGCCACTATGCCCAACTAATTTTTCTATTTTTTTTCAATACAGGGTCTTGCTATGTTGCCCAGGCTGGCCTCAAACTCCTGGGCTCAAGTGATCCTCCTGCCTTGGCCTCCCAAAGTGCTGGGATTACAGGCATGAGCCACTGTGCTGGCAGTGTCTCAGTCTTTGAGTGTGCCTATAGCCATGGGCAGTGAACTTCACAAGTGCTTCTCAGTCCCCCCACCCATTAGAAGGACAGAATGGCTGGAGGGAGCTGAAATGGAGTATTTCCCTTCCTTCACGTGGAAGGCTCGAGAGGGCTGAAGTTGGGTATATCCCTTCCTCGGGGTTGGTCAGGCGCTGATAAAACCCCAGTTGGTTAGGCTCTGGTAAAATACATTCTCTTGAGGGCAGACATTGTTAAGAAGAACGGAATGCTCTAGTCTATTTCACAATGGTTACTTTCCCCCTCTGCCTGTCAGAAGCATGAGGGGATTTTTCTCCACTATTCACTGTGAGAACCTGGTAGAGCTCCTGGAGGTAAAACTCACACAAATGTGCTCCTCCTCCCAAGACTGGGCCCATCTGGAGTTTTTAACTCTTGGACTTATTCACCCTGAGCCTCCAGCAGTTCTTCAATTACAGTCCAGGTTTTCCTACCGTGGTGCTGGTTCCTGTGCAGGTTTCTGTTCAGGTAAGTTGTGATATTACCTCCGCACAGACTCCTTTCCTGACCTCTCTCTTTTATTAAGTTCTGCCTTTGTCATCCAACACAGTATACTCTATCACTTTGTAGAATTATGTTCAATTTGTATTGCAATCGTAGTTTGGCTGTTTATTCCCATCACTTTCACTAGACTTTAAGTCCCATGAGGGATCCTGGGCTGTGCACAGGGTCTGACGCAAAGATACTGCAAAGATGCTCAGTGAGTATTTCAATGATTGCATATGTAAATGAAGGAAAGAATGGTCCATGACGATACCTCAGGTTGAATTCTTAAAATGGAATTGATGGAGCAAAGGCTAAGCCACGTGTAAAATTATGACTTAATCTCTCCCGAAGCCTCCAACAGATTTCACGATAGCCCTTACACAGGTGCTTGCATCTCTTCCAGTTGGCCAAAGAGTACGGCCCTGTTTACACCCTGTACTTTGGACCCTGGCCTGCTGTGGTCTTACATGGATATGAAGTGGTGAAGGAAGCTCTGATCAATCAGGGTGATGAATTCCTTGGCAGAGGACGTTTTCCAATTATTGATGATACCCAGAAAGGATATGGTATGGTTTGAATCAAAATACAGGTTAATTTTCTTTGGCACCTGAATATTTAGCAAAAATTCTGGTTAACTAACTTAATGAGTGTCTGTTCTGCACAAAGCAAATGCAATACTGCAAGGTAATTCTGACGCTAACTGCCCAGAGTTAGCACAGACTCCCTAGGTTAAGGACACGGTAGCCAGTGAGACTACCCCCAGGTCACCCACACTTCTGACCAACTGACTAAAAATCAGGGTTTCCCATGACTCCCTCAGGTCCCATAATTTGTTAGAACGACTCACAGAACTCAAGAAAGTGCTAAACTTACAAATAGAGTTTTGTTATATAAGGGATACAAATGAAAAAACACATAGGGCGAGGTCTGGGAGACTCCCAAAAGCAGAGTTCTATATACTTTGCCTAGGAATTGGAATGTGTTACCCTCTTGGCCCATCAATGAGCTTGCCTGAGCCTCAATGCCCAGTTTTTGATTGATTAACTCATTGGCCATGTGATTGAACTCGATCTTCAGCCCCCTCTACTCCCTGAAGACCAAGAGCTCAGGCTGATATCACCTGGCTCAAAGCCCCAACCCTCTAAACACACAGTTGGTTTCTCCAGCATGGCTACCCTCTATTGTAAAACTATCTAGGGACTCACCGTGAGTCACCTTGTTAGCCTTGTGGTCCACTATGATCCAAAGACACTTCTAACACTCAGGAAATTCCAAGGATTTAAAAGCTCCCATGAACTATGGACAAAGATCAGACAAATTCTTTTACTATACGACAGATGCTCTGATACCTCCACTGAGATATGAACATCAAAAACAGACTCCAGGTTCCCTGTAAGTCAGTTCTGTGAATATAACTGAGCTAAAAACAATCTGAGAAGCTTTTGAAATGAGAGTTGTTACCTAGAGATCTTAGGGGGTTAGGGAGCTGGAAAAGCCATGGTTGGGGTGTAGTTTCCCAGCGTACACAGGAGACAGTGACATAGTGGCAGCCACAGGAAACAAATGACTACATATAGAAATGACTGTGTTTTCAGCCAGGCACAATGGCACACGCCTGTAGTCTTAGCGACTCGGGAGGCTGAGGCAGGAGGATCGCTTGAGCCCAGGAATTCAAGGTTGCAATCAGCTATGACCACACCACTGCACTCTAGCCTGGGTGACAACGGAGCAAGACCCTGTCTCAAAAAAAAAAGACTGTTTTCAATGACAGCCTGTTTGTTGGGGAATGGAGAAGAGAGAGTAGGATCTGGGAGGTGATGCACAGGGAGCTAGTCATGTTCTAGCTCTTTTGTTAGATAACAGGTTTACAGACAATTCATTTTATTATGTTTCAAAACTTATGTATTATATATATTTATATGTATTAAATATCACAAAATTAAAAAGTTAGGTTAGCCTCAAAGTCTCCTCCAAACCAATTAAAATAATAAAATTGCAAGTTGCAGGGAAATAGAAACTAAATTCTTTCAAAGCATATTTATGAATCATTAATTAAATATAATGCAGTGTGCTAAGTGCTACAAGAGAAGTGATTTTTGGTCTATCTTACAAGATCAAGGTACATTTGTTCAACTAAAGAAGCAACCAATTCTTACCACTGAGTTTAAAAAAAAATAAAAATATGTAATCCTAGCACTCTGGGAGGCCGAGGTGGGTGGATCGTTTGAGCTCAGGAGTTCGAAACCAGCCTGAGCAAGAGCGAGACCCCGTCTCTACTAAAAATAGAAAGAAATTAATTGGCCAACTAAAATATATAGAAAAAATTAGCCGGGCATGGTGGCACATGCCTGTAATCCCAGCTACTCGGGAGGCTGAGGCAGGAGGATTGCTTGAGCCCAGGAGTTTGAGGTTGCTGTGAGCTAGGCCGACGCCACGGCACTCTAGCCGGGGCAACAGAGTGAGACTCTGTCTCAAAAAATAAATAAATAAATAAACAAACAAAAATGAATTTAAAAAGAAGCCACAACTAATCAAGTCTTCCTTCTACTACCTCCCTTTTTGCTAAACAGTTTGATTACATTGTCTCTGTTTGACCTTTTAAATTAATTTTTAACCCAGAGAGCCTGCTGGGCTGGACTGAGCTGAAGAGGGAAAAAATAATTGGTCTAAAACTTGCAATTTTGTAACTCTGAGAAAATGGTTTCTAAACTTTCTATAAAATTCTTGTTAGTGCTCCTTACGTGCATGTAATGGGAACAGATAATTCAGCTCTTCCTTCCCCTAACCTTTCCATTCTGGAAAATAACAAAGAGAAGAACTATTCATTGCTAGTTTGGTTTTCCTTCTGTGTTAGGGCTGCCATTGGTGGCTTAGCACAGCAGAACTTTAATGTCTCACAGTTGGGGAGGCTAGAAGTCTCAGAGCAAGGCATCTGCAAGGTTGGTTCCTTCTGCAGCTGTGAGGCTGCCCTGGCTTCTGGTGATTTTTCTGGCAATCTTTGGGGTTCCTTAGCTTGTAGGTGCATCACCGTGAACTCTGGCTTCATGTTCATATGACATGAAGTGTGTGTCTGTATCTGTACCCAACTGCTATTACATTTGGATAAAATATTCTTTCCACTGGCAGAAAATCTTTAATATTTATGAGTGTTACAATAAGTAAAATTTGAGGACTTCCAGTTTGAGCTTGGAGAAGTAAAAAGCTAGAAGAGCATTGTCCGCCTATACAAAAAATATATATATAAAACAGTAAATTAACAAATTTTCCTGAACTCATCAGAGACCTGAGGTTTCAGAGCAAGCATGTAACCTGGAAGCCAGGAAAGACAAGAGCCTACAGGGAGATAGAGGGCTGGAACATTTGCTCACCTGGGATAAATGCCACCCCAGCACCTTAGAATGTGATTAGACCGGAAATGTTTAATGAACTGCTTCGGCCAAATGGGGGCTAGCAAGTGCAGTGAAGCTTGGGGGAGGGCTACAAACATGAGGGAACATGAGGAGGTTTGCCCCCTCCTGCAGGCTTTTCCTCCAGGTACACTACCAGACACCCACAGGGACCGTCGGGCACAATCCCGAGGAAGCTTATGGTGCTGCTTGTTGAGGGGAACAGCAGCCATGGCGGGGATTCCCCTAAGTCCACCAGAGCCATCTCCCCCACCTGCCCTAAGGAGCAAAAGGCTTAATCTGCAGGACAAAGGACATAAGAACTCTAGCCTAAGGGTTTGGGTGGAAATCTGCTGCACTAGGGGAGAGGCAGTGACAGACCGTGGGTCCAGCGTTACCTCTGGAGAAGGGGCAGGGACACTTGGGAAGGCCACATCCCCTGAGGCCTAGGTTCACATTACCTGTGGGAGTTTCAGGGTTAATGAGAAAGTCAGAGAGCACTCCTCTTCTTCTTACTACCACTCCATTATTCTAAAAAGCCTCAATTAAAAATAACACACTCTAGCCCAGACAACAGAGTGAGACTCTATCTCAAAAAAATAAATAAATAAAAATAACAATGGAATACAGCGGGAAGACATGCAAAAGACAGTCTCTCTCCAGGCAGCAGTGCAAAGGGAAGACCCAAAGACAAGTGGGGACACAAAAGCAAGGTCTCACTACAGGAAACCTCTGTCTGAGGTCCACTGACAGTAACCAGAGGTAACAAACTTCAAACCCAGGCAAACTGCAGACTAGATTAGCTAAACCTCCATGCTAAAGGCCCAGTAGAAGTAAAAGCAGAATACTCATTCTTCTCAAGTGTAAATGGAAAATTCACAAAGACAGATCATACTCTGAGTCACAAAAAACCTTAACATATTTGAAAGAATAAATTTCATATAAACTATGTTATCAAATCATAATTGACTAAAAGTAGAAATCAGTAACAGAAAGCTATCAGGAAAATCCCCAAGTATTTAGACGTTAAACAACATACTTCTAAATAACCCTGGGTTAAAGAAGAAGGCTCATGGAAATTAAAACATATTTTTAACTAAATGAAAATTAAAATACTTTTATTTATTTATTTTTTTTTACAGACAGGGTCTTGCTCTATTGCCCAGGCTGGAGTGCAGTGATACAATCATATCTCACTGCAACTTTGAACTGCTGGGCTCAAGCGATCCTCCCGCGTTGACCTCCCAGAGTGCTAGGATTACAGGTGTGAGCCACGGCGCCTGGCCTGTTTTGACTATCTTTAACAAAACCAGGCAGAGGACCCTTCCGTACTTGAGAATATTCTCCACCTGCCAACAATTCCCCTTGTCCAATTATACCATTTCTGCCTCCTGTTGACCAGAGAGCTTGGATTTTATTTTTTAATGACAAAAATTTCGACCCAAACTACAGAACATGTGCTTTCATATTGCAAGCTCTTAATCACTGATAAGGGGCATTGGAAACCATTCAGGATGGACACAGGAGGGCAGCTTTAGGGAAAGCTGGACTGTATGATACAAATACTTTCCTGTTCTTTGCTTCTTTTCTAGGTCTCCTTTTCAGTAATGGAGAGAGGTGGAAGCAAATGCGACGCTTCTCCCTCATGGTCCTGAGGAACTTTGGGATGGGGAAGAGAAGCATGGAGGAGAGGGTGCAGGAAGAAGCCCGGTGCCTGGTGGAGGAGTTCAGGAAAACAGAGTGTGAATTCCCTTGACTGTGCCCCTGGGGCGAGCGGACTCCCTGCACACAGTGCCCAATCCCTGCCCCTCCCAGGGAAGTCACTGTGGCCCATCATCTGCGCTCTTCATCAGGGAGGGAGCTAGGAGGAAAGGGATGGGAAGAAAACGATCTCCAAAGCTCTAAGTCAGCACACTGAAATCCTCTGTCTGCTTTCATTTCCCAACTTCAGTACTTACTAGATATGTAAATTTGGACAAATTACTTAACTTTTCTAAGATGCACTTTCCTCATCTGAAAAGTGGGGCTAAAAATCAAACCTCAGAATGAAGATGATGTAGTATGCACATTTACATAGTATCCAACATATCGTAAATGCTCCATAATATTACTGTTGATATTAGTACTATTATATTAATAGCATTCACATAATATATATTATTAATAGCATAGTATAATACTATATAGCATATGATATCATATGCTATAATATAATAATACTTATACAGATTACTAATTATAATAGTATTAGTATATAATATATATATACATATGATTATTAATAGTATTATTACAAGATGCTTATGTCCTAATTTGGAGAAGTTTAGAGGAAAACAAACTATATGTATAAATCTGATGGGGAGAAGCCCAGTTCTTGAAATCCTAATGCAACGGTAGAGCTGTTCTTTTCTCACATCAGTGCAGCCCTTTGACCCCATGTTCGTCCTTGCCTGCACAACCTGCAACGTGATCTGCTCCATCCTCTTCAACGAGCGTTTCCAGTACAAGAATGAGACATTCCTCTTTCTGATGGATTTGTTAAATGAAAATTTTAAGGAAGTAAACTCTCATTGGATCCAGGTGAGGCCGCAGTGGTATCTGCATTCGTGGTTGATCTCATGGGCCCACTGGTCGCCTGCAGGCAGAGCAAAGGGCTGTGAGCTGCCCTGACCTACCCTACAAACCAAGTGCCAACATAAGCACTGTCCCCTTCCCTCCCTGTACGTTGAGTGAATGAGTGCACTGTCACTTTGCCCAGCATCCGTGGAAGTTTGCCCTCGGTTTGCCCCTATGGATTTACTCACAGAGGAAGAAGCCAGAGCATTCCCAGTTGCTTATGTTTCTTTTAAGGCCCTGAGCACAGTGTCCCCTCTGCAATGCTGGGGATGGCCGAGGGGGGACCAGCAAGGAGATGGAAGGGGCTGCCCTTCTGCATGTGACAATCATTCTCCCTTCTCTACTTGTGGGCTGGAGGGAGGGATTCTGCCTAGCCACACAGCACAGAGCTTAGGCACTCTGCTCAGAAACTTGGGTCTCTCCTCACAAACTGAATTTCTGGTGTATTTTTGTTTTATCTTGTTTTCATTTTTAGACTTATAATTTGTGGCCAACACTCATAAAGTATCTCCCTGGAAAGCACAGAGTATTCTCAAAAAGACTTAATGATCTTAAATATTTCATTCTGGAAAAAGTGAAGGAGCATCAAGAGTCCTGGGACCCTAATAACCCTCGGGACTTCATCGATTGCTTCCTCAGGAAAATGGAGCAGGTACTGTGCACAGGTCTTCCCTGATACGGTATTTTATCACTCCACAAAAGTGCGTGAAAGCAGAATCACACCACGTAGGTAATTCTTGGTGCTTTGGCAGTTTATGACAATGGAGTATGTTACTGTCATTAATAATGGAAATTCAAAGATAGCCCAAAGGCTCTTTTTCCTTTGTATTTCTATTACTTCCCACCCTTGAACATTAATTGGCATTTAAATTTCTCAGTACATATTTAAGATGAGCTATGTGATATATGTATATTATATATATACACACACATATACATATATACACATGTGGTATGTTTCTGAACATATATTTATCTGGGGGTGGATAAAACACATGCATTTTCTGTGCAGACCACTTACACTTACATAGCTAGCCATTTTTGCCACAGTGCCTTCCCAGATAACATGTCTTAGACCAATACACTATAAAAAACTGATTGTGTCTTCACATAGAAACAATTTTGGCTTTTAAAATTGGTACTGGATAAAGGATTCTAAAGCATTGACTGTGGGTGGTATTGAACATATTGAATAACAACTATAGCACAGCCACCAGGCCTCAGAATGTTGCTGAACATAGAACCCCAACAGGACAGGAAATAAATATTTAATGTTTAAACACAGGTAACAACTCAAATCTGAAAATACTTTTTTGAGCCCTTTAAACTTCACACTGTTTATGTAAAGGTCCCCCATATATATATAAATGAAAGAAAAATACCATTCCATTTCATCATAAATATGCCAATTTTAGCAAGCACTTAATTAATAGTAACCTGTTTAGTCTTCTTGAGCTCTCTGAGGCCTGGTTCCCTTAGAAAGCATGTCTAAGGCCAGCATGTTGATGTTCTTTTTACTTCTCACAGATTTCCCTGGAATCAGTAGAGGCATTTAAAAATCATACCACTTACCAAGGAGGTACATCAAAATGTCCTATTCATTCTGATGGACTCTTAAGGGACTAGATGTTTCTCTGGAAAAGAGAAAAAAAAAATAGCCAGGTTATTAATTTAATCATTCAAAATTTTTATTTAGTACCCACCAGATTGCTTGAGGATAAAATGATGAGTCAGATAATACCCTGCAATTTTCTTTCATAGCACTTGTCACTGCTTAGTGAAATATTTATTTAATTTATTTCTATATTTTCTACTATACTGTATACTCCCAGAGGGCTGGGGCACTGTGCATTTTCCACACCTTGTATTACCAGCAACTAGCACAAGGCCTGGACTATTAAGGGTGCACATAAAAAGGTTTTGAATAAATTTACTAATTAATAGCAATATAATCCTTGTCTTAATGGAGCTTATAGTCTAGTGCAAAGATCATTAAAGCAAGCGATAACAATGACATGCTAAGAGGAGAAGTACAAGCGGCTCTGGGAGAATGTGGCAGGAACTAATGTGAGCCAGGGAGGGGCTTCTAACCCGAGGCCCATGGGGTCCATCCCTGCATGAGCAATAATGGAGCTAAGAACTGAAAGGTGAGTAGGAATTATCAATGTGAAGATGGTAGAGAAAAATAAACCAAGCAGGAGAATGGGATGTGCAAAGGCCCTGAGGCAGAAGGAGACTTGGGAATAGGAGGGAGAGAAAGGAAGGCAGCGTGCCTGAGGGGTGAGCATGGGAGGAAATTCAGGGCAGCAGGACCTGGGAGGCCACAGCACTCAGCCTCCTTTCTTTTCTAAAATCAATGGAAATTATCTGCAGGGTCTCAGCATTGTATAAAGAATGATGATATTTGTGATGTGGAAGACAGATTGGAGAGGTCAATTATGGATTCATGGAGAGCAGCTAGGAGTTCTCTTAGAGCAGGTTTCCTAGTTGCAAAGCCTAAAACAGGCATTCATATGAGAGTGATTTATGAAGGTAGCAGATCAGGAGAAACTTGTACATATGTGAATGAGAGAAACAGGACAGGGAAGGGGGAAAAGATAAACACAGATGTGGGTTCGTGTAATCTAGTCTCCACCTGATCCTACAGGAGGTTCTAGAGTATAAATTGTACCGCAGTTTGCCATGCCCTGAGGCAAGGGAGCTGGGCTTTTGTCCCCTGCACCCGTCAGCCACTAGCTACAGGCACCCCAGTGGTGGAGGTGTTGAGAGCCACTAACTCTCAGGCACCTCCTGGCAATGTGGCACCAGGGCTCAAGGAACTCTTCCAGAGCAAGTTATAGGTGTGAGCCACAGCAACTGGGAGATGGGTGACCTGAGCCAGTAAACGGACCTGGGCAGGACACCCAGCATCCTCCACATGAGGCTATTGAGTGTCCAAGGAAGAGATGCTGGCCATCAGCGCTGGTGGTAGAAGTGAAGAGAAGGGAATAGGTATGAGAGAGAGATTTAGGAGGCAAAATTAATAGTGTTGGTGGTAAGTTGGGAAATGCAGGAGATGAGGTGCTACATTCCTGGCTTGCCTAACTGGACAGAGGTCAGTGCCATTCATCAATTCAGGGGACACTGAGAGGGGACCCTGGATGGTTGTTGTCATGCATAACAAAGCCTTGAGATCCTCTGAACTACGGTATGCTGGAGGAAAGAACAAATAGAAAGTTGATACGCCAATGTCCGGATTTCAAACCATTCCTACTTCTCCTCCTCTCCACTTCTACTTTCCTGTAAGATAAAAGATGTGTAGAAACTTCTGAAGTGTCCTTACTTTCCTGCAAATTTTATTCTATCCTATTTTAATATTAAATCTCTATAACCTTACTACATAAGAGATCTGGGTTGTGTTAAGGATTAAATTCTATTTATGGCCGGGCGTGGTGGCTCACGCCTGTAATCCTAGCACTCTGGGAGGCCGAGGCCAGTGGATCGCTCAAGGTCAGGAGTTCGAAACCAGCCTGAGCAAGAGTGAGACCCCGTCTCTACTAAAAATAGAAAGAAATTAATTGGCCAACTAAAAGTATCTAGGAAAAAAATTAGCCGGGCATGGTGGTGCATGCCTGTAGTCCCAGCTGCTCGGGAGGCTAAGGCAGGAGGATCGCTTGAGCCCAGGAGTTGGAGGTTACTGTGAGCTAGGCTGACGCCATGGCACTCTAGCCTGGGCAACAGAGTGAGACTCTGTCTGAAAAAAAAGAATTAAATTCTATTTAATTTAAGAGTTAAATAGAATGGTAGAGGCCAACCTACTTAGATTACACAGAACATAAATAAAATATATATTGACACTTCCATTTTCTCCTCAACTCTCTTCACCATAAAAGATTTTTATAATACCCAGTTAGACTTTTTGTTGTGAGGGAGTTATTTTATTTTATTTTATTTATTTATTTATTTATTTTTGAGACAGAGTCTTGTTCTGTTGCCTGGGCTAGAGTGCTGTGGCGTCAGCCTAGCTCACAGCAACCTCAGACTTCTGGGCTCAGGCGATCCTCCTGCCTCAGCCTCCTGAGTAGCTGGGACTACAGGTGGGGGCCACCATGCCCGACTAATTTTTTCTATTTTTAGTAGAGATGGGGATCTCGCTCTTGCTCAGGCTGGTCTCAAACTCCCGACCTCAAGTGATCCTCCGGCCTTGGCCTCCCAGAGTGCTAGGATTACAGGCGTGAGCCACTGTGCCTGGCCATGAGGCAGTTATTTTAAGTGCTCAATATTCTTTACTCTAGATAAAGGCAGAAAGGACTATAGGTAGGAATTGATAATGTGCTTAAGAATTTGGACTTCCATATGCAAAAATCATCCCATTTTGAAATGAGCAGGAGGAACCTGGCATAAAGAAATTGAGCAAAGAAAAACTTAATTCAGAGCTTCAAAAATATTTCTTTGTAAATTTTTAATACAAGTAGCCTCATACTTTCCTCAAATTTAAAAATCAGTGGTATTAAAAGCCCACCAAAAATCAATCAGCAATAGAAAGTATTTAAATATAGTGAAATATGGGAGTTTTTATTAACTTGATTCATTTTATATCATTAAACATTCATTTATTCAACAAATTTTAAGCACATTTACTGTTTTGAGGGCTGGGGACACAACAAAGAAGACAATCCCTATTCTTTGATAAAGTCATTTTAAAATAGAAAACTCACTCACCATTTTCAAGTCCTGGATCAATTTATATTCTACACATGTGGTAGATCCTATGTAAAGAAGTTATGAGTCAAAATGTCCAACTCTACAAGTACAGTCTTCATATCAGAAATGCCATTAATAATGGTGAATGTTATATGAGAGCGGGTGGGGCCGGGAGTGTCAATATCTGTGTACGTGATGGAAACAGACCAGTCATGAACCAGTGAGCTTCTCTGCATTGTGTCACATAGAGCTTACCATCTAGTTTTTTTCATTAAATAGAATAAGAGAATACTCATCAAGTATTTGTATATGTGAGGCCTTGTTCTAAGAGCTTCCCCTCCATTAACTCTTTTAATATTTGTAATAACCCTATGGATGTGTTCTGGGTTTGGTCCCAGTTTTACAAGTGATGAAACTGAGAAAGGAGATCAAGTAACTTGCCAAGTGCACACATCTGTGCATTGGCTAACCTAGGATTTGAACCCATTCAACTCCATGGCTGATTTTTTTTATTCACTACACTACAGTGTGCAAAATGAGTCTTATTTATAGTGAAGGGGTGTAATTGTGGAGTTCTGATAAGCCATTGCCTTCTCTCTAACTCATATAGCCATTAAATTTACCCTACTCAGGAGAAACTCAACCCAGAGTCTGAGTTCAACTTGGAGAACTTGGCAATCTGTGGAAGTGGTTTGTTTACAGCAGGGACAGAGACAACCAGTATCACCCTGAGATTTGGGCTCCTGCTCCTGCTGAAGCACCCAGAGGTGGAAGGTACAGCACATTTGCTAGCTACCAAATAAAAGATGAGATCTTGGCCTGGAGGAGGGTGGGGTCTGTGATGCTGCCATCCGTGATGCTTCACTTTCTCTGAGCTGCTTCATAAACACCATGCAAAGGACCACTCGTTGTGGCTTTGCTTTTGTAGATCAGAATTATGTCTGATGGTGCTGATGAGGAAAAGAGACCTTTAAGAACTCAAAAGCTTTCATTTAAGTTTAAAAACAGAGAGGAGCTTCTAAATGCCAAATCTTATATGTGAGATGCTATACCCAGGAGTAAGACCTGATTGGATGAGGGGCACATGTGAGGTTCTCATCCTGGGCCTGACTGCATGACCTCAAACAAGCTATCTCATCTTGCAGATTTCTATTTTCTCGCATTTTTAGCTCCGATATAGTTTTGAATTGAAATTCAAAAACGAAATTGTAGTAGCTGGATAATCTCAAGCACATTCTCCGAGCACAGGCTGTAAGAAGTCAGTGTTTACACTGCTCAACAAAATGGTGTTTGCCATTCCCACAAAACTTGTAGGAGAGTAGGTGAAGTGGACGAGGAAAATGCTCCCACTAGAGTGAAGATTAAGCATTTTCCTTCTACAGCTGCATTGCCAGGAATCAGGGAATAGGCCATAAGCCCTGCCACATAGATCCTCTCCTCACCTGTTTAGGAGAACAAACCAATTAAAGGAAGAGGCTGAGGACACACCTGACCCAGCCTTTGTGTTTCCTGCAGCAAAGCCCTTGGTGTTTACAGCAAAACAGAGAATAGAAATCCCATCAGGAGCAGAGCAATGGCCTGCTTAGCAACATGCCATTGACCTTGGGAGCCTTTTCTAGGTCACTTTCTGCAGCACATTACAAGTATTTCTAGAGCATTTCCAGGTCACATTCATGATTCATGTCTCTGCAGCCAAAGTTCATGAAGAAATTGATCGTGTGATTGGACGCAACCTGAGCCCCTCTATGAAGGACAGGGTGAAGCTGCCCTATACAGAAGCCGTGTTGCATGAGATACAAAGATACATCACCCTCCTTCCTTCTAATATGCCCCATGCTGTGACCCAGGACACGAAATTCAGACAGTACATCATCCCCAAGGTAAGATATGTCTGGGAACGCTGACTGGGATAGAAGGGGCATCATGGTACCTTGGCAGGGACTGTGAGGGGCTTCTCAGTTCTGCGGTGCAAGAGGGACATTGAGAGTCAAAGAAAGAATGTGAGGCCAGAGTCACACACCCAGAGTTTGAAATCTGTCACAGCCATGCAGTACACCTTCAGGCCATACTGTCACCTCTGGGGCCCTGTCTTGGCCTTCCTAGAATGGGAGAGGCTGACCTGGGGCTTCCAAGGCCCCTTCCCAATTTCATATCAAATGTTTTGGGTGAGCAGTGATTTCCATTAATAAGAATCTCCTGGGCATGAAAATCTGATTTTTCATGATGGATTTTTAAAACGAGGGGGAGGGGAAGAGATGGAAAATGTACCTACAGCTGTAGGGTAATCAAGCCAAGTCTCACCTCCTGGTTTTGTTTGTTTGTTTGTTTGTTTGTTTATGGCCCTTGCTATTCCCAGTAACCTCCTTTAATCTTAATCCTCTCTTCTCAGGATCAGTTTTACTAGGACATTTGGAACATTGCTACCCTGACAGATGTACACTAGAGTGCAGTCAGTCTTACACAGTGATTAAGGGCTTTACATTTAAACATCTCCAAAGCACAGAGGAGGATGAAAAGGGGCCAAACCTGACCAGATTACTATAAAACGAAACAACTGCCTATCTCACTTACAAATATCAGTGCAAAAGTTTATTAACACATTGGTCCAGCATCATATTAAAAATACCACACCACTGACACAGGAAGATAATCAGGGACACGGGAATGATCCAACACTAGGATTCCACCCTAAAAAAATTCACCATATAAATAGAATTTGGGGGGAGAAGAAATCACACGATAATCGCACATGTACAGAAAATGCTTTTGATAATATTCAACATCCATTCTTGATTTTTTTAACTTTTAGTAAAGTAGGAATAGATGAATATCTCTTTGGCCAAAGAAAACATATCTCCCAGATAATGCTTATTGATGAAAGACTGGAAGCATTCCCATTAATATCAGAAATAAGATAAGGCTATCCACCATTACTGATATTATTCAACTAGAATTAGAAAGAAGTAGGAAGAGATAAAGAATTTAAAAGATGAAAGCAAAATTTGTAGATGATATAATTGTACCCGGAAAACACAAGAAAATTAACTGCAGCACCATTGCAAAATAGAAGAAATATACAGTGGTTGGGTACAAATTTATTAGTAAAAAAAAAAATAAATCAGGTGCTATATAAAATAAAAACTATATAAAAATAAAAACTATTTAAAAAATATAATAAAGAAAAGTTTTCATTAATAAAAATGACAAGGATAAAATATTTGGGAATAAACATAAGAAATTTGCAAGATTTTATTTTGTTTATTTTTTTATTTTGGGTGTTTGTGTTTTTTTTGTCATTTCAGAAGACAATTCCAAGAGAAATTTGCAAGATTTTAAAATATTTAAACATTTTAAAGACTTTAAAGATTTAAAGAAAGAAAATTTTAAGATGTTAATGAGAGATATAACATTTTGGATAAATTAAAAGATTTATTCTTTCCTTGGGTAGGAAGATAGAAGTTATCCCAAAATCGACCTATACATTTATAAGATCTAAATGAAAATATCAATCAGATATTTTTCTGGACTAAACAGATCCCGAATTCAATATGGAAAATTTAAAAATAAAGAATAATCAAGGACAGGTCCTTCCAAATATTAAAACATAATATAAAGTCATGGTTATTAAAGCAATATATTGTAGCTTTTTGAATAAGCAGACAGATTGATCAAATAAAGTCTAGAAATAAACCTTATTATATATGGAAACTTGCTACATGATAAAGGTGACCTTTTGCCTTTAACCTAGAGAGAAAATATGGATTATTTAATAGAGGTTGGAAAACTCCCAGGGAAAATAGAAAAAAATAACAGATTCCTGCCTCACACCTTACAAGAAAATTTATTCTTTGTGGCTTAAATATGGGCACATAGAATATTAAACTGTAAAAGCACAAGGAATAAAAGCAATTTTTTTTGAGAATTTCAGAGTAACAAAAGATTTTCTAACATTGACCAAAGAAAAGAGGAACAAGAGGGCCATAAATTTAAAAATGGATGAATTTGGTTATAAGCAAATAACAAAAATCTGCCTAGAAAAGGAAACAAATGAAAAAGACAAATGGCAAACTGAGAGAAAATTTCGCTTAGTATATAAGAGCAAAAGATTAATTCCTGAAAAATAAAATGAACTCCTACAGTCAGTAACAAACCCCAAAACCAACAGATACAGCACAAGGGAAACAAAATTAAAATTTGAGTATAAATAATTGCAGATTTCTTTAAACATGTAAAAATATACTCACACAATAGAAAATAAAAATTATAAAGGAACATGTTTTTATTTGTCTTTTAATATGTTGGCAGGATGTTAAAAAACAAACATATTCTTTCTAATAGTGCAAATTGGTGTAACCTCTATGGAAGGCAATGTAGCAGTATCTATCAAAATTCAAAACACACATAAAGCTTGAAGAGTAGTTTCACTACTAGGAATTTATCCTTTGTGTGTATTTTCCCCAAAATATGAATATTTATTGCAGCAATATTTTTGATATTTAAAGACTGGAAAATCCCTGAATGTCCATTAAAAAAAGACTGTTAAAAAATCGATATTTATTCAGCTGCATGGATTGTAGAGAAGAAAAGAATAAAGAAAAAAAAATTTTGTAATAAAAAAACAAAAAAACAAAACACAAAAAAAATAATAAACAAAAAAATCAATATTTATATAAAGTAGAATACTAAGCTATAGAACACTATAGAATGATACCATTTCTGTGAAAACGGTGGAGGCTATTTGTGTGTGTGTGTGTGTATGTTTTAATCCATAAGATATCTCCCAGATGATATATCATAAATTGGTAACATGATTACATCAAGAAGGTAACAAGGTGATGAGTTCACTGTATAAGGAGACTTATTTTCACTTTGTCATGGCCCGTTTGCAGAACGGGGGACGAACACAGAAAGAAACACACAAACACACACAAAAGATGGTACAAGACTGCAGCGCTTTGAGCACCAGTCGTTTTATTTTTATACTGTTCAATTTAGCAAGCGTCCCGCAGCTATTTTCTCAGCTATTTTCTGGTATGTGACTGCCCAAGGGTCAGCGTGACCTGTTCCTCTAGACATAGCACAAGGAAGGGGGACGCGTGCATCCTGTCCTTCAACGTCTGGTCCCGTGTGCAGGATAACAAGACTCCTGGGCTCGCGTGCAAGACCACAGGCTCTTGGCTGTTTGCCCAGAGGAACAGTTCTCACACTGGTCAACAAGTCACGTCCCATTCTGCTGACTTTGGGTCTCAGCCAATCTGACCTAGGGACGGCCCCTTCACACTTTTTACCCTTGTATACACTTTTTGGTATTGTATACCATGTGCATGTATTACCATCTCCAATAATGGTACAAATAATGTTTAAGGAAATAGAAAATAAAGTAAAAATGGAAAAAGGAAACTTTCACTTAAACAGGGGTGCTTTATGATCAGATAGAATTTCGTTCAAATTCTAACTATGCCATTTCCCAAAAGTCTAACCTCAGGCAAGTAATTTCTTCTTCTTCCTTCTTCCTTCTTCCTCCTTCTTCTTCTTTCTTCTTCTTTTTTTGAAACAGAGTCTTGCTCTGTTCCCCAAGCTAAAGTGCAGTGGCATCATCATAGCTCACTGACACCACAAACTCCTGGGCTCAAGGGATCCTCCTGCCTCAGCCTCGCAACTAGCTGGGACTATAGGTGCATGCCACCACGCCCAGCTAATTTTTCTATTGTTCATAGAGATGGAGTCTCATTCTTGCCCAGACTGGTCTTGAACTCCTGGCCTCAAGGGATCTTCCTCAGCCTCCCATAGTGCTAGAGTTACAGGTGTGAGCCACCATGCCTGGCCTATTTATTCTTTCTGAACCGAAATTTTCTCATTTATATAATGTGAATGAAAAATGCACCTATTTACTATAGTTTATATGAGAATTAAATGAGATTTGTAAACAACTCAGCTTGGTGTCAGGCAAATGTCAAGTGTCCAATATAAATGGTAGTTATCATTATTATTTTGTCATATAAGTCTCACAAAAATCTTATGAGGCAAGGAAGAAAGCTTGTTGTTGTTCTCATTGCTACCCTGCCTCATTTTATAAGGGAGGGTTTGAGTCAATAAATCCAAGTTTCCGGATCTCATTTTCTTTCATTCATACCTGAACCCAGAAAGAAAAAAATAGTGAAAAAGCAAGCTCTTCTGATTTGAGGCAGCAATTCCAGTAAAGCTCATATCTATGGGTTACAAACCTCAAGTTTTCAACACTCATAAGTTGTTGCACATTGACCAAAATATCACTCTTCCCACAGAGAACCATCTTACTACTAGATAAAAGCTATTGTATGATGGTGTATATAAAATAGCCATAGCTTGAGAAAATCACTCATAAGGCAAGCTTAAGAGTGCTCAGTCCTCTGAAATCCACTATAAATAAGCATGTTCGACTTGTTTATGAACCCAAAATAAGCATAATAAAGTGCCACCACACTCTCTATTTCTCGGTTCCAGGGCACTACTGTATTACCATCATTGTCTTCGATCTTGTTGGATTGCAAGGAGTTTCCCAACCCAGAGAGGTTTGACCCAGGACACTTTCTGGATAAAAATGGCTTCTTCAAGAAAACAGACTACTTCGTGCCTTTTTCCCTTGGTAAATACAAATAAATCCATCCAGACCACACACATGCATATTTTGACCAACTTTTTAGCATCACTGAATTTATGTTATATGTAAGTAATCCACTGATAATAGCAAAGTCAATTGATCAAACTTACATCCTCCCAATTCTGGGTGGAGCCCTTTAAGTCTGTTCACCAATAGGTAAGTTATCCAAGGACTGTTTGGTAATTGAGTATAATGCCAGTTTTTAAAGAAACCAATGCCAGTCAATCCAATTCACATGTCACATGTTAACAGATGACAAAGGGACCTGCTTTTGCAAACTTTTCTATGTTGATCTCCCCGTTTTAATATTGACTTTTCCAAAACAAAGTGTTCAGGTTTCTTTTTCTTTTCTTTTCTTTTTTT
>VBSM01003143.1:17240931-17255657 GCA_008086735.1 Cheirogaleus medius
AAGAGAAAAGGATTGTGGATGGGTCCTAGTTTTTGGCCTAAGCAATTGCATTAATCGTGGTAATATTTGCCAATTTGGGGAAGCAAAGGAGAGAAGCAGCAAATGTTAACAGTATCCCTATAAGATTAATGTTCACCAATTGATATCAGTGGTTATTTCCAGATGACAGAGTAGGGGGTAATATTTTATGTTTCTCTTTGTACTTGTCTATGTTATCTGCATTTTTACAACAAAGATATTTCATTTTGACATAAGCCTATGAATTCATTTTTTAAGAAGAATTATTTTTCAGATAGCATGAAGAATGGGAACAGATTGGAGGCAGTTTTCACAACGTATACAGGCCGAGATGAGGGAGGTGTTACCGTGTCATAGAAAGCTCCCAGACTTTGGAGTCAAAAAGCCAGTTTAACCTCCAGATTTGCCAAATGTAAACCATGCGATCTGGGTAAATCATTTAAATTTTAGCGGTTCTCACATATATAAATAGGATATACTAGTCTCTCAAGAAAGTTGGATGCAGTTTGTCCCTGTCGGGCTCTGCGACCCCGGGGACAGGAGGCGAGTGTGCGGCGTTAGGCATGGGTGCCTGCTGGAGATCTAGCAGGGATGGGAGGTAGGCGGTGGGACGTACAGTTCTGGAGCTCAGAGAAGTAGAAGCAAGAGAGAGGCTTTCGAGAGTTATCAGCTTATAGTGAGATTTGTAGATGAGATCATCAGGGAGTAGGTGCAGGAAAAGAGAAGAAATCCAAGAACAGACCTGGGCCAACTCTAACAGGTCAGGGTGAAATCAGGAGGGACCAACACACTCTTCCCTCTCACACACTGCCCCCGCTCCACCCCTACTCCTCCCCACACCTTCTTCTGGTTAACATCTACTCAGATCTCAGTTCGTACATAACATCGTTTGTATTTTAATTTATTCAGCACACTGTACTTGGATTAAGTGGTGAACAGATGATTTAGTCTAGGCCTTCCTTGAGCTTATCTTCTATTGGGATAGACAGCCAATCAACGAGGAACAAGGAGACAAATAAACAGGTACTTACAGACTGATTGTCTAACATCCTGTTGGAAACAAGCAGGATGAGGAGACTGGGCAGAACCAGGGGAGGTCTCTCTAGACGGGATGGTCGGGAAAGATCTCTTGGTG
The DNA here is from genome assembly GCA_008086735.1 of Cheirogaleus medius. NCBI lineage: Eukaryota > Metazoa > Chordata > Mammalia > Primates > Cheirogaleidae > Cheirogaleus > Cheirogaleus medius. The sequence continues at coordinate 17,242,085 of VBSM01003143.1, forward strand.
TCATTGATCACTGCGCTGAGCTGGGAAGTGTGAGATGCGTGGGAAAGAGAACTGGAAAGGGCTTGGTCTGCTCGAGGACTGACTCCCTAGGCTTGGCCAGGTTCCCTCTGCTCTACGCTTTCATCACACTCAAAGAGTGACTGGTGATTTGAATTGAGCTGAACTCTTGGTTTGGTTATAGGTCCAGTCAACTAGCATTTGTTGAGCAGGATTAAATTACAGCAAGACTGCTCTGCAAAGTTACTGCTGGAGGGTGCAGAGAAAGAAATTTTAAAACTAGGGTAACTGGAGGTCTGGGTTTGGCAAGTTGGTTCATTTGCCTACACAGGGCTGTGCTCACTTTCTCCCTTCCCCATCCCTCCTTTCTCCTTTGTCTAGGGTCTAGGGAACGGCGATAGAAGGAAAAAGCACAATTGTCCCCACCTCTCCACTTGAGAGTAAGTATCCTTCCTCCTCCTCCCAACGCTGTCCAATTTTTACTATACTCTCTTTGTCACATTTCTCTGGTTTGTTCCATATGCGTACCCACTGGAATGAGATGAGTAGGGTATCGGACTAACTGTGCACTAACTGTGCCAGAGGGCATAGAGTCCAGGCCCTCCTCCACCACTTACTAGTTATGTGACTCTGCGAAATGTCTCCTCTAAAATGAAATGACAGTGCCTTCCTCTCTGGGCTGCTATGAGGGGTAAATAAGGAAGTAGCTGATACCCTATAAGGCAACATAGAATTGTAAAGCATTATTGATATTTGCCTAAGGCAGAGTAGAGAAGTGTTTGTCCAGGCAGGGACAGCTGTGAAGACACTGAGAACCTAGAAAGAAGGAAATGCCTAAAATTAAGGTGAAGAGGCCGGGCGCGGTGGCTCATGCCTGTAATCCTAGCACTCTGGGACACCGAGGTGGAAGGATCACTCAAAGTCAGGAGTTTGAGACCATCCTGAGCAAGAGCGAGACCTCGTCTCTACTAAAAATAGAAAGAAATTACTTGGACAGCTAAAAATATATAGAAAAAATTAGCTGAGCATGGTGGTGCATGCCTGTAGTCCCAGTTACTAAGGAGGCTGAGGCAAAAGGATCGCTTGAGCCCAGGAGTTTGAGGTTGCTGTGAGCTAGGTTGATGCCACGGGACTCTAGCCTGGGCAACAGAGTGAGACTCTGTCTCAAAAATAAAATAAAATTAAATTAAATTAAAAAAAATAAAATTAGGGTGAAGAAAAGAAACCAGGAGAACTCTGGGAGTGCCCTGTGGTCTAGGCCTACACAGCCGTCTGCAGGGCTGGCTTTCCAAGACTGGAGTCCAGACCCTGGGAGGACGTCAGGCAATGAAGCTTTCAGCTCAAGCCTCCCCCGAGAGCCCCAGACTTAAGGTATTTGGGAGTGTCTTCCTTTCTGATTGCTATGGTAAAAAATAAGTACAGAGCTGGTGGCTTAAAACTACGTACATTTATTATCTTAAAGTTTTAGAGATCAGAAGTCTGACATGGGTGTCACTGGACTGAAATCAAGGTGCTGGCAGAACTGCATTCCTTTCTGAGGCCTTTCACAGCGTTTAGAGGGTGCTCGCGGTCCTCCGCCAGTGACCCCTTTTCCTGCATCTTCACGGCCAGCAGCCGAGTCTTTCTGGTATCTCATCGCTCTGACTCTGACTCTCCTGCCTCCTTCTCCACGCACAAGGACACTTGTGATTGCATAGGGCCCGTCTGGATAATCCAGAATGATCTCTTCATGTCAAGACAAGCTTATTAGCAACTTTATCAGCAAACTTCATTCCCCCTTGCCAGGTAATGTAACATTAGGTTACAGGGATTCACGGGTTCCAGGGATTAGAACATGGACACCTCTGGGAGGGCCATTACTATGCCTACCACAGGGGGAGAAAGGACACTAGAAATAATCCAGTTCAACTCACACTATCCTCCAGCAAACTCTCCCTGACCCCCCAAAACTAGGTTAGGTGAACCAGTGTGGTAATCCCACGTGGTTACAACCGTCACTCCTCCCTAAGCATTGTGTTTGCTTGTCTGTGTCGTTGAGGAGAGAGACTGCCTTTTTCACTCTTAATGGTGCCTGTGTCTTCGCTAGAATATAAGCACCACATACATGCACAGGATCTTTGTTGGTTTTGTTCTAGATCAAAAAGGATATTATACGCAAACCCTTTGGCCTTTAGGAGTAAAGGTTTTATATGTAGTTGTTGAATGAATGAATTGAATTCCCATAACCTAGCATGGCCTCTAGCACAGAGTAGATGCTTAATGATGTTGCTGCTACAATTGCTACTACGAGTAATATTTACTGAGCCCTTACTATGTGCCAGGCACTGTGCAAAAGCCATACATACATCATCTTATTTGGTCCACCCAACAACCCATGAGGGAGGAGCTGTATTTCCTCCCAACTGAAGTTTAGAAAAGTTAAGTCATTTGCCCAAGGTCAAGTGGCCTAAGAAAGGTTGTACTTGGATTAAAAATAATATCGCTCAGACACTCAAGCCCATGCACCTTTTTCTCTCAGTTGCTTTGAAGAGCGTTGTATGCCCTCTGGCTTCAGGGCGGTCACTCCCGTACTCTATGTGGAATTCCAGGGAAGGCATCCCAACCTCACCCTGATATTTCCTGTTTATGGAGGGTTTTCTCTGTTTACAAGACTCCACAGTGCAAACAGGTTGGGAGGGGCATCCCTCTCTTACAGAATGGGATCTGTCTGTTTAGCATGAGCAAGGACCCCATAAAGAACTATAGGCACATTTGCCAGAAAAATGGGCATTCTTCCTACAGAGAAACAATTGGGGGTTATCCGGGGTCACAAGCCAAGCCCTCAGTAGTGACAATAGATATTGTCCTAGATCAAGGGCTTAATATGGGACAGCCTTAGTGATGCCCTCTCAGCCATCTCTCTTGATTCCTGCCTTCACCACCTGGGGAGACAGGGTCGCCTCAAGAAATCATGGGATTTTACTAGTGGGTATAGGTGATGGTTCTATCAGTACTGCCAATTTAGTACTTATCTTGGGCCAACCCCCTGGACTGTCTGTGAGCCAGACTGGCCTGGCTTATAGTGCTCACCCAATATATCCAAGAGGGAATAACTGTCTTTACTGACTAGTTATAAAAAGCATAGGATTTTCTAGGGAACATTTGCTAAAGACAGAGCAGCAGGATGCAAGGGGGAAGTCAATAATGGGTTCATTGACTCATTCATTCAACAAACGTTGAGCACCTGTGCTGAAAATCATCCTAGAGGGCAGGAGCAGGGTGCCAGCAGGGCTGTACTCCATCCAGACAAGTGATGGCCAGCACAAGAGGCACAGGGAGAAGAACTGGAGATGCAAAGACTAACTGTCGCAGCAACTGCAAGGGGTGGTGAAGAAGACCCAAGATTCGGAGCTGGGTTGAGCTACCTAGGGAAATAGCATGGATGAAAGCAGGAAGGCAGACTGAGAGCATGCTCTGAAGACAGTAGACGGAGCGACAGGGCTGCACTGGAGTAAGGGGCAGGATGACAACGCACAAATGGATCTCGTAGGAAAGACGTGAAGGCCATCTGAGTCATTTGAACTCTATACTATAGTGCATTAAAGATCCATTGAAGCTTTGGTTCTTTTAAAAACAACTTTATTGAGGTATAATTTACATGCCACAAAATTCACCCCTTTAAAGTTTACAATTGAATTATTTTTATTAATAGTAAATTTCCCGAGTTGTGCAGCCATCACCATCATCTAGCGTTAGAACATCCATCACTCCAGTAAGATCCCTGACGTCCGTTTACAATTAATTCCCATCCTCAAACCCAGGCAAACACTGTTTCAGTTTCTGTCTCTGTACATTTACTTTGTAGTTCAATTCATATAAATGGAATCATATACAATACGTGGATTTTTTCATGTCTGGCTCCTTTCACTTAGCATAGTGTGTTTGAAGTCCATCCACACTGTAGCATGTGTTAATTATTTATTCCTCTTTATTTCTAGATAGCATCACTTGTATGAATATGCCACATTTCATTTATCTCTTTACCAGTCCATAGACATTTGAGTAGTTTCCACTATTTGGCTATTATGAATAATGTGCTATGAACATTCTTGTGTGAAAGTCTTTGTTGTCTTGGATAGGTACCCAGGAATGAAATGCTTGGGTTGTATGGTAAATTTATGTGTAATTCTTTGGGGGCTGTACTTAATTGCTTTTATTTCCTTTTTGAAATGGCTGTATTGAGATATAATTTGCATACCATAAAATTCACCTGTTTTAAGCATGGAATTCAATAAATTTTAGTATATTTACAGAGTTGTATAACCATCACCATCACTGCTTCTAATTTTAGAACATTTCTGTCACCCTAAAAAGAAATGTTGTGTCCATTTATAGTTGCTCCCATTTCCACTCCCAGCCCTAGGCAACCTCTAATCTACTTTCTGTCTCTATATATATTTGCCTTTTCTAAACAGTTGATATGAATTAAGTTACATAATATGTAGTCTTTTGGGTCTGGCTTCTTTTACTAGACATAGTAAGTTTAAGCTTCATCCATGTACAATGTATCTGTACTTAGCTCCTTTTTATTGTCAAATAATATTCCATTATATGGATATGCCATATTTTATTTATCCATTTAGCAGTTAATGGACATTTGGGTTGTTTCCACTTTTTGTCTATTGTGAATGATACTGCTATGGACATTCATGTACAAGTTTTGTGTGTGGATATGTGTTTCATTTCTCTTGGGTAGATACCTAGAAGTGAAATTGCTATGTTATATAGTAAGTATATATTTAACCTTTTAAGAAACTGCCAAACTTTTTTCCAAAGTCATTGTACTATTTTACATTCCCATAAGCAATATATGAGTGTTCCAGTTTCTCTCTGTTCTCACCAACACTTGTATTGTTGGTCTTTTTGATTATAGCCATGCTAGTGGAGGTGAAGTGATATCTCATGGTTTTAATTTGCATTTCCTTCATGACTAATGATGTTGAACATCTTTAAATGTGCTTTATGAGCCATTTCTATATCTACTTTGGTGAAATGTCTATTCATATCGTTCACCCATTTTTAAATGTCTATTCAAATCTTTTGCCCATTTTTTAATTGGGTTGTCTTCTTATCATGTTGTAAGGGTTCTTTATGTATTATGGATATATTATCTGAAATGTGATTTCCAATTGTTTCCTCCCAGTCTGAGGCTTATTTTTTTCATTTTCTTAATTATATCTGTTGAAAGATTTTTGAGAGAAAAGAGGTCAAGACAGAGCCATGCTTCAGAAAGACAGTCTGGCCCCAGCACGTGGGATGGATCATAAGGGCCAGTAGCTCTTTTCATAAGTTGTAATAAAGGGAACAGACACAGGCCAATTTGCTTAAAACTCTCTGGTAATCAAAGGGTTAAAATAGGCTATTTATTGAAGCTTGTTTACAGTTCAGTTAACCAGTAAACCAGAATCAGTGAAATGCAAAAACCTTTCCAAAGGTTTTCTTGGTTAGGAGAGGAAGAGAAATGAGAGAGGAGACACGAATGACTATTCCAGAGCTGCATAAACAATTTCCAGCGTTGGACGGACAGTTGTGAACTTCCTTCCAGGCGCTGTCACACTGGTGTTTACTGGCGGGAGACTAGGCAGAGCTGGTTCTCGGCCCCTGGGATTTCCCGGCTGGTGAAGAGGCCAGGCTGTCTGGAGAGGTGGAGTGCACTTCAGTGGCTCTCTTTCAACAAGCCCAGCAAGATGTCAGACCTGCTCTCAGTCTTCCTCCACCTCCTTCTCTTCAAGTTGGTTGCCCCGGTAACCTTTCGCCACCACCGCTATGATGACCTTGTGCGCACGCTGTACAAGGTGCACAACGAATGCCCCCAAATCACACGGGTCTACAGCATCGGGCGCAGCGTGCAAGGGAGACACCTCTACGTGCTGGAGATCAGTGACTACCCTGGATTTCATGAGCCCTGTAAGTCCTGAGCAGCTGCCGGGGTGTGTGGGACAGGACTTGTTCCTCCTGACAAATCCAGTAATTGGGGTTGTTTCTGGGGAGGTCTGAGCAACCCTCCACCTCTATAGTTTACCTCTTTCTTGGCCTGGGCTAAGTGTTTCTCTCTTAGCTCTCAAACTGCCCCTGCCTCTGCCGAGCAGCTGCAGCCCCAGTTCAGGCGCCAGGTTCTGTTTACTCAAACCTTAATGGTAAAAGGGTGAGTCTTCTTCCCTGTTCTGGTCCCATCCCCCTTCCTTCTCTCCCATTTCTCTTCTTTTCCCCTTAATATTAGTTCTTTCATGATCTGATGGCTCTGGAGACATAAGCAGAAGCAATTAGCATTTCTAGTTGTGCCAGGAAACTTAGAAGTGTTTACAGATATCTCTTTGGGTAATGACAGTGTGTTATCCTAGAGAAAGGTGGAGGCTGGAGTATTAGTTTTATTTACTGGATTCTTTTTGGTTAGTTTGTTTCTATTATAAAAGCAATTCATGTTTGGATTAAAACTTAGAAATTAGATAATAAATAATAATAAAACTCACCCATAATCCCTCCACTCACAGATAACCATTGTTAGCATATTGATGTATAATCTTCCAGACTTTTTTCTATGCATATTTAAACCCCCTCACATAAACACATATAATTGTTTTTATAAATATGGGATCATACTATAGATGCTCTTTTCATTTCATAGTCTGTTTTGAATAGCATCTGTGTCTGTAAATGTAGATCTACATCTTCATTTTTTTGGCTGCACAATATCTCACTCCATGATTGTATTTAACTGTCCATGTATTGATGGACATCTAAGTTGTCCCTACTTTTTCACTGCTTTACTTATAACAGCTGAACTGATATTCAAGTTAAGTCAGTTTATCCCTCAAACTGTCAACTTCAACTCTCTCTTTACCTCTCCACTTCCAAACTCCCAACCCTAGCCTAGACTCCATCACAGCCCGCCCAGATTATTGCACTGAATTCCTAACTGGTCTCCTGACTCCCAACTGCCACTCTCTGAACCTTCCATTTGGCACACAGATGCCAGAATAATTTTCCTAAATACTGATATAATCTCACTCTCCTGCTTTAAAAACCTCACACCCAATGGACTGGCCATGGCAACTTCAGAAAATTACACCAGGGAGGCTCAAGGAAAGTTATGTGGTTAACGGGAATAATTGCCTTGCTTTGAAGCTGCCCTTGCACAGCAAAAAGCCTGCTTCTAATCACATCGTAGCTTCCATTGTGGAAGCTTGCGGATGTTAATGCAGATTATGGGGTTAGCCCCCAACTCCATCCCCCTTCTTAGTGCCCCTGTACTTTCTAGCATTCAAGGTCATCCTTAAAGCTTTTTCATTTAACTGTAGCCCTCACTGATCCCTCTTTTCTCTGAAGCCCTATAACTTTATCTGTTGCCCTATAACTTTATCTGTTCATCCATTCATTCCTTTCATTCATTCATTCCACAAATACTCATCACCTACCCAATATGCAAGCACTTTTGTAGACTCTGGAAGTACAGCAGAAAATAAAACAAAGACCCTGCCCTCATAGGCCTGAATTCTAGTAGGGTAAGACTGCCAATAAATGGACAGCTAAGTGAATACATATTATGTCAGATGGAATAAATACCATAGAGAAAACTAAATTAGGACAACAAAATAGAGATGCCATAGGGAATATGTGGAGGCCCGGGTCAGGCAGATCACTGATGCTCAGGAAAGGCTTCTCCACCGAGGTGGTTTCTGAGCAGAGATCTGAAGGATCAGCATGCTGTGCTGATGGGGGGTGGGGGGGAAGATGGCAGGCAGAGGAAGAGCAAAGGCAGAGCTCCAGGAGCCGGAGCGTGCTTGGCACATGTGAGGAGCAGCAAGGGGCCACGGTGGCTCCAGCAGAGTGAACAATGGGAGAGCCAGAGACAAGGTCAGAGCCGTGTGACTAGAGACCCTGGGAACAGTAGATCCTGCAGGGCCCTATAGTCCTTGGTAAAGACCTGGGCTTTTACTTTTGAGTAAAGCGAGAAGCCACTGGAGAGTTTTAACCAGAAGAGGGATGATCTGACTTAAATTTTTAAAAGATCATTTAGAACAGGGGTTAGCAGACTACAGCCCATGGGCCAGCCACCTGTTTTGGTAAATGCAGTTTTATTGGAATGTAGTCGTGCCCATTCACTTTTGTCTTGCCTGTGGCTGCTTTTGCTGAAAGAGTTGAGTAGGTGTGACAGAGACAATATAGCCCACAAAGCATAAAGGATTTACTATCTAGCCCTTTACAGAAAAAGTTTTGCCAACCCCTGACTCAGGAGAACAGACTTTAATGGGGCTGGGCAGATGCAGGGACAGCAAGTGGAAGATTTACTGCAATAATCCAGGCATGAGGGTGTAGGGGCTTGAACCAAAATGATAGCAGTGGTTATTATGAGAAGTGGTTGTGTTCTGGATATATTGAAAGTAGAGCCAAAGAATTTGATACTGAACACCTACTAAGTGTGTGACACTGTGCTAGGTTCTATAGGAGAGTGGTTCCCAGACTTTTGGATTTCATAAAGAAGGGCTTTTTTTTAATTTAATAAGAAAGATTGGAGAAAACTAAAACAGATTTTCCAAATTTTGTTTTACTGAATAAGTATATGAAGAACTAGAACTATCTGCCATCTACCATCCCATCCTTTCCTAAAAGAAAGGAAATTTTAACACCAAGTAAAGTAAGAAAGACATACTCTAAGATTAAAGAAGTACACCAAGATTAAAGAATACACATTATGGAAAATTCACCACATGATCGTTGTGGGTTACAAGCATTCCTTTGGAAAAGATTGCTGTAGGTAGACTAAAATATGTAACAACAGAGTGTGTCCTAAATAAGATTAAAAAGTATATGCATTGCTAACGCCAGGTCCAGTCAAGGAAATAGAACATGTGCAAAACTAAGTGAAACCTGGGAAGCCGGAAGCAAGCTCACTCCTGGCAAGGAGAACCCAAGATGGCTTCACAGAGTAAATGACATTTGAACTGGGCCTAGAAGGGTGGAGGTGAGATGAAGGGTGGAGAGTCAGAGTTAGGTGGAAAAGAAATCACTCGGCAAGAGCTTTTCTCCTTCCTTTTATTTATTTATTTTCATTATTTTTTTATTTTTTAGCATGACAAATTCCAGGTTATCTCCTTCCTTTTAAAAGGGGACAAGAATAATTTTCTTTAAGTGATTCCAGAGGCTCTTTTAAGACTCTCAACTCTCACCTCCAGTGGCCAGTTAACGTGGCGGGAGAGAAGTCCAAGGCGTCAGACACAGTGGCCTACCTGTTCTGTGCTTTGAGACTTGTCCTCCTCAGATGTGAAGGACAGATTTTAGTTTCCTAAGTGCCAAGGAAGTTAAGTTTTCCACTGGGATGATTAGCAACTGTTACGCTATAATCTAGAGCACATGATGATAGCAGGTTTCGGGGGGAAACCATCCTTATCCTGGAAGGTTTGTCTCTGAGAAGCAGCCTGCGCTATAAATGGACTGAACATGCCGCCTGGGCGTGGGTGCGCATCAGTCATTAGCTAGGCAACCTCAGATAAGTTACTTAGCCTCTTCTGTCCCTCGAACCCTCTCCTCGAGGCTAATCATGCCCACTTTACAGGTTTCTGTGACGATTAACAGTAATGAACATAAATGCCTAGTACACCGTGGGTGTTCAATAAATGGTACTCATTATTATGCCTGGCATGAATTTTTGTAACTTTTGTAATTGCAATTGATTAGGAAGGGGCTAAGGGATTTTTCGAAGACCCAGTGAAATTTTCTTATACTCCTTACCAAAAAAAAAGGGAAAAGGTCCCTTTGCAAGGTTAGGTGTCAGTGGCACTTCCAAGCTTTCCCATCTTTTCTCTTGCTGCACGTGCATCTCTCACTTGCAGTGGAACCGGAAGTCAAGTACGTGGGAAACATGCACGGCAACGAGGTGCTGGGCCGCGAGCTGCTGCTGCAGCTGTCCGAGTTCCTGTGCGAGGAGTTCCGCAACGGGAACCAGCGCGTCGCGCGGCTGGTGCAGGACACGCGCATCCACATCCTGCCATCCATGAACCCCGACGGCTACGAGGTGGCGGCCGCCCAGGTACGGGGTCCTGGGGACATATGCCGTGGAGGGAACAAGGCCATCTCAGGAAATAAAGTAAAAGCCAGTAGACAAGATGCTCTCTCTGTCCTACTGTAAATGTAAGTCAAACATTTATCAAAAATAAAAGATAAAATGGCCAAGAAAGGGGGAAAAATGCCAACAGAAATATAAAAAAGGATGAAGATTAGGGTTCAGTCCTGTAGCACCTTAGGCAATAAATGTGGGCTGTCTCTGAGCCACTGTTCCCGCAACAGCTTTCCAGCTGACCTCACGGTTTTATTGTGAGGATCAATGTGGCAATATCTGTGACACACTGTGTAAACTGGAAAATACTAAACAGATATGATATTGCAAAGGATATTGCAAAATATGCCTCCTTTATTGAGCTTTCAGCTTCATACCCTAAACACCCTCCTCCCCTCCAGACTACGTTTCCATTTGCATTTGTGGGAGAACAGCTTTCCACGGAATGAGGGCACAGGGGGCTAATTCCAGATTCTTCATACTTTGTCATATTTCTGTAGGGTTTTTCCTCCACTAGCATAGTACTCAGTCTTTCAATTTTTTATTACAGAGTTATATTGCAATGGGACAGATAAGGAAAAATGTCTGTGGGCTTTTTACTTTATTTCTTAACATAAATTCAAAATTTCGGCCGGGTGCGGTGGCTCACACCTATAATCCTAGCATTCTGGGATGCTGAAGCAGGAGGATCGCTCAAGGTCAGGAGTTCAAAACTAGCCTGAGCAAGAGTGAAACCCCTGTCTCTACTAAAAAAAAAAAAAAAAAAAAATAGAAAGAAATTAATTGGCCAACTAAAAATATATAGAGAAAATTAGCTGGGAATGGTGGCATATGCCTATAGTCCCAGCTACTCCGGAGGCTACTCTGGAGGCTCAGGCAGAAGGATCGCTGGAGCCCAGGAGTTTGAGGTTGCTGTGAGCTAGGCCGACGCCATGGCACTCTAGCCTGGACAACAGAGTGAGACTCTGTCTCAAAAAAAAGAAAAAAAAAAATTTCAGTGTGCCTAACTTTAAATCAATGGTTCTTCTTTGTGACTGTTTATCAGAATCACAGGTTTTCAAAGAGCAGGAAAATTGGAAAGAGGTGCGGGGGAGAATCCCAGCCTGTCCGCTTTGCTTCTGTTAGCCCTTTCCTGTATTGCAGTGGGAAGCTGAGAACTAGCTCACTCTTGCCCACATCCTTGGCGATAGGTGGAGTTCGGGGGAGTGGAGAAAGCCCAGCCCACACACCAAACCTTAGGACCATCTCTGGGAAGCTGGTCACCTCTACTCACCTGCTGTGCTCTTACTCAGAGGGAGCAGATCTTGAACTGAACCCAAGAGAGGACCCGTCAGGTTCTCAGACTCCCAGAGCTACTTGCCATGCCCAGAAGAAACGTGTCTGCATGGCTGTGCAGGGGACATCTGCCTGATCACCAGACTTTAAAGCCACTTGTAGGTAGGCAGAATAATGGCCGCTCAAGTATGACCATGTACTAATCTCCAGAATTTATGAATATGATATGTTATTTGTCCAGGGGAAATTAAGGTTGCAGATGGAGTCAATGTTGCTAATCAGTTGACCTTAAAATATTCTGTATTATTTGGGTGGGTCTAGTGTGATCAATCACAAGGGTCCTTTAAATGTGGAAGAGGGAGGCCAAAGGTCAGAGTTAGTGAGATTTGAAGATGTTACACTGCTGGCTTTGAAGATGGAAGAAAGGACCATAAGCCAAGGAATGTGGATGGCCTCTAGAAGCTGGAAAAATCAGGAAACATATTCCCCTAGAGCCCTTGGAAGGAATACAACCCCATGGAAACCTTGCTTTTAGTCCCTGATACCTGTTTCAGTCTTCTGACCTCCAAAACTATAAGATAATAAACTTGTGCTGTTTTAAGCCACTAAGTTTGTGATAATTTGTTAAAGCAGTAATAGGAAACCAATACATCACCAACCCTATTTATGGGAACCTTCTGTTAGGAGAAGCCCCTTCCTGCCAGCCTAACCATTGCCCAGCATGCCTGGTAAATCAACTGATGAAGCCCATAGAGGTTAATGTTCAAGAGCTACCTTGATATGAATGAACAGGCAGTGAAAAAACCCCAGAAGCATAAAGAAAGTCATTATGTCACAGAAGGGTATACCAAACTGAGAAATCATATGAATGTTTTCCACTGGAACAGAATTGATATAGACAACTTCAAAGAACTTCGAAAAAAATATGTTGTTAACACAATCTAAAAATAAGATACAAGTAGGATGCCATAAAAAGAAGAAATCTTAGAACAATAATGAATTTGTCAGAAAAAAAACATGATCTGCCATGTCTTACTGGTTAGAAAAAAAAAAGAAAAGGAAAAATATGAGACCAGTACTACTTCTGTGAGTTTTAGCTTCCCAGCATCTATTTATTCGCTTCCAGGAAAAGCCAACAATTTGGGCTCTACCCGCTCAGGGCTCCAGTGGACACTATTTCCCTTCTCCAATGCCACACAAAACATTAAATGGGATTTCAATTTTGCATGAGCCTCTTAACATATCTCTATCACTTTATATATTTAATTTTCATGTATATATCTGTCTCTCACCCCGTGTATACTATGAATTCCTAGAAGGCTAGAATAATGTCTCATTTATCTCTTTCCACAGTGTCTATCATAGAGCTTTGAATAGAGAAGGACTTAAGTAAATGCTGGTTGACTAAATGGATGACCGAATGAGTGAAAGAATACATGAGAAAATAAATGATAAAATTTGAAGTATGAGCAGAGAAATTAAGGGATCCAGAAAGTTGATACTGCTCAGAAGAAAGATAAGTAAGGATCCTAAATTTTTTTTAAAAATGGGAGGGGTGGGTTTCCATGGTGCAGCCACTTTGGAAAACAGGTTAGCAGTTTCTAAAAAAGTTAAACATAGACTTAACTTATGACCCAGCAGCCCTATGTATAAGAGTCTACCCAAGGGAAATGAAACATATGTCCACACAAAGACTTGTATGTGAATGTTTAGAGCAACATTCTTCACAATAGCCAAAATGTGGAAACAACCCAAATGTCCACATTGAACAGTGGGTTGAATAGTATCCTCCCTCAGATTCATATTCTCCTGAAACCTGTGCATGTGACCTTATTTGGAAATATGCAGTCATCCCTCAGTATGTTTGGGGGATTGGTTCCAGGACCCTCTATTGATACCAACATCTGTGGATGCTCAAGTCCTTTATATAAAATGGCATAGTATTTGCATATAACCTATACACATCTTCTCCCATACTTTAAATAATCTCTGGATTACTTAATATACCTAATACAATGTAAATGCTATGTAAATAGTTGTTATGCTGTATTGTTTAGGGAAGAATGACAAGAAAAAAGTATGTATGTTCAATACAGATGCAACCATCATAAGCCTAACTACATTTTTTCTCTGTAGTTAGTTGAATCCATGCACGTGGAACCCATGGATACAAAGGGCCAACTGAGGGTTTTTGCAGATGTGATTAAA
>VBSM01003143.1:17263623-17288631 GCA_008086735.1 Cheirogaleus medius
AAAAAAAAAAAGAGATAGAGTCACTGTTACTCAGGCTGGAGTGCAGTGGCCCAGTCATAGCTCACTGTAACCTTGATGGGTTCAAGGGATCCTCCTTGCTTCAGTCTCCCAAGTAGCTGGGACTACAGATGCATGTCACTACGCCCGGCTAATTTTTAAATTTTCTGTAGAGAAAGGGTCTCACTATGTTGCCTAGGCTGGTCTCAAACTCTTGGCCTCAAGCAATTCTTGCACCTCAGGCTCCCAAATTGCTAGGATTATAGGTGTGAGCACTGAATTTGGCCTCATTGGGATTTTGATAGCAATTGCATTGAATCTGTGTATCACCTTGTATAGTGTAGACATCTTTAAATGGATAATTTCTAACCCAAATGAATTTATAATGTAAACATGATCCTAATAATCAGAAACATATTAGAAAGTAATTGATTCAGGCTGGGTGCAATGGCTCATGCCTATAATCCTAGCACGCTGGGAGGCTGAGGCTCAAGGATTGCTTGAGGCCAGGAGTTTGAGACCAGCCTGAGCAAAAACGAGACCCCATCTCTACAAAAAATAGAAAAAATTAGCCAGACATGGTGACACACTCCTGTAGTCCCAGCTACTTGGGAGGCTGAGGTAGGAGGATAGCTTGAGCCCAGGAGTTTGAGGTTGCAGTGAGATGTGATGATACCTCTACACTCTACCCGGGCAACAGTGTGAGACCATGTCAAAAAAAAAAAAAAAGTAATTGATTCAACTGAATAATTGAATGATATAGAAGATCAGAGCAGGCAAGATTTGGTGGAGAAAAAATAAAATATGGCTGGCTGCCTTCTGCTTTGTCAAGAATTTATTTTTCTGGGATAACTATTTTCAGATTAATGTTGTGTTCTCAAGTAGAAGGAGAGATGTGAAAGCAAGATATTCATCTCCTCTCTAACCTCCCAGGTCTGAAGAGCATTGTAGTTCAAAGAGAAAATCTGTTCTCCTGAAAGCAGTACATGTGCATAGTCTACTATTAAGGCACAGCTGATAAGCAGACTTTGGAAATGATAAAAGGGATAAGAAATGAAATTAAATCATGAAATGGAGAAAGCATAGAAGATGGAGATGGCAAAATGGGCATTTATGAAGAAAGAAAACTGGAGAGAAAGGCATGTGAACTGGGAACTTGGGGAAAGGTTTCCTGGAGGAGAGAATGAAATGAGGTCAAGCGATAGAAGAGAAGGTGATGGGGGGTGGAGAACTTGTGATTAAAGAGAGTTGCAATGGGGCATTTGGGCAAGAGCCTGGTGATACAATCTGCCACTGCCCCCTTTCTCCTAGGAATGCAAGACTTTAATTACCTCCATACCAACTGCTTTGAGATCACACTAGAACTGAGTTGCAACAAGTTTCCTGGCCAAGAGGAATTACAAAGGGAGTGGCTGGGTAACCGGGAAGCCCTAATCCAATTCTTGGAACAGGTAAAATCGTATTTTTTAACTTTCATGGTTACAAAAAGAGAAGTGTTTTCTAATGGCAGGGAAAGTGTTTTGTGTGGCTCAGGTCTGACTTTTGCTCTGACTCAGTGCAATAGATCTGGGCTGCTTCTACCAATGAGATTTATTCATTCAACATTATTGAGCACAGCTATCTGTCAGAAACTGTACTACATGCTGGGAGTTATGAGTAAACAAATAAATATCCCTATCCATATGGAACTTACATTTGAGTGAGGAGAGACAGACAATACACAAAATAATAAAGTACAATTTATAACATGTTAAAGGGGAAATGCTATGAAGAAACTCTTACAGAGAAAGTGACATTTAAACAAAGATTTCAAGGAGGAGAGGGAGAGAACTATGCAGCTATCTGGGGGGGGGTGGGGGGGCGGGGGAGCGTTCCCTGAAAGAGACACAAGGCAAATATAAAGCCAACAATAAGCACATTAAAAGATGCTCTGCATCACTAATCATTAGCGAAATGAAAATCAAAACCACTATGAGATACCACCTCACATCCATCAGGATGGCTGCTATCAAAAGCTCCAGGAATTAGCAATTGTTTGTGAGGATGGAGAAATTGGAACCCTTGTGCACTGTTGGTGGGAATGTAAAATGGAGAGGCTCCTATGGAAAACAGTATGGCAGTTTCTCAAAAAATTACAAATAGAATTACCATAGGATCCAGCAATACCACTTTGGGTATATATCCAAGAGAACCAAAAGTAGGGTCTCAAAGAGACCATGTTCATAGCAGCATTGTTTACAATAGCCAAAAAGTGGAAACAACCAGTGTCCATTGGCAGATGAATGTATAAACTAAATGTGGTATATACACACAAGGGAATATTATTCAGCCTTAACAAAGAAGGAAATTCTGACACATGCTATAACATGCATAAACCTTGAGGACATGTGCTAAGTGAAATAAGCCACTTACAAAAAGACAAATACTATATGATTCCACTTCTATGAGGTTACTAGAGTAATCAAATTCATAGAGACAGAAAGTAGAATGGTGGGTGCCAGGAGCCAGGGAGAGGAGGAAATGGAGAGTTATTGTTTAATGTGTATAGGGTTTCAGTTTTTCAAGATGAAAACAGTGATGGAGATGGACGGTAGTAATGGTTGCACAACATTACAAATGTATTTAATAACACTGCACCATACACTTAAAAATGGTAAATTTTATGTTATGTGTATTTTTTTTTTTTTTGAGACAGAGTCTCACTTTGTTGCCCAGGCTAGAGTGAGTGCCATGGCGTCAGCCTAGCTCACAGCAACCTCAAACTCCTGGGCTCAAGCGATCCTACTGCCTCAGCCTCCCGAGTAGCTGGGACTATAGGCATGCGCCACCA
The DNA here is from genome assembly GCA_008086735.1 of Cheirogaleus medius. NCBI lineage: Eukaryota > Metazoa > Chordata > Mammalia > Primates > Cheirogaleidae > Cheirogaleus > Cheirogaleus medius. The sequence goes on from VBSM01003143.1 coordinate 17,266,451, forward strand.
CGCCCGGCTAATTTTTTCTTTATATATTTTTAGTTGGTCAATTTCTTTCTATTTTTAGTAGAGACGGGGTCTCGCTCATGCTGGTTTCAAACTCCTGACCTTGAGCGATCTGCCCGCCTCAGCCTCCCAGAGTGCTAGGATTACAGGCATGAGCCACTGTTATGTGTATTTTAATTTAAACAATTCAAAGCCAAGACACCAGTGTGGCTGGAACAATCTCAGAAGTAAGGGAGAGAGAGAGTAGTAGGAGAGGAGATCAGAGAGCCAATAGGTAGCTTTACAGACAGATCATCACAGGAACTTCAGCTTTTGCTCTGAGTGAGTTGGGTGTTGAGTAGAATGGTGCCATGATTTGACTCAGGCGTTAGCAGGATCACTCTGGCTGCTCTACTGAGAAGAGATTATTGGAGTGGGAGGAGGGGCAAAGACACCAGTTAAGCAGCCAGTCCATGATCTTGTGAAGACCAAATGCAAAATCATATGAGACAGGGCTTTGAGACTCAAAACCAGTGTATGAATGTGCTATGATCATCACTGTATGCTATAAACTTTTTCCTACAGGTTCACCATGGCATCAAGGGAATGGTGCTTGATGAGAATTATAATAATCTTGCAGGGGCTGTCATTTCTGTCAGTGGGATTAACCATGATGTCACTTCAGGTCGGTGGCTGCTTCTTAGGGGATGGGAAGAAATCTTTCACTCCCTCCTTCTTCAGCAAAATCAGGGGGCCAATTTTTAGGCCAGCAAGACTAGCAGGACATCAGGGACACTGGGGGTGGGGGATTGGAGGAAAGAAGAGTAATAGGAATGGGGAGAGTAAATTAGGAGGCTAGATCAAACAACCAAGTTGTTTAAATGGAAAATCTTTCTCTTCTGAAGCAAGAAATCCTGAGAGGCAAGAACCAGGAAAAACCAGTGTAAATGTAGCTTCTTATCAGCCTTAAGGAGTCACTATCACATACAACTTTGTTAGGGGTATTTTCTCAGCTTGAGGCTATTAACAGTTCACATATTGCTGTGAAATGGGGTAGAAAGAGGACTGTAAAATTGATGTTTAGCCTTGTCCCTGACTCAGGCATTTCGCTACACCCCCACTGAGGAAAAGTTAGCAAGATTCTTTCTGTTAATATCAGCTTACTGCAGTGCAAGATTGATGGTGGAGGCAGATCTTCTTGGAGCTACCTGGAACTGCCTAGAAGAGTACAGAATCATCTCATGGCAGGATGGTGTTGCAAACTGGCCCAGCCCAGTTTAATCATGCACAACTCTTAGGGGTTTTGTTTGTTTTGTTTTTAATGTCTAACAGTAGCTACCAATGGTTAGGGGGAGATGAGATTTGCCTAACTCCCCACAGCCTCGACCAAATTTTACTACACAAGCATTTATTACCAAGCAGGCATATTACAGTTCATATAATGTGTTTAAGCTGGATGAACTCTCAGCTTTCTGTTCTTTAAAGTGATCTGAATGCATCTTACTTGAAAGATTCATTCAAGGCAAAGGCAACATTCTAAAGGCAGAGTTCTGTAACCTCACAGGCATCAGACAGAATTCTCCAGCCCAACCGCTGGACCCAGGACTGTATGGGATCGAGCCTTAGGCACCATCCCTAAAGAGCACAGGCTTCTGAACTTGCTAGATTGTACGCTGTTCAAGCAAGGGTGAGGAATGTCTCCAAAACATCCTAGCCAAGCAACATGTATTGAATACCACTATTCATTTCACCAATAAGTACCCACGTCCACAGCCCATTATGCTAAATTAACAAACTACTCATTTCATCAGTGAAAAAGCCCATTGTTAATATTCATTATGTTATTTAGCAAAGCATAGAGATAAAGAAGGCTGAACCCCTCATAGCTGCATCTGGAGTGGGGCCTTTTTGATACAACACTGGCTACCCATTCCTGGGTGTGCACCCCCAGTTAAGAAAATGACATCTCCTGGTGTATAGCTTAGACCATCCAACATATGCATAGTAACACACTACCTTTGCTGAAGTACTTTAAAACAATTACAGACATTTAATAAAGCAAAGAAAAAAAGACTTCCACATTATCGCCTGTCTCATTCTTTATTGCATTTATTATTTCAATTATTCATTGCTATATACTTAAATTCTAAAGGCACTGTTATGACTGATTCTAAAGGGATAGAAAGTCATTAGCCAAAATACTAAACCCCTGTCATGGAAAAACAAGTTTCTTTTGAATTTTATTTTTCCCTTGGCATACTTTTGAAGGTGGTAGAAGAAATATTAAAAATAGGATTCTCGGGCCAGGCACAGTGGCTCATGCCTGTAATCCTAGTACTTTGGGAGGCCAAGGTAGGAGGATTGCTTGAGGCCTGGAGTTCAAGACAAGCCCAGGCAATAGGCAGACTCTATCTCTACAAAAAAATTAAAATATTAGCTGAGCATGGTGGCACGTGCTTGTAGTCCCAGCAACTCGGGGACTGAGGCAGTAGGACCACTTGAGCCCAGGAGTTTGAGGCTGCAGTGAGCTATGATGACACCACTGCACTCTAGCCTGGGCAACAGAGCAAGACTCTGTCTCAAAAAATAAAAAAATAAAAATAGGATTCTCAGGATCAGATCATTTAGTCCAGCCTTCCCACTGGATATAAGATTACACACATACAGCACCACTAACAGCTGTTTGTCTAACCCAACGCCTCCATGTCCATTAGTGCAGGTTGTGCACTGCACAACTGTGTAGCTTCTCCAGAGCCCCTGATTCAGTCAGTCTCTGCTTAAGCACTCATAATTTCATAAAGCAGTCCATTTCTTTTTTTTTTACAGCCATGTTTATCACAATGGTTTTTATTTCTGTCTAGCGAAATATGCTTCTCTGCAACTTAAACCCATAGCTGTCATTCTTATTTCTTTAGATAGATATCATTTCTTCACAGTGGCCTTTCAAACATCAAAACAGAGATCTCATGTAGTATATCAGGCAAAACACTCACAGATCTTTCAACCTTTCTTCTCTCCTAGTGATCCTTTACTGGATGTGAGTTTGCATTAAAATACGGGGTCTAGAATTAAACCCAATACTTTCAGTGCACAGCCCAGTAAAACCCTTACTTCCTAGGAACTGAGGCCCATAATTCTATTAAAATAGCCTACAAATGACTTAGATCTTTTCCAGTTTCATTACACTAGTAAGAAAAACCAAGGTTGTGGTCAGCATTTTTAAAATCAAGTTACCATTTGGGGCAAGTTTTAAATCACAAAGCTGAGTTAAAAATCCCTGTGACTTTTAGGTGACCATGGTGATTACTTCCGACTGCTGCTTCCAGGTACCTACATTGTCACTGCCACAGCACCTGGGTTTGACCCAAAGACAGTGAGTGTGACCGTGGGTCCTGGGGAACCAATACTGGTGAGTGAGGCTGCGCATTACAGTGCACCGTAACGGTCTCTTATATGATGTCTTAAACAACTGATTGCGTACTTCTAATCTTTGCCCAGCTTCCCCTTCAACTGTTTTTTTTTTTTTAAAAAAATCATTGCTCTCATATCCCAATTTTTCTTCTGTCACTCTCCTATTATATCCTTCCCCACTGCCTTTTGGTTTTTCCTCTTTCTCCTGTTTAACATAGCATAGTGATCTAAAGCACTGTCTGGTTCTAAATCCAGCTTGTTTGCCCACAGACCTTGGACAAATTACCTAATCTCTCTCATCCTTGGTGTCTTCCGCTGTAAATTGGTGATAATTGTGCCTCCTTCACAAGAGGTTGAAATTATAAGGTGTACATGAAGCATTTAGTACAGTGACTGCCACATAGAAAGCATTCAACAAACGTTAGTTTATAAATCCCAGAGACCTTGCCCAGATACATGGGCTCAGCTCCCACGGCTTGCACTCTTCTGTGCCATCAGCAAGGGCTGCCACCAGGGGGCGCTTTGCCACCCTTCTAGCACCCAGTGTGCCCGGACAGCCTTGCTGTCCACTTGTTACCGCTACTCTTGATATTCAACTCTCCGTGATTTTCTTTTGAAGATGGAATGAGAAGCAAAGAACTTTAATTTACAGCCTGGACCTTTTCAGTTTGGGTCATATTAGGTTTGGATCTCAGAGATAAAGGGGCTCAGAGACTATGGACACTAATCCTCAGATTTCTCAAAGGGGAACAAAATAATGAGGCAGTCTATTTAATGAGCATCTGTAGACCTTATTTCCCACAAGTCACCTCTTTCTTAGGGCCTCTCCACTCTGTCTAGTTCCTTCTCTACACAATCCTTAAAGCTAATGTTCAATGCAGTCAAGTCATGTGGCTTGTCTCTTTAAATATGGTAATAGGTACTACTTATTGAATAATTACTATGTATCAGACACTACCATATGAGGGCTTTCCAGAATTATATCATTTAACCTTCACAACAACCCTGTAAGGTGGATGTAAGTATCCCCATTTGTGGCTGCAGAAACTGAAATTTAGAGATGAGAAACTTGTACAATGTCACTCAGTGAGTGGTGGCAGCCAGGATTTGAACCTGTGTCAGGCTCTCGGGCTGCCTCCTTAGCCAGGGTGTTACAGGGCCTCATGCTCAGCTTACAATCATGTTCATAATTCCTTATTTTAACACAAGGATCAGGGCAAAGAGTTTTTTTTGAAGTCCTTTGAAAATTCCTCTGAAATTTCTAGATGGTTCCTGCTCCCCCTCACCCAGTCCCTCTACTCCCAACTCCTGAATGTTATGAATTACTTCTACTTGCAGATGCAGAAAGCAAAAAGTAAATCTTCCATTGTAGTCTGTTAGCCCAATTTCCCAACCAAGGTATCCTGTTCCCCTTTTTGCTTGTTATATCCTAAAATCAAATGACCGGTAAACAGCTGTATACATAAGTCTTGCATTGCAAGCAAGTCTAGTCCATGCCAAATTCATTCAACTGCACATCCTCTTGAGTAACAAAGACACTCTGTTTCAAAGAATTTTACCTCCTTTTTCACATATCCTTTAAATCAATTAACATAATCCATCATTATGTCAAATATAACTCAGAGGGGAAATATCTGTTATTTGGATACAATTCCCAGATACAGTAACAACGAAGAATCTGTTTATGGATCACAGAGGAGTCTATGTCCTTCCCATTCTAAAGCAGGTATCCATCTGGCTGGGGAAGGAAAAAAGAAAAAGGATCGTTTACTATAGGGTTTTCGTGTTACAATTAAGATGCTTTACAGTATCTCCCAGGGCCCAGTGTTCTCTTTGCTTCCCCGTGGCCTTCTAGATACTGCTGCGCCTTCCACTTTCCTCTGTCCTTGCCTCATTTTCTTGTCTCTCTTCTTTCTCTCTGTCTTTTTTTCCTTTCCTAGGTTCCTGAATTACTAAATAGGAAATAGTAAACGACACAGTGCAGTTGTCTCTGATTCTCCCCTGCCTGCTTTGGGGAACTAGCAGAAAAACTAGCTGTTGATTTTTTGTGGAAGGGGCAGGAAACAACCCCACAGAGAGGCCTCTCAGGCAGTGGCATGATTTCTAACTCCCAGCTGGCTTCAGCGGCTCAGGCTGCTCCAAGGGCGGGGAAGAGCCAGGGCTGCCCCAGGGGAGTGAGATGAGGACATTGTTGCTCCCTCTCTTTTCACTGCCGGGATGGTTCTGCAGCTCCTCCACGCCCAGAATATCCCAGTCACAAGCGCCCTTCCATCTGCATGCCATGGCCGGAAGGGAGGAAGTTGCAATGCAGAATTAGAAGGATTCATTAGAGACAGGCCAGTCATAGAGAGAGAGAGACAGACAGACAGACAGAGAGAGAGAAAGCATTAATGCACATGGAAATTTAGAGTTTGAGAATCCATACTAACTCTATCATCTCTGCTATCTATATTGCCAAACAATCATGGCAGAAGGTTTGGTTCCGGAGGGCTGAGACACCCATTGACATGCCGGAGCACGGCACCTGGGAGTCACCCTGGCAGCATAAAGGGGTCATTACAGCACCATCAATCACAGCTCTTGTGAAATCATGACTTGATGTGTATATATAACTTTTTTCAAATACATATAAAATTAACGTAGATTAAGTTCATCCAGCCACATCCCCTGTATCACCCTCAGTCGCGTACTGATTTGGGGGAATATTAGCCAGTCTATATGACACCACTGGCACTGCTCTGGGTCATTGCTGTAATAATTCTCCCGAGTTTCCTGCCCTCGGAACCCAGAACTGTGGCGAAAGAGGGGCTAAACTGGTCTCCTAGCTTCTGCTTTTTCCCTCCCAGGTTAACTTCCACCTCAAGAGAAGCATTGTTCAAGCAAGCCCTGTGAAGAGAGCGCCCAGTGCGGGGCGCAGGGTCCGAGTGAAAGTGCAGCCCCGGGAGGCCAGAAAGAAAGAAATGGAGGTGAAGCAGCCCTGCAGAGGCCCTGCCTGAACCCCACTGTGCCTTCGCTCCTGCTCTCAGATCAGGTGGAGCATTCTATCTATTTTATTATCTAGGACATATTTAAATATAAACATATTCAGAACAATTCAGAATGGTCTCTGTCTGTCCCAGGGGTAAGCCCTGTCTAGACCATCGTTAGAGAATCAGAGTCTATGAAAACCAATGCAGGGGTGCCTCCGTCCAGCAGTGTTCTGGCAGGTTCTCCCATTCTGGGAGCGGTGGAGGCTCCGTGCCAGTCCGCCCCGCATCCAGGGACGGGCTCTGGCTGGTTGGCCCCTCCTTCTCCAGGAGAGTGCAGAGCTTGCAACATGGTAAGTGCTCAGGGCAGATTTCTGAATGATGACTGAAACGCTGAAGGGTTCCACCATCCAGGATCATTTCAGCAGTAGCCAACAGCATCTCAGTGAGAAAGACTTGACCCGCAAATACCTAGTCCCATGGCTACCCATCTTTGCACATAGGCATTTTAAACAATATGCGTCTTTCAAAACATTTTCTGGATGTGTAAGTATGATGTAGACGCCTGTGTGGAGTGGCACTCTCCACCTCGCTGAGCTGCCCAGAAAGAACTCATTTGTATGAAAAGCATTATTGAGCAAAGTAGATGTTACTAAAGATTTTAAAGGGATGTGTAGTCTTTCATCACACACTTCGCAGCACACAAGTTCATAAACCGTCGTTGGCCACATGGGGGTTCCTGAGTCCCCTCTCCCCAGGGCATGGTGGGGGTTCTTTACCATGCACCCCATTTCAGGTCTCAGCCTCTGTTAGACAGGGCAGGCTCCAGTCTCCCCCGCCTGCTCCCCTCCCACCAGGACCTCTAATTAACACAGCCCTGTCTTGCCACTGAGCAATTTAGCTCCTCTAAATAAGTACAGTCATGCACTGCATAATGACGCTTCAGTCAACGACAGACTGTGTGTATGATGGTGGTCCCGTAAGATTATAATACTGTATTTTTACTGTACCTTTTCTATGTTTAGATACACACAAACTTACCATAGTGTTACAATCGCCTACAGTATTCAGAACAGTAATGTACAGTACAGGTTCGTAGCCTAGGAGCAATCGGCTACACCATAGAGCCGAGGTGTGTAGTAGGTTTGTGTAAGTGCACTCTCAGATTCTCGCACAGCAAAATCGCCTAACGACGCATTTCTCAGATATCCCCGTTGTTAAGTGCCTCATGACTGTATAGCCATCCCTTGGTATCCATGGGAGATTGGTTCCAGGACCCCCCTCGCATACCACATGGATACCAAAATCTGAGGTTGCTCAAGTTCCTTTTATAAAATGGAATAGTATTTGCATATAACCTATACATATCCTCCCATATACTTTAAATCATCTCCAAATTACTTATCACACCTAATTCAGCATAAAAACTATGTAATAACCATGTTGTTATACTATAGTTTAAATTTTGTATTTTTTAATATTTTTTTTAATTGTATTTTTTTCTGAATATTTTTCGTCTGTGGTTGGTTGAATGGGAACCCGCAGATACAGAGGGCTAACTGTATTCTTATACTCGTCAAAAAACAAGAGGTGAAGGCCAGGCACGATGGGGTGGCTGACACCTGTAATCCCAGCACTCTGGGGTAGGGGGCCAGAGCCAGTGGGAAGGGCTGTCCTCCAGTCTTGGCAAGGTCAGGAAAGGGATCCCAGAACTAGTGGAGTCTAGGTCAGATAGAGGAATTGGCCAGGTGGAAAGAAACAGGGAAACAATAGTTAGGCTGAGGATACTGCAAGTATTGGGGCTCTTGGAAGTTTTGTGGCTTGCTGAGGGAGCTGCAAGAAATTCAGTGTGGCGGTAGCCAAGTGAGGTGCCAGAAGCCAAGGCCAGTGGGTGGGGAGGGACCAAATCATGAAAGACCTTTGCACCATATTGCAGAGTTTGGACTTTATCCTGAGGAAAACAAAGCCATTGAAGGGTTCTTCTGAGGGGAGGGCAGAATTGGATTTGGAATGATTGCCCAGGCTGCTGCCTGAAGAGCTGGCTGGGGCAGTGGGGAGACTGAGGCTGGACGGTCAGTGAGGAGACTGCTGACAGCCAGGTGAGAAGGGGGCCTGAGCCCAGGCAGGGTGACAGCGGTGGGGAGACACCAGGCAACTCCAGAGTGAGTCCCGTCAGCTCCCTGCAGCTCCTCTGCCTTCTTTGAGACTTCAGTGTTCTTGGTCAGATCCCTCCTGCCTGCCCTCTGAGGGTTTTAAGCACTAAAGGAGATGCAGGTTTTCAAACCAAACCTTAAAGACTATCCTGAGTACAATTCACTCAAGCTGGAGGCTATTAATTATACAGACAGAATGTTAGACAGAATATACGTGGTCTGGTCGTGACCATATGAAAATTTCTCACTGCAAACCCAGGAGGGCTGTGAAATCAGAACCACCAGGGTGGCGGTGGAAGGGTGGGCAGGGATAACAAGGCAAGAAAGAAGGTCCTCCGGCTACAGGCTCAGCATTTTCCTGGCTGGTACCCTTTCTATTTTATATCTAGAATTTTATTTTAAGGAGGAAATCTTCTGCAGAGAATGCCATGCTAAAGGGGAAGAACACCATCATTGAGGGCACAGGTTTTAGACTCTGACTGTTTCTCATTTGCTGTGTGACCTTGAGCAAATGCATTACCTTCTCTGAGTCACAGTTATTCACCTGAGGAAAAAATAGAAATAGTATCTACCTCACTTGGAGTTTGTAGAGATTAAAGGTGGTAACTTTATCAATCATTCAGGAGGGGGAAGGCAGCTCCTGCCCCACACTCTCACAGAGGACTGTCCCTCAGGCTGGCCCGCGGTAAGCCAGGTAAGCCAGGGAGTCTGACATCGAGGACTTAGGCATGCGAAGAGGCGTTTGGAAGTGAAGCACTCTCCTGAGAGGCTGGACCAAGCCCACCCTCCCTGTCTTTTCCATTTCTTTTCTTTTTTCTTTTTTTCTAACCTCATGTACTAGAAGAGCTTTTTTAGTTCCTTGTTCTTCCTGGTATTTTTCCTTCCAAGTTGAAGATTTCATGGCCCAGTAATTCCCCTCCTCACTCGAGATATGAGAATTTCCAGTTTTCAGACAGGATGACACCTACTGACTTCTGGACCTGGTACTGGTTCCCGCAGAGGTTTCTGGCAGTGGGTTTCTGCTCTGGTAAGTTGTGGCCACCCTGTCTTCACACCTTTGTATGCCTGGCCCTCGCAGTAGTGGCTGGCATATATAAACACTAAGTGAATCATCTCCAAGATCACTTTCGCATTGTTTCTCCTTCTTGCCTCTTTCATTATTTTTCTTTTTAAATCTAGTATTAATAGTTTTTCACATTTATTCTTTTATTAGAAACCATGATAGTCAGAATTCTCACGTGACTCCCAAAGACCTTGTATAATCCTTTTCCCTTGCATGTGGGTGAAATCTGTAAATATGAGGAGATATCACTCTTATCATTATGTTATAAGACAAAAGCATTTTGTAGGTCTAATTAAGGACTCAACCCAGTTGATTCTGAGCTAATCTAAAGACAGACGATCTCAGGTGGGCCTGGCCTAATCAGGTGAGCCCTTTAAAAGCAGAGGGTTTTCTCTGGCTGGCTCCCAGGGGAAGGAAAGTGGATAGCTGGGGTGTGAACTGCCTGTGAAGAGGAGCAGCCTCTAGGAGCTGAGAGAGGTCCCCGATCAACAGCTGGCAAGAACACAAGGACCACAGTCATACAGCCACAGGGAAATGAACTCTGCCAACAATCTGAGTGAGTTTGGGCCAACACCTGGAGGGGAGCCGTGTGAGACCTAAGCGGAGGATCCAGAGTCCTGAACAACGGAAATGATGACATGATACATTTGTGTGGTTTCAAGCCTCTAAATGTGTGCTAATTTGTTACACTGCAATAGAAAACTGTTTATAAACTATCTCAATTTTTTTTTGGTAAATTAGGTAGACTAACAATAAGTAAAACACAAATTATCAATTGTGATCACCGTACTGAGTGGCATAGCTGCCATGCTCCCGTCTCGAGTGAATACACATAAAACAAAACATGAGAAAATAACAAAACGTACAACACTTTTTAAATAAGAGGGCAGATGTAGTCAACTTTATCCAGTAGGTGACTCTTCCAGCATCTGTTGATCTCTAAGGGGCTTTAACTTAAAATACTCATTGTACCAGGGAGCCGCATCCTGGGGTGAGGTTCCCTGTGCTCCTTCAGCGGACATGCAGCACTGCACACATCCTAAAGCGTGAGAAACAGTGGAGTGTCCAGAGACTCTCTAGACAGGAGGGCTCTTCTTCCAGTGGGGGATCTAATCCCTTTCCCAAAGGATCAAAATCAACAAGCAATGTGTAATATCCTAACCTCTGTTATTCACCTTTAGAACACTTTGAAGAAAAAGTAGAGCAGGAGCCCTCTCGAATAGCCAAACACAGTCACCCACAATTTGAAAATTTATTTTAAAACAATAAGATCCCAATAGAATGGTGTCAAGCTTGTTTCTGTTAAAGATCTAGGAAATGAATTCAGGGTGTGATATTGTGACCTAATAAGAAATATATATTGGGTTGTCCTCTGGCATAGAGCTTCTAAAACTCTCCTAAATCCCTGAGTGATGGGGCAATAGGATCATCTTTTGTTGTTCATAGCAAACTCCTGAATTTCAGTTACACATGCTGTAAGCCCCTAGATAGCCTTAGGTTGGGGCTGGTTGCCTTAGGATCCAATCCTATGATTAGAGGGTTGGATATTTAACTTTTCCCCCTATTTCTAGGGAGGGGAGAAGGGCTGGAGATCAACTTAATCACCAATGGCCAATGATTTATTCAATCATGCCTACATAATGAAGCCTCCATAAAAAATCCTAAAAGAAGGGGTTGGGAGATCCTCCAGGTTGGTGACTTTGGCCACATGCCTGTAAAGTGACACACCCCGACTCTACAGGGACAGACGCCCCTGTGCTCTGAACCCTTCTGGACCCCACCCTACGTGTCTTTTCCTCTGGCTGTTCATTTGCATCCTTGATAACGTCAACCTGAAATAATTGAAAGGATCAGAATCCTGTTTTAAAAAGTTTATTTAGGCAAAAAGCTGGGAATGGCCATTCTAGGGCATACGACTTCAAAGAAATGGATTAAATTCTTGCTTATAGAGGAAAAAGACAAAGAAATTTGACAGGATTACAACATCTTCAATACAAAGCTGGTTTAAGAGTTACAATGAATTAGTTTTCTTCATAGCTGGTTTTCATTTCCTTTCCAATTTAAAAGAGTGTATTTAACATTCCATCTTAAGACAATGTGATCTATCACCATGAAGTCTGTGTGAGAAAGTTAAGAGGATGGTTAATCTCTAAAGAACAACATTGGATAGGGAAGGGGTCTTCCCTGGTGCCCTTCAGTTGTTTACAACATTTTACAAAACAATGCAGATAAGAAAGAAGGCCAATCTCTAACCAGAGAAACACAGGTTACAGCTGCCTGATTACAGCTGCCTGTCACATGACTCAGACCCCATAATCACATTCCTTGAAGGCTGGAAATAATTTAGAGTTCCAATAGCTTAGATTTTGAATTACTTATTTTCACTATAATAAACAGGTTGGTAACAGTGAAGCACTTCCCTGAGTTTTGCGAGCCATTGTAGCAAATTATCAAACCCAAGGAGGCCTATAAACACCAATTTATAGCTAGTTGGTCAGAAGTATGGAAGGCCTGGACTTGCGATTGTCGTCTGTAGTGTCAGAATTGAATTGAATTGCTGGACACTCAGTGTCTGGAAAGTTGGAGAACTGGTTGTTGGTGTCAGGAGTGCTCTGTGGGTAGAAAGGGATCATAGCAGTAGCACAGAGCGGTGAATTTATTTCTTTATTCATTTCTGACCAATAGTTGAGTCCCATTTATGAATCAGCCTCGTGTTGAGAGTAGGGGAGAAAGTGGGGGAACCAGAGAGACATGGTTCCCACCTTTTTGTAGTTGGAGGGATTTGGAGGGAGAGACAAAGAATAAACAAGTTAATATAATACACAAATACATTTTTAAAAATTAGTAACTGGGAAGAGGTGCTGAGATAGGCAGTGCTTGGAGAATTTTGGGGTAGTACAATTGGGAAGATTTATCTGAGAGGTGATATTCGGGCTGAGATGGAAGGGTAAGAAGAAGGAAGGCTTACAACGAATAGGAGTGAAAGTTCCAGGAGAAGCAAGCCCAAGAGCTGTTCGGCAGGAAAGAGCCTGGCTGGTTCTAGTGGCTGCATGTTTTGGACATAAGGGTGTGTGTGTGTGCACTTAGTTTCCCAATTTTATGATCTCAACATGCTAGAAGTCTAATTCAGCATAGGCCCAAGGCAGCGTAGCATCCAAACCACATTGAGTCTAGTCATGAGTAAGCCAATGAGATTCACTTTTTCCATGGCCACAGAAAACACCCCTAAACCTAGGCAGCCATCTCGAAAGCAAGGATCTAAAAAGTGGAACAGCACGGCTTGGGATGAGTCTGCCATCAGAACTGGAGAAGTCACAGTTCCTGTGGCGTGAGCGTCATCTTCGCATACGAGAACCTTCTGTCTCACGCACACGGTTCCTGCACACACCCTGCATCCGTCACGCCCACCTCTGCCTGGAATAGCCCGTCTACTTTAACACTAACTCATTCTGGCTATTAAATGATGAGGAAACATTCCCCCTGGGCAGATGCCTAAACAAACATCAATCCTCTCCCTCCTCCCAGAAGTTAAATTCCACTATTTATAAAGACTTTTTTTTTTCCACTTTCTCTCATTCCTCCCCTCACCACTTAATGATCTGTCCCATGACCCTTCCTTTCGTGGGTCTTTCTTTCCCCTCCCTTCATTCTCTTCCCTTTCCACACGCTCCCTGCACCCCTTCACCCCTACCCCACCAGGCCCTGCTGCAGGTGGGATGTAGCTGGTTCACCTGAGAAGCAGGAGCCTGAAGCTAGCGAGGGGTAGGTGGCGGCAACCCAGAAAAAGCCCTCAGGGGCGGTGCTTGTTTCTACTGACCCTCGCCTGAGTCCTACAGCACGGCTCAGGGACAAGGCAGGTAAAGCCATCTCTTGGATCGTGTTCATCCCACAGGAGGAGGGAGAAGAGGCCTCTTTGACTTCCTTTTAGATTGTCCCATGTGAGGCTTTAGGAATGAAGAGTCCATCCTGGGCACCAGATCAAAGGAGTCAAGTAAGTTTCCTTAAATCCTTTCTGGAATCAGCTGAAGTATAAATAAACTAATACATAAAATGACCACAATTTTCCTTTTTTTTTCGTATATCCAAATATAGTATTTTACACATACAGTTTATAGTAGACTTTTATTTCACATAGTTTATAGAAAACTTTTAAAAAATAAATATTTTTTTAAATGGAGGGATGACAAAGGTCCCACTAACTTCCTATTTTGGACTAACTTTCTAATTTTCTATTAAGAACAATTTTTTAAAAATTGCTATCTACTCTCACCGTCAATTCATACTTTAATGCCAAAAATTAGGAAAGTTATAATCTCAGAATAAATCTTATAAATTAAATTATTTTTCTTATTTTGCTAAGGAATGGTAACTGTTTCATCTTAGACTGGCATCTGTGAGCCAGTAGTTTAAAGATGAGAACTTTAGCAGCATACGAGTTAAAATGTATAAGTGGAGATTCCAGACAGCTGGAAGTGCCCTGGTTACGTGATCTGGAATCTCTCTCCATTTCTTGAGTTCATCATCTTCATTCTCACACAGTCTCTCCCCATGAGGCGAGATGACCAACAGCTCCTTTAAGCTTAAATTCTCCCAGCTGTCAAAAGACAAAATTACAACAAATGTAAAGATCTTAATTGGCTTTTATTGGCAATTCTAGAATTGGACAATACATCATTCTATAACATGAGTGAGTAGTAGAAGTTGGCTTTATAGGCAGATAAGGACTGAAGAAAGCAAGAAACAAAGAACAAAAAGCAGATTGGTCATTTCAAACTTACTCACCTTGTACAGATTAAAGCAGAGGGGACTTCCCTATCACACCACTCAAAACTGGCCTGTTTGGGGATTGGGCTACTATCTCTCTCCTGCTTTCTTGGAAGGTCCGATAAACAACTTCGTTTCAGCTTGGTGGAGCTTCAGCAGGAGTAACTGCATTTTGGTTTGACCTGATGGGTGTAGTGCAGAGCTCAGTCCCAACTAATGGCCTCCTATAACCTGTATTTAACACAGCCTAGCAACAAGCTATTGAGTCTTTTTTTTTTTTAGGAGATGGATTCTCACTCTGTTGCCCAGGCTGGAGCGCAGTGGCTGAATCATAGCTCACTGCAGCCTCCAACTCCTGAGCTCAAGCCATCCTCCCACCTCAGCCTCCCAAGTGGCCTGGACTGTAGGCACACACCACCGTGCACAGAAAATTTATTTTACTTTTTGTAGAGACAAGTCTCACTATGTTGCTCAGGCTTGTCTCAAACTCCTGGCCTCAAGTAATCTTCCCACCTCAGCTTCCCAAAGTGCTGGGATTACAGGTGTGAGCCACCATACCCACTCCATATTGATTCTTGAATCTCACTCTCAATAGCACAAATTGGATTATGTGCCTGTCCCTGAAAGTGTCACAGTTACTCTGATTGGTCCTTCTGGGGTCATATGCCCACTTCTGGAGGATGGAAGGGGAAGAGGGCAGACTGATATAGTTTTGGTGGTTCCCATTAAAAAAGAAAATCCAAATATTGTTACCAAATAAAGAGGAGTGATGGTTGGAGACAAAACAACAAAAGGGCGTTACAGTTTTATTAAATTTAAGTACCATTTTAATTTTACTGTGAGTCTTTTTTCTGTTTCATTTATATTTTTTTTGGAGACAGGTTCTCACTTTGGGATAGAGTGCAGTGGTATCATCATAGCTCACAGCAACCTCACACTCCTGGACTCGGGTGATCCTCCTGCCTCAGCCTCTGAAGTAGCTGGGACTACAGGGACGTGCCACCACACCCAGCTAATTTTTCTATTTTTTTGTAGAGATGGGGTCTTGCTTTCACTCAGGCTGGTCTTGAACTCCTGGCCTCAAGCAGTCCTCCCACCTTGGCCTCCCAAAGTGCTAAGATTACAGGCATGAGCCACGGCACTCTGCCTGTTTCATTTTATTTTTAATTGACATATACTAATTGTACATATTTACAGGGTATAATGAGATATTTTGATACATATATACATTTTATAATTATCAAATCAGGATAATTAGCAAATCTATCACCTAAAACATTATATTTTTGTGGCGAAAACATTCAAAATCCTTTCTTCTAGCTACTTTGAAATATACAATACAATACATTATTGTTAACTGCAGTCACCCTACTGTGCAATAGAACACCAGAACTTATTTCTGCTATTTAACTGCAAATTAATACCCACTGACCGTCTCCCCATCTCCCCCTCCTCCTTCCCCTCCCAGACTCTGGTAACCACTTTTCTTCTCTCTACTTCTGTGAGTTCAACTTTTTTAGATTTCACATGTGAGTGAGATCATACAGTATTTGTCTTTCAGTGTCTGGCTTATTTCACTTAACGTTATGTCCTCCAGGTACATCCATATTGTCACAAATGACAGGAGTTCATTCTTTTCTATGGCTGAATAATATTGCATTGTGTGTACTTACATTTCCTTCTTCCATTCATCCACTGATGGACACATAGGTTGATCCCATATCTTGGCTATTGTGACTAATGCTGCAATAAATATGGGGGTTCGGATAGCTCTTTGACATACTGATTTCATATCCTGTACCATGACTCTTAAGTGAACTTGACCATTCAATAAACATTTATTAGGCACACCTATGTGCCAGGCACTTTGCTAGACACTAGGGATAGAAGATAAATCTGATGGTCTGCCTTCAGTGAACTCGCCATCTGTGAGGAGAGTGAGAGGCAGGCACCTTTTCACCACAGTGTGTGAGGCGGTCGAGACCAGCCCTGCTGGAGGCCAAAGAATCCTAATCCACATAGCGTCCGGTGCTCTCCTTTGCTCAGCTAAGGAACTGATGTGTACGGTGTGAAGTCAGATGACTCATTTCTGTGAAACGTGGCACATTCATTTCAAACAGATCATTGTCATATGGAGGGTGGGGATGGGAGCATGAACTTGGCCACAAGGTGGACAAGAGACAGCAACGTGGCCCAGCTGCTCACACAGGTCATGCATCCCGGGACTGAGAGAAGCCCAGCATCGCATTCCAAGCAGCACAGACCCACAGGAGTCTGGCTTCCTCGGGAGTGTGGGATAAATGTTGACACATTTTCAGCAGGGACATTAAAGGTCACATTACTAAGCCTCGTAGATGCACCAGGATGAAACAGTGCAGAGGGAAGGCAAACATGGCCAATTTGGAGCAAAGTCTCACAACTAGCTGAGTGGGGAGCCCACATTGCACAATGCAAAGAGCACAGTGGAAAGACTTTGAAACCTGGCAGGTGGTGGTTCGAATCCTAGCCTTGCCCTTTACATCTTGGACAAATGAGGTATTTCTGAAAATATAGGTGCAGAATCATAAGCAGTATTCAAGATGTTTCTCGGGACAATTCAGGTAGTACAGGAGCCAATTTTGGGTGATGCACTTCCTGGGTAATATAGTTCTTAGTGAAAAAATTATTCTCAATTTCTTTAGATCCTTCTGAATATGGCAAGGATAATGTTTCTTTTGATCCTAACTTTCTAACACTGGCTAATTTCACTTTCTAACAACTAGAGAGTAGGCCTCAGGCTTAGAAGTAGAACTTAATAACAGTTTTGTTTCCCTTGTATTTATTTTAAAGATGACCTCATATGAATTGCAATCTCTACTTGTTTTTGCATTTATAGATGTGGTACAGAATTTCTGTTTAAACAAAGTGAGTAAATTTATTTTTTTGTTTTTTATTTGTGTATATTCATGGGGGACACCAGAGCAGTTTTGCTACATTGCTATATTGCACTGTGATGAAGTCAGGGCCTTCAGTGCATGCGCCACTGCGGCAACACACATCATCTACCCCTTCCTGCCCACCCCCAAAGTGAGTAAATGTAAATAAAAATATTAAAAAACAGAAAGGTGGTATGCCCTTTAGTCAAGAATTATTATAATAGAGCTGGCTGCAGTGGCACATGCCTGTAATCCCAGATACTCAGGAGGCTGAGGTAGGAGGATCACTTGAGCACAGGAGTTTGAGGTCAGCCTGGGCAACATAGTAAGACCCTGTCTCAAAACCACACAAACAAACCCCAAAAGAATTATTATGATGGTTTTCTGAGAGTAAAAGATTATGACAAAAAGTAGTATAGGAACGACTAAAGTGTAGGAAGGACTATGAAAACAACTTAACCTCATGGAGCCTCAGTTTCTTTTTTTATGAGCAAAGGATAACAATAACTACCTTGCTGGGTTGTTGTCATGATATATGCTAAGGACCCAGTTGCAGTGTCTCTCATCTGTAAACCCAGATGCTTGGGAGCCTGAGGTGAGAGAATCACTTGAGCTCAGGAGTTTGAGACCAGTTTGGGCAACATTGCAAGACCTTGTCTTTAAAAAAAATAAAGTAAAAAAGATGTGCTAAGAAAAAACAACCAATGTCATTTGGAGAAGGAAAAGATGAACTTGATTATCTTGTTTCGTTAATATGGACAACCAAGAAAATAAAATAAAAATAACTTACAAATTATTTTTTTAAAAAAATATTGACTCTATTCAAATGGAGAATCCTCCTTCTGTTTCTTTGAGTAATAAATATTTTTTCTACCAAAAAAAGAAAAAGAAAAAGAAAAAAGATAGTATATGCTAAGATCTTTACATAAGGCCAGGTCCTAACAAACATTTACTATAAAATTCTCTTTAGTCTTTCAGTTTTTCCAGTCCTTCCTTCCCCCATCTCCTTCCAGATCCCCAAATCCTTTCTCTCTCTTTTGTCTCCGTGTGGAAATAGGAAAAGATCTGATAGTATCACTTATATATATCTTGATGGACATACAATGATAATGAGTTTTTCCCAAAGCATTGTTCCCAACTAGGCATTTGCATTTTAAGGTATCCTATTTGTTTATTTGTTCGCCTGTTTGGTTTTTCCTTGTGAGTGTGAAAGAATTCCCTGTTCTTCAATAAAACAATTCAGGCTTCTGTAAGTAGATAGGAGGAGGAGGTGCAGGAGAAGGCAGCAGTACATCAATATGTAGGAACAGACCCGAAGATAAACATGATAGTCTTTTTTCTTTATTAAGAACTCAGAAGCTTCCCGTAGGGTCCCTCCTCTTCTAGGAAGAACAGACCAGAAATTGGCTTTCCTCTTGCTAACCAGGATCTATTCCTAAATGGAACCAAATGGCCTCTGTTGTCTTCTTCTAGGAACTGACCTTGCCCTAGCACAAGTCCACCAGAGAGATGCCCTCTGTCAAAACCATCCTGGACTCCTCTCTTCCCTGGGAGGGCACTGGACTTCCTCTGCCCACATCTGTCCAACTGAATTATCACCTTTCTGAATTCTGGCCACGAGACTTCCAGGTACATTCTGGTACCATTTTGATGAATAGTTAATAGTATTTCCCTGTGATGCCTAACATTTTAGGATGCAAACCTGTGTCTTCTATATTCTACCACTAAGTTGTTGGACATCTTCTTTAATAATAGAAATAACAATATATTAACTGTATTTTATCTGTACTGCTTTCTTGTCTGGAGTTGGGCCCCTGGCTAGTCTAGGATTAACAGTGGCTGACACACCACGAGCAAGGCCAGCTTTGATGAGTTTCAGCAGCTTGCTACTCTCATCAGCTTGCCATTGCCAACAACAGTTCACAGCTGTAATGTGGTACATTGCAGGGGGAAGCCAGAGGGAAGTGGCTTTGATCTGGGGCCAAGCCATGCTGGTTGGTGATGCAGGTCATCATATCAATGATGGAACTTTAGATGTAGTACATCCTGATGGGTTGGATGTCTGTTCAGACATGAGATCAAAGAATGACACACCCAAACAGTTTTAATCAATTAGATTAATCAAAATGCATGAGAATTGAGCCAATCTGTGTTTCAGGTTATTGAGGATTATCTAGGGGGAAAATCCATTATGTTTATTAGTTTTAATATTATAATACAGATGTTGTTCTTATTGTTAACAAGGTAGTTCCACACACACTTAACACTTTTGATCCTTTTCTTTTCAGTCCCTGCAAGTCCCTTCAACTTGCCAACTTGCTTTCCACTTCATTCTTTGCACCTGCAGTTTCTCCTACTTGAAAAGCCTACCTCTTTCCTTGGCTGATTCTTTATTACTCAGGTTTCAGGTAAATGTTACATCCCCAGAGGTGACTTCTCTAACCACCTCTATATTCAGAGAAGTTTCCCACCCCTTACTTTGGCCCTTATCAGCCTAGATTCCTCACGTAAACCACAGAACATGGATTATTTTCTCAGTTTTCTGAAGGCCTGTATATAACTTTTACCATTCTTGTTGCATAGGAGATGTTAATTCATTACAAACAATGGATGCCAAGGGCATTAAGGTTTAATTCTCTATGATCTAATCTATCATATCATCTGGATTATTTCCTTCATAGCACTCACCACACCCCGTGATTATCTGGTTTATCATTTGTTGATTTATTTATTGTCTGACACCCCATTCTAGAATGTGAGCTCTAAGAGGGCAGGGAGCTTGTCAGTCTTGGTCAGGCTGAATCCCAAACACTCAGCGCAATACCTGTTGCATCACAGAAGTACAGTACGTCTTTGTTGATGAGTGAAAAAATGTGAGTTTGCCTTTGATGATTTAGAATCTTTGCAATACCCTAAGACAGTAATTCTTAAACTTTAGTGTACCTGCTAAAGAACCCACCTCCAAAGACTGAGATTTAGTAATCAGATCATTCTGAAATTGACACTTTTAGGTGAAAGAAAATAAGTTTAAGTTGGGTTTGTGAACTAAAATAAAATTTTGAGCCCCCTAGCTGACTGAATGGACCCCCTCCTCTTGGCCAAAGGGACCCCAGAAATACCCTAAAGCTGAGTTGCTGACCAAGAGAAAGGAGGTCAGACATACTTCATCTGTCCCCCTCCCTTCTTGGATATATCCTTTGTAACTCATTAACAGGCCTAAGCTTATGCAAGGCAAAGCTTAAACCACACCCGCAAGGCATCAATTCACTTAATAGATCACTTGAGTCCTTAACTTAAAACATTCCAAGTCCAGGTGGCTCACGCCTGTAATCCTAGCACTCTGGAAGGCCGAAGAGGGAAGATCGAGCAAGGTAAGGAGTTCAAAACCAACCTGAGAAAGAGTGAGACCCGTCTCTACTAAAAATAGAAAGAAATTAATTGGCCAACTAAAAACATATAGAAAAAATTAGCTGGGCATGGTGGCACATGCCTGTAGTTCCAGCTACTCAGGAGGCTGAGACAGAAGGATCGCTTGAGCCCAGGAGTTTGAGGTTGCTGTGAGCTAGGCTGACACCATGGCACTCTAGGCCAGGCAACAAAGTGAGACTCTGTCTCAAAAAAAAAAACAAAACAAAACAAAAAAAAAAGCAAAGGAGAAAAACAGTATGGTGGTCCCTCAAAAAATTAAACATAGAATTACCATATGATCCAGCAATTCTGCTTCTAGATATACACCTAAAAGAACTGCAAGCAGGGATTCAAATAGACATTTGTACACTGTCTAAGTCAAAACAAAAATGTAGAGACGAATCTCTAAATTTAATGTTTTATTTGGGAAGAGAGAGTTGCAATTCAGGGCATACATGCAGATCTGGTGGTCTTCCTTATGTCCAAAGAGCAAAGGAGGAGGTTAGAGGTTTTATAAAAAAGAAGAAATGTTACTATTGCTCTTTGAGAAAGTTCATTGGCACTAGTAAGGGTTTGGGAAGTTGACAAGCTCTGACTGGTGAGAGAAGGTGGTGGGCATAATTAGTCCTAGAGTTGTAGCATGTTATCTCAGAAGCTATAGATAAAACTGACTTTAGGTTACAACAAGCAGTTTCAGCAGTCAGGCTTGTAGCAAATTACATTTTTGGAGTGACGTTTTGTACCCTGAGTGCTTTTCTCCCCTGGCTTCTTGACTGTGTTTCAGTTATGACATGAACGGCCCGATCCTCATTGATCACCTTTCATGACACCCTTGTGCATAGCAGCATCATACACAATAGCTAAAAGGTGCAATCCAAATGTCCATCAAAAGTAAATCACATGTGGTATAAACATATACTTGAATATTATTCAGCCTTAAAAAGGAAGGAAATAAATTCTGACACATACTACACCATGGATGAACCTTGAGGACATTATGCTAGGTGGAATAAGCCAGTCACAAAAGGAAAAATGTTGTATGATCCCACTTATATGAGGTACCCAGAGCAGTCAAATTCATAGAGACAGAAAGTAGAAAGGTGGTTGCCAGAGGCTGGGGAATGAGGAGTTAGTGGTTTAATGGGTACAGAGTTGCGGTTTGGAAAGATGAAAAAGCTCTGGTGATGGATGGTGGTGATGTTGCATTGCACAACAATGTGGATGTACTTAACGCCACTGAAACTGCAGTTAAAAATGGTTAAAATGGTAATTTTTTTGTTGTGTGTATTTAATCACAATTTTTAAAAGGCAAAAGAAAGAAGAAACGCTATACTGTATCCCAATGAAATTTTTGCAATAAAGGATTATCTCTGTTATGCAAGCAGCGACAGACTCGCTGCATTCTTCAGCATCTCCTAGGCAGATCCCAGAAACTTGCACAGCGATTCAAGCGACTTATCCAAGCAGTGTAACTTCGTGATCTTTAGTACACAAAGGGAGTCCTCCGGGGGTGTGGGGGGGGGGG
>VBSM01003143.1:17308286-17332608 GCA_008086735.1 Cheirogaleus medius
TCGGCCTCCCAGAGTGCTAGGATTACAGGTGTGAGCCACCGTGCCTGGCCAGATATATTATTTTCTTTACATATAGTATTGCTCCTCTTCTCCTGCCAGAGATTTCTTTTATAGGAGGTGAACCTTCATGAACCTTCCCATTGTTGAATTTTAGGGATGAGGTCCAACATACCACAAGAGTGATAGACTATTTTCACTTTCTTGTATTACAATTTCAGACACTCTGTTGTTCATACTCCGGGCCTTGATATACTTCATGGATATCCTAACCTCTGAGTATTGTTTCCGACTCACTTGCAGTTTCTTTTCCTTTTTCTTCATCAAATGTTATCCTGCATATTATCCTATCTTGCAGTTTTGTATCTGGAGTACTTTTTCTTTTCTCCTTCCCAAAATTCAGCTTAAAGTAATTGTAATCATTTTAGTACATTTCCCACCAAATATATTCTTCCTAGCTTTTGTGAGGAGCGGCCGTCCTTTACCAGAGCATATCATTGAGATATTTTTAGTGCCTGGTGTGTTGTGTTCAGTTCTTACTAATAATTGATAACTAAAATTTGAAATCAGAACTGTAATATGTGGGTTAAGATTTTTCTGGAAATAGCATCAGCTTCACTCACTGGCATTCCAGTGTGCTTTCTTGAATAAATAAGAAAGGTATGTGTCCTCTATGGGGAGAGGGAAAGGTTTGAACTCCTGTTTTAAGACATTAAATTGTTGTCACTGACACCATCTAAGGAATCTGCTGTTCATTGGGTTTGCTGTGTCTTAGCTTATTATCTGGTTTGTCTTGAATAGAAACTACTAGCAGATTCCATATATACATTTTCCTTTCAAGTTTAATGGCTCTAGTTTCTATAAAAGGCAAGTGATATTGTAGTTTTGTTGTTTGTATAAACCTGCTAGTCTCTGCTTTCCATGGTGCTTGGACGTTGGTACTCCTTAAAATGATCTAAAATCACCCACCCTGAGACTGATCTCAGATATTTTTAGCTCCAATTGGACAGTCTGTTTCCTCTCAATTTTTCTTCCTCAGAGAGTTTTCTGAATTCTTTTCCTAATTCTTTCCAAAATATCAACAATATTTTACATGTTAAAATAGCTTGAAGGGTAGAGAAATTCTTCATGTCTTTTTTAATCTTCTGTAGCAGAAACACTAGCTTGTACTTGGAACAGATAAGGAAAAGAAACAAGATGCCTACTTTGCAGATCTGTGTAACATTTGTCCTCATAACTTGGAACACTGGGCTGATAAATTTTCTCAGCCTCTTCTGGAAACTGCTTTAAAAACTGCATGTTTTTACATGTATATTGTGTGCCTTGTTATCTGCAGCCACACCCTAAAGTTTCACTTTATAGTTTCTCCTTAATCTGCACTTCTGCAACTGCTCGCATATGTATTATCTGGGCATTTATTACATATACACCATGGTGGAGCTGTTAATTTTAATGTGTCACTAAGCTACTTAGCTCAGACATGTCCAATTTATTTAGTTATGAGTCAGTGGTTCTTAAATTTCCACCCATAATTGAGATTCATGCATGATTTAAGAAATGTTCCTTAAGTGCCTCCTAGGTTAACCCATTTGAAAAAATTTCTTTAATGTAAATTTCCTCAAACTTCGTAGGTCCTGAAATATTAATCCTGAGACCTCCCTGCACCAGTGCAGTTTTGTCAAGAAGACAACTTTGATGTAGAGATATATGCAGTTTTTTCAAAAAACTAAAAAAGGGAGGAAAAACGTCAGCTCGTTGGGAATGATACGGAAACTGTAAGTTAATTAAAACTGCTGTACCATGGGAGTCGATCCTGAAGCTTTCTTAATTTAAATTCTGTCTTTTGTCAAAAAAAAAAAAAAGTTGATAGAAGTATTTGGTTGTTTAAGACAAGGGTTGTTCAGTTTAAATCCTGAGAAGGACTGAGAGGCCCTCCCATGACTGGTGGAAATGCTGACATGTATCCTGTCCCATCTGGGGTTGTTGTCTTCCAACTTGGGACCAGTTTAAAATAAGCAAAGTGTTGCAGTACAGGTTGTAAGACAGCAGATTTCTTTACCTTTCTGCCCTAGTTTCTTTGATCATCTCACCTAAGCCAGAGTAGGTTTGTTCTTACAGCCCAACATGGCACAACCTGTTGAACCAGAGTTCGCTTAGTGAGTGCTGCAGCCCTCAGAAGCATGCTAGCTGGGGTGGCCTTGCAGCTGAAGGAGAGCAGATGGCCCAGGCTGTGCCACTCGGCTGTATGAGGACGCTGTGGGCAAGATGGGCTCTACTTTTCCTATTCGTCCGTTGCTAGTTCTCTAAGGAATCACCTGGCTGTCACTGCTATCTTTTGTCCAGTGTGAACTCCAGTGACATAAACCAGAGGAGGAAATGCCGTTTTCCTAGCTTCTCTCATTTCCTTCCTTCCTGAAGCAGACTTAGATTTCATTTTCTGACACCTCTTATCCTTTTGCGCAAAGGAAAGAAACTCTTCATTTAGCCCTATATCGTCACGTACAAGAGAAACGTGCAGTTGCTTTTGAGGTTAAATGTTCCTTCTCATTGCTGGGACTTGAAATTTTTTTAAATGGATTCTCATTCCCAAAGAGTAATGTTTTCTGGAGAGTTTAGCTCCAAGACATAAGGAAATTTCCAGGTGGTCATGAAAGCATATTCTTTTGAAGGAACCTGTACTGGAGAGCCCATGCAAAGAGGAACCTCTGTCCCAGCTAGTCCCAGGTAGGCAGAGACGTGCCTGTGCTGCTCCAGCGCTCTCCTTGGCAGGAGCAAACAAGAAAGGAGAAATGGTTTCTGTTATCTTTTAGTTAAGGAAGCCCCTTCAGAAATTTTTCTTGCTCTGTTGCCCAGACTGGAGTGCAGAAGCACAAGATCATAGCTCACTGCAGCCTTGAACTCGTGGGCTCAAGCAATCCTCCTGCCTCAGCTTCCTGAGTCCCTGGTGGATTGCAGGTGCATGCCACCACACCCAGCTAATTATTTTTTTGTAGAGACAGAGTCACTGTGTTGCTCAGGCTGGTCTCAAACTCCTGGCCTCAAGCAGTCCTCCTGCCTCAGCCTCCCAAGTTGCTGGGATTAGGTGTGAGCCAGTGTACCTGGCTCAGAATTTATATTATAGATTGGGCAATATTAGGAAGAATGTAGAAGGTAACACCAGTGCTTATAGTTTTTTTACTCCATCCCCATTGTTTTCACGCATAGTTCTTACAAATACTAACAAATCCTTTTGGGCATGTATCTATCACTCAGGGGTCCAGTAGAAAACAAACAGCACCGTGAAATTGGGTAATTTGTGGGGGACCCACTTAAAACAGAATGGACAAGTTTAGGGAAAATAACAAAGGATTGAAGTGTATACCAAGGCTAGCAGGAGAGCCACCTCATTCCTGATGGGGCAGGGGACGAGATGATTGACGTAAGAGAAAGAGCTGTTTTGAGGGGGCCTTCTGATGGTAGCCATGGCCTTTAGTAGAGCTATGCAGCCACCTCACAGCTCAGCAGGGAGAGGGTCAGGGGAATAAACACCCCTCTGCCTTCAGAGCTCCTGCAGGTGCCACCCATTGGCTGAAGCCAGAGGCCTTGATGCAGTCCTGAGGGTCAGCCTAGATCTGTGCAGCACAGAGCAGGTGGGAGGACAGATTAGAAGGCAGATGTTCAGGATCCTCAGTCTGTACCAGGTGCAGACCTTGACTGCAAAGGCCGTGCTGGAAATTACTTATTAAGCCATTTGCTATCGGTATCTATCAGGGTAAAAGTTTATAGTTTGTGATCTCAGGAGATTTTTAATAAAATATGTCCAGACTTGTAGATATATTGCTTATAAAAACTTGCCAAAGTCTCCCAGGCCTTCTCTCACATTTTATGAAATACATTTTTTAAAAATATTTTTATTGTGGTAAATATACATAATGTAAAGTTTACCATTTTAACTGTTTTTAAGTATATAGTTCTGTAGTGTTATATTCACATTACTTTGCAACCATTACCACCATCCATCTCCAGAACTTTTTCATTTTCCCACAATGAAATACTATACCCATTAAACATTAACTCCTCATCTCCTCTTCCCCCCGGCCCTTGGCAACCACCATTCTACTTTCTGTCTCCATAAATTTGACCACTCAGCACGTCATGATACCTGGCTAATTTTTCTATGTTTAGTAGAGACGGGTCTCTCTGTTGCTCAGGCTGGTCTTGAATCCCTGAGCTCAAGCCATCCTCCCACCTTGGCCTCCCAGGGTGCTGGGATTACAGGTGTCAGCCACTGCGCCTGGCCAACCTTGTAAATTTTTAAGCAACTGAGTAATATGTAAAAATTGACATTTTGTTAAGATTAATCAGATTAACTGACGTTTTAGTGGGGAGAAAAGAATTTTAACATTGGCTAAGAGGAGAAGAGAAAGATACTTTAAAAAATTCTAAGCAAATACTGAACTCTAGTTAGGATATGTATGCTGAAGTTTGAGGGAAAATGTGGTTTATTTTGAAATGCATCAAAATATATGTATATTTGAAATGCATCAAAAAATAACATGAATTGACAAAGGAATAAAGTGATGGATGATACGTGATAAAGTAACTGGAGTAAGATGTTAATGGTAGAATCTAAATGGTGGGTATACAATTCTTTCAACTTTGCTGTTTGAAAAATTTCATACTGCAATGTTGGAGAAACAGAAAAATGGAAGTCTAGAACGTTTGGAAGGAAGAACCAATGAGATTTAAAAGAAGCGATGTTTGTGGTAAAAAGAACACAGACAACGCAACAAATAGACCTGAATCCTGGTCTGGCTTAGCTATTTGTTAATGGTTAAGGTTGAGTAGATTACTCAGTGATGGTGCTGGAATTTGAGCCCAGGCATCCGGACTTCAGAGCCTGGCTGTCTACACTGCATCATTGTGATGATTCAAGCTCCTTGCACCTGGTCGATACTCACACGGGAGCTGCTGTTATTAGTGTAGTGTCAGCTGTGGAGGATGAAGAAGTCTGAGGTTTTAATGCTCGATTTGGAAGATTTATGTGACACACCAGTGTCATACATAGATAGGCAAGCTGAAAAGTAAAACTGTTTGTGGGGAAGAGATGGTTATTTTAGTTTTAGATAAGTGGAACTCGAGATTTTCATATAAATAGTTTCATCTATTTTCTGAAAGTTCAATAAATTATTGGCTCACCAAAAATTTGCAAATGTTTTTATGTGCCGGGCAGTGCCGTAGACCACTGAACAAAACAGACACTCTCTTCCCTCACAGAGTTTACATTCTAAAAGGGTTTGAAGGATTTTATTTCCAAGGATATTTATGTTTCAAATGCAGAATGACCCTCCAGAGGCAGAAATGCAGGCATTCAGCAGCGAGGGAAGGAGGTGTTGTTTTCACAGCAGAGTTTTCTGTTGTCCCTGAAATCGTGCCATACAGGCAGCAATTTCCTCTGCTTTCTCTCAAGCCCATCTGTGTTCTGATTTCCTCTGAAGTTCTTTTTACTTCCATCTGGAGTTGGTGGAACAGCTTATAGAAGCAACTTATGATTAAGTTTCAAAATACACACGCAGGCCTCTAAAATGGCCCTGGCATGGATAATAATAGTTGCTTTTCATAGTGTGTACAGGCCGGAGAAGACAGATGAAATTCATCACATAATACGTGAAATAGAGGACATCAAGACCTACTTTCTGGTCTCACACGTGAATCATGTAATTTAGCGAGGCTCTGACTTCAGTACCCTTCTAGGGTGTGTGTTTCTCGGGAATTACGCACTCATTCCAATCGAGTAGGAGGTCAGTCGGCAAAAGTATTTATTGAGCCAGATTCTCCTCTGCTTCTGAGTCATTTTCTGGTGGAGTGAAAAGGTTCTCAGGGAGAAGCTTTAACTCTTTCAGGTCAAAAGGATTACTCCTTAATGGAACAGAGTAGCTCTTAGTAATCCTGTGGGGTTTATGCTAATTCTTTACTTGGTATTTTAGATAATGAGGTATCTATATAGTCTGACAATGAGATGAAATTTGAGAAAAGATAGTATAAGAAGGAAAATAATATCTACTTTGTCCCAACCTCGAGGAATTGTTTTAATAACATATAGATGGCTAAGAGGTTTGCAAAATACTCTGTTTGGTTTTTTTTAAAAAAAAAATACTTGGGACACCACCCTTATGCGGAAATCTGACATCTGGCAACTTCAGTCCTCTGGAAGACAGCCAGAAAATAAGAAAGGGGCCTCAGAGCACATAAAAAGTCACTGTTGAAAAACTCTGGCGCTAACACATGTCCTTCACCACCACCGAAGAGTTTGTTAGCCTCCCATTTAGAGCTTGTTTACTTTTATTTATCTGGGAACTTTAACAGTTTTGATGGTATATGTGTGGTCCCCCCTCCCCGGCAGATTATAAACAGCAATGTAAAAAGAGGGTGGGAAAATGGACAGAGGAACTAAATTGAGAGCAAAGTATAGGCTGACATGAACAGAGAAAGGCCTAAAAGTTGCACAATCCGGGTATTATATATCACAACACAATACCGTAATGCATAATCTTAATAATGAACTTGCATCCATCAGCCAAAGAGCAAATCGTGTTCAGTATCTTGAAGAAGTATATTGAAGAAGTCAGAGAAGTATACATCTATTTTTAAACATGTTCAAAATTAACCAAGTTTCAATGTGTTGAAATGGTAAGTGCTGTAGTGTTTACATAGATTATGTACTTGAAATAGCACATCCTCTGGTGACACAGATTTGAGCTTGTAGTTGATTATGGAAATGATGTTTTGTAATAACCCACTAACACTGAGCAGCTACCATACCAGCCCTGTCCTAGGTGCTTTCACACTATTAGCATACCGAGTAAGCTTTGGAGACAGACACATGTGGGCTCTCATTCCACCTCTGACTTACTGTGTGACCTTGGGCAGATCACATCCCCTCTCTGAGCCTGTGTCCTCGCCTGCCAAATGCGAACCAATACTATACAAAGGATTGTTCTGAGGACTCCATGAGCACACACAGTACAATGTGTGGTACCTAGTAAGTGCTCAGTAGATATTAGGCACTGTCGCAGCTACTTTTATCATCGTAATCATCCTCTTAATTATTATGAAAGTATCATTATCTCCATTTTTCGGGACAAGGAAACTGAAGCCAAGAGAGTTTAAATAATATGTCCAAGGTGAAATAACTATTAAATAATGGAGCCGGGATTTGGGCTTGGGTCTCTGACTCCAGAAGCCTAGTGTTTTACAGTCACACATGCTGCATGTAATTATAATTACATATTTTTTTAATACTTAAAGAAAATCTGTGGTAGGAGAAGACAGAGGATGTTGGGAAATGCTACTAACCACTTTTCTTTTCCACTGTGGACCCAAGTCATCTCATTTTAGAAAAAAGTTCCAGGTGGGAAAGAGGAGGAGGGGGTGGGTAAATTCACATCTAACAGGTACAGTGCACACTATCTGGGTGATGGGCACACTTGTAACTTTGACTCAAATGGTACAAAAGCAGTTTATGTAACCAAAACATTTGTACCCCCATAATATTCTGACATTTAAAAATAATAAAAATAAAGAGAAAAGAGTTCTAATAACACAAAGATAAGCTACTTTTACTCAACAGTTCAAATTAAATAGGTAATGTTTAATTGTGTTGCATGGTTCATTAAAATCTTTTTTTTGAGGTAGAGTCTCACTCTGTTGCCCCGGCTAGAGTGCCGCGGCGTCAGCCTAGCTCACAGCAACCTCTAACTCCTGGGCTCAAGTGATCCTTCTGCCTCAGCCTCCCGAGTAGCTGGGACTACCAGCATGCGCCACCAGGCCCGGCTAATTTTTTCTATATATTTTTAGTTGTCCAATCAATTTGTTTCCATTTTTAGTAGAGACGGGGTCTCGCTCTTGCTCAGGCTGGTTTCGAACTCCTGACCTCAAGCGATCCGCCCACCTTGGCCTCCCAGAGAGCTAGGATTACAGGCTTGAGCCATCGCGCCCGGCCTAAAATCTTACATATACTCCTCATTAATATGCTGAACTGTTAAAAAAAAAAAAAAATTTGCTGAACTGTTTATTCTATGCCTAATATGTCTGACCACATCAGTGTTTTCTTAGGTCATAAATTAACAGAGCTACAACCATCTTTTCTTTTTTTGTAATTAGGCACTTGATGCTTTTTGATGTGATTATAGTTGAATGTGAGATGAAAGTTAGAATCCTTATCTCTACTAACACCAAGTGAGTTCTCAAGATGGATAAAGAGAAATAGACATGGACACTCTGGAGATCTTTAGCTGTTCCTTGTAAAAGACCTGGAGAGAAATGTAGGGCTAGTCGTGGCTGCCTGTCTACGGGTGGACTATGTCTTCTACTTATGTCCTCTCTTTCTACTGCTGCAGCACATACACAGGTTCCCCAGCCACACGTGTCAAGGTAATGGACACATCATGTTATCACGGCACAGACACTATAACAGTGCAAGGGCACGCGCCAAGTTTGGGCCACAGACTTCTGTGAA
Source organism: Cheirogaleus medius (assembly GCA_008086735.1). Taxonomy (NCBI): domain Eukaryota; kingdom Metazoa; phylum Chordata; class Mammalia; order Primates; family Cheirogaleidae; genus Cheirogaleus; species Cheirogaleus medius. The sequence goes on from VBSM01003143.1 coordinate 17,316,781, forward strand.
CTAAAAACACACTGGATCTGGGATGGTGTACTAAATCGTGTCTGGAGGCACCATCTACATAACACTTCCTTCTTTTTATGAAGTTTTACTTTTCATTCTGTTTTAAATCTCAGCCTTTGAGGCGTGGCTTTGCTGCAGTTCTTTAGGCCGTGTTATGTTTTTCTGCAGACACAATCCCAGTAGGTAGGAGCCAGAATGCCCTCCGTCCCTCAGTTTGTGTCGTGGCCTTGCTGCTATGAGTGCTATGCTCTTGGATAAGTTATGTTTTCTAACCTTGCTGAGCCTTATAGTATCTTAATCTTTAAGATGGTTATGGGAAATAAATGTCTTATCTAAAATCCCTACTTTTTAGATACTATATTTTAAAAGTATCATGTTGTCTGGTGCTTTAAAAATGTTAATTTCCTTACTGCCCTCTTCCGGCATTCTGAAAAGCCTACTTTTGCTGACTTGAATCTATTCTTTCACTCAGAGGTATAGGTCATGTTTTTTTAAATTCTAGAATTCCTTTGGGATTCAAATGAAAAACGTATGAGGGAATTAATATTTTTAGAGAAATAAAAAAGTACTTTTTTAAAAAAATATAAAGTACAAACATATTCACTGAACTTTGACTTCATAAGTATCTCTTTCTGTATTAAGCTTTATCATTCTCATGAAATAGATCTATATTACAATGTCTTAAATATTGATGCTTTCTGTTTCTTTTGGTCTTTCTCTCCAGGTTATAAAACATGGAGACTGGCTCGGTTGTTCGAGCCATTTTTGACTTCTGCCCTAGTGTATCAGAAGAGCTGCCACTTTTTGTGGGAGATATTATTGAGGTGTTGGCAGTTGTGGATGAGTTTTGGCTTCTAGGAAAAAAGGAAGATGTTACAGGTAAGAGACCCCCATTCCTCATGTATACAATGCACCCCAGGCCTTGCCTTCTGACCATATTAAAAATAAAGACTAAATGGGAAGCCCAAGTTAATAAACTTCAGAATCCTTTTGTGTTTGCCTTCTGTTTCCTACTGTTGTGTCCACCTGGAAGGGGGACATTTCTGTCTTGCCATTGCTCCTTAGTGATTCCTTCAAGAGGCTGAATGGTTGGACACCAGCTGCCATGGCATTTTTCTATCCAATTCTTGCTCTTTCCTTCCTTCTCCCTTCCCAGGTCTTTATTCTTTTGTTCAGTGTTGTTATTTCTCTTCTCAAAATATGCATTATACCTTTCTTCAGAACCCCATTGTTTACCATTGCTTTTCACAGCCAGCTTTATCTCAGATCAATGGAATGTAAGGCTCTCTCCACCTTGTTTCCTCTAGCTATCGTCTTTTACCATTTTCCACCCTTTCTTTCATTCTTTACTTAATCTTAGCCAAAAGGCCAAGAAGCAATCTTTCTCTCATTCTTTTCAAGGGAGCGTGATTCATCCTGTTCACTGCTTCTTAGATCCATGGTTGGCCCAAATTTATTAAAAACTACCCTCTACCCTGGGTGCTACCTACCTCCCACATTCTATGCACCTGGTTAGCTTTTTCTATTCTTTAAAATGTATGTTAACATCAATTTCTTTTTCATTAATTAGCCTAAGGAAGGGTGGAAGCTTTCCCTGCATGACACACACCTGTGTTCATCCAGTCCTTAACGTGCATGTATGAGGGGACTTCAAAAACTTCATGGAAAAATGGAATTGAAAGATAAAAATAAAAAATAGAAGTTAATTTCTCAACATAAGCTCCATGAAGTTTAAGACACTTTTGTAAGTGATGATACCAGACATTTAGTCCAACCCTAAAGAACTGAGGGTCCTGGGAATTTATTAAATAACTATGTCAATGCAGTCTTCTTTATATTATTACCTGAAGAAAAATAGGTGCCCTTTAAAGATTTCTTAAGATTAGGAAACAAAAAGAAGTCAGAAGGAGCCAAATCAGAACTGTAAAGTGAACCTGATGATTTTCCATTGAACCTTGCACAAAATTGCCCTTGTGTGATAAGAGGAATGAGCAGGAGAATTGTGGTGGAAAAGGGCTGTGAAGCTTTACCAGGTGTTTTTCTGCTAAAGCTTTGGCTGATTTTCTCAAAACACTCTCATTATTATGAGCAGATGTTGTCGTTCTTTGTCCCTCAAGAAAGTCAACAAGCAAAATGCCTTGAGCATCTCAGAAACTGCTGCCATGACCTTTGCTCTTGACCGGTTCACTTTTGCTTTGATGGGACCACTTCCGCCTCTTGGTAGCCACTGTTTTGATTGTGCTTTGTCTTCAGAATCATACTGGTAAAGCCATATTTCGTCTCCTATTACAGTTCTTTGAAGAAATCCTTTAGGATCTTGATCCTGCTTGTGTAAAACTTCCATTGAAAGCTCTGCTCTGGTCTGCAGCTGATCTGGGTGTAATGGTTTTGGCACCTATCGAGTGGAAAGTGCTCAACTTCAGTTTTTAGTCAGAATTGTATAAGCTGAACCAGTTGAGATGTCTATGGTGTTGGCTGTTGTTTCTGCTGTTAATTGTTGGTCCTCTTGAATTAGAGCACAAACAAGGTTAATTTTTTCCTCGCGAATTGATGTGGATAATTTGCTGCTTTGGGCTTCATCTTCAGCATCCTCTTGTCCCTTCTTAAGATGAGTTATCCATTTGTAAACGCTGATTTCTTTGGGGCATTGTCCTCATGAACTTTTTGGAAAGCATCAGTGGTTTCACCGTTCTTCCACCCAAGCTTCCCCATAAATCTGATGTTTGTTCTGGCTTCAGTTTTAGCAGAAATCATGTTGCTCTGACAGGGGTTCTTTAACAAGTTAGTATGAGTTTATTTTGGTGCCAAAAATATCGAAATCCATACATAATTTTTGCATAATACCTATTTTACATGGACTTTTAGAAGACCCCTTGTATTTCTGTAAGTCTGGGTTGAAGTATGTTTAACAGTCCTTAGAGTGGACTCTCTTGACATTTAACTCACATTTGGCAGATGAAAAGATTATTTCCCCACAGAAATGGTATCTCAGCTGTGACAAAAATGGTGAGTAGGAGTTAGCAGGGCAAAGAGGATAGGCAGAGGGTAGTGCTTGTTGAAAGTCCCTGGAGTGAGAGAGAATACAGAGGGACAGAGGAGGGAAGTTCAGGACAGGGTTTGAGTGGCTGAGTGGGGGAGTGTGGGCAGGAGAGAGGAGCAGAAGCTGGATTGTGGAGGGCAGTGTATGCCCTTGTAAGGACTGAAGGAAATGGGAAGCTGTGAAAGTGCTGTGAGCACGGTCAGATTTGAACTTTGGAAAGCTCACTGCTGTAGATGGAAGAGGGATAGGAAGGGGCAAAGCTGGAGGCAGGGAGGGCAGTCGGGAGGTTGTGGGAGTAATCCAGGTGAGAGGTGGTGACCGCTTGGACAAGGAGGTGGGTCTGGAGATAGTGGACAGATACAGGAGATGTTTAGAAAGTAGAATCCATCAAACTTTCTTATTCTTTCCCTTTCTTTCTACCACCACCTATTAAAACCCTCCCCATCTTCAGACTCAAATGCTATCTTTTTCTTAAAATTTTTCATATTCTTCCTGACCCATTCTCTATCCTCTCTGAACTTCCATAGCAATTTGTATACCTGTGTTGTGACACTGGATTTCAGGGTTGAATTATTATTTATGTCTGAGTTAGACCTTATGTCTAAACTAGATTTTCATATCTTTGAAGACCAAGACTGTCTTACTTACGTTTCCCTCTGCGGTGCACTTTGCATACAACTGTACCCGATAAATGCTTATTGAATTGAATTGTGTTCTCTGTGTTCTGCATCCATCTAATACTGTGTGCTGTCGTTTTTCTACAGTACATCTCCAATCATGAGTATTCAGTGAGTTTTCAAGTCAGGGTCTATAAATGGAGTAGGAAAAAAGTGTTTGTCCTTGTACACAGACAGAAAAAGAAATTTCAATATTAAAATAAAATTCAGTATTCAATATTGAATTTCAATGTTCAGTATGTTTCGTTTTATTTTCAGGACAGTTCCCCAGCAGTTTTGTGGAAATTGTGACCATTCCGAGTCTAAAAGAGGGAGAGAGACTGTTTGTCTGCATCTGTGAGTTTACATCTCAGGAGTTGAACAGTCTTCCCCTCCATCGAGGTAAGCTGCTCATCAAAGAGTAGACTATTGGAAAATTAGATTAGTGGAGTCTGCCCATTTTGACAACTAGATCAACTATAAAAATTTTTGAATTTTTATAAGTGGCTAACCTCTAGAGAGTCCTCAGCAATACTAAAATAGTATGGACAATAATAATGCCTTATATTTTAGTAGCATTTTACAGTTTTCACAGTATTTTCTCACAAATACATTCTCATTTGATCCTCAACACAGAGCTGGGAGGTTGCAAAGTGGGCATTATTAACTATATTTTATAAATAATGAGAGTGAGACTCAAAGACTGTTAGCTGCAGGTGAGAAGTTGTGGCGTCAGAATGTGAACTCATAACATACTCTAAGTCCAGCATGATCTTCCCACTGCCCCCATGCTGTAGCCGCACTTCAGACTATGTATTTATCTTTTTCCCCATAAAAATTAGTATGGCTTTGCTAACAATATTACTATTTATTAATGCATATGGTAAAGCAGGATTTTGATATAGAAATTAAGAGACAGATGCAAAACAGCCCCATTTTACCACCCAAACATTAGATAATGTTATAAATGTGCTCCTCAGAACCAGTTCAAAAGAGAGTGATTTAACACATTGACTGCCACACTAGAAAAAAAATTTTTTCCCTGGGGCCACAGTGTTTTATTACAAAAATAGAATAAAAACTTTGAAAACAAAATGATCTTTTCTAATTTAATAAAAAAATTGTTATTTTTTATTGTTTTCTGTGCCTGAGTTATATGCAACTCACGCAGCGCTAGAACCAATTTTTGTACTGCATTGAGTTGTATGTGACTCACAACATACTTATTCAATTTGTTTCAGAGAATTGAGTCTTCATATGCTTCATGAGGCCCCGGGCTCAAAATTAGCATCAGTTAAATACAAGTCACATGGCAGTTAATGTGTTAAAACAGTCATAGTCATCTCTCAGTGGTATTCCCAGTATTTCTCCCTTCTTGCATTCCGATAGATACATGAACTATAAGCTATATACCATTTCAAAAAGTGTACTTGATTAAGTCTATACATTTCTACATAAACAGAGAAATTAATAGTGTTCTATAGATTGAGGGTTATGATCAATCCAATTTTGTGATGACTTGGTCACCAAAATGGTAGGTTTGTTACTAATATTGTTACTTGCTCTTTTGAGTACGGCATGAAAGGGATGGGCTTAATTTCTTACCTCCCCCTCCGCCCTGCCCCCCCCACACTCATACATAATCAGAAAAACCTAGCAAACTTCTCTAACACTTAGTGAAAAGAAAGGAATATTAGATTTTGACCTTAATCCTCAAAATCTATTTTGAGAGTTTCTTGTTCTTCGAGTTATGTTCAGCTTCTACCTCTGTTCTGCATATTTCCTTGCTCAATGAACGTTGGGAAGAAATAGATCAAGAGATTATAGCAAGGACCTGATCTGCCCTTACTCATAGCTCTCCCAGTGGAGGTCTATAGTCCTCGTCAGACCAGCCACAGATAGAATAGAGAACAAGCAAGAAGAGCACAGAGGCTCCCGCCAGAGCTGTGCAGAGGGAGTGGGTAGCCTGGATTTTAATCAGATAGCATGGCCATCTGAGAGGTTCTCAGGAAGACCGGTGAATCACTGGTACTAAGACTGATTCAAGGTCAGAGCAGGTCCTGGAATCTGTAGATCTTATCTTGACTAACTTTTAAACAATTAAGCCTAATAAGCTTAAAGTTGTAAGTGAACTCCAAAGGAGGAGGATGCAGGGCAGGGGCACAGGTAGGGAAAGAGGGAAGAGAAAGAGATGTACTAATTATCAGTGGTTCTATCTTGTTCTCTCCTCTGTGATACTCTGTTGCCAATAATCAGGGGCCAGACAGCTTTCCTTCTATGCCTTTCACGTCTGTTTCAGCTCTGTATATCTCCCTACTGGAAAACGCCAGCCTCTGAGGTTGAGGGAGTTAGGTGGACCTATGCCATTTGTGTTTTTCTGGGAAACTTAGCTTAAGACAGAGCAATTTTAATTCCTCTTGTTTTCTATACATGTCATGTCAACAGGTATTGATTTTGCTAGTTGGAAACACAATGACTGGAAAATGCATGTATTGTTTTATACCACATATAGTTTATCAGACTTGAGTCTAGGCTTCCCGATTTTCAGATCTAGTGGGATGACCTTTCTTCTCCTTAGACTGAAAACTGTTTTTGCCATTAGCTCAGTGTTTCAGCTCATGAGTAGTATACATTCCTTTCACCCTGTGCTCTGGTACTGTTAATCCTGACCGCTGTTGTAGCTTTATCTTTCCTTAGTAACCCTCAGTGTAGTGTAGCTTCTCCTCTTCTATGTAAACAAAACACTGGCAATGGAATGTGTCAGGAGGGGACTTGGAAGAATATGTGAGAGTACCATTGTGTTCTACCATGTGCCTTTTTAGTTAATTGTTATTTATTTACCTTTAAGAAGTATCATTAGGATTAATCAAAGAAAATTATATATGTGACTATATATAATTTATATATGTATGTATATATTTAGAGCAGGCAATATAGCTTAGGAGATAAATTCTGAGGGTACTTAATAGCTGCAAACGTGGGCTGGTTACTTAAGCCTCAGTTTTCTTGTCTATAAAATGAAGATGATAATACCTACCTCAGGGTAATTGTGGGGATTAAATGAGGTTATACATACAAAGCATCTGGCAATAGGTAAGCACTGGATAAATATTAGCCATTCTCATTAGCCTTAACCTGGGTTCCTGGGTTTCGCAGGTAATTCTGTGAAGTTTCGTGGGGATGTCCATTCTTTCCGGGAGAGTCTGTCTGGAGTCAGAACCACCAGTGGTTCTTCCAGCAGGTGTCACTCTTCCTCCTCTTCCATAAACGATCCAGTCCGTTTGGACACGGTGCCTTGTATTTTGAGTTACAGTTACACTGAAAAACAAGACTGTTTCTTAGAGGAAGGGTCAACACAGGTGGCCAGTAGTAAAGAGAGGGAAAAAGTGAAAGAGGAAAAGAAGTAAAAGTTAAAAAAAAAAACAAAACGAAAACAAGAGAGCATAACAAGGAAAAGACAGAAACCAGAGGAAGAGGAGAGAAAAAAAATTACTAAGTATTATGGGGAGTGATAGAATATCACTAATAATTGCCTCACAAGGGATAAGAATGCTTAGCCCTTGCCTATAATCTCATGGTTCTAGGCCATCTCCTCCCTCAAAACAAAAGGCCAATAAAAAAATAAACTGATAAATGATATTTATCAGTCATAGCGTATGTGTTGTAAATTTAGGATGCCGTGAGTTTGCGATATCAGGATTAAAGTTCTGACATGGCTCGATTGGAAACCTAAATAAGATACTTCTGTGGTCAGTCTGCCTGAAGCCCGTAGTTCCCTGAGCATTCAGAGAGAGCCATGGGAGGAGTCGGGGAGGGTCCTACTATGCAGTCAGACTGCTTATGTTGGATTCAAAGAAGACCTGCATTTGTTCTTATCATTTCGTGACTGATACATTTCCTGTTCAAATAAAAAATCCAACCAGAGGAAACAAGCAGTGTGGCTGGATTAATTGTGTGTAAACCAAAGGTTCAGGCTGACCCTAAGGGTCACCACACATCCTATTTTTCTATTCTCAAAATCTGGGCATGCTATTGCAGGAGCTGCTCATGTTAACATTTCAGAAGTCTGGAAATGACCACCAAGCAGCCTCCATTTCTAAGGAATCACCTAGGACCCCAAGGGAATAGCTTGCGTGACTCTTTCTGATGAAAATGAGACTCATGCAGACAAACTCAGTAACAGGGCTATAAAAAAGGTCCTTGAACTAAATGATCTCTGAAGTGCTTTCCAGAGTGTAAGTTGTGATTTGTTTGAAGATTCACCTTTATTATGGAGAAATAACCAACAGAACGACAGTCTGCTAGGTAATAAACCTCATCCAAAGTTACCCTGCTGAAAATAGACAGGAAAACAAGCCCTATTAGATGGGTTCATGGAGATCTAGCAAAACTACGAGAATATTATAATTCTACAGCTTTAAGAAAGCCAGTTCATTTCAAAGCCAGAAGAGTGGGAGTTATGGCACGCTTTTATTCTTCCTGTTCACCAAGAGGCCCATTGTGTCTGAACAGCAGTCGGTCACCAGTGAGTTCCCTCTGTGGCCCCAGTGGATGGCCTTAGGGCCACTGGGAGAAAAATCACTTGTAATTCTCAGGACCCCAAGCTTTGACCAATGGATATAGAATCATAAGTTAAAGGAACGTAGAAATATAGGACCCTATTTCTTGGGAACATCTTAGCAAAATAATATCAAATCCATGAAAATACATTGGGCGTCTCCCACTAAGTCTAAAACCTTATGTTAGGTGCTGTGTAGTATATAGAAATACAAATGTCAGAATTAGTGGTACAAGTGATAATTTCTTTTCTAGGTTAAAAAAAATCAAGAGCCTATGAAAATCAAGAACCTAAAAGATAACTTAGTTTTCCAACATGCTTGACTATAAAATGACCCTTGTGATTTTGCTAGATGCTTTGCTATGCTGGATTTATTTTACCTGGGCCAGTTGCATTTCTTCAGCACCTCTGCTCATGGAAGGAAAGTTGAATTAGGCGCTGGTGAGAGGAAGGTTTCAACTATGAGATTATGGTTAAGATTAAAATTGATAATCCACAAATGAACAGTTTATAATCAGATAATTAAGAGTTTGTTATAAAACAATTGATTACCAAATTATAGAGTCATTTTTTTTAAAAAACTGAGGTAAATCATATGGCTGAATTTTATAGTTTTTCCAGAGACAGATACTGTGCTGTTATCTTTTCTTTACCTCAAGTTTTTCAATAAGACAGACGCTAACCGTTCAGCTTATATTTTGTGAAGATAGCCTGAAAATTGGTTATTTTCAAAAACAAAGGGCTGATTACTAGAACCTTCTTTTAAGATCTCATAATGTATTTTCAGGATAGGGACAGCTCAAGAACTACGGAGAAAATGAAGAGCTTACTGCTCATGACCTTTACCTGAAACAAAGAACCCATTCCTGAAAACTTCTTTAACTGTTACATATTTGATAATATAATTTAGTGTGAGAAAGTCAATTAATGATGAACCCTCTCCAAAGGGCTATATGTTATTCTTTTGTCACTTATAAACTGATCCAGTGGTGTGGGTTACAGTAACATTGTTTATAGCAGCGTTTTTCAAACTTTTGGTTTTTGTGTTTTTTTTTTTAATTTTTTTTTTTAAGCTGGACACCATTGATTAGAAAACTTTTGAGTTTTAGGATCCCTACACACTCTTAAAAATTATTGAGACCCCCCCCTAAAGAGCTTTTGCTTATTTGGGCTATATGTATTGATATTTATCATATTAGTTATTAGAACTGGAAACTTAAAATTATCAATTCATTTAAAAACCCATTACATATTAATTTAAATAACATATTTTTATGAAAAATAACTATAGTTTTCCAAACAAAAAAATTTACTGAGGAGTGATATTGGTTTACATTTTTGTAAATCTTTTTACTTTTTTAAAAAAATCGTTTATTGTTTTTTTTTAGAAACAAGGTATCTGTTATATTGCCCAGGCTGGACTTGAACTGGGCTCAAGCGATCCTCCGTCTCAGTCTCCCAAGTAGCTGGGACTACAGGCATGTGCCACTGCACCTGATTGTAAATCTTTTTAATGTTTGACTTAATAGAAGAAAACTAGATTCTCATATTTGCATCTGTATTCAGTATGTCGCAATATGTTGTTTTGGTTGAAGTATATAAAGAAAATCCAGCCTCATACACATATGTAATGGGAGGCAAAAGGAGGTATTTTAATAGTTTTGTCAGATAATTATGAATATTCATCTTTGATACTGCACCAAAATGTAACAAATGGTAGTTTCTTAAGGGATAATTGCAGTGTGGGATCTATATCAGTATATCAGGGAACTTTTCCTACTATTATACTAAAATCCATTAATTTATCTTGAATTTTGGAATGAATCTTTTAGCCCTGAATGATTTTATAATGCCATACATTGGAAAATATTGATTCAGTGAGTTATTCAGTTTTTCTAAATGTTGACCATTTCATTATACAATATCAAAGAATTATATCTGTTAATATTTATAGTGATACATCGGAAACACCTTTAAGTATGGGAAAGCTGTCACACTCATGGTGGGAGGTACAAGTTTTCCAAAATTCTAATTTTTGCTTGGAGGTTGGAATTTTATCACTGGCAACAACAAGTATTATCACTTGTTTTCCTTGATGTTACAGACCACTTCTTTCATTTTGTAGAAAACGTCTGCCAGATAGTCAAGCCTGAATAACCACAGTTGTCTGTCAATCATTCTTTCACATAAAATGGTGTTCTCTGAAAACAAGCAGTTGGTCAAGCTTGTAACTCAGTTCAAACACTTCTTCTTGAGACAGCCAGTAAAAGTGTTTTATGTGTAATTCCCGTATTGTCACAATGAATTATTTGTATTGTTTTATCGAAGATGTTTTTAACTGATCCTGTCTTTTTTAAAAACCATGAGTGCAGGGTGGTAAAGAATACAGTCACTATACAGTGACAATTCCTGTAATCTGTTGCCACTGCCTTGGTTTATACATTGCCAGCATTTTTACCCACCATTGCATTTGCACAATCATTGCAGATGTCAACACAGTGAAAAATGTAGATAATGTCTTATTGTGAAAATGGTTTTGAGCTCACAGATCCTCTGAAAGGATTTCAGGGACCTACCCCTTGGCTTCCCCATGGGTCACTCTTTGAGAACCACAGGTTTTTAGGAAATGTTCCATTTATTAAATTGTCACAAGTGTTCATGCTCTTTAAACCCTAGGTGTATATTTCCTTGAATTTGGTAGTTGTTTAGAATGATGAGTTGCACTATTAGTTATAATAATGTCCTGCTGGGATGATGACTGAGGTCATTCTCTTTGTTTCTCTTTCTGCAGGTGACCTGGTGATTCTTGATGGCACTCCCACTGCAGGCTGGCTGCAGGGCCGAAGCTGCTGGGGTGCACGGGGCTTTTTCCCGTCGTCGTGTGTCCGAGAGCTCTGCCTCTCCTCACAAAGCCAGCGATGGCACTCCCAGAGTGCCCTGCTTGAGATTCCTGAATATTCCATGGGACAAGCCCGGGCCCTGATGGGGCTTTCTGCCCAGCTGGATGAGGAGTTGGACTTCAGGGAAGGGGATGTGATTACCATTATTGGAGTTCCTGAACCAGGCTGGTTTGAAGGGGAGTTAGAGGGCCGAAGAGGCATTTTTCCAGAAGGTTTTGTAGAGCTTTTGGGGCCCCTGCGGACTGTCGATGAGTTGGTAAGTTCTGGAAATCAAGATGATAGCCTTGTTAACGGTGAAGTGGACACCCCCATAGAAGAAGAAGAGGGGGGGCCAGATGAGGATGATGGGCAGCCGGGGACCTACGGGATCGCCCTCTACAGATTCCAAGCCCTGGAGCCGAATGAGCTGGATTTTGACGTCGGGGATAAAATCCGAATTCTGGCAACCTTGGAAGATGGCTGGCTAGAAGGCTCGCTAAAGGGCAGGACAGGCATCTTTCCTTACCGGTTTGTGAAGTTATGTCCTGACGCACGGGTGGAGGAAAACATGGTCCTGCCTCAGGAAGGCAACCTTGCCAAGATCCCTGAAACTTCTCTGGGTTGTTTGGAAGACTCCTTAGTAGTAGAGGAACAAAGACATGAATCTTGTGGATATGAGACAGAGAAGTCCAACTACGTTATTTCTGAAACATCCACCTCTCCCCTAGGTCATCTAACTTCTGAGTATGAAGCAAACATAAACTCTCACCAGGATGAAGGCACCTCAGGAGGGCCCCCGAGAAGCCCAGGCGTGGAGCACGAAAAGCCTCTTGCCAAAGACCCTTCCACGACTGACCCTTCGGAGGTGGCCAATGGTATTTCCTCCTATCCTCAGAGAACTTCTCATCCCAGACTGCAGAAAAGCCAGTATTACTCTACAGCCGGAGGGAGCCACCCACGCTCAGAACAGTACTCTGACCTCCTTCCTCTGGAAGCAAGGACTAGAGACTACAGCAGCCTACCTCCCAAAAGAGCGTATTCCCAGCCGAACACTCTCCAGAGGCCGGTGCCCCCTCTTCACAGGGGCTCCTCACTTTCAGCCTCAAGGGTGGTCAAACCCAGCCAGCTGAGCGCTCAGCTCCAGGGCATAGCAAGGTGTGCTAAAAATTACCTTATACCCAAAGAAAACATGTCCACCTTTCACTCCGCATCAGAGAGATCGGAGATGAAGCCTGGTCCACAAGGCAAGGGGCTTGCTGTGGAGGCAATGACGCTTTCACAGGGAGATGGTGGCGTTGACCTGGATTCTAAGTTGACGCAACAACTGATAGAGTTTGAGAAGAGCCTGGCAGGGCCTGGCACAGAGCCGGAAAAAATTTTACGCCACTTTTCCATCATGGACTTTAACTCTGAGAAGGATATTGTCCGAGGTTCCTCAAAGTCAATCACCCAGCAGGAGCTGCCCGAGAGGAGAAAGGCCCTAAGGCCACCGCCACCCCGTCCCTGTACTCCAGCATCCACTTCTCCCCATCTGCTGGTTGACCAGAGCCCGAAACCTGCACCACCCTTGGCCGTGCGACCTTCTCGCCCAGCTCCCCTGCCTCCCTCGGCACAGCAGAGAACGAACACAGCGTCCCCCAAGCTCCTGATCCGTCACTGTCCTGGCTGTGAGACCCTAGAAAAGGAGGGCCCTGAGCACACGGGAAAGAGTCTGGACCAAACTTCCCCCTGTCCCCTAGTGTTGGTGAAGATTCAGGAGATGGAGCAGGACTTGGATATGTACAACAGGGCTCAAGAGGAGCTAAACTTACTGCTGAAGGAGAAGCAAGATGAATCATTAAGGGCAGAGACTCTTGAGAATCTCGAGTTCTGTGAGAGTAACATTGAAAGTTTGAATATGGAACTCCAGCAGCTTAGAGGTAAGTGATCTGGGAATAATATATACTGGTTTCTTGATACTCAAGTCCAGGTAATGGCCTACCCATGTGTTTTAGGGGTATGTTACCATCTTTAATCAAAAAAGAATGATTTACATTTTTATTACCTGATTTTTATATTCTATCACCACAATTATTAATAGATTGCTCTATCTTGTTATATCCTATGACCATGGTAGCCTCCTGACTTCATTTGCTGCTCAGATAGGGAATCTCAACCCTCAGAGACATTATACCCCTGTTGACATTTATACCTCCTGTACTGCTACAGCATCCACAGCGGTTGTGCAGATGGGAGGTCCCTAAATATAACCTCCTTTAACCAGGCTCTGTTAAGGACTAGACTTCCAGGCTAAGACTCATGAGGAAACTGTGTCTTGTATCTTTGTGGTCCAGGGACTAGATTTCAACAACAATAATGATAGCTAATATTTATTAGCATAGTAGCCCAGCTCCCTTTGCTTACACAAAGAATCTTCATAGCCAGCCTAAAGGTACAGGGATTATTCATATGGGAACTTTATAGATAAGGAAACTAAGGCTTATAGAGATTAAGTAATTTGCCAAGGGAACTGGGATTTAAGCTTATGTTTTTAACCACTTCGGTACAGCGCTCACCGGCCTCTAAACCTTGCCCACAGCCGGCACTCACAGTCCGCACGATAGTTTGTGCTGTGCATTGACGATGAATCTGTTTTGCTCTTGTGTGGTGAGGAAAGCTTTAAAGCACTGAAAGCTTGTTTTACTTTACAGGCAGCTTTAGGAAAATAACTATAATAACTCCTACTATGGACTTGTTAAAAGGTCACAGATTCGTAGTAACTTATTAGCTGAACGTACACACTGCAACTGCAGAGATAAAAGTAAAAGCTTTTGGCTGTCGACTAAAGTCGACGCTCGGCTGTGCGCCCTCATATCATGGCTGTCGGCTAAAGTCGACTCTCGAGTTCATCTGTGGCTGTCGACTATAGTCAACGCTGGTACCAAAGTGGTTAACTACTACAGTTTACTGCTTCCTAGTTTGCACATTCAGAAATTCAAATTCTGTCCCTAAATTTGGGGATGAACAGTCTCTGAAGAAGACTTTGTTCATATTCACCAGACTCAGAAATAATTCATAAAGTAGGAAGAATAGGAGAGGGAGACAAGTGGTCTAGGGCCCAGGGAGAACGGGACTGCACATCACTTTTGGCCTGAGTACCAGAGACCTCTGAGCTGAGATGTCATCAGGAATGTAAATAATAAAGAGTAATCTGGGGATCTAGGACTAGCAGGACACGAATAAGAAATAAGAGCAGAAGGATAGTGGTCGAGAGAGCCTGGAGCAGGATGGGAGATTGAGCACACACAGCTGCCTCCTCTTCCACCTTAGATCTCTAAGAGTGAATGAAAAATATTTTTTAACTACATAATTATTTTTATTTTTAATGTCCAGAGTGTGTAATATAAGGGCCAGGACTTCCTCCCAGCCAATTCTTCATTGGCTGGTGAGGCCACTAGAGGTACTTCTCCATGTCTAACTTGGTTTCTGGGAAGGCTTCATTCAAGTCCTCAGTGGTCATCTGATCAAAGGGAATTATGTTCCTCATCTTCCCCAGCTGTTTCTCATATTCTTCAATCCTGGCCTTTGAGAGGGAGACCAACTCAGCACAAGTTTTCACATCTTTTTCTTCAGTATCCACTTGGGCGGTATATTTATCCTCTGGTTCAGGAACCTTCAGGGCATTGAACTTCTCAAAGTCATCCACCAAGCCTGCCTTGGCCACACTGGCCCTGTTGTAAGCCCAGTCAGTAGCCGGTGGATTCTCAGGCAGAGTAGCCAACCTGGGGGTGAGGGTCTCATTCCAAGATTTCAGGGAATTAGCAATAGCCTTTTGGTTTCGGGATATGATCTCTCCAAAAGCTACCCTGTCAATGGCTTTTAGAACAGGTTTTTGCCCAACCATTCTGGGATCCTTTACTGATCCCAACTATCCACCAGTGAAAAATGTTTAATAAAAAATTCCAGCAAGAAAGAGCATTATTGGAATAATATAATTTTGTATATAATATAGATAATTGTATGTATTATAATATATAATTATGTATATAATAATAAAATTTCGAGTGATTTTCTGAAAGGTGGAAAGCAGATGGTATTGCAGAAAGAGAGGAAACCTCTGTCCAAAATATGCTCAGGAAAGGGCTGCTGTGCACAGGGGCACAGTTCTAAGGGAACTACTGCAGACTCGGAGATGTGGCGGCAGGAGGTTCCTAGATAGAGCAAACTCTGTGTGATTGATTAGGGGACAGCTAGGCAGCTGGACCCCTGGTCACTGTGCTGAAAAGGGCAGCAGCAACATTTACCCTCAAACTACAGCACAAAGATAGATGCTTAAACATGTCCTCAAAAAGGTGTTAATTTAGTATGAGTATTGGAGACCTTGGGGAAATACCGGATGCCTTGATTTCAGAGTGCCTGGAAAGGAATACTGAGGGACCCTTGGCTGGCCGGGTGTTAAATCCCCAGAGCCACAATAAACTCCAGCCTTCTCCATCACTTCCCATACCTACAAGTTTCAAGATATACCTGTAAACTATTCTTGCATTAGATATATGTTAGACTTTTGGGAGAACAAAAGTCTCTCAAATTCCAGGTGGCAGGAATTTTCCAATATTTCCAATAATGACACTTTTTAGAATTAATAGTGTTCCACAGCCAGGTGTAGTGGCTCACGCCTGTAATCCTAGCACTCTGGGAGGCTGAGGCGGGTGGATC
>VBSM01003143.1:17335023-17359150 GCA_008086735.1 Cheirogaleus medius
CCTCGGCCTCCCAGAGTGCTAGGATTACAGGAGTGAGCCACCACGCCCAGCCTGTCTGCTTTTTCTGATTTTTCACTTTGCCATTGAAATTGACATTGCTTTTGCCAATTCAGATTTTGGGTGAGTTTCTGATTTTGTGTAGGAGTATTTCACAACATTATTCACATCTTATCTTTGCATTTCTTCTGTTAAAATATTTACAGAGAACTATGACCTATAGAAAATATTAAGCACTGGAAAACAGTGGGCAAACATTGTTGGGTAGTATCCAAATAATGGAACATTTGCCTCTCTCAGCAAGATTTAACACTACACAGAATCAGGTGTCAGAATTGTCAATTTAAGGACTGACTTTGCTTCCAAAACTTGATATTTCTAGGATCATCACAAGATTTTTGTAAAGCATACTATGCAAATAAGCTTATTAATATTTATTTTATTTGCAAGAATGATTTACTGTAGCAGCAGCACATAGGGATATGAGCACACATGCTTATAAATACATGGATAACACAGCAGCTACTAGCAAAACTGTTCAGATCCTGACTTTGACCTTGGAACCATTTCCTAGTTCCTGGAAATGTCAACTTTAGAGTATTCCATGATCTTGCTTTCAATTTGACATTGGCGGATTCCTTCAAACCCCATAACGTCTCAACATTTATTATTAGGCTTTATTCTCACAGGAGAATTCTAGTACTTTCTCTTGTTTTCCAGATTTCTCAACTGATTCTTCTTAGGATTTAGAAAGACATGTACATTTCCCAAGAAATGCCAAGAAGGAATTTCTACATGGAAACACTAGTTGTTCTTAGCCCAGGTTGAACTTAAACCAATTTCAAGGCTTGATCTACCCTATACCTTAGATGACCAAGGTGTTGGAACCCCAGCCGTAATTTCACAAGAGGGCTGATCCAATTCTGGTTCACACTCAGGAGTTCTTTGGAATCTTAGCATATTATAGAAAAGGTCTCCTTTTAGACTCCTCACCTTGCAAAAACCTGGGCTTTGAGGGTTTTTTGTTTGTTTTTGAGACAGAGTCTCGCTTTGTTGCCCAGGCTAGAGTGCCATGGCATCAGCCTAGCTCACAGCAGCCTCAAACTCCTGGGCTCAAGTGATTCTCCTGCCTCAGGCTCCCAAGTAGCTGGGACTACAGGTGTGCACCACCATACCCAGCTAATTTTTTTTATTTTTAGTTGCCCAGCTAATTTCTTTCCCTTTTTAGTAGAGATGGGATCTCACTCTTGCTGAGGCTGGTCTCAAACTCCTGACCTCAAGTGATCCTCCCACCTCAGCCTCCCAGAGTGCTAGGATTACAAGCGTGAGCAACAGGACAGTTGGCTTTGAGTTTTTGACCCTTCTCCCAGTGGGCTAGTCAAACAAAAGGTCAGGTTTCCTGGGGCTGGCAAGTGCCCACAGGCAGGACATTCCTGTGGTCAGTTACCTCTCTGGGTTCCAGCTTTCCCTTTGGTTTTGACCTGTGCTTTTTTTTAACCATCTTGTCAGAATATTGATGGTTTTAAGAAGATATTTTTATATTTCTGCTAACTTTTTAAGCTTTTTTCCTATGAGAGGGCTGGTCCAAATAACCTATATTTCAATTATTGAAAATAAAAAGCCCAGTTATTAGTATGAATAGTTCTGGGTAAGCCAGTGTTTGGATCTGACTGTTAGGAGTTTTAAATTTGGAATTTCCATGTGGAGTCAGAGTAGAACACTAGATGGTATTTGTGATTATTGTGTTTTGGGAAGTGAAAGTGTCATTTTATGGGCTTTAGTATGCTATTCAGGTCAGTCACCCATTCGTGCAGGAAGTACGTATGTGTTTATTTTTTACCGTGTGCCAGGCATTGTGCTAAGGGCAGGGTATACGGTGATGAACATTATAGATGTGCTCTCTGCCCTCAAGGAACTTCCAGTCAAATGAGTTGCTAACTAACAGGTTAAGGTTCATATCTAAAACACTGTACCTTCAAATCTGATGACTAGGTTGTCTGACTCCTGAAGCAGTAGAAACGTTAAGGATTCATCCTCAGACTTGCAGGTGTCCCAGCACATGTTACTTTTAGAAGCCCTAATTAGAACTATGTAGTGTCACCCTGAGAAAGTCTCGTTTTAGCATATTATTGTCTTTTTCTATCTCTAGATGAGGTTCACATGCCTGAATTTGATGAGTAGGGTGTGCATTCATTTCTTTATTCAGCAAATAGTTCTTAAGCACATACTATGAGCCAGGTACTGGCTACATATTGATTAATAAAAAAGACATAGTCATAGTATCATTCATATTTGTATGTCTTTGAAACCCTAGTGAGCATACTGATATTGACTTATATAGTCATCCTGTCTGACTTGCTGCCTTGGAATCATGACCGTAGAGTTAGTGTTGGTGTCGGTCACTGCCAGGACCTGGTTGTTCTAAATGAGTGCAGTGGATGAGTAAGTGCAGAGTGAGTCAGTCTCCCTCCTCCACGTCAGGAACCTTGCTCCTAAACCTCCCCCTTCTCAGCCTTTAAGGTAACGCCAAGGGGAAGGTTGACCAGAGACTCTAAGAGTAATTTTTAATGATGATTGTTGCAAATTAAATCAGAATATGTTTTTCAGGAAAGTAGTATTTTCAGCCAGATATTGGGTGGGATCTAAGGTCCACTAAAACTAAAGAGAGACAATAGATTAACAAGTTAGAGAATTACTGATATGGAATAATAACATTTTTACACTAAAGTGATACATAATATTCTAGACAGATTTTTAAAATTTGAAAGTATAATTTTTCTATATACAAAAGCAATTTGTCATTCTGAAAACTCCTTGGAATACTTCAGATGTAAGAATTCTTTCTCTTGCACTGGTCTTGTGCCTGGGGGAGAAAAAAACTAAAAAAAAAAAAAAAAATTATTTCTCAAACTAGGGAAAGATAATAGAGTGAATTAGCCAAATCAGTTTGTAGTCTTCTAAGATGTGAAAGTTTATGTAAAGGAAATAACAATCTTTATTTCTAGTTTCTCAGCACATAAGAAAAAAGCAAATATCTCCAACTTGCATAGCATCTGGTGCAGGGTGTTGGCTCAGTAAAAATTGGCTCAGTTATTTCTAAAGGATTTCATTCTGGTATTAAACAGCAACCATAGTCAGAATCCATTAATAGTCTATGTCAATTCGGGACAGAAACTAGTTTTTCCTTTTAGGATAGATGGTTTAGCATATATTAAGAAATGTAGCTTAAAATGGTTAACTGCATTATAACTGACCTGTGAGTCACTATGCGTAGCAGTTTGTACTATAGCTCTGCAAACATTTCCTCACTCTCGGCTCCAGGCAGAAGGGTGGAGAAGCTGGAATAAATCCAAGTACTGTAAGTATAGGTTTCAGATTTCACTGAGGCACTGCAGTACTGTACTGTAGAAGAACTCTCAGCTAGCCTGAGACCTTTAGTCATGAGCATTCTTGTCATCATACCCCTACCTGAGTGTGCTGCCTCCTTTTACCATTTACCAGATGTAGCAAGACCCAAAAGACAGGACAGTTATTCAGCCAATATTATTGAGCGCCTGCTAGACTCCAGGCAGTGTTCTGGAGTTACAGCAGCAATCTCTGCCCTCATGGGGAGAGATAATAAGTAAGTAAAACTATAAATATATACTACGTTAGAAGGCAAAAGAATCTATGGAGAAAGAAATCAGAGATGACCTCCTGAAAAGCGAGATTGTAGGGAGCCAGCCAAGCCATTTTTGGGGGTGTGGGGAATTGTTCCAGGGGGATAGGACAGCAAGTACAAGACTATGCCTGGTGTTTGAGGAATAGCAAGGAGGCCAGTTCAGCCAGAGCAACGGCACAGGCCTTGTAGTTCATCATTCAGAGTAAGAAGAGAAGCCACCAGAAGGTTTTGAGCATGGAAGTAATATGACCTGACTTAAAATTTAACAGAGGCACTCTGGCTGTAGTCTTGAAGATAGACACAGGTAGAGGCAGAGAGACCACTTAGGAGGCTGCTGCAGTGACCCAGGCAAGGGATGCTGAGCCTGGACCAGGACGGCAGCAGTGGAGATGGTGATACGTGCTCAGCTCTAGGCATATTTTGAGTTGGAGCCAGTGGGACTTGCTGGTGGATTGGATGTGAGGTGTAAGAGAACGAGAAGAGCCAAGGATGATGCTGAAATGAGCACCTGAAAGGATCAGAGTTGCCATTAATTGAAGGCTGCCGGGGGAGCTGGTTGGTGGGGAAGGGGGACAGGGGCAGAGCTCAGGAGCTCAGCTTTGGTTATGTCGAGTTGAATTGCCTGCAAGACATCCAGGTAGAAGTATTGATTAGGCAGCTTGATATACAGGCTGAACGTTCAGGGGGGAGGTTAGAGCTGGAGACCTAAATCTGGGAATTGAGAGCACGAAAACATTATTTAAAGCCATGGCATTTAGTGAGACTTCCAAAGAGAGCAGAGATACGTGGAAAGAGAAGAGGCTCAGACTGAACCTGTTCCATTTGGAACATTCACAGCCTTCAGAGTATATCAGAATTACCCAAAGCACCTCTTATTTTACTATATCCTAGGCTTTTTATTTACTTTTACAGAGCCCCCAGATTCTTTTTCCTGTTTTTGCCCCACTTCTCCCATTCAGTCATCTCTTCTCACCCATGCTTGTTTCTTCCTCAGTTGGGGAACTTAACCTTTCTGTCACAGGTGCCTCCTTCTCTCGTTTCCAGACCCTTCTCCAAGCAGCCTCTGTAGCCATAGCAATGGAGTCTGCTTTACAGCTCCTCCCAATTAGCCCTCAGCCTGAGAGGCAGCCGCACCATAGGAGTCGAAACCACATTCCTGGTCGTGTCAGTATTCCTGAGTTCCTACTGCGTACACGGGGATAGAGAATATAGGAGAAGATGATCCAGAACTTAGCCCTGGGACACTGCAATGTTTAGGAGCATGGGGGACATGGGAGATGAGCCAGCAAAGAAGAGCAGCCAGTCAAGCGGAAGGAAAGCCAAGGGAAGAAACAGTTGCAAGAAAGAGAAAGTGACTGGGTTGCAAAAGCTGCTGAAAGGCCAGGTATGGTGCAGTCTCAGAAATGACCATTGGATTTGGTGCCCTTGTTAAGAGCAGTTTCACTGAATTGATGATGATGAAACAAAAGCCCTACTGGAGGCCAGACACAGTGGCTCACGCCTGTATTCAGCACTTTGGGAGGCCGACGGGGTAGGATCACTTGAGCCCAGGAGTTCGAGACAAGCCTTGGCAACATAGCAAGACCCTGTCTCTACAAAAAAGTAAAAAAATTAGCTGGGTGTGGTGGTACACACCTGTAGTCCCAGCTACTCTGGTGGCTAAGGCAGGAGGATCACTTGAGCCTGGGAGTTTGAGGCTACAGTGAGCTATGATTGTCTCTGTACGCCAGCCTGGGCAACAGAGCAAATTCCTGTTTCTAAAAGAAACAAAAAGCCCTACTGCAGTGAGTTAAAGAGAGAATGAGAGGTAAGGAAGGAGAGGCATTGAGCATTTGGCATGCTCAAAAGTCCATCAAAGAGTTTAGCTATAAAAGAAAGCAAAGAAATGGTTGGTAGACGGAGTGGACATGGCTGGGGCCAGAGGAAGTTGTTTGGAACATGGGAAACATCAGCACGGTTCACAGGCTCACAGGACTGATCCGCTTGAGTAGGCATGTTGGATAAACAGGAGAGAGGGCCTAACTGCCAGAACCAAGTGAGCCGTCAGGAGGGGTGGGACCCAGGGATCCAGTGACCAACAGAGAGAGTGGCCTGAGATCAGAACAGGGGCAGTTCCTCCCCTGTAGCAGGAGGGAGGCAGAGCCTATGGGTTCAGAGGCAGTAGCATGGCAAGTTTGGTAGTGAAAAGATGAAGAAATAGGCTTAGAGAGATTCAGTAACTTCCCCAAGATTATACAGCTAGTAAGTGTCAGTCGGGATTCCAAGCCAAGGCTATCAAAGCCTGTGCTCTTAACTTCTAAGCTAGACTGCCCTCTACTCACATCTAGCATGTGCCAAATAAATGCTGCACGCATCATCATTAAACATTTAAGTATCTACTGTATACCCCATCTACAGAGCTGTGCTGGAGAAAGGAAGAAAAGGTAGACATGGTCCTTGCCCGCAAGGAACTTTCAGTATAATAAAAGGAGATAAGCAAGTACTCTGAAGTAACATAGGTTAGATGAGAGAGAGATTTGTAAGGCTCCGGAAAATAGCAAGAACTGTAGGAATCCGAGCGTCCCTGGGGCAGGGTCCTAGAAAGCGAGGAGGAGTTGACCATCAGACTGCCGGGACAGCATGGACAATTACAGAGGCATTAACAGTTTAGGGAATTGTATGTTCTTATTTGGTTTTTTTGTTTGTTTGTTTTACAATTTTCTCCCTTTTCTTCCTTTACCTTTCCTCTGCTTTCTCCCTCTTTTCTCTCTCCTCCCAAATCCTG
Organism: Cheirogaleus medius; assembly: GCA_008086735.1. Classification (NCBI taxonomy): domain Eukaryota; kingdom Metazoa; phylum Chordata; class Mammalia; order Primates; family Cheirogaleidae; genus Cheirogaleus; species Cheirogaleus medius. The sequence goes on from VBSM01003143.1 coordinate 17,341,446, forward strand.
CTGGCCCAGCGTCACTTCTAGAATACGTGGCAATGTCTGTGTCCATCCTGGGTGTCAGACAGATGCACATGATGACCTGCCCTCTCCTTAGGGCTGCAGAAAAGGGCCAGTGGAGTGTTGCTGTCGTGTAAAGTCAAGGGGAGCGCCAAGGGAGGGGTGACTGTCTACAGGGTTGTATTAATATTTCAACAGCAGTCCTCACATTGAGAAAAGTAGGACATTATTCTCCCCTTTCCCTCAGCCTCATTTCTTTGTACACAGATTATCACTCAAAAATAACAACCCATTCACAGCCTTTGATTAGATTTGGGTCATAGTAATGTGGACTTAAAGCTGGAGCAGTTGACACCTTTTTGCAAATTGTCTTTCATACCCTAAAGCCCATAGGACTTAGAAAAGGAGGGGTGGGAGCCCCGTATTATAACCAACTATTCACTCTCCACTTACCCAGCAATAGTAACTAGTATCCGTCTTCCCTATGGTTTTAGTCCTCTCTTTTATCTCTTCTGTTGGTTGATTTGCTAGGTGTGTTTTTCTTATACCGGCTTTATCAAAGATAACAAGTTGCTACAGAGAACTTTGTTTTCCATAACAGTTGGGGAAAGATTAATCTTTACTTTTAATTGGGTTAGAAATAAGCAAGATCATAGAATTTTAGATTTAAAGTGGCAAAGAAACCATTAGCTTTCTCATTTCCCACATAAGAAAACTGACAGCCACAGAGATTAAGCATAGCTGCAAACTGGTTATTAGCAGAAATTGAACTTCTAGGTGTCTTGTTTCCTCCTCTCTGTGCTCTCTCCGTATAGCACTGTCACTCTGTTGTAACTCATGGTGAAGGCTGTTGTCCCAAATAATGCTGCTTTCCTATTGGTCTGGTGAATCAGATCACAGTCTTTATTGGGTTTAGGCAGTAGGTTATAGATCACTTAGCGAGTCAGTGGGGGCCGCCTTGTGTGCTACTGTACCAGTGTATGTGCGTCCTGTGGTCAGGTGGGGGGCCCAGCTCTGGGCAGGGTAGGTCGGCCAGGACCGGAGACAAAGAGGGAACGGTAGTCAGGGGATGGGAGAGGGTGCATGACTTCCCTCAGTAGTGGTCGGCTTCTGAGTTAGACCAGGACAGGGTTTACTTGTTTATTCCCTAGTTTGAGGGAAATTAAAGTTTTACTACATTTTAGGATAGTCTTCCTAGTCTAATGCCATGAAGTCAAACAGATCTTGATTCAAACCACAGTCCTTTCATGTACTAGCTTATGTGATCTTGGACGGGACTCTCACACTATTTCTTTATCTGTGGTGAAATAAGGATAATACGCACCCTCCTTGCAGGGTGGTGAAAATGGAAATGAAAACTTAAATTAACTCCCCAGGGCTGATCATAGCACACAGTACACGCTGAACACACGGGGCTGCCAGGGCTGTTGGTCGGGAAGGTACCAGGGAGCAGAGCAAGTGAACAGAAAACCTCCCGTGAGCATCAGAAGACTGGACAATCTAGAGAGTCCTCTGGTAACACTCAGTAAAGAATCCAAAAGTCACCTAATAGCATATCAGGTATTTGAGGAAAGGAAAAAGCAATTGTGAGGGAAAATAGAACTGTAGATTGTTAAAGCGAGAGGGATCAGAGCAGTCACTGAGGCCTACTGCCTCATTTTGTAGGTGGGTAGATTGAGTCCCAGAGAGAATAACTAGTTTACCCAAGAGTAAACATCTAATTATTAACAAGGCATTAACCCTGGTCTCCTGAGGGTCCTTTATATTATTTTACAAATAGGAATTAGATAAAAGTTCAAGGAATCATTCCCAGACATCTAATAAATGCCCAGACAGCTAAAAGAGTAATCTCATTAAGGCCTGTCTCTTAGCATGTTCCTCCCCTACTCAAAACCCTTCACTGTCCACTTAATAAAATAAACAGCACTTATGTCCTTTGGGATCGGTGCCAACCCACTCCTCCAGCCTTTTCTCTTACTACTTTTCCCACATGTTACAGCCTTCCAACTATTCCCCATTTCTTTGTTCTCTGTGTGTGGAAAGTCTGCAGAGATCTTGCTCATCCTCAGAAGCGCTGTTCAAATGCCACCTTGTCCACAAAGCCACCAGTGGCCACACCAGGGACTTTGCTTTGTTGCCATTGCTGTTTGTGTTTGTTATACGGCACTTATCACACTCGATCTTACCTTATAGTGCGTTGCTCCTGCATTATAAGGCAGGGAAGAACGTCTTCCTCTTTTTGTCTTCCGCAGTGCTACATATATAATAGGTATCTGTCTAATGTTTGTTGAATGCAAACAGGCATTTTATACCTGCCTTTCCGATTTCTGGCCTCATTCTCTACTTCCTAAATATGTTGTATGAATTATAATAGCTAGGAAAGAGCATTCATTAATGCTTTTGATGCTTCTCTGGCATGACATGTATCTGGGAAAATACAAAAGTGTACACAACCCTATTCTTCTGGAGAAGAGTTTTTACACTGTAAAATTACCCATATAGCAGACTGGAGTAAAAGGAAGTACTTTTTCTTTCTTCAATGGGAATGTGTCTGCAGAGGAGAGCTTGAATGGCTTGTGATTTGAGTGTACACTCACTGGTAACTTGAACCCTATAGTAGCAAAGCACTGAAAGAAGGAAGAGTTCTGCCTCTAGGTAAAGGGAAGGGAGTCCTGAAGGGTTTCAGATGTCCACAGATTAAGAGGGTGGACTTAGAGGACGGGGAATGCAAGTCTGGTTTGAGCTGCACATGAGAGCATTTATTTATACCCCTGGTGGCTTCCTAAAGGATCAAAGAGGCAGATGAGACAGATATGTGGCCTCACCTGGGGCTTTTAAAGGGGGCTGTTTCTCCTTCACACTGCTTTTTCTGCAAAGCATTTAGAGTAGCAGAATGTTTCTGTCTTCAGCAAGTAAAGCAGTCAAGCCAGTTTGGCCAGCTTGAGGGAAACGCCAAACAAAGCTGCCAACTCCAATCACATGAACTAGTTACTAATTATCTTCTGGCCTCCCAGGAAAAAGATAGAGTAGCTCACTGATTGGATCCTGAGGTCGAAATAACTCCACATCTCTCGGTGCTCCAGCCAACAGGAAGAGTCTCTCAGTGCTTTGGGAGACATTTTAAGCAGGATAGATCCAGCCTTAGGCTAGACTGCACCTGTCCACAGCCCAGCCCAGCCCATGGAAAGGAGAAGCAAAACCTGTGTCTTTAAGCACAGTGAATATGTGTGAAACCCACGAGACTAGCAAAGAAAGAGAAGTGGAGAAGAAAAGGCACTGGGGCTCTGGCTGGGAGTACAAAGACTCCAGCCGTCTACAGGAAAGGAACTGTACCCTGGAGCTGGATGAACTTCAGAGAGAAAATGACTTGGATCCCAGGTACCAGGCCAAGGGGCAGAATCGGCCCTACAGAAAAAGGGATTGTGGATACTGGGATTTTGAGCAGAGTGAACCAAGCTACATGAACTGCAGGGAAGCAAATGGAAGTGGAAAGGACCGTGTATACCACGGAGGCTGTGATGGTTACAGGAGATCAGAAAATTCAGATTATGGGACTCCCAGCCGTGGGACAAAGGATAATTGGCTTATGAGAAGCCCAGATGTGACTCAGAAAGCTGGAGGATACAGAGGCACAAATGGCTTTGCAGATCATAATAATCCTAAGGACTCTACAAAAGCGGAACGATGGACGAGCTCTAGGAGTTTGGATGATTCTTTGGGGAATTTAAGTCAACCTCAAATGTGGTATATGGACTACAGGAATTTTAATTATAATCTTGAGGATCATCCAGAAACTAATTTTTATTATGGAGACCTCGACAATTTATATGATGTTCCTGAGAATTATACTAATGGTCAGTCTGTGGAGTTTTTAGATTTGAATGGTATCAATGGAGGTAAAAAAATTGTCAAATACTATAAAAGGGACAGGAATGTTTATCGGAATGATAAAATCTATCCCAAAGCAAAGACTCATACCATGGATCAAGGTGATTTTGATATAGAAAATAAAGGCTATGATGCTTTATTTGCAGACACTGAGTATGAATCCCATAATTACAGAGGAACAGATTCTTCCCGTCACATGGGGAATGTGGAGTATAATGGCATTGACAAACCAGGACGGATGGCACTGGGGGGTGGTGGCATCATCCCAGATGGTCTGCAGAATCAGTGCGCTAGGGGAGGGCAAGGAAGATGTTATTTTAGGAATCCTCAGAGCCCTTCATTGGAGACGAACACCTGGCATTTAGAAGAAGAGAGAAAATTAAATGGCCCAGAGACTTGGAGAAGGAATAGTTGTTTCCGCCGCACAGCACCCAGCACCCTGAGGCGCTCAGAGTTTGTGCAGAACAGGAAGAAAACCCAAGGTACGAACCCAGCCTCCTTAGAATGATAAAGCATGAAAATAGATTAAAAGGGTGGTCAGAGCAGGTACCAGGAGAACCTGTGCCCCGGAGTTCTTATCACATGTATCTTGAGTGAGAACAACCTTAGAGATTCAGTTCCTTTGGAAGGCCTTGTACAGAGCAAGATTAAACAGTGTTGTGAATATGTAACATGTCATATGTCATTCCCATGGAACTTTCATTTATTCTTGGTTTCAAAAGGTGCCTTAATCTCTAGTATCTCTCCATTCTTTAATATTTGTGTTCCTCTTATTGGGGGGCCAAGCTAAAATTTATTTTCCTGGCATATTTTTTTTCTCTTAGTCCCTAAACTTCTTTAGACATTAGTGGAAAAGAAGACTTGTCTGGTTTTATACATTATTCCTTCCTTGATTTCCAGGAATCGTAAGTGAATGATGAGCACCAAAGCTCTCCCGGAATTTGGAAAATGATTCAAAGCACAATGGGGTGCTTTGTACATGTTAGAAATTCAAATCACTTCATCTCACCAAACCTTAACTAAGTTATCTGTAAAGTGGGAAAAGTAGGAGTCTTTTATCACATAGAGATTATTTCTTTCTTGCCATTGTATCTTTTCTTCAGTTCTCTGAAATGAACTTTCTTTTTGCTGTGTTATTTTTATAATTACTGGACTCCATGTTAAACCTTTTCTTTTTTTCATGTTGTATGTTGTCCTCATGCCAAGCAGCCTTTCTGGTTCTGGCCAATTTGGGGGAGTCCAGGTTGGGACCAGAGGATAAGGGTTAGAGTCAGAGAATGTGAACAATCAGGAAATTCCACCTCATACCCTCTGCCTAAGTGGAAGGTTTCTCACCTAGGTCTCCTTCAGAATGGACTAGCTCGTTAGGTTTGTACTGGGGGCCATTAAAGACTGAAAAGATAAGCCCTGCTGTGATCCTGGAACTGCTTGTAGTTCATCTTGTGATTCTCCAACGTGGGCTTGATTTAACTTGAATTTCCAGGGACAAAGCAGGCTCTCAACCTGCATTTATAAAGATAAAAATGAAACCAAACCCAGCTTTAGTTGCTGAGGCATTTAGCAGCTAGTCATTTTTTTTTTCTAGGTGCTTTTTCTCTCTGAAATGATAGGGATTGGATGACTTCTAAATTCCTTCCAGCTAAAAAAAATAAATAAATAATATGTTGCTTTTTGTATTGCTCCTATTCCCTTCCCCCACATCTATTCCTTTCGTGAACTTTGTTTCCTGTCTTTAGTTCCTTATTGTAGCAAGCCTCCGAACTGTAATCACAGTAGCTTGTTCTGTTTCACTTAACAGAGTCAAACCCTTCTCTCTGCAGTGTTGTAATGTGCCCTATGATCTCTGAAACCAGCTCAGTTCCACCTCTTATCATCTCTATTTTTACAGCTCTTTTTATTTGAGGACTTAACTTCTGAAAGTATATTCATATTTAGCTTAATTGGCACCCCGTTTTATAGCCCTGGTATCATCCTCAACCTGTAACAAAATCTTAGTCTTTGTTGGAACTCTTTCTGCTTTCTAACTTTCTTTGTTGGCTGTCTCACAGCGCATACCGTCACCCTTCCTAAACATTACACAGTAACAATAGGAATTACAGAAAGGAAACAGGCATGGGAGTTGGTCTGCCTTGAGTTCAAATCTCAGTTCCAGAGCCAGGCACAGTGGCACACACCTGTAATCCCAGCTACTCAGGAGGCCAGGGCAGGAGGATCACTTGAGGCCAGGAGTTCTAGATCAGCCTGAGCAACATAGGAAGACCCCCATCTCTAAAAAATTTTTAAAAACTAGCCAGACTTTGTGACATGTACCTGTAGTTCCAGCTGCTCAGGCAGGAGGATCCCTTGAGCCCAGGAGTTAGAGGCTGCAGTGAGCTATGAGCTTTGATTGTGCCATGGGGGTCCAGCCTGGGCAACAGAGTGAGACCCTGTCTCTTTAAAAAAAAAAAAGAAAATCTCAGCTCCACCATTTGCCAATAATGTACCTTTAGACAAATTATTTAACCTCTTGGGGTTTTGGATTCCCTTGTTCAGATTCCCAAATTAATCACGTCTGGAACGTAGTAGGTGCTCGTAAATTAACATTTGTTTGTTAATCCACACACTTCCCTTCCCCTTTACAAGTTGCCCGCCAGACTGTCACTCCATGGTCCCCTGTCTCTGAGATTCAGATTGACAGTCACTGGACATCTGCCCTGAGACCTGTGAGCACCTCAAGTTTAGTTGTCCTAGTGGACTGCCCCATCCCTTCCTCCCCTCCTCTTCGCCTACTCTTCCCCACCCTACCCCTGCTCAGTGGAGAGACACAGCTCTGTTTAGTGGCCGCTCCCCGGACTGTCTACCAGGCCTTCTTTCCTCACCTGCCCTATAGATCCTTCTGGGGAGGCCTCCATCTGAGGTTAGGCAGGTCTGTTGTGGTTTTGCCCTTAGTCCTAGGCTGTGGCCCCTAGTCCTCCTGAGAGGTGGTCCGTACTCCTAAGGTGCAGCTCCTCTGAGGTTTCAGTGGAAAACAGGAAGTGTTTCTTGAACCTCCTAACTTGGAGGGACTCACATTTCAAACTCTGTCTTCTAGCACTAGACAGTGGCTGAACATCTTCTGGGCTCTTTCAGTCTCCAGTTGGTGCTTTCTGCCGGGTTCCTTGGAGTTGCATCACCCACATGCACAGCTTGAGGATTTGAGGGGAATTTCTGCACAGATGCTGGGGCTCTCTTATCTGTGGCTTCTTCTTTTCCCGGATTTCCCTATTAAGACTCTTCAGAGCCCCAGACTTGAACCGCTGGCTCCTCAGCCCAGCAAGAGGCCACTTGTCAGTTCTCCTCTTTTGCTTCATTCTCCAGCACTGAAAGACTAGGGAGCGCACTGGGGGGAGTTGGATAAATATGGATCCTACATAAGTTTGCTTTCCTTGTTTTGAGTCAGATACTGTCTAGTTTCTGCCTGCTTTTGATGGCTTTTCAGTGCTTACTTATAGGCTTTAAAATATCTTATAGAGAGTTGTTAGTAGTTATCAGTGGGAAGGATGTTACAATGTGAGCTACTCTGTCCTTACTTGACCAAGGATTGGCACTAAGGTTTTACACTTGCTAATAATATAAATAGTTATGATGGGAAGGGGACCTGGTGTTTCAAATTCCATGTTACCTGTGTTGAATTTAAGAGATATTAGGATATCTAAATGAAGAACTCTTATAGAGAAAAATATGAAATACAGGTAAGAATTAAGGTTTAAAGTTCAGGGTTGGAAGGCCATGATGTAGGGATCCTCTTACATTATTACTAGAAGGAATCTTACATATCAACAAATCCAGTGTTTTTATAAAAAATGTGTAACTACTCATGATTGGGTCTTGAAGTCTATCCAGTAGGTTACAACTGGCATTTTTGAAAAAATAAAAGTGAATTAAAAAAAATGTCCAGGGCAGGTGTGGTGGCTCACACCTCTAATCCCAGCACTTTGGGAGGCCAAGGCAGGAGGATCACTTGAGGCCAGGAGTTTGAAACCAGCCTGAGCAATATAGCAGGATCCTGTCTCTACAAAAAATAGAAAAATTAGCTGGGCATGCTGGCTCATGCCTTAATCCCAGCTACTTAGGAGGCTGAGGGAGGAGGATCGCTTGACCCCAGGAGTTTGAGGTTACAGTGAACTATGATGATGCCACTGCACTCTAGCCCTGGCAACAGAGTGAGACCCTGTCTCAAAAAAAAAAAAAAGAAAAGAAAACTTTCATAGTACATCTTATGTAGTAAAAGTAAGCATGTAATACTTTAATACTTATACATGTGTATAGAGATATATACATGTATTATGTAAATGTATGTGTGTATATACCGAGTCACAGTGTAAAGTGTGGGTCGCAGTAAACAATGTTTGAAATGAGGAGACAGAGCTCAGAGAATTGAAATGTGTGTCCAAGGCAACTCAGCCAAGCGTTAGATCAGGGACAGAATCTGGGTCTCTTGAAGCCCAGGCCAGGGCTTTTCCTACATCACCACAGTTGAAGCCAGAAGCACAGCCACAGATTCATTCTGCATAAATGAACTTAGAAGAGCAGAAAAGTGTTGTGTCGAGGGGAGGAGCTGGGAAAGGAGGGTGCAACCACGTTATACACAGCAGCCATACAGGAGAGGATATGGGTGGGAAAGACCTATGCCTGTGGCAGGTGGGTGGGGAATAGAGGCAGAAGCAGAGCATATCACAGGGAGTTTAGGAGGGAAATGATAAGGAAATAGAAGCAATTCCTTAAAAGTTTGGATAGTAATTACAGTGGAGCAGGAAAATCCTCTGTTTTGTTTTTCTCCCAGGATACGAAAAACCTGCATAGATCTGAAGGCACTTTTGCTAGTGTTTATATAAACAGGTCAGTTCTGGGGACTCTGATATTCAAGGTTTCTTTTCATTGCAAATATGTGAACATGATGTCTCTGCAGCAAGAGTCTATATTCAGGCCTATTATTAATATACAGCACATAAATCCCCCAGCCCCTTTGAATGTAGTTCAACAGGTATTTATTAACTAGTGTCTATACTTGGCAGTGTACCACGCATTGGGGCTATCCAGAGAAGGACCTCCCTCATGCAGGTGTTTGCAGATCAGTTTAAGAGATAAAAGATAAAAATATGAACAATTAAATACAATACAGACGTTTATAGTATAGACAGTAAATGCTATGGACAATCAGAAGGGAGAAAGACCAGTTTTTACTTGAGTTATTGGAAAAGACTTTTGGGGAGATGTCTGAACTTCGCTAAAACTTAAAGGAATAATGGAACTGAGATAAGCAGAGAGAAGTAGGAAGAACTTTCCTGGTTGTGAAAACTTTCTGAGCAAAGATACAGTTATGTGCTGGGCACAGTGGCTCATGCCTATAATCGCAGCACTTTGGGAGTCTGAGGCAGAAGGATTGCTTGAGGCCAGGAGTCTGAGACCAGCCTGGGCAACATAGTGAGACCCCATATCTACAAAAAATGTAAAAAATTAGCTGGGCGTGGTGGTGTGCATTTGTAGTCCCAGCTAATTGGGAGGCTGAGGTGGGATGATAGCTTGAAGCCAGGAGTTTGAGGCTGTAGTGAGCTATGATCACACCACTTCACTCCAGTCTAGGTGACAGAGGGAGACCCTGCCTCAAAAAATAAAGAGTACGGAGTTGTGGTGACAAAGATGTGTGTGGAAGGTGGTGAGGAATACAGTGGGGGAAAGAATTAGAGTATTGAATCTTAGAAACCAGATGGGAGTTTGGATGGGAGCTTGAGGAAGAAGTCAGAGCTGGACCTGTACATGGTGAGTCACCTCTGGAGATGTGTCACTGAAACTGAGTGATGTGTTCTCGGAGGAAAGGACCACCTGGGGAAAGGAGCAGGCATCTGAGAACTGAGCCTAGGAGGTGCCCACAGTTGTGGGGCGGGAGCAGGAGGGAGGCCAGTAAGAAGGATGGGGCAAGAGCATTTGAGGAGGTCTGGAGAAAATCAGAGAATTTAAAGAGACAGTGGCCAACACTTTCAGTTGCCCCTGGGAAATCAAGGAGAATGCCGTTGGATTTGTTGAGGAGGTTACTGGTTGACCGAGGAGACAATTTCACTAGAAGAGTGAGAATACAGAATTGATTCAAAGGATTGAGGAGGAAACCTGGGGAGTGAGGTCATAGAGGGGAGGGCATGTAGACCACTCATTCAAGATCTTTTGCCGAAGGTATGAAAGATATGTGATTGTAACTGCAGGGGCACAGAATTGAACAAAGTTCCCATGTGTTTATTTACTTTTAAAAAATCAGGGTATGATCATTTGTTTGAAGATAACTTGTGGATAGGAGGCAAAGGAGAGGGAAAGTAAATACATGGAGGCAAGAGGAAGTAAATAGAGGGCCATATTTCTTCAAGAGTTGAGAGATAAAGCTTTAGAGAAAATAAGTTACTCCTCTTCTGAGATTAGAATGCTCCAGTCTGGCCAACTCCCATCCAACTCAAAGACCTTGCAGCTTTGGAGCATCAGTTGTATTCTCAAAAAGCTAGGCTGTCTATTTTCTTCCGAAGCCATTACCTATATTATTTTTGTATAATGTTCCATCACCAGTGAAGGCGTATTGGTCTGGGGAGATCCCAGGTCTCTGTAAAAGCAAGAGATATCAAGGAAAGGCAACAAATTGAGGTAGGATGGGAAGATGTAATTTATCTTCTTTCATATGGACCTCAGGATTTTAAGAGGCGCAGTGGGAGAGGAGGTGAATCAGAGCAGCCAACTTGCAATATCATGGCATGTCCAGGTGGGAGCTCAGAACCCTGACACCCCCGTCCTGATACCTGTTTTCCAATTTGATATTTCTTGGGACACCAGGAAGTGCCCACAGTTGTGCATAAACATCAGGCTGCCAAGCCACAGGGGTGTGACAGTGCTGTAGTCATCTCTAGTAGGAGGATATATGTTTGTGGCATGGCTCTACAGCAGACTCGGTTCCATAGTATCAAAAAACCATTTCCTTGTAATCGTAAGCTGAGCAGAGACTAATAGATGAAACAGATTGCATTTCATTGAATCTGAAACATCACAATCATAGCAAAGCAATGTCTGGGGCACTCTGCTAAGTAATACTAATTGCTGCCATTTATTAAGTGCCAGTCACTGTGCTACATGCTGTAGATTAGGTATATGTTAGGTATGTGGGACAGTGCAGTAGAGTCTAAGCTTTATTATGGCAGTGAATGAAGATGGTGTTTCCAGAATCTAACATACTACTTGGCGTCTAATAGGTGCTTAGTAAATATTTATTGTCAAGTGAGATAATCTAATTGGGGTACCAGAACTCATGTATCAAAAGATAACTAGCAAGGATTATTTTGTATTTCCACTTGAGCAGTGACATATAGAGCAAAGAGTAATCCAAGCACTAGAGAAGCCTTCATGAAGAAGCTGGCACTTGAGCCTTAGAAGACAGTGGGTGAGCAGCAAGGATGGAAAGGCTCAGGGGCAAGCTGGGCTTGTCATGTTCAAGGAATGATAAGGAAACAAATAATTAAATCTTCTTGTTATAGGTTTCATAATAGTGGCAAGTGGCCAGTTCTCGGCTCTCTGAGAGGAAATGACTAACTGGCCTCCATAGAGGCCTCACATAGTAAGTGATGTTCCTTGTGGAACTAGTTAGGGGCTACTGTGCTGATACCAAGCTGAAAGGAGTAAATGATGTAAAAGAGTGGGAAGTCATGTAAGAATTTAGAGCTGGAAGTGACCAAAGAGGCCCAACTCCTTTATTATACACACATGAAAACAACAGCCCAGCGAAGTTGTGTAACACATCCAAGATCACACAGGTGGGGGGGGAAGGCAGGACCAGAGCTGTCTTTTGACTTACTGAGTGCTGTATCCACTGCACCTGCTGCCCTGTCCAGATCTAGTAGCAACTGCAGTTATTTCCCAGAAATCAAAACCAGGGGAGAGAGGGGAATGAAGTGATTTCACCCATATCTTAGGTTTAGTTAGATTTTACCATCAAAATATTGGAAATAACAGTAATCTTTACATTGAGAGATTGAATTCACCCTTTTAAATAAATATGACCTAAACACTTAAGTTTATTCCATTTCATATTATTCTGTTTTATGAATTTATGTTTTGTCTGTTCAACTAGATTCATTCACTCGAATGGAAATAAGTTTAAAGACCATCTAGTGTAACCCCACTCGTCCTGCTGTTCCTCAAGTTTAGACAGATAAAGTGACTTGCCTGAAACTAAAGAAATCTTTGCAGGCATTTCAACTTTCTGTCCCTTTGTCCCATCTCCCAGCACTTTGCTTGGTAGCTTTCTATTAAATATTCTTACATTTTTATAATTAAAACTTTAAATGATTATAATTTAGATCAACCAGTTTTCGGGGGGAGGGTGAACAGTTATAAAGGATACATAAAATGTTATGAGAGCAAGCGGATGGAATAAAAAGTAAACCACCTCATAGAAACTGAAGAAAGTCTGATTTTATAGTGTAGGATAGAAAAATAGCCAGTGTCATGTAGATGAGTGAATTTTGAAACATCACTGTCATATTATTAAGAATGGAAACGGCCATGCTCATCTGGAGAAGACATACAACCCAGAATGAGCCTTGATATTGAACGGAGGGCACTTTAGGAGGCTAAGGCAGAAGGATCGCTTGAGGCCAGGAGTTTAAAATCAGCCTGGGCAAGATAGTGAGACCCTATCTCTACAAAAAAATTTAAAAATTAGCTGGGTGCTGTAGGCATGTGCCTGTAGTCCTAGCTACTCGGGAGGCTGAGGCAGAAGAATTGCTTGAGCCCAGGAATTGGAGGCTGCAGTGAGCTATGATCATGCCACTTGCACTGCACTCCAGCCTGGGTGACAGAGTGGGACCCTGTCTCGATCAATCAATAGAAAAATAAGTAAATAAAAAAGAAAACACTTTTCATGTAAAGTTTTGTTGGCTGACATTATACTCAGAATTGCTGGTTAAACAGTGATAATTCATTTCTTATTGTTTTACAAAAACTATCTTTGCCCCCTTGATTATTTCACTTGTGCAACCTAAAGATGAAAAAATAATAATCTCACAGTTTTAAGCACCAACAGCACACCTCTCCAGGAATTATATGTATTTGGTGAGTGTTCAAAATGGTGTTTCAGGTGCTCCTGGTATTAAACTCACTATCCTGGAGGATGAGAAGTTGTGGGCTCTTGGAATGTGGGCCCTTAACTCCCATTCGTGGTTCTGACTGCCTAGATGCGGACCTGGAAGAGAGAGGGGGAAATGGGAAGCTTTGAGTTAGGTCTCCGGAGGTGGCGTCCCTTCCAGCAGGGATTTTAGTATAGGCTGCTGGCCAAAAGCGGCAGGCATTACCGAGCAAAAGCCACCGGGAAAGTTTCTTCGGTTGCTGTTGAGATTTAGGACCTAAATGCATTCACCTCTGAAGTTTGGGAGTCCAGGAAGAGTCTGCTGTGAGCCTGCAGAAAAGAGAGTGGCCACAGCACTGGAAGTTTTACATAGAGCAGATAAAATTTCTCCAAATAGATGTAAAATAGGTGATAAAAGAAAAAGCAAAGGGGGCTGGGTGGGCTGGCTGATGTGGTGACACGGAAAACCAGGGTTTAGGATTTCTGTAGGCAGGGCTGGGGGAGAGGGAGGATGAGCAAATTTACAGGAAGATTGCTTCCTCCCAGGCTTGCTACAAAAGAGCTGCTTCTAGAGAGACTGCTAGTGGCAATTGTGGTCTGTCTGTCTTTCACAAATTTGTATTTCAATGGTGTTTTATTACCTTTTTTCTTCACCTATTTAAAGGGTTTGATAGGTCAGGAAAGAAACCTCAGGTTATTAAGAAGTGAAGAAAGAGTTTGAAATAGATTAACAGGGTAATTGGGAACTGACAGTAGCAGAACATCATTTTATAGCAAATGTTATTTTTCCCACTTTACTATTTTGTCATATCAATATTACATGTTCACCACAGAAATACTAGAAAAAGGAATAAGTGAAAAGAAAGGGAAAAAATCAGAGTTTCTATCCCCTCAACACTTTTTCCTTTTCAAAAATGTGCGTTTAAAATATTTTTCCCCTTTTAACAAAACTACAATTCTTTGATAAATTGTTTTGTAACTTGTTTTTTTTCAGCAAGTTTTTTTCACATTATTAGATCTCTTTCCATTAATAAACATAAATCTCTATCTTAATGGTTATAATAGTATTTTATTCTATGGACATGCCATCATTTATTTACCCAGGCTCTTTTGAGGAAATTTTGGTCGTTTCTGTTTAGGTTGTTTCTAAACTTTTAAAAACATTAGTGAACATCCCTGTAGGAACATATTTGTGAACTTGTCCAATTATTTACTTAGAATAAATTCCTAAATTTGGGATTCTGGGTTAAAAGATTTGATTTTTTTAAGAAGTAGAAGAAGTATTAAAGTTTTTATCTACTCCCTTATGCCTCTTTGTCCCTCTATTTTAATTTTTAAAATCAAAGGACATGATAAAATAGGCCTTTCCTTTAATTTCACACAATTTCTGCCATAAATTTTCTGGAATACTGCTGAATATTTACTACGTATGACAAGACTAGATTCGATTCTGTCCGGGGATTTATAATTTATGTTATACTGAGTGGGGTTTTATAGACACAATCATGAATATATGTGCACATGTGCTCATATGTGTCATTGTTCACAGTCTTATTGTGTGTGAACTGTGGCTCTGAAGAGTAGCTTAAATTGTGCTTTAAAATTGCACCAATTCGTCATTAGCTACTAGATAGCTACAAAAACCCAGAAGTAGAATTCCAAGAAGAATCATAACTCACATGATTTGGTGCCTAGGAAAAGAACTGGAGGCAGAATAGCTATTGGTACCACAAGAGCATAGACTCTGGAGCCAGGGGAGGCTCAAATCCCAGCTCTTCTGCTTAACTGGGCCAGTTACTCTTCCTTCCTCATCAGTAAAATGAGGATATTTTGAGGATTCATAAGGTGCTTAGAACAGTGCATGACATACATAGTAAGTGCCATATAAATACTTGTTAAAATAAATTTTAAAGTATCCCCATTAGGTCATAGAGGGAGGCCACAACCCTGGAGCCAGCCTTCCAATAAAGCCTCACCAGTTAGTGGTGAGATTTTAGAAGCAGTGGGAAGGGCTTATTACCAAAATTTGTCTTCTCTCTGGTTGCTTAAAATTCCACCAGTAGAGAGGTATCTGAGTTAGCACGACAGGTTTTTTTTTTTTTTTTAAATTGCTATGCTTTTGTGAGATTAAAAGGTACTGGTTGAGCTTAAGTCCCCATTGATGGCCACTTCTACCCCAAATCCCAGGTCCTCCCCTGAGGAACACTGTGACAAATTTGGTGTGTTCTCCTTCCAGACCTTTCTGTGCACTTACCTATTATACGTTTATATGGAAATGTGTATGATGTTTTGCAGGTTTTTCTTTCCTTTTTCCTCTCTTTTTTCTTTCCTTCTCTTCTTTCTTTCCTTCTCTTCATTTTCTTACAAAAATGGCATATTGTGCAACTTTCTTCTCCTCGGGTCCCTTAAAAGTGTAAATGTGTGCAAGTTGTGAGCGGGGCTCCCAGCCCATGTGAATCACTCTTCCGGTCCTTGTGCCAGGTGAACTACGACCTACGACCCAGCTAAGATCCGCTTTGGTGCCCAAAGGAGGATGTGTGGGGTCCCTCGGCAAAGCCCTGGGGAGGGACTTCGGAAAGAGGGGCCCAGGGGCGGACAAGGTGGGCAACTGCTGCCACTTTACAGTTTTGCCTCTCATCTGTAGAGATGGATAGGCCTTTGGAATTCATCCCTGAAAAGGGCTTCCCCGTCCCCAAACAAAAACCCACACAGAGTTTAGCAGGGGGTAGAAAAGGTAAAAGACAGTAATCTTGGATTAAAACTCCTGAGGTGGGATTTCGAGGGTGCAGGACGAGGAAAGGGACGCAAAGAGCGGGGAAGGTGTGGGGCCCGAGCAGAGTGGGTGCGCTCCGGAGCGTCGCGGTCCAGTGAGCGGCGGGTTCCAGCTCCGTCCTTTAGGACGAGCCCTGCAGAGATAGCCTGGGTGACTCGGGCGATTCATATGTAAATACGGGAAGCCTGGGGGAAACGCTTGTCCCTTACAAAGGATTTAGGGGGTTGAGCATTCCAGAGCCCTGGGAAGGTTCTACGCCCCCTGCTTACACCCGGACCCACACGTCCGCTCGCCGCCGCCTCGGGCGCTGCAGGTGCGTCCCGGGCGTGGAGCCGGCGCGGGAGGAGCGGAACTCGCGGCCCCCTTGTCCCCGCTCCGGGGAACTTGCGGCTAGCTGGGAGCTCAAGATTTTCCTCGCCAGCGACAGAGCCAGCTCTCCGGGGGAAAGGGAAGCGTGCGTGGCTTTGCTCTTTAACTCTGCTTTGAAGTGTGTGATAGACTTGTGGGAAGCCGTGGGTTGGCGCCTCCCTTCTTAGAACTTTGGGAAGTGAGCCCGGCGACAGTGCACTAAACCAGAAAGGGTGGGGGCGTCTTGAGAAGGATGGATGGCATCGGGACTGTGGGGAGAGGGAAGGCGGGGAAGAGGAGCAACCACCGTAAAAAAAAAATGTCCACAGCTAATTGTTTTAGCACGGAAAGTCAATTTGTGCAGTAGCCCCAGCTGCTTAACACCTGCAGGGCCTTCGTAGGCTGAAAGTGAGAGCTCGTCTGCACGCTTGATTGATTGGTCGATACCGGGCCTCAGTTTCCTCCATGAGCTTGCTCATCCCCAGATTTAATCGTTCTTATAGAAAAGTAGAATTTTAGAGTCTCCACAGGGCATTTTCTACTTGGTGCATTTTACCTTAATCTGGTGCAGCCAGCATTTTCTGGCCCATGGTGGGAAAAGAACTAACTTTTGTTGAGTCATTAACCTTGTTTAATTTACTCAACTACTCTGCAAAGCAGATATTATTATCCTTATTTTACAGGTGAGGAGATTGAGGCCCAGAGGTAAAAATGGACTTTTCCAGGGCTCCTGGGCTACATGGTGGGGAAGTGCAAGATTGAAAACCTGGTTCCACTGCCACTGGCTGAGGCTGAAGGCCGCCTAAAATTTTAGAGCAAACTTTTTTCTTAGAAAATATGTGGAATAAGGGAAAAATGGTTTTACACTTGGTGTCATGTCAAGCCAGATATTCTTTACTGACTTAATCTTTGAAAACTCCTTTTGAGTATTAATATGTTTGTAGAACCTGAAGTTCACCTGTCATCTTTAGGAACATCTCAGGTTTTGTTAAAATTGCAGATACCCAGGTCCCACCCAGATTTACTGAATCAGAATCTCAGGATTGGTGCCCTGGAAACTGGAATTTAGTGTAAACATCCCACAGGGGTTTTTAATCCCACTAAAGTGTTTTGGATTTTGTTTTTTAAAGGCTGTTCAAGAGCTTCTAAACCCCATCTGGGGAAAAAAAAAAAAGGCACACTGATAGTTTAAAAGAATCGTTACCATTTATTTTTCAGTCTCTCAATCTGGCTTCCAATTGATGAGTAAGTGCTTGCTGGTGCTTTATGCTTTCAGCTGCTATAATTAATAGAACTTTCATTCCCAGGAGAGAATGCAGTCGTTTCCAGGGAGTTTTTCAGATTTGAAGCAAACAAGCCCCTGACCTTTTCTGGTTGAGATTCCAGGCTAGGGTAACAAAATGGTGCAGGACTAAGTACATAGGATTTAGATTTAAATATATTTAGGTTCTAATTCCAGAACTGCCATTTACTCCTACAGAACCTCAGACAAGTTGGTCAACCTCAAGGCCTCAGTTTTCTTATCTATTAAATGACAGTAATGAGGCCGGGCGCGGTGGCTCACGCCTGTAATCCTAGCACTCTGGGAGG
>VBSM01003143.1:17361724-17394866 GCA_008086735.1 Cheirogaleus medius
AGTAGAGACAGGGTCTTGCTCTTGCTCTTGCTCAGGCTGGTCTTGAACTCCTGAGCCCTGCTAGGGTTACAGGCATGAGCCACTGCGCCTGGCCTTGATTAAGGTTTTCATAGGGAGAATCTAAACAATTTTTACCTATTTCTTTATATACTAATGTTAATCCACCATCAGAGTGACTGGAAAATGATAGGCCCTACAGTTACCTAGTTCTCGGATAATTCCTAATTCTTGGTTTACCCTAATTCTTAGTTGGCATTATTTTGTGTTCTCATAATATTTCGTTTAAGTGCTATATCTATATTTTTAATTTTTAGCTTGCTATTTCTGCTACTTGATATCATGGAACAGGTTTTATATCTGCATGATGTGAAAGCAAGTCTTGGTAAGGCCAGACCCCTTTCAACCTCTCTTGTAAGGAGCTTGTAAACACTGATTTGTCCTCTTAAAATGGGCCAGCTACTCCTTTTTAGGACAAACTCTCGAAATGGTATTGCACAGGTGGGGAAAGTTCCCTCTGCAGGAATGGCTTCCTAAGCGCTTCAGCTGTCCCTGTTTAGAACTGACACATGGGATCAGATTTCCTGGTGGTCGGCAATAGTGAGATCTCTGGTTCTCAAGGAATGTGTTCTTGTGACTCAAACTGTTGGAGATTCCTGCTTGCACACCCAGAGCTGCTGACCAGTTCTCTTTTGCCTTCTAGAAATGACGCTTCTCTCCTCCCAGTCTTCATCGCTGGTGGCCCCTCCCGGGTCTGTGTCCACTGAAAACCCAGAGCAGAGGATGCTGGAGAAGAGAGCCAAGGTGGTAGAAGAACTTCTTCAGACGGAAAGAGACTACATTCGGGATCTGGAAATGTGTATCGAGCGGATCATGATACCCCTGCAGCAGGCACAGGTGGGAGCTGTGGGGGACAGTTAGCTTGACTTGGAATGTGTCCCTCTAAGCCAGAAGCACTAGGATGTGGGAGCTTTCACTACAGAGATTTGTTGGATTTGAAATAAAGGCTGTGACCGCGGCTGCTGCTGCTCTTAATCAAGGGCTCCAAAATACGTGCCATCATCAGCTTAAGCATTCAGCATCCTGTCACTTGTCAAGTCTGTTCACTTACCAGCCTTACTGCAGTAACTCCCAAGACATTTCCTATTTCTATGGCTCCTGAAAATGGTTCCAGGGAGTCTGAATTGTGGCTCCACTGGGAAGGTCGTGTGATAATATAACAAAGTGTCAGGGGAAGGGTTCCCTGGCTCTAGTATCTGATCATACAGAGTTTGGGAAACCCTTACTAACATGTGCATGGGCTTTTCTAGGTGCAGGATAGTGAGGAAAGGGTAACAGTATCCCAGGGATTTACAGCCTTTATTACTTGTTACTTGGCCAGCTGGGCTTGGCTTGGGTTTTACTCTTGGAGCCTTCACACCCAAGTACTTCTGTGGCCAGTGGGCAGTGCCATCAGACGGGTGCTGGCGGCAGTTTGTCTCCCAGTGTATTTATAAACCAAATTGGTTCCATAGTCACTTTACTAAGAGATGCTGGTCGGGAGAGTAGAGAGTACTTGGATCAAGGACAAAGGGTGACACTAAAGATAATGTTGGATGTTTCTATTCTAGAAACTTGGAGAAAGCGAGTGAAGAAAATGACCTTGAGCAATTTTTGTACAATCCTTAAAGAGATATTCCTAATGTGAATGATAATGCCATTGATTTCATTTCCATGCATTTTATGTTTTATTTCCCTTTCTCAGCTACCAAACATTGACTTTGAAGGACTTTTTGGAAATATGCAGATGGTGATTAAAGTCTCAAAGCAATTATTGGCTGCTCTGGAAGTCAGCGATGCTGTAGGTATGAGCCCCTGCCATTGTTTCAGAGGGGTGGGGGAAAGGGGCCTCACTGATACTGAGTAGTTATGCTAGGAAAATGCAGTTTTAGTTACATAGGTCAGAGGTTATTTGACCCCCTGCTTCTTGTGTCTCACATTGCTTTGAGATGATATACGACGTTGGCAGTAGTACATTTTTCAGACTGATGGTTGCAACTTGTTCCTGGGTCATGAGATCAATTTAGTGGTTTGCACCCAGTACCTATTTTTCAATAAAATAAAATAGAAAACATCAGAATGTATTGTAAGCAATAAGTATAACTACTGTTTTTTGACTTTTATTTCCATTCCACACGTATATATATACCAAGACATGATTTAAAATGTATTTATGTGGATCACTGTCAAGAATATTTTTAAAACATTTATCTAGTTCTTATACACAAGGGAACTTACTAGCTAGCTATCTATTGCTGAGTAACGAATTACACTGAAACTTAGAAGCTTAACACCTTAAGGACCGCTCACGAATTTTCTCCTGTTTCACGCATCATCTGTTAAGGACCGCTCATGAGTTTTCTCGTTTTTCACTGTAGTTATGATGATTTAAATAATGTGCAGTTTGCCCAAAAACGTGTGGTCCCTGGCGTATGTCTTAGAGATTTCTATGTGGTACGAAAGGTGTTAAAATGTTAAACACGCATTACCTCACAGATTCTTTTGGTCAGGAATCTGGAAGCGCCTTAGCTGGGTGGTTCTGGCTCCAGGGCTCTCATGAGGTTGGAGTCAGGCTGTTGGCCTAGGCTCAGGGATCCACTTCCAAGAAAGCTCACTCAGCTCTTCAGGCCTCAGTGCCTTGTCATGTGAGCCTCTCCGCGGATGCTCCTCAGAACATGACATGAGTCGTGAGCCACCCAGAGTGAGCGGCCAGAGAGAGAGCAAGCCTGAGGCAGGAACTGCAGCATCTTCTACACCCTGATGTCAGAAATGACAGAGCATCACTTTCTGCCATATTCTGCTGTCATAGAGGCCAGCCCTGGTACAGCATGGGAGGGGGCGGCCTATTATTTTGCTATTTTATTGGAATCATAGTTACAAGATGCTGCCGCAGTTCCAGCCACCCCACTATACATCCAGCCGAAGGAAAAAGTGACCCCAGTGTCGTTTTAAGGGTTTGCAAACCTTTTCCAGAGCTCCTCCATCGGATTTCTCCTTATGTCTCATTGGCCAGAACTGGTCACATAGATACTGTAGGTCACATAGCTTGCATTAATGGCTAGAAGAGGGAATGGGGTGGAGACGTTGGTTTAGACTAGGCAGTGTTTACCTGACTCACCTGGGAGAAAAGTAGACAGAGCAACAAAACAGAGCTCTGCCCTCCTGCAGGAAGGGGTAGTATAGCACGGTCAGTGTTTCTACACACCCTCTCAAGATAGGCCAAGCTGATCTCAGTTCCCTACAACTGCCCTCTGAGGTTTAGCTGCTCTTAATCTTATTTTGCAGATGAGGTAGCTGAGACTTAGAGAGAAGGTAATTTGCCCGAGGTCTCATGGCTAGTAATTGACAGGACTGTGTTCAAACTCCGGTCTTTCTGCCGTCCAGGCTCATATCATGAGCCTCTACAGAGTAGAGCTGTGTATCTCGCACTTTCGGAAATGGCTAGAGAAAGCGAAGCCTGGGGTCCTTGTTCTCGGCCTAGCTAGAGGGGTCAGGGAGGTTGAGGAAGGAGAAGCAGGCGTTGAGTTGAGCTGAAGGAAGTCATGGTAACCCAGTTTTAATACAATGATAAAGCATAAAAGCCAATTTATAAGATTTTATAAGACATTTGAGATAAGTACGTGTAGGTCTTTTATTTGAATTATGAAAGAAATGGGAGACATTTGGCTGGTATCTAAAAGGGGTTAATTATTAATGGAGCAGTTAACTCATTTTTCTTCCAATTTATTTTATTACCTGTTGTCATGTTCGGGGCTCTCAGTTTCCCCAGGGGCGATTTATCTTCAGTCCAGTTCCTGTCAGAGTCTTAGACGCCATCTGATATTCAAACCGTTTATTCTCGTGGTACTCTCAGAAGGCAGATAGCAGGAACAGGCTGGTGGCATGGGCCAGATACCGTCAGGCGTCAAGTGACTACCTGACTGGGAGGGTGTCCGTCCAGAGACCATTCTCAGAGTTTGGGGAGATTCTTCCCCCTTTTGTATACCAGCATTCAGTCTGGGTCAGTCATCAAGTATCTGTTTCACAAGGGGAGTTTGAGCTGTCCTTGTAAAAGTCAGCTTTGTTTCAAGGTTTGTGAGAGTTGCATCAGTGCTGAGGTGGGCTTGTCCCCTGGAAAGCCCGGCCGGGTTACATCACACTGCTAAGTGACACATAGCATTGGCCTTGCAAGACATTGTAGTGGGCCGCCTCCTGCCATTAATATTATATCCATAATCCCAGCCCTGTAAGATCTGTGTTTATGTTTTCTTCTTCTCTTCTTGTCCTATGTGAAACAAGGAATTGGGTAGCAGACTTAGGCATGTTGAAAACACTTTACAGAAAAGTGGTGGAGAGTTCTAGGAATGGAAAGGCTGAGAACCGAGGCAGAGGACTAGCACCACAGAGGAGGGAGGCAGGCGGTGCGGTGAGTGCATGGGGAAGCCGAGGCCACTCGAGCACTCTCTGTGGGGTGGCTCCGGTCTCCACCAAAAGGCCAGGCAGTGCATTCAGTGGAGAATTAATAAAGGACAAGATTTTGGACATCTGATAAGGGTCTGAGAAGTTAAAGAAAGGCAAGTTAAAGCTTTGTGGAACCACTGAGTTAGAGGATGAGCAGGAAGCACCGGGGGCTTTGGGTATGCAGTAATAAGGTGGAAAGGGCTGGCTTTTACGTTATTGTAAGCACATCCCACAGAAAGAAATGTTTTACATAATGACCCAGGATATGTGTTTGTATGTATGTCTGTGCTTAGTTTTACTATGTCCAGTGTTTTCTATTCCATTTTATTTCATAAAAATAGTTCTGATCATGGCCCATTAAGTAAATTTCATGACCCACAATTTGGAAAACACTGGAGATTAAGGTGTTTGTAGTTTGTAGTTGATGTGGAGTAGTCACCATCAGGGTGGGTGAAGAGCAGCGAATTGAGGGGTATGAATGATCATCTGTCTGATAGAGAACATTCTGAGAAAGCAGGTAAGGAACAGGAAAACGCAAGAGAATAAGGCAGGCAAATGTAGGATGGTGAAACGAGGTAAAGAAGACAGTGAGGCCGGGTGGTGCAGTGGCTCATGCTTGTAATCCTAGCACTCTGGGAGGCTGAGGCAGGAGGATCGCTTGAGCTCAGGAGTTCGAGACCAGCCTGAGCAAGAGCGGGACCTTGTCTCTACTAAAAATAGAAAAAAATTGGCCGGCTGTGATGTCACATGCCTATAGTCCCACCTACTCGGGAGGCTGAGGCAGGAGGATTGCTTGAACCCAGGGGTTTGAGGTTGCTGTGAGTTATGCTGATGCCATGGCACTCTAGCCCAGGCAGCAGAGTGAGATTCTGTCTCAAAGAAAAAAAAAAAAAAAAAACAAAGACAATTGGTGGCTCAGGGATTCCAGAGTGGCTGTGAAGATCAGAAAGGCGCAGCCCCACTCCCGCCCGCTGCTGTGTCTGTCAGGCTGCAGGAGCAGACAAGGTGGCGTGAGGTGATGTTTATGGAAAAAATCAAGTTTTTCTTACAGAAAGAAACTGTAATTAAGGAAATTAAGTAGAAACTGATCTGCGCAAGAATAGGGACCCCTGTAGGACACAGCAGAGAGAACAGGCAACACCACAGAGGAAGGAAGGGATGGGGTTCCGTGAGGGGCCGGTATGGAGCAGCTGGTGGGAGTAGTTGCAGAGGAAGCCGTGAGCAGGCTCGTATTTGAGGGAGAACCAGGATGAGAGGACTTTTCTGGGAGCGCCACAGGATGAAAGAGAGAGGTTCGAGTCTACTGAGGGAAGGAAGGAAGAGCGAGGAAGAACCATTTATTTGTTTGTGTGAGATAGGGTCTCACTCTGTCACCCAGGCTGGGCTCAAGCAATCCTGCCTCAGCCTCCCCAGTAGCTGGGACTATAGGCACGTGGTACCAGGCCTGGCTGATTTATTTTTTGTAGAGATGGAGTCTTGCTGTGTTGCTCAGACTGGTCTCAAACTCCTGGCCTCAAGCAATTCTCCAACCTCGGCCTCCCAAAGTGCTGGGATTACAGGAATGAGCCACTGTACCTGGCCCATTTTACTAATTTCTAACTACAACTTAACATTTATGATAGGGAATAAACCACATAGTATTAGCAGTACCTGTGACTGTCACCAGCTGAAGTCATATGTTCCTATCACCTTAGGTTGTTGCAGATATCTTGAAATTTCAATAATACTCAACCAGAAGCAAACAATGTTACCAGTGTATGTCACTCATCATACTGTGAAAGTGTGTGGATTATTGGATTCATTGTTGCATTTGGTTACTTAGTGACTTATAAGGAAGTACATGTTATTAAATCACAGATTGGGGATTTTTTTTTATATTGTGGATATTTCAGTATAACAAACTTTATTTATAGTCATATGTATTGAATTTATGCATAAAGAAAAAGTTAGAAACCGCTGCTGCAGAAGGAGCCTTCTTTAATTTTCCCTGGAGATGAGAAAGTGAGGTGATCCCTATGGGGTCCTGACCACATGCCTACAAGGGACAGCGCTTGCAGATGCTTTGCTCTGCCTAACTAGAAAGAGACTGGAGACTCTGTTTCAGGCACCAGGTGTGTGTGTGTGTGTGTTCTAAAAAATAAACACATGGATGACATGGTTCCCTAAATTTTGCTTTATATGATTACAACTTTAAGCTATTGCATGAAAATTTCTTATTAATTTGATGGATACCCTTATTTCTTATAATAAATAGGATTTAATTGCTACTAAAGTTTGGCTGCGTACCTTGCATCTAGGCTACTGAGAAGAAAGTTACTAAGAACACTGTATGTTTGTGCACATTCCAAAGGACCTGTGTTTCTTGATCACCGGGATGAGCTTGAGGGCACGTACAAGGTTTATTGCCAGAATCACGACGAGGCCATTTCACTGCTGGAGATCTATGAGAAGGATGAGAAGATCCAGAAGCATCTTCAGGACTCCCTGGCAGATCTTAAGTAGGCGTTTCCAACACTTCATTTCCATCGTAGCTCTTTAGTTCTGCCTTTTAGAAGTCACCCTGTGTGTACGTTTGGATTTTCTATGACATCTATCTGCCTTATTTTAAACATAAATGATATATGTCCTGTTATGTAATTTATCCTTTTCCTGTTATGTATCATGGACATCTTAAGTGCTTCCTGCTTGTATTTTGTCTATTTAAATCACTTTTATCTATATATACAAAGTATTAAATTAGCATTTTCAGGTAAGCAGCAGCCAGGAAGGTGGTCTGGGCCAAATGAATAAGAGCACAGATGAGAAGACTAAGTACAATCATTCTTGACACTGGGTGTGATTCTCCTAGTCTTAGGGAGGCAAGTTCTTAAGGTGTAATGTATGGATACGTAGATCAAAGTAAAGTTTGGGGCTTACTAACTTTTTTTAGATATGCCACCATTGACATAATTTCCTTTTTAGCCCATGTGATTTTTGTTTGCCTAACTAACAGGTATGTTCTGAGAAGAATGAAAATCAACGTGTCTCTAATAAGCTGTCTTTTTTCTTTTCCTGCTCACTTCCCTGTAGGAGCCTGTACAACGAATGGTAAGTTCCGTTGCTACTTGATGTAGGAACTTGTTTCTTCAGAGGATTTTTCCTAACTCTTAAAAGACTGACTTTATTTTCTTCCTTTGTAGATAAACCTAGGTGTAGGCTCACCTTAGTGTATTTTTTTCATAGCACTTACCACTATGTATGTTTGTTGCCTGTCATCTTCCACCGAGGCAGGGACTTTTTACGGTCACTGTTAGATCCCCAGCACCTAGAACAGTACCTAGTGTTTACTAGATGCCTAGTACATGTTTGTTGAGTGAATATTGGTTGAATGAATGAAATTAGAAAGTAGGATAAAAGAACAGAGCTATACTTAAGAATAACAATACTACCCACAGGCACTGTATTATTGATAGCTGACTGGAGTCTTTTTTTCCTTCTTTTATAGGGGATGCACAAATTATATTAACCTGGGCTCCTTCCTCATCAAACCAGTACAGAGGGTAATGCGTTACCCACTGTTGCTGATGGAGCTACTGAATTCCACCCCAGAATCCCACCCAGATAAAGTGCCTTTAACCAACGCAGTCCTTGCAGTCAAAGAAATCAATGTTAACATTAATGAATATAAACGTCGAAAGGATCTGGGTAAGAAAAGCATAATTGCTGAAAAGGAGATATGCCCTTTGAGAATGCGTTCCTTCTCAAAAGAATTATTAATAATTAAGCTGGGCATGTTGGCTCATGCCTGTAATCCCAGCACTTTGGGAGGCCAAGGCTGGAGGGTCACTTGAGCCCAGGCGTTCAAGACTAACCTGGACAACACAGTAAGACCCCGTCTCTACAAAGCCTCTTTGTCTTTCTACTCCTTTCCACACTTTCATCTAAAGTTACCTAAAACCGTTACCTTTGTCTTTTACTTCAGCCGTGTACCCACATCAGTATGGGATGTTGCCTGTGGCTCCTAAAGCTCTCTGGCCATCCAGCCCCTTCCGTTGGCTCTTCTACAGCAGAACGTGCCTTTTTCCTGCCATCCGGTCTTCCCCTTGGTACCCTATTACTTTTATCTCTGGACTGTTCTGCAGAGCATGTCTAATGGATGGCATGGAAGTTAATCAAATACTGCTGAATAAATAGCCTTTTACTGTGTGAGAGACCATTGGATATGAGTATCTTATTTCTATATGAAACCTTTTAAGATGGTCTTAAGAGGCAAGTATTACTTTCTACTTTTTACTGAAGAGGAAAATGAGCTCAAAGAAGTAATATGGCTTATCTAAGGCCATACCTTGATGAAGCGGCAGATCCAGGCTCTGGACTCAGAGGTCCTTGACTCCGAATCTTAGGTTCTTTCCCTCGCACCTGTGCCACCTTCCCTCCTTGGCCCTACCCCTCCTCCCGCTGCTCACAGTGTCTCTCCACTGTGCCTCAGGTGTCGTATCTGTCCGCAGATTATCATTTGGATTAATGTTTTGTCTGCTCAGTCGTAAGCTCATTGAAGACGAGCACCAGCCCCAGTGTGGGTTGTTAGTCTCATGTTGCTCACTTTATGATAGATCCATGCTCAGGATAGTGCTTTTTCCATTCACTCCCTAGTCCTCAAGTACCGGAAGGGTGATGAAGATAGCCTTATGGAGAAGATTTCCAAACTGAACATCCACTCCATCATCAAGAAATCCAACCGAGTTAGCAGTCACCTGAAGCACCTCACTGGCTTTGCGCCGCAGGTGAGATCCCTGCACTGGAAGGCCCAGCACGTGTCTGACAGCTTTTCAGGGCTCCACAGGGCAGTCCGCCTGGTGTCCACGGGTGTGGTTCCCTTGTGGGCCACCTCTGGTTTTGCTCGGCTGGTGGACGTGGGTCCTGCAGCCACTGACAATGTGACTCCACTCCCAGCCCTGCCTTTGGGCCTTGGTGAGCTGCTTACAACATGTACAAAGGCAAATTAGGAGGCCATGTTAGTCGACATATAATTATTGTGGTTTCCAGCACACTTAAGGAGCTTAAAATTTATTTGGGAAGACAAAACTAAAATTGTAGACATATTAAGCTAGAAGGGATTTAAGAGATCACCTAGTTGGATACCTCCTGTTATAAATAAATGTAAGAAATTGATTTGAAAAACAGATAGTTTATCAACAATGCTGAGAGTTGATCTGAAGCCTCCAGACATCATTCTATACCATGCATACACGATATGATTAATGGAAAATATGAGCCAGAAAATAGTCAGTTGCTAAGTTTTGTACTTTGTTCTCTAAATGCTGTTACATTTAGAAAACCAAGAGCTCCATGAGAGTGAGCTCATGTTGGCCTGAGATCTAATCTGAGCCTTCCAGGAAGAGGACAGGTTTGGCACAGGGAGAGGGGAGGGCCAGGCAGGGGAACCTCTCAAGGGATGGTCCTGAGGTCAGCAGACGGAGCGGTGCCGGGAATGGTGAAGAGGGCAGCACGGCCAGAGCAGGGGGTCTGCATCAGGAGCAGAGGGAAAGAAGATTTGAAGGTAGGCAGGCCTGTGTGTATTTTGGAGATGTTTCAAAGCCACCTAGAGGTGTTTACACTCAATTCAGTACGATCCAGGAAAACATCAGAGGTTTAAAATTGGAATTGAAGATGCTTTTAAGAAAGCTACTTTTGCCAATAAGATAGATTGAGGGAGAGTCCAAATTTGCTAACAGCGTTTGTTTACTTTGAACAGATAAAAGATGAAGCGTTCGAAGAAACAGAAAAGAACTTCCGAATGCAAGAAAGATTGATCAAGTCTTTTATCCGAGACCTGTCTCTCTACCTCCAGCATATCCGGGTGAGAGTCTTCGTCACCCTCCTTAGAATCACGTAGGGTATAATTCTGTCCCCTGTCCTGTTCATCCATTGTGTTGTTTAATTAGTGCTGAGTAATCTGAACTCAGATTCATCATTCCACCACACACTCTTTATTGGGATTCCTATAGGTTATTTAAAAGTTAACACATTGACTGCCACACTAGACAAAAAATTTTTCCCTGGGGCCATGGTGTTTTATTAAAACAAATGATCCTTTCTAATTTGTTATTTTTTATTGTTTTCTGTGCATGAGTTATATGCAATGCAATCCACATTTTTAGAATTAAATTGTCAATATTAACTGTAACAATAAGAACATTAACAAGTAAGATTTTCATGAACCAACTGCAGGGTTTTGCTTCCTGAGGCCCTGGGCTCAAAACTAGCCTGACTTAAATACAACTCACATGGCGGTCAGTGTGTTAAACAACATTTAGAAGGTCAGCCCTGTTGTGTTAATTTTACAGTGGCCCAGCTCTTTCCTCTCTCCTTTCAGTCTTCATCACCTTTCCCCCACACACCTTGAAGTCTCCTCTGTCTAGTTATATAAGAAGCACTTGTTTTGTCAAAAACAGTTTGAAGATTGAGTGTTGAATACAGCAGGAAAGAGAAAAGAGTAATAAGCAGTGGATGAGATGGAAAGAGTAAGAGAATATTCCAGTAGAAGTGTGCCTTCTGATCGTTTTAGCTCCCAATTTATTAAGTTGCTATATATAAGGTTTCTAAAGGTGTTAGAACTATAAGTAGCTTTGGAGAACTGGAGAACCCAAGAAAATAAGGTAGGCCTGGGTCTTTCCTGGCCTCAGGTGGTGCTGTCTTCATGAAGTCAGAATCAGGACTAGAATCCTTTCTATTTTTATCTCTGATTTCTCTATTGATTTAATAGAATTGTTTAAGTATACGCTATTTCCCGTCCCTTACACATGAAAATCTGATCTTACAAAATAAATAACTTTCTTTAAAAGAGATCTTTTGGGCTGGGCGTAGTGGCTCATGCCTGTAATCCTAGCACTCTGGGAGGTCGAAGCAGGAGGATCATTCAAGGTCAGGAGTTTAAGAACAGCTTGAGCAAGAGCGAGACCCATCTCTACTAAAAATAGAAAGAAATTAGCTGGACAACTAAAAGTATATAGAAAAAATTAGCCAGGCATGGTGGTGCATGCCTGTAGTCCCAGCTACTCGGGAAGATGAGGCAGAAGGATCACTTAAGCCCAGGAGTTTGAGGTTGCTGTGAGCTAGGCTGATGCCATGGCACTCTAGCCCAGGCAGCAGAGCAAGACTCTGTCTCCAAAAAAAAAAAAAGCTGGACAGGTGGGTACCGCATCAATTAAATGAGCACCAGAAGAGAAATTGTCTTGAAGCTTGCCTTTCTTTGCTGTCACGACATAAAGGCAAACCATTTCTACAGCGTATTGTTATGTGATAAAAAATGGATTCTTTTTGCAATCTCAAGCATTCGGCACAGGAGTTGGATAAAGATGAAGTGTCAAAACACAGTCCAAAACCAAATGTTCATCAAAAAAAGCTAGTGGTGTCTGTTTGGTGGTCCAGCACTAGTATTAGCCCCTACAGCTTCATGAAACCTGGTCAGTGGATTACAGCAGATGTCTGCTGCAAGCAATTGGATAAAATGATGAGGATGCTTGTGATTAAACAGCTGAGATTGGTCACTAGAGACAGGCCAGTCCTCTTGCAAGGCAACATTCAACCACATGTCACACAAGAAGAATAACCCCAGGAAGTACCTTCTCAGGGTAGGAGATGGACAGACCGTGGAGTTTGATGTTGTTGTTGGAGGAAAGGGTGTGGAGGCAGCAAATATTACAGGTGCTGGTGGAGTTCCAGTTCAGGGCAGTAAATATGCGGCAGACCATAACCATTTTGGATGCCATCCATGTTGCAGGGGTCCTCCATGCAATTACCAGCAGAATTACCAGAATAGTGAGAGTGGGGAAAAGAACGAGGGATCAGAGAATGCTGAAGGCCAGTCTCAACAACACCGGCCCTCCTGCAGGTGAAGGTTCCCGCCTTACTAAGTGCGGAGACCCTGTGGGCGTTGACCACAGTCTTCCAACCCTCCTGCGCAGGGAGAAGTGATGTACAGTCCTTACAACCAGGGTGCAGGAGAACAGGGTAGATCAGTAAGACAGTAAGTCTGTTTCAGGGTTACAGACCACGATTCTGCATGGGCCCTCCTCACCCAAGACAGCCCAGAGAGGACAGCAGTGAAGAGGACAAAGAGAATCAAGGAGACGAGACCCAAGGGTCAGCAGCTGCCTCAGTGTGGTACCACCACAACTTGAGTTACCAGCGCAGATGCCCAGAAAACCCTAAACCACAAGATGCCAAAGAGACAAAAGCAGCCGACCCACTAGTTGAGAATTCATCCGCTCCCGAGGCTGAGCAGGCAGGGCTGAGCAAATGCTGGCTTACCGTCCCGATGTCATCTGATTTAGTCATCCGACAACAAGAAATGAATACGAAATTCCAGCAATGAGAAATGAACTGAAGATTGGAGCTGAAGACCTTAAGTGCTTGCTTTTTGCCCATTGACCAGATAACTGGAACCATCTGCATTATCTGTGCAGCATGGGGTTTTTATTATTTTTACCTAAATACGTCTTTTTCAGTCATAACTAACGTGTTTTTTTTTTAAAAGCCCGGTTTTTCTCAATACACCTTTAAGAGTTTTTGTTTCCCATCTAGTCAAGTTGAGATTTTTAAGAACTTCATTTTTAATTGGTATAAATGTTTACAACTTGATTTTTCTAAAAAATGTCTGTTGACTATAAGCACCTGTTAATAAAGGTCTTAAATATTAAAAAAAAAAAAAAATTGAGGCATGAGCCATGCACCTATAGTCCCAGCTACTCAGGAGTCAGAGGCAAGAGGATCACCTGAGCCCAGGAGCTCAGGGTCAGCCTGGGCAACATAGCAAGACCCCATCTCTAGAAACAAACAAAAAATCCAATATTGGGACAACTATCAAGTATATTCCTTTGTCTTGCCACTTGTTAAGACTTCCTCCCACAATCTCTCTAATTCTGATGCACCTCTGTTGGCTGTTTTCTCCCTCTGTTTCTCAATGCATAGCAAGTACATACCTGAGCTCCCAACCCTTAAAAGGCTCATCTCTGTAGCAACGGTGGATAGCATTTCGAGGTGGGACATTCGTAACATTGACGGCCATCTGATGGATGGGTCAGTTTGGTTCTGACTGCTGACATTAAAAATTAAGAGAATATGTTGTATGGTTTTGTCACTGACATAAAATGGAAAGCCCTGCCAATAATACAGTTACATAGACTGACTAATAGAGTACCAGCAAGAACATAAGTTGAGGGACATTGACTGTATAATCTGGTGTCTACATTGGCATAGGGCTATTTTGAGACTTTACAACATTCCTTTAAAAGAAATTAAGAGGACATCCTGTTTCACGTTAGATCACCCCCTTGAAAGGAATTAGGAACATTCCCCAGTTTATCTTTCTGACAAAGCACTGGCTTTTTATAAATGTACAAATACAAAACTTAAGGACAAAGGCCTAAAAATGTATAAAAATAAAAATCACACCAATATATGAGTCACTGATGGTTTTAGCTTAGGGACTTTGTTTACCCCTTTAAATATACTAATGCAGTATTTGGTCTATTTAGGTTTTGTGTTAATATCAAAATAATGGACATTCCCTAAACTTAAACTAAAAAAGGCAAAAGCCCAGCATTGTGTGAGGTAGCCAAAGAAAATCCCAAGAAGTCCAGGTTGGGCTTCAAACTGTCGTGATCAGTCAGGAGGGGCTGACTGTAGCCACTCACATATTCAGCAACAGCAGAGAGGAAAGAGCCCTTGGGACTGCCAGAGTCAGGTGACCAATCAGGGGTGCTGGGCCATGGTCTTTGAGAACGTGATGGCATGAGCAAGACTTGAGCAAGGAGAGGTGATCAGTCATAATCCTGTAGGAATCATCTTAGTTCTAATGTGATTATTTATTTTTGGATGAATTAAGAAACCCTCACATTAGGGACATAGGGAAATGCTAAAGAGATAGTAAAAGCCCTCACCAGTTTTTCTGTAATTTAAAATCTTGGACTTTTCTGTGCCCCCATAAATCATAGTGTATGAGAGTATGCTTGTTTCAAAGCAAAAATACTGTACTGGAGAGAAAATTTTGAATTGTGGAACCCTTTTGTTCCAGACTACTATACAGGATAAATGACAAAGGCTGGAATGTTCTGTTTGTTCTCACTCATGTCTGTTCTAACTGGCTTCAGGAGTCAGCGTGTGTGAAAGTGGTGGCTGCCGTGAGTATGTGGGACGTGTGCATGGAGAGGGGACACCGAGACCTGGAGCAGTTTGAGAAGGTGCATCGCTATATCAGCGACCAGCTCTTCACAAATTTTGTAAGTGACTTTTTCTTCAAAGGTTGGCCCCCTTCCCAAGGCCAGCTCAAACATCAGCTCGTGTGAAAGTCAGTTCCACAGAGACATGCCCTGTGCACCGGGAGTACTAGTTGTGTTTTAGGGCCAAATTGCTTGGAAAATTCTAGATAGATGTATATAGGATTGTTTAATTGCTAGTTGAAAGAAATGGGTAGGGTTTGACGGTTTCTTAGAGATCTCTGGATGGCTCGAGGCTGAAGACATGCATATTTGGGGAGCTCACAGGTGTTCTAACAGTAAATTATTTTTAATGAGTTGCTACTAAGTACGTATTTATGTTCTTTACATGTTCACTACCCTACCCTCAATATCTGTCCCTATAGAAAGAATTAGAAAAATTCAGCCAGATATGGTGGCTCATGCCTGTAATCCCAGCACTTTGGGAGGCTGAGGCAATGGAATCACTTGAGGCCAGGAGTTTGAGACCAGCCTGAGCAATATAACAAGACCCTGTCTCTGCAAGTACAGAAAAATTAGCCAGGCATGGTGGCGCACACCTGTGGTCCCAAGCTATTTGGGAGGCTGAGGCAGGAGGATCGCTTGAGCCTGGGAGTTTGAGGTTGCGGTGAGCTATGATCGTGCCACTGCACTCCAGCCTGGGTGACAGAGCAAGAGACAGCAGACAGTCTCTTTAAAAAAAAATTTTTTTTGAAAAGTGAAAACAGGGATTACCAAGTAGTTATGATTAGAAACGGTTTTACGGGTGTGTGAAAGTTACTATACCGCAGATTTATGTTAAATTCAACCTATATAGATACCTATTACATGTAACGGATGTTACCAGATAAACTGTTACATCTGATTTGTAATGTACACATCATATCTATGTGCAGTTTAGCATTTACCAATTAAGGAGTTAAACTGGGATTAGCATATTTTGCAAACCCTTTGGTGTGTGGGAACTGTTGGATGAAGTATCAATTAGAAAGTTGTGTGGAATGCGTAAGTAGCATCAAGTCTAGTGCTGAGTCAGTAGAACACCACTGTGGAAATGCATGAGCTTAGCTTGTATGCTGGGAGCAAAGCAGCTGGTACCAGCACAATAAAATCAGCCTTACGAGTGTTTTGGAGAATCACAAATACAGGATACTGAGCAACATGCCTTTCTCGTCCCTGCAGAAGGAGAGGACAGAACGGCTTGTCATCTCTCCCTTAAATCAGTTACTGAGCATGTTTACAGGGCCCCACAAGCTGGTTCAGAAACGCTTCGACAAGCTCTTGGACTTCTACAACTGCACAGAGCGGGCAGAGAAGTTGAAGGACAAGAAGACCCTGGAGGAGCTGCAGTCTGCCCGGAACAACTACGAGGCCCTGAACGCACAGCTGCTGGACGAGCTGCCCAAGTTCCACCAGTACGCCCAGGGCCTCTTCACCAGCTGCGTCCACGGCTACGCCGAGGCCCACTGCGACTTCGTGCACCAGGCTCTGGAGCAGCTAAAGCCCCTGCTTTCAGTGAGTTCCTTACTCCGCCTGGGGGAAAGCCATCTCTGAAGCTCTCCTGGTATTTTTCTGGGAATGCATAGTAGCACCGTTTGAGAAATTATCCAAACTAGATAGATTAAATGTGTCATTAGGACAAGCCCGTCAGGAATTCTTGATCCCTTGATGGTGCCATGAAATCTGTTGCTTTTTAAACATCTCTTTCCCTCTGGAGCAAGTCCTAGAAGAGCCAGCCAACTCAGCCCTGGCAGTGCCCCAGGGAGCTTTGTCTCTGGTGCAGTGCTGGTGGCTCACAGAGCAAACTGCAGCTGAACTGGAACTTCCAGGTGGTTCTAAGAGACTTTGTCAGTCCTGGGGATCTCTCACCTGTGTTCTCTTCTTTCCTCTATCTCGGCTCTTCCCCTGGACTCCAGTTACTTAAAGAGGCCGGCAGGGAGGGGAACCTTATTGCCATCTTCCACGAGGAGCACAGCAGAGTGCTGCAGCAGCTCCAGGTCTTCACCTTCTTCCCAGAGTCCCTTCCAGCTACCAAAAAGCCATTTGAGAGGAAAACCATTGACCGCCAGTCTGCTCGAAAGCCACTCCTGGGCCTGGTGAGTAGGAAGTTAGAGACGGGCAGTATGGCCTAGTGGCTACGAGTGGGCACCCTGGAGCCAGAACCCTGGGTTCAGAGTCTGGTACTGACACTTACTGGTGTTTTGGGGGTTTTTTGAGACAGTCTTGCTCTGTCACCTGGGCCTAGAGTACTGTGGCATCAGCCTAGCTCACAGCAACCTCAGACTCCTGGGCTCAAGTGATCCTCCTGCCTCCCCAGTAGCTGGGACTACAGGCATGCGCCACTGCACCCGGCATCTGACACTTATTGTGTATCCTTGAACAACTTGCTTACATCCGTGCCTTGGTTTCTCCATCTCTAAGACGCAGATGGTAATTGTACCTACATCATAGGGTTATTATGAGGTTTAAATGAGTTAATATATAAAAGACACTTAGAAATGACCTGGCACGTAGGAAGCACTATACAAGTAATCTGTCATCATCAACATTGATGGACCTGGCTCTGTCTCTCCATATTAAGTGTTTCATAATAAATGGGGAATAAATGGAGATGCTCATTTACTGAGCATCGCTGACGTGCCTACTAGCCTGTGATGGTGACCACCTGTAGTTTTCTCATACTTGATATGTCCTTCAAGCTGCCCTCTGATAAGTTAGTGAAGGATTAGTATTTAAGGGTATATTGGTTTTGCCAGGCCTCTCTATTTTTGATCATGTATTGAAAAAAGTAATACAGCCAAACAGTTAATTGCTGACTGCTTTTTTACCTGAAATTATATTCTTTTTGAGGTCAGTTCTTTTATATTTTAAAAATTAGGGTAAGATGCACCAGATTATATGGGCTCATAATCTATAAGACTGCTGATGTCTTTGCTCCATATAATCACATAGACATTTATGTTACCACCTTTATTTTTTTTTGACTGTTTTTATAGATGGGTCAAGATAATTGTTTAGGTTCATCTAGCAAAACATAAGACCAACCTAGTAATATTACTTAGGGAGCATTTTAATCATTTTTTGTCATGAAATAACAGATATAAGATTGTGTTAAGTTTTCTTGTAGCTGCAAAGGCACCAAAACATTGCCTAAGAGACCATGATTTTTACCTAGCCCCATGGGCTCAGTCATGAAACATCTCATGTGGGTAGCAGGTGGCTAATTGTCATCGCCTTGTTTCTGAGGCTCTGACTGCATGTTGGGATTAGATACGGCCACTGGGGTAATGGCCAGGGCAGGCTTTTTGTTAGTGGCACCTTGTTTCCTTTCAGCCGAGCTACATGCTACAGTCAGAAGAACTCCGGGCCTCCCTTCTGGCAAGGTATCCCCCTGAGAAGCTCTTCCAGGTGGAACGGAACTTCAATGCTGCTCAAGACCTGGATGTGTCACTTTTGGAAGGTGACCTGGTGGGTGTCATCAAAAAGAAGGACCCCATGGGCAGTCAGAGCCGCTGGCTGATTGACAATGGAGGTAAGAATTTTAATTGTCACGTGAATGTAACTAAATGAAGAATGAATGGTTTTGGCTATACCCGAATCCTGTCCAGGCAAAAACATGAGAGTCTTTGATTAAAGGGAAAAGTAACCTTGAAAGTTTTATCTGTCTCTGGTGAGTGTAATGCTCAGGTCATTACTGAAACAAAACCTGTTTTGGGTTGTATTTTTGTTTTGACAAATTCCAGAGGAGCTTTCATTACGTATCTTGCTGTGTTTTATAGCTCTTACAGGCAGTAAATCCTGCCTGCTGGGATCCTGGCCCTTCTCAGCCTGTTCTGAGTAAACCGCAGAATAAGCTGCCCTCTCCCAGCTTCTATAAATTTTTCGTGTATGAATTAAAAACCTATAGGTTTTTGTTTGCTTTTTGAGTTTTCTCCCCACAACAGTATATCTCATGACTATTTAGGGAATCAAATAGTGAAAAAAATGAAATGTGTTTTAAAAATCCCAGTATTAATCCTTTTTTCCACAGTTCCAAAATCCAGAAACCTCTGAAAAACAAGGTTATTATTTTAGAACCTGTTTGCTAAAACCTGGACAAAAGTGCTTCGAGACTATGATTGTAGCTTATCCCTTCTGGTGTGACTAGCCATATATGTTTTTAAGTGCTTGATTATCTGAGTCAAAGAAGTTGCTCATGTCATATAAATACATGGGTCAATGTTGGTGGGTCAATTTTAGTAGGAATGATACAAAGACATCAGAACTTTCCTTGTTTGTCAATGTGAAATATTTATAATTGACACATAATTATACATATTTGTGGGGTATATATAGAATGGCCCAATACACGTATATGTTGTATGATGATCAAGGTAATTTCCACATCCATCCTTTAAATGTTTATCATTTCTTCGTGGTGGTAATCAGAATCATCTCGTCTAGCTGTCTTGGAATATATAATACTTTATAGTCACCCGATTGTACACTAGAACTTATTCCTCCTAGCCAACTGTAACTTTGTACCCATTGACTAACCTCTCCCCTCCTCAGCCTCTGATAACCACTATTCTACTCTGCTTATATGAGATCAGCTTTTTTAGATTCCACATGAATGAGCTCATGCAGTATTTGTTTCTCTGTGCCTGGCTTATTTCACTGAACATAATGTCCTCCAAGTTCATCCATGTTGGGGCAGATCACAGGATTTCTTTCTGAATACTCATCTATTTTGCTATAAAAACATTTATAGATTTGTTTATAGGGTGCTAACCCTAGTGGAGGGTGTATATGTATTTGACTACCTCCCCCAAATCTAAAAAAATCTGAATTCCAAAACACATCTGGCCTTAAGAGTTTAGATAAGAATTGTGGGTCTATACCTCTACGGACACACCACTCGTTACTGAAGATTTTAGCATTCTTGGTTTCTTTAAAAGCATCTTGTGGATTTTTTCCTCCTTCCCCACTTCTGCTTACCTAGAATAGTAGAGGTTGGAAGTGGGAAAGGGCGGGCGAGGGATCGAGCATCCCAGGGTGATAGAAGGTGACGGTCACTGATGGGGTCAGGCACATCCTTGTTAAAGTTCCAGGCTGCTCAATCCTGAGAAGTAAAGTGGTAGTAAGAAGCCCGTAGTGTCAGGATCAGCAGTTAGACCCTCTCCCTTCCCCATGTGCCCGGGAGGTTCCCCCCATTCATTAGGCAGATATTTATGCAGGGGCTACTATGTGCTGGCTTTTTGGGGTGCGGGGAATACAGGAGATACATTGGAGATCAAGGGAAACAGAGAGATGGGCCTGATTGTTATAGAGGTTACAATTATAAAAAATTGTCCTGTGGCTACTGTCTCAGTCCCTAACATGACTTAACAGTTTTAGCTGAGGGCCCTCTCCATCATCTTGGGCAATAAAGTGAACATATGCTATACACACACCATGTGTATATTCTTACCAATATAGACAGCTTCCTGCTGTAGAGTTCTCACAGCAAGTCCCTCTGGCCACCCTTGGTGAACGTAAACTTAGTCACTTCTTCCCCTTAGCTGTGACGTGGCATCCTATTCCTAGGCATGCAGTTGTTTTTACTACTGTCCTCAGTTGCCCACAAGGCCCCTTTATCATGCATGTTCCGAGGCTGTAACAAGTATGACCTGGCAGGTATCTTCACCTTTTCATCTGCCCACACACATCGAATCCTAGAATTGGACATTTAAAGCCCTTTCATGACCTAACTTTGCTTCCCCACTCGCTCCATCCTTCTGCTAAGAGTTCCTGATGTTGTTTTTCCTTCCCGTAGTCACCAAAGGCTTCGTGTACAGCTCCTTCCTAAAGCCCTACAACCCTCGCCGCTCGGACGCCTCCGTGGGCAGCCACTCCTCCACCGAGTCAGAGCACAGCAGCTCCTCCCCCAGGTTCCTGCGGCAGAACAGCAACAGCACCTTGACCTTCAACCCCGGCAGCATGGCCGTGTCCTTTACCTCGGGGCCTAGCCAGAAACAGCCTCAGGATGCATCCTCATTGAAGGAATGCGACCAAGGAACTCTCAGCACAGCCTTGAACCTGGGTAATTCAGAGAGTGGCCCTTCCAGATGCCCTTCAGAGCTGGACTCCACCTCTCAGCCCATGCCAGGGGACTCCGCAGATCCAGCCAGAGACGCAAACCAACCCGCTGCCGCCCTGAGGAGCTACCGAACCTCCAGGCATCCAGAAACGGTTGGTTACCCCATACCAGGGCGAAACGGGCAAGGTAAAGACCTCGTGAAAGGCTGTGCGAGAGCACCCCAGGCCCTGGAAGACAAAAATGGAGAGCCAGAAAGCAGCGAAGCAGAAGGCAACCAGGTGAGTGTGTCCCTGGCTTGCCACCTGGCAGCGGCTTGCCCAGGACCTGGGGGTGATCTGGAGATGAGCGCAGACAGATGCCATTGAGCACACAGGGAGACTCCTACTGTACAAGTGGGTGCCTTCTACGGCTGCCACTTCAGCTATTCCTGGACCCCTTCTGTTTTATCACTGGACATTTACGATGAAAACTTTCCCCATTTTTCCGACTCACTAATTCTTCAGTCTGCTGTTTAACCTAGTATTTTATTCAGATAACTATTTTTATTTCTAGAATTTAGAAATGAAATTCTGCCTGTCTCCGTTTTTCCCATTCTTTTTGTAATGGCCTACTCCTGTCTTGTGAATTTGGGTACAGCCTTTCTATCTTGAGCATTTGGAACCTACATGTCTTAAAGCCACTTTCAGATTCTCGGCTGAGGCGTCTCTACTTCACCCGTTTGTTGCTCTTACAGCAGTGAGTTTCCTTGCGTGTTTTGTTATAAGATTTGTCTGAGCTCGTCTCCAGAGGAGTTACCTTTGTTGAAAGACTCGGTCACAGCTTGGGTGGTAGAGGTGTCGCCTCAGCTGAGATCTGGATTCCAGAAGCCAGTTTTCCCCTAGATTCTCAGCTCTGACTTCGCACACGACGTTCCTCAGCGGAGCTTTGGTGCACACTTGCTTCTCTGGTGACCCTTATGCCCACAGCCCAGGCTTCCCAGTTTTGCACCTGCCAACCAGAAAGTTTATAGACATGTTGGGGGAGAAAAATGGACCTTTCTTAGGTTCTGACTTTGAGCAGGGAATGCAGTTTAGCCTCATCACCTCCTGTCCCTGCCCAGGTCCTGAAGCCCCAGTCTTTGAGTACGTGTCCATTCTCCTGCCCCCAGGGGCCTCCTAGCTTCCCCTTCATCACCGGGCACCCCTCGCTTGGCATATCTTTGTGGCACCAACAGCGCATCCTTTCTTGCTTTGAAGTTAGTTTGGGGAGTTTTTTTTTTTAGTTTTCTTAAATTCATAACTTCTGTGTTAACTGAAGATTCTTCCACCGTATAGGCAAATCTGAAAGACTGAAAAGTTGTGAATTTTGTCTTTCTTTGAATCTGCCCAGTCCATTGTAATAGCCACCAGCCATAGGTAGTTATTTAAGTTAGTTAAAATTAAAAACTCAGTTCCTCCGTCTCGCTAGCTGGATTTCAAGGGCTCAGTGGGCAGGGCAGATGCAGAATGTTCCTTCACCGAAGAAGTTCTGTTGGACAGTGTTGCTCTCGATGGTTTCCTATTTCCTAACTCACTTTCTCTCCCTTACACAGGTCTATTTTGCTGTCTATACCTTCAAGGCACGAAACCCAAATGAGCTGAGTGTGTCAGCCAATCAGAAACTCAAGATCCTTGAGTTTAAAGACATTACAGGAAATACAGAGTGGTGGCTGGCTGAAGTTAACGGGAAGAAGGGCTACGTCCCATCCAGTTATATCTGCAAAACTGAGTACACCTGAGCCTGTTCTGCCTGTCACCCAACCTCACTGCCTTTGCTTTCAGTCTGAAGGGGTCCGATGGTCCCGAGAGGGCACCTGCTCCTGAGACACAGGCCCTGTCCGCATTGCTTAACCACAGCATGGTGGGGCACAGGACGAGCCTTGCTCTCCCTGATTGGGTTGTCAACCTTGATGCTCACTAGAATTCCTAGAATCTGAAATGGACATGATTTTAGTGACCATGAGAAGAACGGCGAGCCCTGTGGTCAGCCTTTGGAAGTGAGAAATTTCCAATCAGAAGACCTATGTATGCGGGAAGCCGTGCTATAGCATTAGAACATGTTGGTATTGGTTATACCATACTGAGTTTGGGGTGGCCCCGTGCTCCATGATCAGCTGACCGGACACTGACTTGGATGAAGAGAATTATGGCTCTGGGAGCCCTTCTGGGCTGTGCTTCTACATGTGGCAAGGAGTTTGTCAGGAATGTACCAAACCTGGTGTATCCAAGCTTCTGGGATACCTCGAGTGTCCAGCATAGTCACACACACTCCCCAATTTCTAAGGTCCCTAAAATACTACCTTCTGTATTCTTTCACTGTGTTCCCAGATTGGTTATACAAAATTCAGCTGCTTTCTTCTTTTCAGAAGTGGTTAGGGTCTTGATTTTCCTTTGACCCTTCATCTGAAAGGCTCGCCTCTCTTCCTTTGTTAGTCACCGACACTTTTCTGACAATCAACTCTCCTTTCTATAGTCTGTGGGTGATGTCTTGGAGCCCTCTCCCCCTGGACTCAGTAACTGATGAGTGCTCCAGCCAGTCCATTGAAAGTACCAGCTCTGCAACGAGCAGATGGATGTCTTTGTCCATCATCCATTTAGTCACATCCACAGATGCAGAAAACAACACGTGACTTATCTGAATTAGGATAAGCCATTCCGGAAGTGTTATAGTCTATCCTAGACTTGGAAAAAAGATTTTCTATTTCACCACAACCTGCACGCTTCGGAGACAACATTCAAGGCCAAATAGATTCTAAAGTACCTCCGTCACACCTCCTACCAGTCTTGGGAAGATATGTGCTAACCCCTCCCTCTGGAGGTCTGTTTTAGCAGGGTTCTTATTTTTAAGATCTTCCCCAGATACGAAGCCCACCTTGGAACTGGGAACTATGAATGTTGTCTTTAAGATCCAGGCCCTGCTCCTCCAAGTGCACATTTGGCCTTAAATTCCTAGAGAATTGGGGAGACACCCGTGGGCTCCATCCATCCACAGTGTCTGCTGAGCGTGGTCAGAAGGCGGCAGTGCGAGAGTCTCTTGTGAGAGTGTTTATATTTAGAGATGTTTATATTTAAGTAGCTATTTTATAAATAAAAGCATTTCTAATGGCCACGAGTGTCTTGATTTCCCTCCATGTCTACCCAGACCATTGTGACACCCAGATTCTGGGGAAATGGGAGAAGCCAACTGAAGAAACAGGTCAGAATTCATTTTGTCAAATGTTTTGACAGAATTTCTGTATTCTCAAAACATTTTCAGGCTGCAAGTGACTATTTTGAGCCATCTTGCACTATAAAATTCTAACAGAATAGAAGAGCTGGAATCTCTAAGGAACAAGAATTTTCCTAGTATTACAGACATGGAAACACTAGAGATTAAAACAAGGTCACTCGGCAGTAGTTCAGGCAGGTTGAGGGAAGGGAATGGCGGGACTGGTGGCAGAGGTGTGACTGAGGACAGCACATGGGTGACAGTGAGGCCACTGCCCAGCATTATTAAGGAATGGAAAACAGTTGAGTAGACGGGCTGTGGGGAAGAAGCTTGTAGGTCATCCAGGCCAACTCTTTCATTTTAAGGACTAGGAAAGTGGGATCCAAAGACATTCTGACTTGCCCAAGTCGTACATCAAGGTTCTGATGGATTGTGAATTTAAACTTGGGCCTGCAGGCTGTCTGAGCCTGTACCCCTTGCTCTGAAGCCAGACTGGCTGGTTTCCAACACTTAAGTCTGTGACTGGCAACTTGCCTAACCTACACTGCAGTTTTCCTCATCTGCGGCAGAGATGGTGATACCGTCCACTGCAGAGTTGTAAGGATTCAGTGAGTTAGCACATGCAGAGTGCAAGAACAGCATGTCGGCAAGGTGGTGGAATAGGACTTTCTAGCATTCATCCTCCCTGCTGAAACATTTTGAACAACTATCCACATGTGAAAATACCTTCATAAGAGCCAAGGAAACCAGGTGAGAGATTACAGCACCTGTTATAGCACAAATCAGAAACGACACATTGAAAAGGACAGGAAAGACAGTTTGACATTACATGCATCACCCCTGCCC
Organism: Cheirogaleus medius; assembly: GCA_008086735.1. Taxonomy (NCBI): domain Eukaryota; kingdom Metazoa; phylum Chordata; class Mammalia; order Primates; family Cheirogaleidae; genus Cheirogaleus; species Cheirogaleus medius. Next base: position 17,386,568 of record VBSM01003143.1, read on the forward strand.
CAACCCTAAGCAGCACAGCATAGAGAGAAGTGAGCCCCAGACTCCAGGCCTATCTGCAGCGTACTTGGGTGGTTCATGGGGTAATGTCTAGAGACCACCGCAAACACTCATGTTTTGCTCAAGACTGCACACCTGCCCACCCTTGCTAGATGAATATAATGGCTTCTGCATCCTTTTTGGTCCTGCTGGCCAGAAATTCTGGCATATATAGTTCCCAGGTTTCTAAGCTTGGGAAATGCATAGAAGAGAACAGGAAAGTGAGTGCCAACAGGCCATCTTATTGGAAAGTAGAAAGAAATTAAGTATAAAAAGGGTTTAAACATGGCCTTGTGCTTAGTACTGTGTTATGTGAGTCAACTATTTGATCCTTCTTACGTTCTACGCTTAATTCAAACCATGGGGAAGAGAAACCCAGAAATGCAGTCCTGGATGGAGAACACGCCAGGAGAGCTGGTTATTTCTAGCCAGTCGCTGCTGCTCCCACAGCGGCCTCCCCACCCAAAGCAGCCACCATCAGATTCCTTGTCCAGCCCTGCAGGTCTGGCAGGAGATCAGTGTAAAGGAATCAAATTAGATGCAGGGAAGCAAACGAGATCAAGGCCTTAGCAAGCCACCCTCCTCTTGTCTTTTGTCCTATCTCAGCACCTCCATGCATCCAAAACAGAGGGCAAAACCTACTTCAAAGCATTCAAGAGTAGTAGAGACCTTTACTGAAGATTTGTTAAGGATATGGAAGAAGATGATAACTCTACATATCACAAAGCAAAACTTTCTTTAAAAATTCCTTTCTTGAACTGATGCTGGAGGAAGTTGAAGTTTTGGGTCAAGTCTCACTCTCTTCTTTCCCTGACTCAAATTCCCTCTCACCACTTCCCTAACTGCCAAGCTTTCCTTCTCCTCCCTTGTTCCCCCTCTCTTACTTTTTTAGGTCAAGCAATTTTGTTTCTTGCACCCAGTAACAACACACAGAAGACCCTTAGGATATGAGAGGGGACGGTCATTTATTTATACTGAGTTTTGTGTATTTTATGATGCTAATATGAGTGCCTTGGTTCCAAGGACTATGCCATGGAACACAATGTTAAGTCTTCAAGAGATTCAGAAAGCTTTCTACATCACGGAAGCTCAGGGTCTATCAAAAATATCGATCGTCTTCTACTCACTTAACTAGGTACTGTGCAAATGTTGTATTATCTTATTTCCAATCCCAAAACAACACAGAGGTTAAAAACGTGACCAAGTTTGTCCAGATAGAAATAGGAAAGTTCAGATCCAAATCCTAGTCTCTGACAGCAAACTCACGTATTTAACCCGTCTGCTGTACAACCCACTTGAACACACCAGTTCATGTGTACAACCAAAAGGACTCTGGCCCTAAACCACTGAATGATCCTCCCTAGCTCGGTTCCATGGGCTCCCTCATCTAAAGCAGAAGACACTGGTCCTTTAAACCTTGAAGGATTGATTAGAAATAGGAGACTAAGCCAGTCTCCATTGCCTTAGGTCATATGGAAACGCTCTGTAACCTCCAGCTCTCCTTCAGGCCCTGGTCTGGGTAGAGCTGTGTGGAGACCTGACCCTGCTGGCTCTGTTCTTGAACCTTTGGTTTTCTTGGAACTTTAATCCCTTAAATCCAATCTTTTGACTGACTGAGGACTGCATGTCAGTAGAGAGTTCCCTCCTGCCCAGTCCCGCAGGAGGTAGTAACGTTTTTAGGAAATTTCCAAAATGCGCCTCCTACCAATAAATGACCTGCGTGGTTCCCTAATCCGTCTCTCAACCATGTAGAGGCTTCTAGATAATGTTGGTCCTCAGTTCGCTCCTGGGAGCCTTCTGTAGCATCTACTCCAAGCTAAGAGGATACACACACTGATCCTAAAATTCATATGGAAATGCAAGGTACCCAGAATAGCCAAAACAATCTTAAATAGAACAAACTATAAAACTACGCTAATTGAAAAAAAAAAAAAAACTAGATAAATTGGACTTGATCAAAATTGAAAACTTTTGTGCTTAAAAGAACACCAAAGTAAAAACGACAGCCAGGCACAGTGGCTGAAGCCTGTAATCCCAGCACTTTATGAGGCCAAGGGGAGAGGATCACTTGAGGCCAGGAGTTCGAGACCAGCCTGAGCAACATAGTGAGACCTCATCTCTACAAAAAAATAGAAAAATTAGCCAGGCATGATGGCATGGGCTTGTAGTCACAGGTACTTGGGCAGCCGAGGTAGGAGGATTGCTTGAGCCCAGGAGTTTGAGGTTGTGGTAAGCTAAGACAACACCACTGTACTCTAGCCTGGGTGACAGAGTGAGACTCTGTCTCAAAAAAAAAAAAAATTGTAAGTCATAAATCTAATAAAGGACTTGTATCCAGAATATATAAAGAAAGAAATCTTATAACTCAGCAATAAAAAGACAAAAAACAAATTTAAAAATGGGCAAAAGATTTAAACAAATTTTCCAAAGATATACAAATGGCCAATAAACACATGAAAAGATTTTCAAGATCAATTAATCATCAGGGAAATGCAAATAAAAGCACAATGAGATATGAATTCACATCCACTATGGCAAAGATAAAATTTTTAAGAAGTTGAATATTGTAGATAGATGGTTTTATATCTGGGTTCCCTATTCTGCTTCCTTGGACTACATCTCTACTTTTATACCAGTATTATGTTGTTTGGGTCACTATAGCCTTGTATTCAACAAAGCAGACAACAACATACACTGGGGAAGGGAAGCCCTATTCACTAAATGGATAGCTACATGCAGAATGAAAAAGGACTCCTATCTCTCACCACTTACAAAAATTAATTCAAGATGGATAAAATACTTTTAAATGTAAAGCTTGAAACCATAAAATTTCTAGAAGAAAATGTAGGAAAAACTCTTTTAGGCATAGGCCAAAGCAAAGAATTTATGACCAAGATCCCAAAGGCAAATACAGCAACAACAAAAATAAATGGGACATGGCCGGGCACGGTGGCTCACACCTATAATCCTAGCACTCTGGGAGACTGAGGCAGGAGGATCACTCAAGGTCAGGAGTTCAAGACCAGCCTGAGCAAGAGCAAGACCCTGTCTGTACTAAAAATAGAAAGAAATTAATAGGCCAACTGAAAAATATATAGAAAAAAATAGCAGGGCATGGTGGCACATGCCTGTAGTCCCAGCTACTTAGGAGGCTGAGGCAGAAGGATTGCTTGAGCCCAGGAGTTTGAGGTTGCTGTGAGCTAGGCTGATGCCATGGCACTCTAGCCCTGGCAACAGAGTGAGACTGTTTCACAAAAAAATAAAAAATAAAAACAAATAAATGAGACTTATTTTTAAAAGCTTCTGTACAGCAGAAGAATAATCAACAGAATAGACAACCTACAGAATAGGAGTAAATAATACTCAAAACAAAGCAAGAACAAAAAAACATTGAAAAGTGGACAAAAGACATGAACAGAAGTTTCTCAAAAGATGACAAATGGCCAACAAATTAAGAAATGCTCGACCATCACTAATCAGCAGGGAAATGCAAATTAAAACCACAATGAGATACTACCACCTTACCCTTGTCATAAGGGACACTATTAAAAAGTCAAAAACAGATGCTGGCATGGACGCAGAGAGAAAGGAATGCTTACATACCATTGGTGGGACTGCAAATTAGTACAATCTCTGTGGAAAATAGTATGGAGATTTCTCAAAGAAATATAGGTAGACATACCCAGTAGTGGGATTGCTGGGTTAAATGTATCTATGCAAAGGGAAAGAAGTCATTTTATCAAAAAGACACCTGCACTCAAACGTTTATTGCAGCACAATACAAAATCACAACAATGTGGAATCAACCTAATTGCCCATCAATTTATGAGTAGATTAACAAAATGTGATCATAGGATGTGAGGGCGATCTGGCTGCAACATCTGTCACCCAGGTTGATTCAATTGATCTGGCTGGCTAGGTTGGGTGTCCCCCTCCTCCTTCACTGTTCCATGTGCATCCCTCCCAAAACTGTACACTCTGAGGACGCCCTTCCCTGATAGGGAACTGTTCTTTGGTCAAGGTTATACAAGTAGCTGTGTTCCCTGCTAGAACCTCCAAACAAGCTCACAAAATGTGATTATATATAATTACACAAACACTCACACACCCACCCCATGGATTACTTCTCAGCCATAAAAAGGAATGAAATAATGCCTTTTGCAGCAACTTGGATGGAACTAGAGACCATTATCCTAAGTGAAGTATCTCAGGAATGGAAAAACAAACACCACATATACTCTAATAATTGGCAACTAATAGATGGGCACACATGGGCACAGAGAGATGTAAAGGTCATCAGAAATCAAGAAAGAGAAGGAGAGGAGGAAGGGGCAAAAACCTACTTATCAGGTATAATGAACACTATTTGTATGATGGGCACCACTAACAGCCCTGATTTAAGCATTATAAAATGTATCTATGTAACAAAAAAATTTGTACCCTCCTTAATCTTTTGAAATTTAGAAAAAGATGATATCTAGACATCATCAAGATGGTGAGAGAGGATTTTCCAGCACTCATCCCCCCACAACAGAAACATCAATCGGAACAACTATCTACATGCAAAGATACCTTCATAAGAGCTAAGGAAATCAGGTGAGAGATTATAGCATTTGGGTATAGCACAGAAATAAGACACATTGAAGAGGGCAGGAAGGACAGATTTGCATTACCTGGATCACAGCCTCCACCAACCTCAGACAGCACAGTATGGAGAGAGATACCCTCCATAGGAGGGGAAGGAGAGGGAAGTGAAAACCAGAACCCAGCACCAACCCCAGTGGACCCAGTGGGGCTCAAGCCCACCACCACAGGTCCAAGGCCCACATCTGTGTGATCAGGACTGCCCCCCACAGGCTCTAGGCATGCTCTAGTGTCAGCTTCCAGGCCTGTTCTAATGGACCTTTAGGAAAGTTCAGTGAACTTCAAGAACATAGAGAATTCAATGAAATGAGGAAAACAATAAGTGACCAAAATGATAAATTTAACATTAAAATTATATATATTTTTTAAATTCTGGAACTAAAAAATACAATGGCTGAGATAAAAAATGCAATAGAGAACATTAATAGCAGAATTGATCGGGTAGAAGAAAGAATCTGAACTTGAAGACAGGTTGATTGGAAATATACAGAGGGGAAAAAAAAGAAAAGAATAAAAGAGAATGAATAAAGTTATGGGATTTATGGGATATCATCCAAAGAGCAAATATTTGAGACATAATTCAAAAAGAGAAACAAAGAGATAGAAAGCTTGTTAAAAGAAATAGCAGAAAGCTTTCTAAAGTGAAAAAACTCTGAGCAGAAGGTAAGAGAATCTAACTTCCACAACTACAATACTCCTCCTCCCAATCTGCCTGGCACCAAGTATGCAGAAAATTCCCCACAACTCATGGTCTCCACACTGGAAAAAAGTAATATCAAAGTGAAAAATCAGCTTCGCCACCATCATGGGTTCCCTGGCAGAAGACCTGTCCCTGCCACACTGCACATGAAGCATCAGGAGTGCCCAAGGGGAGAAATAACACCGAGGACAGCCAGAGCCAAAGAGAGGAGGTGGCACTACCATCCTCAGCCCTAAAAACTCTGATATATAACTAGACCAGGCCAGGTGTGGTGGCTCACGCCTATAATCCTAGCACTCTGGGAGGCCAAAGTGGGCGGATCTTTTGAGCTCAGGAGTTTGAGACCAGCCTGAGCAAGAGTGAGACCCCATCTCTACTAAAAAAATAGAAAGAAATTAGCTGGACAATTAAAATAAATATATTTATGAAAAAAAATTAGCCAGGCATGGTAGCACATGCCTGTAGTCCCAGCTACTCAGGACACTGAGGCAGGAGGATCGCTTGAACCTGGGAGTTTGAGGTTGCTGTGAGCTAGGCTGATGCCATGGCACTCTAGCCCGGGCAACAGAGCAAGACTCTGTCTCAAAATAAATAAATAAATAAAATAAAATAGAAATATAACTCAACCAAAGGAGACACCAAATCAGAGTGGCTGTTCAACAGCACCACACTGTAAGAGGTTGCTTCCACCGGTTCCCTGGGCACAAACCCCTAGCCAGCCTTCCCACAGTACTGGGATATCCTCTTTGGAACCTTCCCCATTTGGAATGGGTGACAGGCTTGTTTACTAGAACCAAAGCAAATCTGGGTGTAAGATGCCATCTAGTGCCAAAAAGGAGCCAGTGACCAAGCAGAGAAAGAAAAACAGGTAAATTACAGAGTCTCATAGCAAACATTTCCAACAGAAGCAAAAACAAACCAGACAGAAAAGACTGGAATAAATAACTAAACCTTCAATGAAAAGACACAGACATATGTACATCCACAAGAAACAACAGCAAACAGGGAACCATGACCTCCCCAAAAAGATACAGCAAAGAACCAGTCGCTGACTAACAAGATGACAAGAATTCAAAATAGCAGTTTTAAGGAAACTCAGTCATCTCCAAGAGAACACCAAAAAGCAATTCAGAGGTTTATCAGAGAAGTTTAACAAAGTTAAAGGTTAATGAAGAGATTAAAATAATAAAAAACCCAGAAATCTCAAAACTGAGAAAAACATTTGATGAACTGAAAAGGTTATTAGAGGGTCTCAACAACAGAATGGGTCAGGCAGAGGAAAGAATCAATGAGCTCAAATACAGGCCCTTGGGAAACACACAGAGGCGAAAAAAAGACAAGGAGGGAAAAGAATAAATATTGTTACCTCAAAGGACCAAACTTAAGAATTATTGGTGTTTAAGAGGGAGTTGAAATAAGAGCAAGGGGTAGAAAGCTTATTCAGAGAAATAACAGAAAAGCTTCTAAAACTTAAAAGAGAGATAAATATCCAGCTACAGTAAGGTCCAAAAATGCCAGAGTTGATCCAAATAAGACTGCCCCAAGGCATATAATAAAATTCTCAAAGGTCAGGACAAAGAGGATAGTAAAGCAGCAAGGGAAAAGAAGTGAACAACATATAAAGGGGCTTCAGTTCATCTGGCAACAGACTTCTCAATGGAAACCAAGAGGGAGTGGGACATTTTCAAAGTGCTGCGAGTAAAAATACTGCTATCCAAGAAACTTTATCCAGCAAAGCTATCCTTCAAATATATAAAGGAGAGAGAAAGTCTTTCCCAGACAAGCAAAAGATGAGAGAATTCACCACCAGATTCATTTTACAAGATATGCTAAAGGGAGTTCTTCAATCTCAAAGAAAATACAGAACACTAACATGCAAAAAGAAAACATTTGAAGGTATAAAACCCACTGGTGAAATAAAATAGACAAACCCAGAATATTCTAATTCTGTAATTGTGATGTGTAATCCACTCATAACTATAGTATGAAGGCCAAAGGACAAATCAAAAACAGTATTAGCTACAGCAACCTGTTAAGAGGTCATATAAAAATATGTAAATTGAGACAAAGTAAAAATGGGAGGGGGTGGAGTTAAAGTATAGAATCTTCTCATTTTTTCTTTGTTTCTATTCTTTATGATTTAAGATAAGTTGTCATTTCTTTAAAGTAACTTGTTATATCTATATGGCATTTTTTATAAGCCTCATGGTAGCCACAATGTAAAAACCTGTGATAGATTCGCTAAAAATAAGAAGCAATGAATTAAAACATACTACCAGAGAAAATCATTCACCACAAAGACAGTAGAAAAGAGTTACAGAACTAGACAACAAGCTACAAAATGGCAATAGGAAGTCCTTACTTATCAACACTGAATATAAATGGACTCAATAATCCAAGCATATGAAGTAATGCATGTTAATTAGCTCAATTTAGCCACTCCACAATTTACATATATTTTAAGACATGTACACAACATACACTTTTTTGTCAATTAAAAAATAGAATGCTAGAACATTGCCTGACACCAAAAAATTGGAGAGATGTGAAATCCAAATCAAGGGATTTAGATTTGATGAGTCAGTTTATGAGAACCGCCTGTGGGCTCTTAATGGGACGGCCTGTGTTAGGAAAGCTAAATGGCAACAGGGTGCTTTGGAGGGAGAACAGACAAGGGCAAGAAAAGCCAATTCCTGGGAAAAATAAGATCAGCTGATTTGGGCCTAAGATTGCTTGAAAATGGAAAAAAGCATCTTACAAAGAATATGACATTGAAGAAATAATGGAATGACGGCAAACGAGATAGTTGGGATGGGAGCAAGTTTCTGAAAAGATGAGTTTTAGTTTTGTTTTAAATACTAGATGCCTTCTAGGCATTACCTTTTTATTTTTCATTTTCTGTTTTTTGTTTTTTTTTTT
>VBSM01003143.1:17399468-17416154 GCA_008086735.1 Cheirogaleus medius
GTTAGCTTTCATTAGCTTGATGTAAAAATTTGGCCAAATTACTTGAAACCTCTAACTCTCAGCTTCTTCATCAATAAAATGAAGGTGGCACCTCACCCCTGACGCTGTCCCTGCTGCCCCAGGGCTAAGCCATGTCTACCAAGCTCTGTCCCCCTCCACTCACTTGTCGCTGTCCATGATGGTGTGCAGCCTGTGGGCGATGGTGATGACCGTGCAGTGGGAGAACGAGTTCTGGATGGTCGTCTGAATGAGCTGGTCTGTCTCTAGGTCCACCGCAGCAGTGGCCTCGTCCAGGACCAGGATCTTGGATTTCCGGAGCAGAGCCCTGCCCAGGCACAGCAGCTGCCTCTGCCCTATGCTGCAGGTGATAAAAGAGACCACGCATTACCTCCTAAGGACCAAGGAAAAACTTGGGGCAGGGGGACAGTTTTCATGTTCCAGATCAGACTTTCAAAGCTCCCACTCCAAAATTCCCCTAAAAGGCTTCTGCCTCTTCAACCAGGTGTTCATTGTTGTTGTGGGCGATGCTTTTCAAACTTTCCCAATTGGAAGACCCACCCCAGGTAGTTAATAAAAAGTACATATTTCTGGGCCCTACTCTACTCAGTCTGAATGAGGAGGAGCCTAGGAATGTGCATGTTTAATAAGCACCATAGACAACTGTCATGTTTTAAAAAGTTTGGGAAACACTGGCACAGGAACAGTGTTTTGCATTTGGCCACAGTGACATCTACAATTTCAAACCAACATGAATGCCACTAAGTTCACTTCAGCCGTATTTGACCCGACACCATTAATATTGGGTGACACTGCACTAGAACACCCCAGTGGCATTCCTTTGTGGCCTTAGCAAATCCATTTATTATTTTAATGTGTAATTCTAGTCTCAAGGCTAATTATTTGTTCAAGGCCTTCTGCTTTGATTAGAGGGGAAGCTATCTAATGAACATGATGTCTTGGTGTGAGATGCAATGTATGTGGCCTTCAAATATGCTTGTAAAATGCAAATAGCTTTAATTTGCTAAAAGCCTGTAATGAAGGCTGGACCTCTTACTTACATAAAGAAGCTTTGGGAAATGTTGTGAAGGAAATATTCAGGAATTTGCTAATTGCTCTTTCCTGCTGTGGCCATTAGGGAACATATTAAACAGGGGGTGGCTAGACTAAAGTTCTGTAATTCTCTGTAAGAAAATTTCTGCAGGAGATGAGAAGTCACCCAAGATGCACTTCCAGTTTTTCTCTGTAATGTAAGATCAGAGACTCTCCAAAACTACTTAGCACGTACCAAACTCCTGCCTGGTTCAGGTGGACTTTATAGTAACAGGCTTTTAGCTGCTCTCACAAGCTGATTTATCCATCGTTCACCAGAGAAATTTAAGTTTTAATCCCCCACCCCAGGTCTGAAACGCAGGTCTGAAATCAAGGCATTGGTAATACCATTAAGCGTCTCCAGCATGGACAAGAGAAGGATGACTTTTGTTCTTACAAACCAGAATTGTCAAGGCCCCCATCACATCCCACCACAGTGACCCATACGTCGCATTCAGCGCGGACTGCACTGGCACTTACTCCCACAGGTCTGCCCTCTCCATTATGCTGTGCGAGCCAGGAAGTCAGGGGCTGTGTCCGTGTCATTTGCCTCTGCATCTCCAGTGCCTGGCACACAGTAGGTGCTGCTACATATTTGTTGACTTAATGTTGGAATGTTCTTCTACATTGGCCTAAAGATGTAGAAGCCCTGCTAGTTCCTACATTTGTTGCGGAGGGAAAGCAAAGCTGGTGGCGTTCTCTATCAGGGCTAGCAGGCATCCCCTGGGTCCCTGATTCAATCGGTCTGGACTATAGTCTGGGCATTGGGAGTTTTAAAGCTTCCTGGGTGATTTTCGCTTGCAGCCTAGTTACAAATCATGGTGCTCTAGGTAGTGCTTCTCAAGTGTAATCTGCACAAAAATCACCTAGGAATCTTGGTAAAATACAGATTCTAATAGGTCTAAGGACTGAGATTTCTGCATTTATAACAAGCTCGCAGGTGAAGCCAGAGCTTCTGGTCCACTAATTACCTACTGAATGCTCCTTTCCTTCCCGAGCTTCAATTTGCTAATGGTCCCTTCCCTGCCATTACTGAGGCACCTGAGGCAGGAGCAAGACCTTCCCATGAGCAGCAGGCTTTGGCTGAAGGCTGAACTTCAGTATATGGAGGGGAAAACCAAATTGTTACAGGAAAAATGCCTTAATGGACAGGTAAACACATAGTGAAGACCAGAAGTGAAGTGTCAACATACGTAAAAGCAAGTTGAAGAGGTAAAAAGAACTGTGAAAGCCCAAGGAGTCTTCGTATTGATTTAAGGTGTTTCAAAAGTGTCCAAGGACTTTGCGGACACTACACTCCCCTCATGTGCATGCCCTTTAGACCGGTGCTTCTCAGATTAGGACGCCCGAACAGCCCCGTGGGGATCCTTTAAACCTCCCCATGTCCAATGGAGCCTCATACTAATTAAATCAGACTCTAGGACTGGACCAGGCACTGGGACTGTTTTAGTCCTGATTGTGCACAGCTGAGAGCCTCTGCTTTCTGCGATTCTCCATAACAGTGGGCTCTGTAAGCTCACATTGTGTAATGTCACATGAGGGGTGCATTTAATAACAAAGGTTCTCAAGAGTGTCAAAGCACTTCCGCATCTGTTTTATCATGAGAACTTCACAACAGGTTCATTTTACACATTAGCGATTAGACCTGAGTAGTGACAATTCCACGGTGCCAGGCATCACTTAACATAAGGAACATGAGGAGTGGTCCCCTCACATCTTCTCATTGCCTATGAGGGAAGTAGGTTGTGAAACATTACCTGAGATTGCCACCAGCCTCTGTTACTTCATGGGACAAACCAAGTTGCAGGCCGGCCACAAACGATTTGAGGTGAGCCAGCTCCAAGGCTTTCCAAATCTCCTCATCTGAGTAGTTGTTGAAAGGGTCTAGGTTCATCCTCAGGCTTCCAGAGAACAGGATGGGGTCCTGCAAGTCAAGAGGTGAGGGGACTGTTAAGGTAAATGTCAGAAAAGGACCCAGTAGTTCCTTGTGGCCAGGAGAAAGTGGATAGGACCGGCCTGAGATGGGCTCCTCAGGCAGGAAGCTGGTTGGTGGTCACGCGGCTGCAAGGTTTGTCCTCTGAAGGCTCAGAGTGGCCGCCAGCCAGGGCCCAAGCATGAGAGCAACAGGAGTCTTTGGTTTGTCTTTTGGGTTATTTTTGTTTTTTTCGTTCTGAGATTCATTTATGGATTTCCAAATTGCCACAGCATCTGTTAAGAAGGTGAGCAGAAAGTCCCACACCCCCACGTGAAAGCTCATGGTTTAGAGGTCAAGGGCTCAGAGGAGAGGAGAGAAAGGGACAGTATAGCCACAAGAGAATTTATTTATGCCTTTGAGGAGGCTGGAGAAAAGAGTGTATCAAACTGAGCAAATATCAGACAAACCAAAACTCCCCTGAGAGGGACATGGCTGCAGTGAGTGGAGGAGGAATGGTTCCAGCGAGGAGCCACGTGCTGCCAGGGAGCGGAGAGGAGCCCATGGCAGTCCTTATTTGGAAGGGTCCAGGGAGGAAGCCGAAGTGAAGTCTTTCTTGCTGATGCACTAAGCGTTCTGCATGCTGGCAGAAACCTGCAGCAAATTCCCTCCTCTATCTTTTAACCATATCAAATGAGGAGTATAAAGCTTAATGGCTTCAAGCATCAGCGGCAAAATAGCTAATGCTGATTGCAAAAGTCTTGCAAACCATGATGGGCTCTAGAAACGCTAAATAAGCATCTGCTCTATTTGACTTCTGTTGTGCTGCTGCCACCTACTGGTCAGATGCTGGCAGTCACAAGTGCATATTACAAAAAATTTCAAAACTTAAGTCCTGGAAACAATGTGTCTTAGGGAACTAGCTCAGGTATCCTGAGTAGACTGCAGAAATGACAGTGCTAATTGAACAGACATCAAGAAGATGATGCATGTTTCCTGCAGAACAATCTGGCCCCCACTGCAAGTGCCCAAGCAAGTTCTAGAGTTCACCTGGGGGATGATGGTCAGTTTCCCTCGAAGGTCGTGGAGCCCAATGGAGGCAATATCTACTCCATCGATGATGATCTGGCCACCTGCAGCCTCCAAGATTCTGAAGAGGCAGTTTGTGAGGGATGACTTTCCAGCTCCTGTCCTGCCCACCACGCCAATCTGTGAATATAAGTTGCACATTAATTCAACATATAATTCTAGGGGAAAAAATTAGCCTGTGCATTGATAATCACAGGTGGTAAGAGGCAGTGACTGGCTACTTCATCTCCAAGATAATAAACTGATTTTGGTTTTGGTGGGGGAAAAAAGTGTCCAGATGTCAGAAAAAGATGGCTTTCCCATCCTTCCTCCTAAATCGTTGCTTGCTGAGAACTACATGGACCCTCTCAGCAGCTGTTGTTATTACAAATATTATTGGGAGTTACAGTGTTTTGTTTTGTTTTTAATGCTTGTTTAGAAATGAGGAGAAGGGAAGGATCTGGCCTGCCACCAACTGTGAGCCAGACCCTGAGCTGGACCTCATGTCCCTGATTTCTTGATCCTACATCAGGCCCCAAGTCTTCGGAGAACAAGAGCGCCATAGGAGGGTGCCTGACTTTGCAGACCAGGAGAACTAGCCATTCTTTCTTCAGGGACAACCCTCCACACCGCTATTCTCAACAGTTCCTTCCCCAGGCCTGGTGCTCCCTCATTTCCTTCCTGACTTCCTCTCTACATGCTGCGGACCTTACAGGAAATGAGCCATGGTCAACTGGCAGGGAGGCGTCCCCCGAGCAAAGCTGGAAGCCCTCACAGCTGCAGTCTGTTTGATCCCTGCTGGAGATCCTGCCCCCTGGTGGTGGTGCTGTGTCCCTACACCTCCCCAGGGCAGAGCTGGGGGTCCAGCTGCTCTCCACTGTGCCCAGCTCTTCTCTGATCACAAGGCCTCAGGCCTTCCTTCACTCCACCTACCTTCTCCGTGCTCCTGATGTCACAAGTGATCCCTTTCAGTACCAGATCCAGCTCAGGCCGGTACCGCACCTGGTAGTTGCTAAACTGGATCTGGCCTTTGCTGGGCCAATCTGGCGGAGGCCTCTTCTCGGTCACCCAGGGTGCCTGGCAAGGACACAGGATGAGAAGTCCTTTATACAGTGGCAACTCAGCCTAACAGTCCTCACAGGACTCATGTCACAGAACAGGAGAAGGGTAGCAGTGTCCCAGCTACCTAATGGCATCTGCATTTAATAGACTGTACGGACCTATACTTCTGGAAGGTTCCTATCTTATTCATTTAAAGAAACCCTATCGCAGGGGGTTGCTCTGTAGATCTCCAGAATGAAGCCACCATTTAACTTGGTGTGTTCCAAGACCTGACTTCCTCCAAACCATTTCCTATTCTAAGTTTGAAGAAATTAAGTCCTTTGAGTTAGAGCAAAGAAAACTTTAGGAGAACCACTATGAACCCATGTGAAACACTGAGAAATAATGCAGATGAATTCTTGAAGAAGTTCCATTTTTTTTTTACCTTGTCCCTGGGTTTCTCTAATTTCTTCTTACCTCATTTTCCACTTTTATGTACTCATTTATTCGCTCAACAGCCACGATGTTGGTCTCTATTTCTGATGTCATCCTCACCAGCCAGTTCAGGGTTTGTGTGATCTGCAGAAAAACCAGAAGACTGAAAATCACCTCAGTCTCAGAAACCAACTCAATTAGTCAAACCGCAAGGGCAATCCAGTGCCTACTTTGTACCTAGCACGGTGCTGGGCTCTACGGGAGAGTAAGCAAAAGGGGAAGAAAGACAATCTTTGCCTCTTTTGGGAAGGATATAAGACCTGTGTACTGAATGGCTGTAAAGCAATTAGGTGCTTGGCAGCGTGGTGCTCACATCAAGGGCCATGTGAGCTTGGAGTGGTTTGGGGCTAAAACTGGGGTTGCAGAGGCTGGTGATTGGTGGAGTGGGACCAAAACTCAGGTCTCCTGCCTGAAAGCCTACAGCCCTTTGGGGAGGGGTTTGTCAACGGCATTCTGCAAACAGGGAAAAGCATGAGAAATGACACAGGATGGGAAAAGTTCTTCCAAAAAGCTGCCTCCTCTCTGCTTTCACTCAACATCAGGTGGGGGCATCCACATGGACCCTTGTCTCCCTATAGACCAATAAACTCCAGGTGCCTCCCTGCCATTACAAGATACACCCAACCACCAGTAAAAGGATTGTCATGGTCTAGGCCAGTCTAGAGGATAGGGAATCTGTGGCTTACTCAGATGCAAGCTTCTTTCAGGCAAAGACTTGAGAATTTGCACATATGCACAGGGAGTTATTGTTGAGCAAATGGTAGTTAGAGAAAGGGAGTCACAGACTGCAGAGGACAGGATCACAGGGACTAAAAGTAACTACTCTATGTAGGGTTGAACCAGATGTAATCGCTGATGTTTGAGTGGTTTTGTTTTGGTTCAATCTAATAGTTTCCTGATTCTTTTGCTTGTCTGTCCCGGGTTTAAAAGCCTAGAAATGGTGGGGAGTAAGAGGCAGTAGCACAAGAACCCATGTGACTCTGGTGATTAACAGAGTCCTTTTAGGTGCCCTGGCAGGATCTTATTAACTTCTAATGAAGACAGCAGTATATAAAGCTCACTTGTGGCTATGCAAACCTCCAAAAAATTAGTTCAAAAAGATACCATGAAAGATGGTCAAATGACTCATTTACTGACCAAATATTTATTGAACAGTTCCTATAGTGCCAGCCACTGTCTTAGATGCTAGGAGATAACCATTTATCCCTTAGTCATGCTGCAGAGCCGCAGTGAGATACATTTTATAGTCTTATCGGACTATATGTTCTTTATTAGAATTAGCTCCAATTATTCTGTGACCTGATAAAAACAAACAAGAGGAGTTATTTGTTCAGAAGGCTTTCTGATTAGTGCTATATTCTGGAGAAGAAACTTGCTTATTCTCTCTTTTTACTAGAACCAAGCAAAGAGACAGGGAACTATTATATTGAAACATATGAAATTATCTTCTTAAGCTCTAAGGTCAACATCTATGTCCATTTTTCTAGATGGCACTGGTGCCCACTTCTTTTTTCTTCTTTTTCTTTTATTTCTGGTACCCACTTAGAGTAAGGAAGTGTGTCCATGGATGAAAGATGGAGCCAAGGTTTGAATCTCAGTCTCCCCTAGTCCCTCTGGATTTAACAAAGAATCAAGAGCACAGACTGCACAGTATACTCCAGACTCAATTTAAAAATAAATGCATTAACGTAGCCAAACCCCCAACCTTCAGACTCACATTGAGTGCATTGGACAGAACAAAGCCCACAGTGTCCCCACTTAGGGTATCTCTGTAAATAACCATCATCAAGGCTGAACAGAAGACAATCAGGTTCCCAACCAGCTCTAGGCGAACTCCAAGCCACCTGTGGGGCAACAGAAGCAGAGGGGGAGAGAGGTGTCACTGGTCACTTCTTCACCTTAACCAGCAACCTTGGCACTCCTAGAACATCTCAGAGGGTTTGAGTTGGTAGAACTGTGCTCTTAGGAGGAACCTCAATTTGATTTAGGAAGACCATGTATTCCTAAAAGTCTATTAAATTGGTTTTTGTTGAAAATAAACTGTATTTTAAAGATCCTAAAGGAGTTTACTAAACTAAGGGAATTTTATGGTGCAATATCTCCCAAACTTGCCACATCATAAAAATCACTGAGGACAATTGTTAAAAATACAATGTTATGAATTCATGTGAAAAATTCCTGGACCCTTCCCCAGGAGATTCTGACTCAGGGGGCCCAGGATGAGGTTCAAGAATCTGCATATTTATTTATTTTTTAAAGACAGGCACTCTATTACCCAGGCTGCAGTGCAGTGGGGCGATCATAGCTCACTGCAGCCTTGAACTCCTGGGCTCAAGCAATTCTCCTGCCTCAGCCTCCCAAATAGCTGGGACTACAGGTGTGCCCCAAAATACCCAGGTAATTTTTGTATTTTTTTTTCACAGACGAGTTCTTCCTATATTGCCCTGGCTGGTCTCAAACTCCTGGCCTCAAGTGATCCTCCCACCTTGGCCTCCCAAAGTGCTGAGATTACAGGTGTGAGCCACAGTGCCTGGCCAAGAATCTGCATTTTTAATGAATTCTCCAAGTGACTTCTTTTGATCAGGCTGGGGAAGAAATGCTGTGGTGAA
The DNA here is from genome assembly GCA_008086735.1 of Cheirogaleus medius. NCBI lineage: Eukaryota > Metazoa > Chordata > Mammalia > Primates > Cheirogaleidae > Cheirogaleus > Cheirogaleus medius. The sequence goes on from VBSM01003143.1 coordinate 17,407,683, forward strand.
TCCACATGTAAAGTTAAAAAATAAACACTACAGGAAGGCGCAATGGACCCTGTGTGATTTCAGTATTTTTAAAAGGTGGAGAAGCTGAGGGTGGAGGGAAGTTAGGTACATATTGATCACAGGGAGTTATATTGGGGTTTTGTAGAGAACTGAAGAATACATGTACATAGATATAATTTATAAAAATGGACTTTTCCAAAGAAAATGTATTTAAATAAGTTTGCATCAATAAGTCTAGCATGTGTACAAATAAATATGGTACATACTTTATAATGGGGGTCTAATAAGATTTACTTATATGCATTTTTCTTCTTAGAAAGTCTCTAAGAAACAAAATACCTTTACAGTCAAATTCCCGATCTCTCCACATTCTAAGTAACTCTGAGAATCATTAGCCTGCCCTTAACATCTCAAGACACTTTGGAAACCACTCAAGAATTTTCATTTCCTAGGAAAGATCGTCATTCTCCAGGACACAGCACTGCTTGCCAGGGTCTCATGATGCTGAAGAATAATGCTCACTCTATTCAGGGATTCACCTCACAGGATGTGAGCTTCCATTTCTGTCATCAGTGGTTTTACCTAAAAATCCCCAACTCTCCTCTCTCCTCAGCCTCCACTTCCTTCACCACACTACAAAGAGTATCGTGCCTGTGGAGAATCTCACATCCATACCCAGGGAAGCACTTGAAGTGTTCATTTCACCCTGCATTTGCATGGTGCCTGGGTCACAAAATGCTCCCAAGTGTCGTTTGACTTCCACCACAGCCCTGTGAGATAGGTCGTGTTCTGGCCATTGTAGAAACAAAGAAACAGAGGTCAAGGCAAGTCACCCAGCCTGGTTAATGGCAGAGTTGGCCCAGGGACCCAGTGTCTGACTCCACAGCTCATGCTCTCTTCTCTCTCCCTACATGGCATGACAAGCGTGTGTGGCCAGAGTGAATTCCATGCCACTGGCCACACCTGCCCTCCATGGCTAATGTCAAACATGCAGAAGCCTCACCTGTTGGAGACAATCCAGGAAAAGACACATTTCTGGTTGGTGTCAATCCCTGCCTGATTGTGATTCAGAAATCGCTGCTGGTGCTCAAAGGCGCGGATAACGGGCAAACCTGACACGGTCTCACTGAAGTGAGAGTAGATTGGGGACCTGGTGACAGAGTCTAGACGTCTCAGCTGGCGGGAAGTGGCCACATAAAACATCTGGACACAAAAAGTAACAAGCCAGTTAGTCACACAATCACCCTGCATATGCCATACCTCCTCCTTCCTGGCTGTGACCTAACGTTCTTCACCTTGATGGCCACAGCCCACGTCTGAACAGGACAAAAGCCTGCGGTGTCACATCTGGCTAGAAGAATGATGGGCGAGACCAGAGGAAGAGAACAATGGGAAGAGTGGGGTTGGAGGGGAGCAGAGGAGGATGAAGGTGAGGAGACTATAGCACAGCCTTAGAGGTTCGAATTTCATAACCACGTGAGGACTTTTGCCAGCCTAACCCATATCCACCCCCCAAATCTGCATGTTCCCCCCAAGACAGTTTCTGTACTGGCTAGAGAAATGGTCTCCAAAGGATCTTGTAAAGACAGCTGGGACTGCAGGGGTGAGGTGTGAAGTAGAGTGGGCAGGAAATGGCGAGAACCAGCATGCCGAGGGGTGGTTAAAAACTGGAGAACAGAGTAGTCAATTAAGTGACCAAAACTGTGCCTCAGTGGTGTGTGAAGGTAAAGATGGTTCTGGAGGGTGTGAGAATGGGAACTGGCTGGAGTAGAGGGCAGGCAGAATCCCTGTGGTCTAAGGCAAGGCTTAGGAACAGGTTGGGGGTGCTACTAGATTCTGTAGGACTTGCCGAAATCGTGGACAAGCTGGGCACTTGAGAGTCAGAAAGTAAAATGTTATACACAGAAGTTTCCTCAAATAATCATGCTTCTTATTTGTCAGTTTGTTATTAACAGCCAAAAGGCTGTTATGGAGAGGCCATGGTACCTGAGGAACTCCACACGAACACCAGGGGAGCCACTTTACCACAGGCCACAAGACCACGAGGCCCTGACCATGGGGTCTTGGGGATTGTTCCCCTACATGAACAGTTCCGCATGAAAGCAACTTGTGGGACAAGGGTTCTCCCCACAGCTTCCCCTCTCTCATGATTTTTATTATGGGCATGAGCTTCCTTCCACTGGTTCAGTTTCTCTGTGAGGCATGGCTCTCAAGCTACATGTTCCCTCAGAGAATACAGTGGAATTGAGCCTAAACCATCCACAGACACCCCAGTGAAACTAGAACTGCCCTGACATGAAAAGAAAGTGAAGTGTCTCTCCTGCTGAGAGACCTTCCCAGGTAGATATGCTGACTGAAGGTCAACTGAGGAAGAAGCCATAGCATGACCCTTCTAGAACAGACCTAACCATTGTGGGGGTTCTCCTGGAGCTTCTAGACTTTGTCCAGAGCCAATCTCAAAGCAGTCTTAGATCCAAACATAGATCTGTCCCACTTAAGCTTCTGGGTGGGCAGTGGTCAAGGTGAGGTTTGCTGTGAACGCTACACCAATTGGTGCCGACACTTCAGCTTCAGACAATGGCCCGTGGGCTCCTTGGTACATCAACACATGACTACATGGCAAAGACGCTGGAGAGGAGTGAGTGGCGAGCAGTAAACAAAAGGGAAGATTCTCAGGAAGGAGCCTGAGCTTTTATAAGCAGAGAGGAAGGAAGACCTAGCCATTTCCAACCTACCTGAACAGCCACATAAATAATGCCAAGAGGAATGATGACAACAGCGAAGATAGGGGTGGCCAAGCAGATCATGACAAGGGTGCTAATTATCCCCAGGAAGCATAACATCCAGCTGCGAAAGGACATAGGGAGGTTGTCATCCACTGTGGAAATATCCTAGGAATACAAGCAGGAGAGATGATAAGCCAAGGTCTTCCTAAGATACTTTACCTCTTCCTAGTTCCAGCAGGGAAGCTGTTCTATTCTGTGTGTTCCCAGTAACTCCTGCATTTCATAATTTCATGATATTCATTTGCAATAGACTGTACTGTTCACTCCAATAACCAATTGCATTTCTGTAATTTCTTCATTTTTTAAAATCCCTCCAAACAGATATGGCAGTCATCTTTCACCATTTTCAATAGATTTGGTAAAGGTTGTCACTCCTCTCTGTGAAATTCCCATTTGTCAAATTTATTAAACCATTCATAATCGTTGTAAGCTAATAGAGCCTTACCGGTAAATCCTTCTCCCATAACCAAGCCAGTTCAGTTATTGTAACTTAACACAGGTCCTAAATTCCACTGAATACCTGGACCTAACCTGGCACATAACAGGCATTCAAGAAACATTTGTTTGAAGGCTCTAGTCAACAAGCCCTGTCACCCACCCTTGACTAAAGCACCATCCTATACTCAGGAAGTTGTTTCCTCTGCCAAGCAGAGAGCTTCAAGGGGAAGGGAGGTGGTAATGGATGTGAGCCTTGCCTGGGCAGTGTTCCAACCAAGGAATCCAGAGGTGTCAGACAGGTCTTTCTGCCATATTGCCTTCGTGTAATGTCGAATAAATGAGAAAATGAAACGATGGATGGTTTGAGACACACTAAGGATGTCTGGCTTATATTTTGGGTCACCTTTGCCTATTCTAGGGTTAGCAATATGTGAGTCCAAATTATCTCTGGAGTTTCCCAAACTGGGTCAGGGATAATAGTCTTCCAAGAGAGAGCTCCAAATCATGAAGGACTCCTGACTCTAATCTACCTTTCCCAAAGTCACATCAGAATGCAAATAACTGTGTCCAGAATTGGCAGAGAAAAGAAATCCTTACCAGTTATCAGTTCCCTACAGGTTACTTGCAACCCTTACCTGGCACAGATTCTCTATCTTCCTTTCGTCTGCTCCGCCTCCTCTTAAGGACTCAGCCATTGACCCCTTAGATCTAACTCCCCCTGATAGGTCTGAGCCACCTCTCGCATGAAACTTACTATATATAATTAATGGCAGTTTCTTTTTTCATGCAAAAGTAGTCAGCAAAGTATGACTATTGCCTAAGTAACTCACAGGAGAACCTCTGTGTTCTCTTTTCCAGAAGATTATATATATTATAACATAGGGAAAGACTGTGCAATCTTTGCAAAATTCCTGTGAGAAATTTCCCCATCCAAAATTGTGTGCTCTCCTAGGTTCCGCTAAAGAGTCAAGAACCCAGTGAAGTCATCCCCAGTGACATCATGCCCACGATTTCTGCCCCAGAGGAAGGTGACAAATAGGGACCAGTAACCTGCCTACTTTTGAAGCAGTTACTGTGACCCCAGAACCTGGCTGTGGGCTGTAAGCTACACTCTCTGTGTTTACCCTGAGACCAAACAAACAAGGGTACACAGCTGCTCAAACTTTTTTTTTTTAATGTGCTGTCCACAAGCAGAGACTATACACTGTGCTGATAGCAGTTGAATATCATTCAGAATTGCCTGGTCTCTGCCTCTGTGCCTGAAACTTCAGTCTGGCCTGTGGAAAAGAACCATCTATGATTTTTGCATTCATTGAGTGCCCCAGTGCCCAGTACAATTCTTGGCTCATGGAAAGTGCTCAATAAATGTTGTTGAATGAGTGTGAATGAATGCCAAGGGTTCCAGGATGGAAACAATGTTTGAGAACCTGGTTACAATCACAGATGGCTCTCTTCTATAATCCAGACCTAATTCACTGATTCTTAAAGCATCAAAGATGGAAGTTTCAGGAATGGAAGCAGAGACCAAGCAAAGGGTTATCCTACTATTGTTTGTATTCCTTGTCACATACGGTGACAGTGCTTTTATTTATGTTCTTCCCTCTGCAGAATAATCCTCCCACCCTGCTCTACTGCCCCTCATCCCCACCCCTTACCATCAACCTGGCTTACTTCTACAACTTAGCTCAAGTCCCCCCTTTTCTGACATTTCCTGCCCTAAGGCACTCAGGCTGAGCTAGTACCTCTTTTCTGTCATTCCTGTGTACTCCCAGAACACCTCTGAACACACTGTTGTTATTGATTTTACCATATTCTATTATAATCCTTCATTTCCTTGGCTGTCTTCTTCACTAAATGGCGAGCTACTCGAAGGGTCAGAGCTGTTCATCCCTGTAACCCCAGAATCTTTGGGACCCTACAGGAGGTACTCAAGAAACACTTGCATGCTGACTGGACAAAAGAACTAGAACTGAACAGTGTTGTCCAAGGGGACATGAGAATCCCTCCCACGTCAGAAATAGAAATACCCTCAGTGTATGAACACACCGCCTCACAGCCCTTGAGATACTTACACCAGCAAACCTGTTCACGATCCGGCCTATGGGTGTTGTGTCAAAAAAACTCATGGGTGCTCGAAGGATATTGTTTAGCAGTTGCTTGTGCAAGATGTTTGATGCATGGGTGGAACCACGGACACTCCAGAGAGTTGCTACTAACACACATATCCCTAGAAATAAAACCAGTTTTGTCAGCACCATGCATAGAGATCCCTGAAGCCTCATGCCCAGGACATTATGGCAAATGTTTTCCTGAGTCCCATGAAAGTACAGGGTCTAGACAGATTCTATGAGATGGCTGCCATGGCCATCAGGCATACCTTGCATTGCTCCTAGAGCTCCATAGACTCCAATTCTCATGTCTCTCTGAGAGGCTGGGTAGTCGGTACCGTTGAAGATTTTAGAGTCACTGGTCCAAGCACTGAGCCAAAGGTTGGATCCAATAAAAGCCACAGAATTCATCACGAAGGCAAAGATGACGAAGAATATTGAACACCATCCCATTGCTCGTAGGTACTTCAGGTAGATGGACAACTTCACCTGCAAAGCCCCCACCTCAATATTAGAACTCCCTAATGGCTTTTGATGAGGAATTACCTAGAATGCCAATCACAGGGAGGAGTGAAGTGCCCTGGAAATGTGGGTTTCAGGTAGCAAAATTTGATAGTCTATGGTAATCTGCACTGGGCCAGGATGGATAACAGATTAATGCTGAAATACAATGCAGGGTAATTAATGAGGTTATTAATGATCTTCTAGAGGCAATTAAGAGGGGAAGATATAGAAACAGAGTGGGGCAAGCCAGGGGCAGTGGTGGGTGCCTGTAACCAGCTACTTGGGAGACCGAGGTGAGAGGATCATTTGAGCCCAGGAGTTCAAGAGCAGCCTGGGCAACATAGTGAGACCCTGTCTCAAAAAACAAAACAAAACAAAACAAAAAACCAGCATGGGACAAATGATGAGGTTATACGGCAGACCTTAGAATCTGTGGTTTTAAGTTTAGTTAATGTGAATCATGTGCTCTGGGTCTGATATATTAGTGCTCCCTGGTGCCCAGAATTGCATCTCAAAGCAGTTTTGTTGTTCTCCACACATTGGAATGGAATCAAACACTCACGGAGTGTGGGATGAGGATATTCACAGGAAACATGTCATACTTTATGGAAATATGATTTCATAGAAAGCCCACAGCTTCTGCTAACATTTTAATAATGAATTTGAAGATTTGCAAAGGTCATAGGACATATTGCTCCTATAGATATGTATTCAAGTTTCATCTAATTTTAAAATTTTTGGATTCCAAGCCTTATATCACCTCAAATGCTACTTTTTTTTGGTGGTGCTCACCTTTCCAGTTTCTATGAATTCCTTCTTAATCAGTTTTTGTCCTTTCACTAGTTCTTCTTCCTCCTTTGGGACGTTACCATTCTGAGTTTTCAAGGAGTTTCTCAGGGACTTCGGACGCCTGCCACTGGACCTAGACCTGAGAGATTGAGAGAGGGAAGCTTCCCTGAGCATGTAGATACTACCGCAGGGTTGTCTTACAAGCAGATGTCCCAATCACTCAACTGGCACTGAAGCACATTTTGGGGCAGATGGTCATGGGAAACTGACGTAACTCCAACCCTTCCTCCCATCCATACAAGGAACCAAAGGAGGAGCTGGGAGTGTCCAAGATGTCCACTCTCTCAGGAAAAGCCTACAGGGAAAAAGATGCAGATCAAGTGGAAAAGTGGAAGTGATGGGGGCTGCCAGCTGAACAGGTGACCAACCTGAGGCTAAGTGTTCGACGAAAGCTGTTCTCTCTTTTCATGGTCAAGGAGGCCGCATCTTCAGGGATTTCTTCCACACTGGATATTAGCCCATAGTCATCATCTTCTTCTCCTTCACTGCCTTCATTAACTAGGGAGGCACAGGAGAGGTCAGGGAAATAGCTGCATAGAGCACGAACGGTCCAAGAACAAACAGAAAGAAGCCTTCTCTGATCTCGCTAGCTTCGGCAAGGGACGCCGGGTGCACACACAGGCTGGGCTATTTTACTCCACAAATACTAGTTGTGAGTACACCTTATTGAGAAATACCAGGATAAAGAAGAGATGGGTTACTATTCCACAGGAAGATAAAATGGTCAAAAAGGAGAAGAAAAGTCCCAGAAACTTCTAAGTTCCTTTGGAGCATGAAAGAACTTTTAAGGATTATGGTAGACAAACAGAAGAGTCACCATTCCCAGAACTGACTAAAGAGGTGATTGTAAATCGAAAATGCTCATCATGAAGTTCAAATAATTTAACGAATACACATTAATTAAAAGCATTTATAAGACATCTCTTGAAAATAAAATAATAAAATGCAAAACCAGGTGGGGCATCAGTGGGAATGGCAGAATAGGGACCTCCAGAGATCTACTTCTCCATAAAAGTAATGAGAATACTGGCAAAAAATTGTCAAAATCAGCTTTTTCAGCTGTGGCCATGAAAACCAGCAGCCTAGAAGCCACTGGAGAGGGAGTGGGTTTGCAATTCCCCTCAAAGCCCCATTCCTAGAGAATTGCCATAACCTCAGCTGTCTGGAATTCCCTGGAAAAGCCCATCCACAGGGCCTGTCTCTGTTTGGCCTAACCTGGAGCTAGCGCAAACAATGGCAGCGATTATGCAGCATCACAGCTGCCTGAGGTGGTGATAACAGTTGGGGCAAGTCATAAGCCGACCAAAAACTTCAAAGGACTAGCACCTTAGGAAGGAACCAATCCTTCTGACACCTTCGTCTTCCCTTTCTGGCCTCCAGAAGTGTGAGATAATAAATTTCTCTTGTTGAAGCTGTCCAGTTTGGGTGCTTTGTTACAGCAGCTAATACACGGAACCAATGTCAAGGCAGCTCACCTCACCCTCCTGCCTTTCTCTTCCTCCCACCAAGCCCCAAGTCCCACAGCACAACACAACACAGAGCTCTGCTCTGGGGCTTACAAAACTTCTCAGAAATGTCCTCTCAATGTTCGCCAGAACAAGAGCTTACTGGGCTGGGTTGCAAACTATCCTTTGTACACAAAAGATAGGATTCTTCGAAAGGGGCCATCCACCCGTGGGGGTTTATAACAGAATCCTGAAAGTCAGATCCAGGCAAATCAGAAAAAAAAGTGTTTAGAATTAGCATAAGAGGGGCCGGGTGTGGTGGCTCACGCCTGTAATCCTAGC
>VBSM01003143.1:17416254-17444040 GCA_008086735.1 Cheirogaleus medius
AAAAAAAAAAAAAGAATTAGCATAAGAAACTGTCCAGGTGTGGTGATGTGCTTGGCTGAGCAATGACTCAGGAGATCTAGCATTAGACATTGTCCTTTGCTTGGGAACTTCACGTCCCACTCCAGGCAGGTGCTTATTGGTTTTTCCAGGTCAGTGCCTAGAGCAAATAAAGGCTAGTAAAAAGCTTTGACTCCTTTCCTTCCCTTCACCGGTCCCTGACCCCCCTGCCCCACCCTCTGGGCCTGGCTTCTGGTCTCTATCACCCACATCGTCCTGTTTTTTGTTCCTGCCTTGTCCTGCCAAAGCTTACAGACTTCCTGGTGTAGACTTTTCTTTCACACTCTTGTGCTCCCCAGTGTGGTTTTAAATATGCTTCCACTCTATTTCTGGAATGTCCCTGCACCCTCCTGAATGTCCTGACCTCCTGCTGGTGACCACCATCTGAAGCTGTTAACCACACCTATGCACAAGACTCCTGCTGGCAGGTCCTTGGGAAGGGTCACAGTAAGCAGGGCTCCATGGCTGACTGGAGCTAATCAGTGAACCCATTAAGGTCTATTCCTATGGGATACTGTGAGACTGTGCAACTGTCATGATTTTTTTCTGGTTCAAACACCCCAGTGGTTTTCGATGTATTCATCAAGATTCCTTTGTTAGGACTTACCAAGAATTTAGAAGTACACTATTAGTGCCAACTTTCCAGGAACTGGTTTTAATGGATTTGAAGTAGTTGGGGGTGGGGGGGGTCACGTGTGACTAGAGTCAACAGGAGCATGGCATTCCTAAAAGAGGGATCTGTGACTCTGGTGCTCCCACAGGGTTCCTAACCTAAACCTTCAGGTGCATCCTTCTAAAAGCTGTTCTTTGATTGCATGTCAGACACCAGGTGAACAGGATGAGCCACCAGTGTGGCTCAGGCAGAGAGTTTCGATTTCTGTGTTTCTTTACAGAGACACAGAACACAGAAGGCAGAGTTTGAATCTCTGAGTTATTCATTTCCAAGTCTAGTTCATTGTATACTGAACAGTTCAAGAGGCAGATGTGGGTTTACCATTTCCACCCATGCCCCAAGTTCTATCCTGTTTCAATCCTCCTTACATACCTGTGGCTTCCCCTTCAGGATCCGCATGTTTTAGGAATGTCTTTAGATTCTTAGCAAACACTCCTTTCTTTGCCAACAGAGCACTGTAGGATCCTTTCTCCAACATGGTGCCATTCCCCAGAACCACAATCTCATCCACTTGGGGAAGAAAGTGAATGCTATGTGTAACCAAGAGTCGAGTCTGTAAAAATAATATTAAGTTGTGTTAACTACCCTATGTCCACCCTCTTCCCTAGTTTACTCAAAAGAGGAAAACAGGCTTGTCAATTCACTCTGGGGCTTTGCTTCAAAACGCGGCCCTGAGCACTTGGCCTATTTTACTTGCTTTCCTTCCCAGAACCTCATCTCAAAACCCAACTCTATGTGTGAAATGAGACCCTCATCACCACAGATCCACTCAGTTATTTTTCTGTAGTGACAATGAGGTTTGCCCTGCACACATTCTCCTCCACATTCCTGGGTAGCCAATGGTTGGACTCAGGAATATCATCCGAGCTCAAAGCCTATAAATATGATGAATGTATACAAAACTAACTAAATAGCTAATTAACTGCTCCTTTCACTTAATTGAATGAACATGACCTGCCCAGATTCTTTCCGCATGTTAGAAACATCGTGGGATGAGAATGTTTCTCCCTGGTGTCAGAAACTTGGCATCCCCTGTATTCCTGTCTACCGACTGCTGAGACAGGAGCTCCACTCAAAGAAAGACAAACACTTATGGGTCAGTAACGAGGTTCAATTAGGGACTATGGGCTTGAAATGGGCTTCTGGAGAGAGAACCTAAGCCCACTGCTTCTGCTCACAGCCCCAGAGAGACTAGGCTCCTCTTATGTGGAATATCTAGGAGATATTCATCTCATAAGTGTCAGTTCAAAGCCAACTCTCCTGGTGCCTTTCCTCAGCCCCAAGCAAGACTTGGGCATTCCTCCAATGTTTCCACCATAGTGTGTACAGATTACTATTAAAACAGCTCCTGTATTCTAATATTATTGTTTGCTTTTCTGTATGTCTTCCCATTAGACTTTAAGTTACTTGAGAGCAAGGACTAGACTTTTCCACCCATGCATGCCCATTCTTTGCAACGAACCCGGAAGAGGGTGGGGTATTCAGTTCATTTATGAGTGAAACCAAAAAGGCCTTAAGGACCAAATCCAGGACCAGGAACAGGACAGAGAGTGAGTTCCTGCTGACTCGCTAATCAGGCAAAGGGCTTCAGGGAACAGCAGCCCAGGTCTCATCAACCCTGCCATCGTCTGACTACCAGCATTCAAGAAATCTTGAAGGAACAGGCCATATTCAATTGGAGTCTCACTGCCCAGTGCCAAGGGAAATGCTGTTATTGACAGGGGCTCTATCAGCCCCTCTCTGACTCTGCCCGTTGTATCAGGACAAGCACGACAATTTGCTCAAGGTAAGGAAAGCTTATTCTCCACCTACAACCAGCTCTAGTGACTTGCTCTGGCCACTTTACCTATACCGTCTGACAGAGGCATTGTGAGACTCAAATGGGACCATGCAGTTAAAATGCTTAACACAGGCCTGGGACATACTGAATACTCAGTAAGCATTAGATATTATCTCTATGTTCAGACTGAATCACCCTTTCCAGGCCTAGTTTTCTCATATCCTGCAAGGGTTCCAAGGGAAGTGTCTTAGAGCACAGCCTAAATCTGCAAGATGACCTGTGTCCCACCAGCAAGGTGAATTGTTGGGTCCTCTGGAGTGTTTTCTGACACCAGCCAATTCTGTGACACAAGTTAGGTGTCCAACAATTCAATTCAATTCTGAAACTAACTACCTGGAGTTACTGAAGACCCCACACCTTAAGGGCTCAGTCCCATCAGACTGCCCCCACTTCAGATGCCAGTAGCAAGTCTAGGGCCACCCATACTTCTGACCCACTGGCTATATATTGGGAGTTTTCACGACCCCCTGTCAGGTTCCATAATTTGCTAGAATGGCTCACAGATCTCAGGAAAACACTTCACTTGTGTCTATAGGTTACTGAAAAGGACACCGCTCAGAAACAGCCAAGTGGAAGAGACAGATGCACAGGGTAAGTATGAGGTGGGGGGGAGGTAGGGAGTTTCCATGCCCTCTCCACCTGCACCACCTCCCAGCACCTTGATATGTTCACCAACTTGGAAGCTCTCCAAATCTCATTGTTCAAGGGTTTTTATAACCCAGCCTCCAGTCCCCTTCCCTACCTGGAGATAGGCTAGATAGGGCTGAATGTTCCAATCCTCTAATCACTTGGTCTTTCAGCCCCAGACTGAGACTGTCTAGGGGCCCTACCACAAGTCATCTCATTAGCATAAACTCAGTTGTGATCCAAAGGGGCTCATTATGAATAACAAAAGACACTCCTATCACTCAGGAAATTCCAAGAGTTTTAGGAGCCTGTGCCAGGAACTGGAGACAAAAACCCAGTATATTTCTTATTATTACCACAGGTTCCAAAGTACTTTTTATCATAAGCAATCATCCTAAGAAGCTCAATGTCAGAGCTACAGAATAGGTGTCAAATTGGCCAGTTCCTGCATGACCTCATGATGGGAGTCTCCATAGGGTCATATCCTAGGATACTAGTCTGACATGGTATTTCCTAAGGAGCCCAGGTGGCATGTAAATAAGGGACTTTGCTTCAGCACAACAGCTGTCCTGAGAGATGTGTGTGGTCCCCACCTCGCCCTCCCACCCCACCCTCATATCATCATAGCTTTAAATGATTTCTTACCTTGCCTTTCAATAGGCCATTGGGGCCCAAGACCTTATTAAAAATATGTTTTCCCACATGAGCATCCACAGCAGACAGGGGATCATCCAGAAGATAGATGTCTAAATTTTGATAGGTAGCTCTGGCCAGGCTGATCCGCTGCTTCTGGCCCCCGCTGAGATTTATACCCTGAAGAAGAAAATAATTTCTATTACGTGCTACTACCTACTCTCACCTTTGCAGACTCTAATAAAGAGGAAGTAAAAGGAAGAAATTTGCTTCAATACATTGTCAAAGGCTTAAAACTCTTACAAATAAATAACTTAGATTTGAATAAATAACTTAAGGCCCCATAATTAAAGATATGCTCAACTTACCATTTCCTATCATATATTTACTTATTTAATATTTTTGTTGTTTCTTACTACATAAGAATGTAAAGCTGTACCAGGGCAGAGGTTTTCTCTCTTTTTTTCAAGGATATAACCCCAGCACTTAAAATGGTGTCTGACACATAATAGGTACTCAATAAATATATGCTGAATTAAGGGACAAAATCACTCTGGGGCTGTATCTACACTAATCTTCTACCATGTCAAGATCCTTGTCCCCAAAAGATTGCTATATTCATTTTTAGTAATGGGGAGGAAGGATGAAAACAGTCTAAATATGTAGGATCTTTAGAGATTTCTAAATAAAGTGTGTTATATCTATGCAATAAATACAATATAGTCATTAGAAGTCTTTTTTAAGAAAAACATTTAAAAACATGAGAAAATAATGCACAATAAATTTATGAGTGTTTGATGCAGATCAGTAGAATCCTCCTCTGGCCTCACTGATCTACAGAAGTTGTATCAGGACACCTAGGCTTTGGCCCCACTTCTGCCCTACCCCCTGTGAGATCAACCTTGGGCCAGTTGTTGTTAACTTAGCCTCTCGGGTCCTTTGCTTCATCATCTTTGATTTAAATTATGTAATTCCTATATTTGCTTCCAGGTACAAAGCTTAAAACTTCTGAGTTATTGGCACAGAACACTGTGGCCAGTTAGTGCAAACACGTTTGTTCCAAACATGACTACCTAAACTGGTCTTCTGTTTCATGCCCATGTACTTCTGCACCATCGTCCTCACTTTTTCTCTTCAATATTTCTTTACCCTTCAAGATCTTTTGTTATCCCAAGTACCTTCTCTCCAATCTCAGCCAGGTCTCCTCCAGGCAACATTTCCAAGTCTGGGAGGAGAGCACAGGCCTCCAGAACTTGCTGGTACCTCTTTTCATTCAACTCTGCTCCAAAAAGGATGTTGTCCTTTATGGTGCCATTCTGAATCCAAGACTGCTGTGGGACATAGGCAATAGTACCCTGGAAGGAAAAGGATCAGACCACATTACAGTTGTATCTCCAGAAATGCAGGATTGAAGGATGGGGTGGCTGGAGGGAGGAGGAACAAACAGATCTTAGATTTGAAGAACTGTATGTCAGGATAACTGAGGATCTGATATTTATTAACATGCTTGTATTTGTACATTACAAGCACTTTATAAGCACATTACAATGTTGCACTGACCAGGGAAAAAGAGCCAATGTCCTATTCACCATTTAAAGTCCTCTTTTTTGTGTGTGTGACTATCACTTTCTAGCCACAATCCTAAAAATCAGAAGATGAATGCATGTGCTGCTTCTAGAACAAGGTTTTAGTCAAACCCAATGAGTTTACTAGGACCAACAGCATGCTAACACTGACAAGGGGAATGGTGTAGATGACATATTAGGAAGCAAGAATTAAGAGGTTAAAATTATAGTGTCAAGGTAGTATATGAAACAGATTATATCCAAAGAGAGATAGAGACTGACAAATGCCTGTGCTTGAGGAAAAACTCAGTTATAAGTAGCAAGAAAAACCTTCCTCAAAGGAATTAAGAGACAGAGATAAATTTGTAGCTCTGTTTTGCTACATGCATGTTTTTTAAAAAGCAACTAAGCCCATTAGTGATTGGTAAATCAGGGAATGAAATCAATATATTGTGGAAGAGAAGATGGTTCTTAAAAATTTTCCAAGTGGGTCAATATAAAGCAATCAGGGGAAGCTTCCTCATAATTAAAAAGAAAGCTTTAGTAATATATGAAGATCTTAAGAAAAAAGCTGAAGATCTATAGACATGCTTCTTTTTGATATAAGTAGTGGCTGATCTAATGATTAAAAAATAACTATAATTTTCCCTAAATTTGGCTCTCAGGAAAAGTTCAGAGTGCTGATGAAGATGTCCATGAAAACGTTTTCCTCTGTGTTAAAAAAAATCATAATTGATCAAATCAACACTACAACAGATTTTTTATATTGGAAGTAAATGCTATCAAAGATCTAGCTCTGAAAGGAAGAAGTGAGAGGCCCAAGACTAATTATGATGGTTGGGTGCAAATGCCAGGGTTGATTTTACATAGCTACCGTTTTTATTGTTCTTGATGTTGTTGTTACTGTTGGTATTGCTTTTGTTGGTACTTTGGTTACAAGTTATATAAGTTTTTAGTGACCTGTTACAACTCTTTTCCCCTAGGTCCTGTTATTTTTATTGCACAGTTTTGTAGAATGTGAGGTTTTCAGAAACACATGCATAGATATAGCAGAAATGCTTATACTTTACAGGAAAGTCTCTGCAGTCAACGGTTTTCACACTTTAGTATACATATGAGAACCACCTGGAGAATTCATGCAAAATGCAGATTCTTAGACCCTAACCCTAGGGTCTCACTATTTAAGCCTGGGAAGGGGCAGAGAGAATCTACAGTTCACAAATTTACCAGATGTTTCCAAGGCCTCACCTACTTGTCCTCAGTGCCTACTCCCAAGGGAGGAGAAAGCACTAAGTGGACCACTTTGGAGGGTCAGAAGCCTTCTCCACTGGCGTTTCCTCTCACCTTGATGGTAATGTGCCCGTGGACATTTTCCATTTCTCCCAGCATGGCTGACATCAAGGAGGATTTCCCAGAGCCCACAGTGCCCACCACAGCCACCAGCTGGCCTGGCATAACGTCTAGGTTCACACTGAAAGAGAAAAGTGTACTGAAGGCAATGGCAGTGGGTGGGCATTCAAGAGTAGTTCAAGGCTCTTCTTTGACTCTCCATGAAGTCTGGTATTAGATTTTCCTTCAAGATTAGAAAATTTGCCTCGGATATATAAGTCCCAAACGTGCTTCTCTTATGATTTTTTTTTAAAAAGGCTAGAGAAAGAGCCCTAATTTATCCAACTCATCCGTAAACTGTTGTGCCAAATGTGGGTTTCCAATGGTAAAATTCTCCTAGAATCAATGTGGTACATTGAACAAGACCCTAGTGGGAGCCTGGAGACCTGACTTGGTTCAAGTCCCAACTCTGCCACTGCTGGGCTGTGTGATCTTAGAAGGTCATGTCATTTGGACTAAGGATCTTTATTTCTAAACTAATAAGGTTAGACTAGATCAATGATTTCCAAATTTAGCTACCTAATGAGTCATCGACTGGAACACTTGCTGAAAGCAGGTGCCCTGGCCTCTCCCCTGAAGATTTGACTATGTCTGGCTGGGGAGGGGCCCACAGTGGGCTAGATTCTTGGGAGCTCTGTGTACCTGCCCTGTTATTTGAGTCCACAGAACATTAAGAACATCAGGAACTTGGTCATAGCCTTTTGACCCTGCCTATTCAGCTGAACCTCTTGCAGACTTATAGAAGTAAAGCAGAAGCTCTATCCAGTTCCTTCTCTGAAAAGGGAAGCTTTTGGGTTAGGAGTGTTCAGAGCAGGGGTTCCTGCCCTGACTCATCCCAAGGCTATCTCCAGAGTCCATGTTAAAGGCTGTGAAAACAGGAGAGAAGGGTGAGAAATCATGGGTGTAGCAGGGAGACAATAAGGGGTGCTCAGTTGTGAAGAAGGAAAGATAATGGCCTGCTCGGGCTCCTGGTGCCCTCTGTGCTGTGCTCAGTGGATGAGTTGGGTGTAGTGTTACACACAGGGCTTAAGAGACACACTACATGCAGCTGCGTGCCAAGAGGGACTGGCTTAGGGCAGCACACCTGCGTGGCAGAGGAGGTGTGTGGGCCTACAGGATGGGGTGTAGGGAAGGGTATTTTGATGTGAAACTCCAGATCTGAAGTTGAATCTTACAAAGGCAGCTCCCATTGTCCAGTCTGGGGAAAGAAGTCAGAGTGCAATGTCCCTGCTTACTATTCTTAAATGAATCAATGAACTTACATTGAGTTCAGGTTCTTGTGTGTATCCTTCACCATACCCAGAGACCTGGGCCACCTGCCAACCCTGAACTGCCTCCGGCCACACTCCAGAGAACAAATGTCTTCATGAGTTCCCAGCTGGACATTCACAGCCCCACAGTAGGAAAGCAGGGTGACAAATGCAGTTATGTGGAAAGAGGTTCAGGATCTTGGTTTTCAGCCCATCTCTCCGGAGGTTCAGCATGTACTTATATCTAACTGAACACATGTACATAGCTCATTTCCCCATGTATTCCATTATGTGGAATTTTCTGAGAACAGGACAAGGAGGATAAAGAATAGCAGGGTGAAGAGACGGCAACTCACTTTCGGACTGTGGCTTCCAAATCATGTTCCCAGGTAAAGGTGGCCTCAGAAAACTGTATAGCTTTGTCTGTTGAGAAAAAGGCCCCCTTTTTTAATCAGGTGAAGGTCTCCTAGTGTCTGTCTGCCCTTTCTCAGCCCTCGCGTGCCCCTCTCTGCTTCCTCCATCAGCTCCTGGGATTGCCTCTGTCAGGTGCTGGTTCCTACACTACCAGGAGGCAAATGGAAGCCCCCCAGATGAGACCAGAAGCAGACTTCCTACGAAGTCCTTTTTGATTCAGGAGTCCCAAGCCTGTTGGTAGCCCAGCTTCCTGATCTACAGAAACTCTGGGTACATTCTTAGGAACTCTGTTACCTAGTCCCTTGTATGAATTCTACCTCCTTATATATCCTTATAAATCCTCCCCACCATGGATTCCAGACCCACTGCTCACTTTGGCCATGGATGGCCCCCAATCCTTGAACCTTCAGAACCTGTGTATTCTTTCACTCCAGGCTGCCTTCCCAATCCCACACACTTGGCTCCCTCCTGACTTCTTTTTTCTGGATCCTTTGCAGGATTCCCTGCTTATCCTCAGAATAGCCAGCCCAGCTTTGCTTAGCAATCTAGTTAAGCAATCTGCTCTAAGAGTAAACATAAGTACAAACAGTATGCTTATTATACAAGCACAGGCTAAAGACAAACCCCCTAGCTCTCCCTTTCAGTCAATTTGCTGTGGCTAAGCCCTTATATGTCAAAATTCTGGTGCTGGCACTGTGAATAAGTTTGGGAAGCAACATCCAACTTGATTTACCAAAATTGCAGTCATGTCGAATGGCAGATGTGTCCAAGTCATCCCCTCCCAAGTACTTCTCTAGCCGATCTGTGGAAACACTGGCCTAGAGAAGGACACAAAGGATCTCGAGTTTAAAAAACTCAGTAACAAGCACAAGCAACGAGAAGAGTTTGGCTTTGTCATCAGCCCACGATTTGCCATTTGCCACAGTGGCAATCTCCTAACCCCCACCACAGACTCAGGCCTGGGAGCCATCCACCATGAACAGATGGAAATAGATACTCCATCTCAGCCCTTCAGAAGACTCACGGACTTCGATTCTATTATACTTCTATCTCTTTCCAAGCTTTGGCCCCAGTTCCAGAAACTGTCTCCTGCCTTTTAAGACCAAAAAAAAACTCTTAACTTCTGTTTGGTTCTGGTAAGTGGGCCCCTGGCTTGCTCTTATTTAACAGAGTCTATGGCTTGATGATCCATCCAATATCTCAACTAGGACCTTCTGTACAGGAATTAACCATGGCTTCATGGTGACCTTGCACATTTCCACAAAGGCTACATAGCTTAAATTGCAGCTGGCCTAAATGTTCTCATGTTCTATGGTGCCCCAGGAACATGAGAACTTGGGAGGATTTTGAGGAGCTTCTACAAGGGGTGTTTCTCACCTGCCTCTCTATATGCTAAGAAGGCTGTCATGAGACGCTTTCTCATTGCCACCCATGCTCTGACGAAGTGTTAGGGTTTCTGCCTGTTCCCTCCTTAGGATACAACTGCAGGCTATGACACTGCTTAGCTGCTACATGGATGAGCCTCTCAGAAACAGAGGGGCCCACTGCCCATTTTGCATTATTATCTGACCCCTTTTGGTTCAGTGTCATCCTGGGTGGCAAGGAATGCTGGGAGCTGACACCTTTGCCAATCTTGCTTTTGCTATCTATATAATAAGCTGTGCCTAAAAAGAGCATGCTTTTTCCTTACCTGCCAAATCTGTCAGCTTTTCTTCACACCCTCCAGGACAGTAAGGCCACCTTCTCCTTAACCCTAGTCCTTTCTACGGCCTGAGCTGTCTAAAGCCAGACATCTCTGGGATGAATGCAGGTCACTACACTCCAGCCCTGTCATTCTGGCCCTGTCATCAGTCTGCCACCTGCCCTGTGAACTCCCTCCTGAGATCTGGTACTTGGCCCATCTCAGTGACAGTGCTCATGTTCAGAACCCAGACATTCCCTCTGGCCCATCCAAGCCCTCCTAAACTCCAAACTCATTTTCTGACAGCTTAAGCCTCTCAATTTTTATTTGGTTTGACCACCACATGGGTTCATGCAAACAAAAGGTCTTTCTTTCCCTTTGTGCCATATTTGCCTAATGCTATATCAACACCTCGAGAACTTTGGAAAAATATGGGAGAAACTGAGCTGGGAAAAGGGCTTAGAAATGCTCCCAGCGCCAAGGCTAATCATAATAATCTCATTAAATGCATTCACAAGATTGTCTCCCTGTGAAGTAGATGAGATTGGTATGATTATCCTCATTTTATAGTCAGATAAACTGGGACTCAGAGAGCTCATGATTTTACTAAAATCAAACCACTGGTCTCTGGAGACCAAACAGAGCTCTCTAATTGAAAGTTCACCAGCAGAAGCTAGACATGGGATGTGATAGGCCAGTCATTCTGGACTCTAAGGCTTTTGACCAGAGAAAGACAGTTGGCAGTAAGAGTTCTAACCTACCTGGAGCATAGAGGAGATCACCATGGGAAGGACGGTCAGGGGAAAGCGCAGGATGTTGAAGAGGGTGATGGAGGTGAAAGCCTTCTCTGCATCCAACACATTGTTGCTATCCACCAGGACATAAACAGAAAACGTGACCACAGACACCTGGAAAGAGCAAGGTTATGAGCAATGTATGCCTAAAAGGGACCAAGCAGCCTGTGCTAAGTTTTAGGAACACAGTATATCAGAGTTGCAGGAGCTTGAGGATTATCCCAATCTCCTCATGTTACAGGTGAGAAAACTGAGCCCAGAAGAGGAAGAAATACCTTACCCAATGTTACGAAGTCAATTAATGAATTATTAGGACCAGAGCCTGGGTCTCCTGGCTCCTATATCAGTGTTCCTTCTGCTATAGACCCATACCATCTCCCCTAATAAGCCCCCCTATGCAAATCCTTCCTGGATACCACATTCATGCTGTACATCCTAAAACTTGCTCCAGGCTGCCAGACCACCAACCAGTACACAAGGGTAAAACTAGAATTAGCAGGTACTAAGTAGGAATAGCAGCACGGGGAGTCAAGGAAGGAGACTAAGTTCCCTGGATTTGGGGGTCAGGCCTAGAGGTGCTAGGTAGTCTATCAAAAATAGAACTTCCTCTTCAGGAAGCTGACTCCCATCCAAAAGGATACCAAGCCTGCTGACTCCTTGGCTACTCACCAGGACCGGAGCTAAGTATAAGAAGAATGTTATCACAGCCTGTATCCGACCAAAGATCAGCAAGTTCTTGAGCTCCTTCTTCCGAAGGTTGTGGACTTGGTCTTTGAATGAAGGTTCCCAGGCAAAATATTTCAGAATCTAATAAGTCAGAAAAGAGCATAGCTCATATCGGTGCCCCAAAAGGGTCCCAGGTGCATCTGATCCACCTATGTTTCAGGATATGCTCCCCAAAGTGTGGGGGTTAGAAATCCAGATTATAAAGTATGATTACAGAAAGGTAGCTTGCATTTGTTGACAACCTATTATGTATAAAGTACAAAGCATTCTAGATACATTATCTCACTTGTTTATCTTTTTTTTTTTTTTTTTTACAAACAGGATTTTCCTCTTGTTTCCCAGGCTAGAGTGCAGTGGCGTGATCATAGTTCACTGCAGCCTTGATCTCCTGGGCTCAAAAGATCTCCTGTTTCAGGCTTCTGAGTAGCTGGGACCACAGGTGTGCACCACCACACTCAGCTAATGTTTCTTATTTTTTGTAGAGATGGGATCTCACTATATTGCCCAGGTTAGTTTCAAATTCCTGAGCTCAAGAGATCCTCCCTCCTCGGCCTCCCAAAGTGTTAGGATTACAGATGTGAGCCTCTGTGCCAGTCCTCACTTAATCTTTATAACAACCGTAGTGTGAACAACTATCCCAATTTTCCCAATTGAGGGTTGCCCCAGACATAGGCCTTTCATTGCTAAAACCTGGAAGGTTCTGGGCAAATTAAGATGAGTTAGTCACCCTATTTTTGAAGAATTATTGTCTCCATTTAAATATAAGAAAACAAGCTGAAAGAGGCTAGGTAACTTGCCCAAAGTCATTAAAATAGCAAGTGGTAAGGCTGGGCAAGGTGGCTCACGCCAGTAATCTTAGCACTCTGGGAGGCCGAGGCGGGTAGATCGCTCAAGGTCAGGAGTTCGAAACCAGCCTGAGCAAGAGCAAGACCTGTCTCTACTAAAAATAGAAAGAAATTAATTGGCCAACTAAAAATATATATAGAAAAAATTAGCCGGGCATGGTGGCACATGCCTGTAGTCCCAGCTACTTGGGAGGCTGAGACAGAAGGATCACTTGAGCCCAGGAGTTTGAGGTTGCTGTGAGCTAGGCTGACACCACAGCACTCTAGCCCGGGCAACCCAGTGAGACTTTGTCTCAAAAAAAAAAAAAAATAGCAAGTGGTAGAGCTGACATTCAAAACCAGATCTATCTTTTAATTTTGCCTCATTAACAGAAAGACATATCAGAGCTTTGTGTGGAAAAAAAATAGGAAGTTCAAAGGGCTCTCTGTTTCATTTTCAAGAAGCTTAGGGTAATGTTAAAATCCATTAATTCAAAATAATATTTCTTTTTAGAAAAACTTATTGGTCACCTCTGGAGGATGAAATGCACTATTTAGGAAACTGGTAAGTAGAGGCAAAGAAGCAAGCATTTATCCTGCCTATCTTGTACAAACTTCATTTTAGGGTAACCAACTGACTGATCAATTATAGAATTCCAGCTAATCAATGTCAATGGAATAATAGGATTAAATATCACCCTTTTGCAATTCCTAATGAAACAATAGATCTAGGCAATGATCATAAAATTTATATGATAGTGGTTTTCAACCTTAGCACATCTTAGGATCACCTAGGAAGATATTTAAAAATACAGATGTCTGGGCCTCGCCCCCAGAGAGTCCAGTTTAAATGGTCTAAAGTGGGGCCTCAGCTCCAATGGCCTGTATAAGCTTCTCAGGTGATCCTGATGTGCTAGGGTCACAAACCACTGCTCTAGGTCAGTGGTCCCCAATCTTTTTGGCACCAGGGACCGGTTTCATGTAAGACAATTTTTCCATGGATGGTGGGGGGTGGGAGGGTGGGGATAGGGAGGAGGCAGAGCTCAGCTGGTGATGCAAGAGATAGGGAGCGGCTGTAAACACAGATGAAGCTTTGCTCACTAGCCTACCGCTCACCCTTGATCACTTTTTTGTTGCCAGTCTCATGTCTACATTTAAAGCATAGGTGAAAGAATGGCAGGAAACTTTATAAGGGAAAATCAGGCTGAGAACACCCAGACCCACTGAGGAGTCATCATCGCTGCTGATTGGAAGCACACAGCACCCTTGGAAAGTTACCTTGTGCCCCTCCCCCCGCTAAAAATAACCCAAATGTAAATATAATCAAGCCTTTAGATCTAACTACCAACTTACAAGAAATACAGGAAACAAGACAAATAACCTGGTTGCTACAATATGATTGAGAGAGAGAGACGCGGGGTTAGATTAAAAACACTATCAACTAAATGCCATGCATGGACATTTTTGGGGGTCCTTATTTAAACTAACCAACAGTAAAAATGAAAAAGGCATGTATAAGGCAACTAGGGAAATTTGATGGTATCAAAGTATGATTGTTAATTTTTTTTAGGTGTGATAATGATATTGTGGTTATATTAACAAAGAAAGTCCTTCTTTCAGAGATACATATAAAGTATTTACGAATGAAATGACAGGATATCTGCAATTTGCTTTAAAATAATCTACCAGGTGTGAAGTGGGAAGTGGGTTCATAGACGAAACTAGTTAGGTCATGCTGATCAGTGCTGGAGCTGGGTGGTAAGTCCATAAGGGTTCATTATATCATTCTACTTTTGTGTACGTTTAAAAATTTCTACAGTAAAATGTAAAAAACCCAAAAAACAAACAAACAAAAACCCTGCACTTAGGGTAAATAAATAGAAATCAAGGTTCAAAAGAGGGGGGCCTGGGAGGGGGAGTAGAAGATGAAGCAGGAGTCCTGTGAGGCACAAGAGGCCTAGAAGCAGGAATTCATGACCTCTCCCAGGGCTCGCTAAGGCTGAGAAATCCGCCACTTCTGTCATTGCACACAGAGGGCCACCTACGCTCAGCTTCTCACCTTGATTCCACTGAGAATCTCACTCATGATCTTTAAACGTTTGTCTTTATTCTTCATGTTTTTTACCTGCCAGGAAAAAAGCAGAACAACATCAAAACAGACTTCCATGAGAGAGTGTCCACGTTTGCTGCAGATGTCAGGTTTCGGTGGCACTTGTGGCTGACACTTAGTAAGAACTTGAGGTGCCCGTTGCTGACATTCATCGCTTTCCGCCTTCCTCTTTGCCCACTCCGCCCCTGCCCCACCCATCTTCTCTCTGATCTTCAAACACGCCAACCCTGCTTCTGCCTCGCGGCCTTTGCCTGACCGTACTCTCTTCCCAGGCTGTCCTTCCTCTGCTCTTCCCAAGGATTTCTGCTTCACAGTCAGGCTTGAGTCATCCCGCGCTCAGCTTAGACATCTCCTCCGCACAGAGGCCTTGCTTGACTTCCTCATCGACAATAACCACCCGCTCACTTGCTATCACATCGCCCTGTTTAATTCTCAGAGTAATATTTATTATGCTCTGTCTTTCCTCTTTGTTTATTGCCTGTCTCTCCACCCCTCCCCCAAGTAGAATGTAAGATCCGTGAGAGCAGGAATGTTGACCAATTTACTGCTGTGTTCTCATATAAGTAAGACGTGCAGGCCGGGCATGGTGGCTCATGCCTGTAATCCTAGCTCTCTGGGAGGCCGAGGCGAGAGGATCGCTCAAGGTCAGGAGTTTGAAACCAGCCTGAGCAAGAGCGAGACCCCGTCTCTACTAAAAATAGAAAGAAATTAATTGGCCAACTAAAAATATATAGAAAAAAAAATTAGCCGGGCATGCTGGCGCATGCCTGTAGTCCCAGCTACTCGGGAGGCTGAGGCAGGAGGATCGCCTGAGCCCAGGAGTTTGAGGTTGCTGTGAGCTAGGCTGACGCCACGGCACTCTAGCCAGGGCAAGAGTAAGACTCTGTCTCAAAAAAATAAATAAATAAATAAATAAATAAGATGTGCAATGGATATTTTTAAAACAATTAGTTGTAACTAAATGAATACAAATGAATGACTCAGTCACACACACCATCAACTTTACCCACCCAACCTATCACCCTGGCAGGACTGAGGACTGTCCACATGGAGCTCTCCCACCTGGTGGTGGCAGGGTGATTGTCAGGACTCGGGCTTAAAGTCTGGGTCGCTCATGTGACTGCTCTGCGTGGTTAGTTTGTATTGCTATGATGGAGAAGCAGGGTCACAATTCACTGATCTCCAGGCAGCCCAGCAGAGCAGGATGGAAGAATGATGTGCACGGTCTCCAGGATAGCCCTTCCCTCTCCAGTCTTTTTCCTCTAACATGAATGCAGAGGAGAGTATATAAACTCTAAGAGCGGTCAGAAGATGAAAAGGGGTAGAGAAAGGCAAGTACATTTGGGATGGTGGGAAGTCTTCCACCAGCTTTGCCTTGCCCAAACTTCCACCAAGAATAACAGCAGAGTAAGCAAAAGAGTTTAGATTTTAAAGAGGGCATATATTCCCCAGGTGACTCTGTTCCTTTACCTGAATATTCCTGTTCTTGGTAGTCAGTATCCCATTAACTGGGATTAGGAGCACCAAAACCCCAACACCTGATAAGACTGAGGGCCCCAACTCTCTCCACAGGAAGTAGATGGATAAGACAATTTGTAGAAAACTTGACCACAGCATGTGGATGTAATTGGTCATGTCCATGAGCTTCTGGGCATCCACAGACATCAGGTTCACTGTCTCTCCAACGGTATACTGCTTCCTGGCCAAGTTGGAGAGGGTCAGCGCCTAAAGATAAAGATTGGAATTAGGACCCACGGACAAGGCCAAGGACACTGAGGAGCAGAAGGGGAAACTCAGGAAGTAAGAACGTAATGGAAGGATGGGCTCCATACAGACACAACTTCTCCAGGGGACTGTGACTTCCTGCCTCCAAATCTTACACACAGCTTTCTCTTATTCTTGACCACTCTTTCCTCCTATTCCCACCTTCCTCCAACCCTACCCATCCACACACTTCTTTGCCCAGAAGACTCCTGTTTTTCCTTTGGTGTCAGCTGAGATGCAACTTCTTTTGAGAAAACTACACTGACTCCCAAGTTGGGGTTAGATGTTCCTCCTGTGCACTCTCATAATATCCTGTGCTTATTTCTATCACTACATTCATCAAAATAAACCACAATTATCTTGTCTATCCATTTCTCCACCAGATGTGAACTCTGAGGACAAGGGCTACATCTGTCTACTTCACTACTATAAGTTTTTTCTTTCTTTCTTTTTTAAACAGAGTCTTGGGATGTTGCCTGGGTTAGAGTGCAGTGGCATCATCATAGCTCACAGCAACTTCAAACTCCTGTGCTCCAGCAATCTTCCTGCCTCAGCCTCCCAAACAGCTGGGACTACAGGCATGCACCACCACGTCCGGCTAATTTTTCTATTTTTTGTAGAGATGGGGTCTCACTCTTGCTCAGGTTGGTCTCAAATTCCTGACCTCAAGCAATCCTCCTACCTTGGCCTCCCAAAGTGCTAGGATCATAGGTGTGAACCACTACACTCAGCCAGTTTCACTATTGTATTATGTGGGCACACAGAGAATAAAATACTGAAGAATGGAAGAAAAGGAGGGATGGGGAGAGAGAGGGAAGATGTATTGATTTTGATCTTGGAGACTTTTGATGTGGCAATGTTATTTGGAGTCATACTCTCATGAGGAGGTATCAAACATTCCCAAGAAGGACAGAGATTTTAGAATGGAGAGGAAAACTTCACAGTTAATACCTTTGAGTAAAATGACTCGTCTTTTGTCAGGATTTTCCAGACAATAGCTAGATGCCTGGTCTTGTAGTATGGGCCTCCTGTTCTCATGTTAGAGAGATCAGAAGGCTGACACCCACAGATCTGTCACTCACAACAATGCCTTGCACAAATGCATCAGAGCACTGAAACCAGCTTGTATTATGCTCACCAAGGCACCATTCGGTGTGGCCCACATCTTCCCAGATAAGGGGATCTGCCTTCTTCTAATTTCCACAAAGACAGTGTATGGGCTACAAGTGGCCTAGACACCTAACTCAATCCTTCTCCTAGAAGCTCTGCTGTCATCTTAATCCACCAATACATTCTTTGGAACATACCACGATTCTTGGTTATACAGTAAAAAGAAGAAATTTTCTAAAATGTTTGGCCACCAAGGTTCTAGAGGAATAAACCTTCTGCTATGCCTCCCCTTTGGTATAGAAAAACGGACAAACAAACCCTAACAACATCTAATTGCCCTTCAAGGTAATTACTATGCATTTCTTTTTTCAATAAACTTCAATTATGTAGAAAGGTCATTGATTTAGTCCTAACACCTCTTGTCTGGGGGCAAGTCCTGGCTATGTGATTGTAGGCACTGGAATTATCTGAGCCTTCTTTTTCACTATAAAAAAGAGATAATGTATTTATTTCACAGGGCTGTGAGTTGATAATGAATGTAAAAAATGTTTCATCGGCTGGGCGCGGTGGCTCAAGCCTATAATTCTAGCACTCTGGGAGGCCAAGGTGGGAGGATCGCTCAAGGAGTTCAAAACTTTGATCGGTCAGGAGTTCAAAACCAGCCTGAGCAAGAGCAAGACCCCGTCTCTACTAAAAATAGAAAGAAATTAATTGGCCAACTAAAAATATATAGAAAAACTTTGCCAGGCATGGTGGTGCATGCCTGTAGTCCCAGCTACCCGGGAGGCTGAGGCAGGAGGATCCCTTGAGCCCAGGAGTTTGAGGTGGCTGTGAGCTAGGCTGATGCCACGGCACTCTAGTCCGGGCAACAGAGTGAGACTCTGTCTCAAAAAAAAACAGTGAAGCATTGTTTAAACATATGACATTTGTAATTTTCTTTCACTCTTTTAATAGCAATATATATTTGAATAAAAATATCATTAAGGGCTTTATTTTACAAATCTCTTTATTGACTGTAACTGTAACCAGCAGAAATCCAATATCTCCAGAAGGAATAAAGAGATCAAAAAAATCAATTTTGGGGAAGACAAATTCCAATGTGGGGGTACCTGAGACTTCAAAAGACTTGACCAGACTTCTAATCTAAAGACACTTGGATTATCTGCCAGTGTCTCTTGATAAATTAACATCTACTCAAGGAAGACAAAGATACATTAGTATTTCAAGAGAGGAAAGCAAAGGAGAAAAGTAGGAACTATAATAGAGAAGTCACTATGATAGAACTTTCCAGTGAATGGAAGAAAAAGAGGAAGAAAGGCAAATGATGTTCTGACCCATAAAAAGTCCTATCTCCTCATGTATGAAGTTTCCCCTCAAGCTTATAGTCACCAATTATAACCACTGCATTTTCATTTCTTAAGGGACACAATGAGACTTTATTTTGGCATTAGGGACACAAGGAAAATAGAGTTGGCCTGAGAAAGTTAAACCTTAAAAACAATGTATCAAGTCCAGGTGCAGTGGATCACACCTATAATCCCAGCACTTTGGGAGGCCGAGGCAGGAGGATCACTTGAGCCCAGGAATTTGAGAGCAGCCTGGGCAATATAGTGAGACCCCATCTCTATAAAAATAGAAAAATTAGCTAGGCATGGTGATGCATGCTTGTAGTTCTAGCTACTTGGGAGGCAGGAAAATAGCTTGAACCGAGGGATTTGAGGTTGCAGTGAGCTATGATGATGCCACTGTACTCTAGCTGGGGTGACAGAGCCTGTCTCAAACAAAAACACAATATATCATAGGGACGTTGAGAAAAATCATCTTAAGGAAATGGAAAAGCTCCCAAGTCAGCAGAACTCAGTAATCAGAATGAATGTATTTATAAATCAAAAAAGGAAGTCAGGCAGAGGAGGGTTTGGGTAGCTGTTAAAGATTAGAAAAATAAGTTGCTAGGACAAAGCTGGTCTGGGGAGATGGAGCCCTGGCAAAATTGTAATTTGAGATGGATATACCAGCTCTCTGAGCTGGGTTTCATAAAGTATTTGGGTTAAATGTTGGTGGGTTTTTTTCTGACTTTACATTCTTTCTCAAGGCATTTTCACCTGGTCAAGAGAGGCAGGAAGAGATGAACAGGTATCCAAGCTGTCAAGGCTGAAAGGCAGACCTTGAGCAGCAAAGGAGCTTGCCAGCTTCTCCCTGGGGTGTACTTTCTCCCTCCTTAGCCCCTCATACTGTATGTCTGTAAACACACTTTTCATATTTTAATTTCCAAAGAAACACTTAAAGGAGGCTGTAAGCCTAGTCAAAATTAAGTGTTGAGAGTAGTTAAAATTTGTATCAAATTTTCCTCAATTTTGAAATGAATGCTCATGTTGACTAAGGGGATTTTTGTTGGTGATACCTGACATATTCTGCTTACCTTCTTATACACAGACGCCATGATGGTTGTCCGTATGTTAACACCCAGCTTGAAGCAGAAATGAAAATAATTCTGAAGGCAGACGGACTGAATGAGAGCCACAACAAATAAGAGGATTGCATAGAGGTATCCAGTCCACACATATATGTCACGGTCATTTGCAAAGGAGATCACCAATCTGCCAGAGCAAAACCAAGTAAGTTATACCCAGGAAGCCTCCAAGGACTCTTCCTTCTCCTTGTGCACAGCTGACTACTCTGCCCTTACGATGGAGGTGAACAAAAGTGGCCAGAATTGTCCAACACTGTTGGAAGACCTAAGCTCCACAGTCTTGCTTTTACTTGGAGACGCGCAGGAACAGCTTAGGGTTGATGACCAATGGCTGTGAGAATGGATAATGAAACACATGCTCCACTTGGCTGCCACTGCAATGCTTTGGCCCTGTCTTCCCCTACTCCCTGGCAAAAGAGGCTGTGTGGGACAAACTGATTCATTTCTGGGCAAAACAAGCCTGAAAAGCATAAGTGAGCAGGTGGATCATTCCATAGACCACAGCAGATCCTGTCATGATTAACTTGACCCTCCCACAGAAGGCTGCGACAGTGGGGAGGGGACATTAGTTACTCTCCTGGGGTATGCTGCTCACTTCCTGGACACGGCTCAACCCAGAGCAGTTCGGTTTAACTAGTACCTGGCCCCCTGAAGAGAGGGACGTGGGAAAGAGAGAGGCTAAAGGATATATTATCTTAGATCTTGAAAACTGCCTGCACTCTTCAGGAACTCAATGCCGTAAGGTGGAAGAAAATGATGAGCATTTTTTAAAATGGGAATTTAATAAAAGCTCCTGCCTTGCATACATAAGGGGCAAAAAGGAAGGTGGCAGAGGCGGCCCTGAAAGGACAACCCAAGGCCTGGGGACTCACTTCAGCAGCTGAGGATTCAGAAACAGGAAGATGTCATGCACTAGCTTCAGTAGGAATGACTTCAGGAGCACGATGTAGAAAGTTTTGAAGAGGGCCTTGACCAGCCAGGACTTTGGACCATCTGTTGTGGTCTCAGACTTCTTTTTCTTTTTCTTTTTAGCTTCTTCCTAGGTACAAAACCAAACAACAGTTGTCCAAAGAGTTGTGTAGTGTGAGTCTTTGTTCTGGCCCCAACAGCTCCGGAGTGTTCAGCCTGTGAGCTTTGTGGCCTTCCTTATACAGGTTATCTTCTCCTCGTTGCCCAGTTGCTTCCACCCTTTCTAGCAGGCTCACTGTTCCTCTCTCCCCCTCCTAAGTGGATACTTTAATCTATTTTGGTTTAGAAAACCAGGCAACTGCCCTGGTAAAAATCCCACATAAAAACAGAGAAGGAACTCCAAGTGGGGGCCTGTGGGCGATCCCGAGGGCGAGAGGCTCTTTCTCTTCTTTTCCTGCCTGTGGTTGCTGTGACATTTCATGGGTTGAATTGTGTCCCCCCAAAAGATACGTTGAAGTCCAAACCCTGAGTACCTTAAATGAGCCCTTATTTGGAAATAGGGTCTTTGCAGATGTAATCAAGTTAGGATGAGGCCATCAGGGTGGACCCTAATCTAATATGACTGGTGTCCTTCACCAGAAGAGAAGAGGCAGTCACAGGGAGAAGATGGCCATGTAATGACAGAGGCAGAGATTGGAGTGACGCAGCTACAAGTTAAGGGCCACCAAGGACGGCTGGCAAAACCCAAAGGTGGAAGGGAGGCAAGGAAGGCATCTCCTCTGCAGGTTTCACAGGGAGCGAGGCCCTGCTGACATCTTGATTTCACACTCCTGGCCTCCTGAGCTGTGAGACAATAAAGTTCTGTTGTTTTAAGCTACCCAGTCTGTGGCACTTTGTCATGGCGCCCTAGGAAACTCAAACACAGGGTATCACGACTCAGTCACCAGCCTCTTTTTTCTTGGGCCTCCTTGTTACACCCTCTGTGTCTTACCACGCCCCAAATTCCAGCTCCTCAGCCTTGGTTTCCAGGGTTTTCCACCAGGGATAACCGCTCATAGTTTCTTTCACTGGGGTCCCATCCACTCAGCCTCTCTTGCCTGGACAATCCCCCAGCCTTCCTTCCAGCTCCCACCCTTGCCCACAGAGATCCATTTTCCACACAGTGGCCCAAGTAAGCTTTGAAAACATAAATCCAATCACATGACTCCTCTGTTTGAAACCTTCCACCAGCTTTCCATCAGACTTTAAAGTCCAGATTCCTTATTATGGCCCACAAGGGTCTACACAGCTCAGTCCCTGTCCCCCTCCCTGGGTTCATCTGACCCCATGCTCAGCCTCTCTCTGGATGCTCCTGGATCTTCTTCCTGATCCCTGAATGAGCCAAACATGCTCCTGCCTCAGCCTCGCACTCCTGCCCCCTCTGGCTGGAGTATGCGGCCCTGTGACTGCCCTGCAGATGGACGGTTCTCATCTCTTGGTGTCTGTTCAAACGTCACCTCCTCTGAGGAGCCTCCCATTACCCTGTCCAGAGTAGCGCTTCACTCCAAATACACTGACGTGTCTTATTTTCTCAACAGCACTTATTGCTCTCAAAGAGTGCCGTATGTATGGGCTTATCGCATATTTCCTAGCGCTCTAAAGATGGGCACTCTTTCTGTGCCCAGAACAGTCACTAACACACACTTGTGCTCAGTAAATATTTTCAAGTGAACAAATTAAGAAATTGGCTGCTATGCTAACCCCCACCAAGTTGCAAATTCTAATAATGCTAAGGTATTATTTTCTAAAAAACCATTTTATTATGGAAAATTTCAAATATACCCCAAAGGAGAAAGAACAGGACATTACACCCCCACATATCCATCACTGAGTATTCTTAGTATTGTGAATACCACTAATAGTATAAAATGTACCCCAAAATATGAAGTGCTAGAAAAATGTAAGAACAGAATCGCCACGACAATGATGTCCTCTTGCCTGAGATACACAGCACGCTCACACAGACACTCAGCGAATAGTTACCAGGACAAGGACATCTTGGCTTTGACTCTGGTTCTTGTTCAAGCCATGCAGCCTGGCTTCCGAGTTCTGCTGGGCGTTCTTCCGCTGCCGTCTCTGGAATGCCCGCCTGGCTTTCTGCAGCTCTCTCGCCATGTGCAGTTCAAACTTGCTCAATAATGACTTGGTTTTAATCTCTTCGTTAACTTCCCAGACATCATTGAGTGTCAGAGGTTCCCTGTAACCCTTCAGAACAATGCTGGAACAAGAGAGACCCACAGGCTGAGACCCTCCAGGCCGCCTCTATCAGAACCTGCCTCCTGGTTCTGGGATGGAGGGCCAGAAGGATGGGACTTCTCTCTTGCCCCACTATCCCCATCCCCTGGCCCTTTGAACTTGACAGAAGAGTGGGGAGAGAAGAAAAAAGAACAGGTGGGGGTCACAGAATGTGTTCAAAGATGGGGAAGGGGAAGGGGAAGGGGAGGGGCACTGCTGAATTAAGAGCCAAAAGAGCATCTCCCTGCCCTGCTCCCTCCTCCTCAAATACTGGCTGCCTCTGCTACTCTTGCATCTCCTTGAGGGCCCTCCTTGATACCCTTAGGAAATGGAGCAGACCCCATAGCTGCCTCCAAACTGTCTAGATCAGGGCTCCTCAAGCTGGGGTTTGAGAATGTGGATGGAAAATAAGTTATATCTTTATTTGTAATAGCTTCTATTCTATTCTAATCTAGCCTTTAGAAATCCCAGAGGTTTCCATGGCTCACTTATGCTCATCACTACTTTGAAATTATGGTCATAATTAGAGTCATCACTATATTTTGTTATTTAATACATTAATAAAGAAGTACATTACTATATAGAAGTATTACTATATCACAAATTTGTTTAAAAAAATTTTTTTTTGAGACAGGGTCTCATTCTGTTGCCCAGGCTAGAGTGCAGTGGTGTCTTCATAGCTCACAGTAGCCTCAAACTGGGCTCAGGTGATCCTCCTGCCTCAGCCTCCCAAGTAGCTGGGATTACAGGCACCCGCCACCACCACGCCCGACTAATGTTTTTTAAATATTTTGATAACTATATTTTCATGTATTTGGTTTTCTTTATAACCCTATGTCTTTTATTTCATGTGTTTAATTAATCCCTCTGAGAAGGGATTTATGGGCTTCCCCAGCCTGTTAAATGGGTTCATGGCCTTCACTATGAAGGCCAAGGATGCCTGCTCCAGATCTTCTGGTGGCCCAGGCCAGTTATTCACCCTTTGCCCTCCGAATCTGTGCCTGACTGCCTGCCTCCAAATTCCCCCTTTCCTTTCCTGCCACCTCCTTGCTCTTCCCCTGG
Source organism: Cheirogaleus medius (assembly GCA_008086735.1). Lineage (NCBI taxonomy): Eukaryota > Metazoa > Chordata > Mammalia > Primates > Cheirogaleidae > Cheirogaleus > Cheirogaleus medius. Next base: position 17,440,427 of record VBSM01003143.1, read on the forward strand.
GGAACCCCCAGGCTACCAGAAACAAATCCCCCTCTATGCTGTCTCCTCAGTGTACCAATCTGCCCAGTGGAGGGGCTGAATTAAATTCACCTGTAAGTTTTAATACTCTCTGACTCTAAGTAGAAGAAAAAGGGAGGCCACAGGAGGCATTTTTAAAAATTAAGATTTCTGTCACTTTCAGAAGAATGAAGGCATAGGGACACGACAATCCATACCGTAGGCATTTCCTACCTGTCATACCAACTAAAGGTAATGCTACTCAGAAATGAAGGCGTGCTCAATGGATTCTGAAAGACACAAAAAATTTAAAAGTACATCAGTTGGAGACAGGAACTCTACAGGACTCTAAAATCAGAAACTGATTTTTAAAGATATGATGTGCTAGAAACTAGATATGAGGCTTAAGTCCGTTGGTTAACGTACAGTTATTTGGAGACCATAAGGTCACTGGTAGAATGATAATCAGATTTTCTGACATAGACGTGTGAGTTAATTGCTTATGCCGAAGATTGGGAGGTGAAAGTAAAAGTCAATATTTAATAATCCCTCATTGTTTCCTTATGTCATAAAACGGCCTCTACTATCTTATTCTGGGCTTGTGGGACCTCCCAGGAAATCTAGACATCTCAAATTTATATTTGTTAAGATATCATCCAAGTAACATATGAGATAGGCATATTTAGAATCTCACATTTGATGAGTCATTTTTTTCTGAAAATGCTGAAAAGATCAGGATCAGGATCTGGAATCCATAGGAGATAAAGAACAGGCAGGAGTAGACCAGATTAGAATTGTCGCCCTATGGGGAGGAAATAAAACAGAGAAAATGAGACTTTTGTCCAAATTAAGTTTAAATGGCTCATATACATCAATGCTTATGATTAAAGCCTATTATCAAATTCTCTTGATCAAATTCTGTCCTGGAGCTTAATGTACTTTATGCCATTTACTCTGACTCAGAGTTGCCCAGAGGTACCTCCTCACGTCACCACTCTTTACTCCTTACCTTTAAGAGTGTCCGGATCAGAGTCTGAAATTGGAAAGTGCTGCAGAGAATTGAGAGAATCCAGAATATGGACAGGAACCAAGAATTTTTCTGTACACACCATCGCCTGCTATGTTGGATCAGCAAAACCAGGAGCTAAAGAGAAATTCACATGAAGTCCTGAAGAACATTGTCACTAACTAAGGACAGAAAGGAGAAGGATATAAGGGAACATGGGAAGAAAGGAGGGCTGACGGAGGAGATGGTAAGTAATCTGGCCAGGCAGGGAACACACAAATGCCTAACTGTACATTTCCTCCCTGTGCCATCAAATTTCCCCTTTCAGTGCTTTATCTCCATTCACCACATTTGAGTGGGAAGTTAGCCAAGAAAGCAGAAAGTCATTAACTGCATTTTAGTGGAATTACTTTGGGAACTAGAAAAACCTTTTCAAGATCCAAGGAAATTAATCTCAGGCACTACAGTAGTAAGGTTGGGGAGGCAGATTCTGATAAATTAGGTGAAAGGTGTCTGTATCTTGATTTTCTAATATCAGACCAAGCAATTAATTAAACAAACAAACTGTGCCTTGTATCATCTCACTTAGATATAATAAATTAAACGTTGATTTCCTAGACCTAGTGCTATGCTAGTAAATAAGCATTCTGGGGGGAAAAAGCCATGATCTGTAGCATTTGCCAATCTTCATGGCATAAATACTCCTACTGCTATGGGTTTCAAACACCAACATGATGTCATGGAATGCAGAGTTGGGAAGAGATTATACAATCAGCTCTGTGTGAGCCAGATCCAGCACAGCATTGCCTAGAGTCTAGGCTCTAGACCTTTCTTTGTTCTATAACAGTGGTAGCAAATAGAAATGCTGACTGAGGCCAGGCAGATCATGTTATTGAGTAAAGGCAGGGCAAAGGGAGAGGGGGAACCATGCTGAGCACTTGGCCTAAAGGGGACAACTGCTACTCAGGCCCAGCTGCCATTGCCCCAATTACTTCAATAAAGTTTGGAAATCCAAATAATTATGTGTCATATTCCTCTTTTAAAATGATGGCAACTAATTCAATTGTTCTTTAAACACTGTACAGCCCCCCTTCCAAAAAAAAAAAACATGCCTACAGAAGAGATATGTGTTTTCGATATCAAGTTTAAACAAACAACTCTAGACTTAGTGATCTATTGATTAAGAGTCACCAATCAATTTAAAAATAGTATTTACAGCATTTTAAAGTCTTTTACATCAAGAAATCTAGATCTCATCTGTGATCCTTAGATGACAAGATATGAGGGCATTAGACATATATCTTAGTTATTAAAGCTAACACTTAACCTAGGGAGAAGGCTCTATAAATTAGCGTTCAAAAGAAGATGAAAAGCTAAACTTTGTTTCACCCCATTACAACCAAGCTTTGCCTTACTATAGGTCCCATGAAAAAAGATAGGTGAAATTATACTTAATTTCATCCCCAAGAGTAAATTTCAGCTAGATGTCTACGTGTAGAGAGAAGAAAAATAGCACGGAGGTGATGGTAGGCCTTACCCATGTGACTAGGTAGAGGCTTGGGTTGGTATATCTAATAGCAGGGACTGTGCCTTGTCCAGAGTCTTCTATGAGTACAAGGGCTAGCTCTATGGCAGCTAGAATAAGAAGAAATCCAACGAACACCTGAGAAGAGAAAAAGACCACTGTTAGGAGGATATTTTTCTTTAATAAGGCTCTTAGAACAAAATGGTTTCCAATAATGGAAAAGAAAACTGGTATCTGGTGATTCAGATAACACACTTAATAAATATTTCTGGAGTGAATGGACACATATAGTTCAAGTAATGGAATAATGTTAAAAGTATGCCATAATAAAGGTTTTTGAAGACTGCTGAGTGTGATGTTTTAAGATATATTCACAAATTTTTTGATAATCCTCCCTTCAAAAAGTAGAGCTTAGTTCCCCATCCCTTGAATGTGGACTGGACTTAGTGACTCACTTCTAATGAATAGAAAATGGTGGAAGTGACAGTGTGTGACTTCCAAGGCTAGGTTATTTCTCTTTGTTCTCTCTCTCAGATCACTCACTCTGGGGAAAGCTACCAGCTTTAGGGAGAGGTCCACTTGGTAAGGTACTGAGACCTTCTGCAACAGCCATGTGAGAGAATCATCTCAGAAGCAGATCCTTTAGCCCCAGTCAAACCCTCAGATGTAGCCTCAGCCAGCATGTATTAACTGCAACCTCATGAGAGAACCTGAAGCAGAACCCAGGTAAACTGTTCCCTAATACCTGACCCACAGAAACTGTAAGATAAAAAAAAAAATGTTTCTTTTTTAAGCTGCTAATTTTGGGGGTAATTTGTTACACAGCAATAGAAAGTTAATATATCCCTAAATATCCCTTTCTTTGGCCATTGGTCCCAGTCTTGATTCCATATAACACCAATCAATATTTGTCCTATGAGCTCATAAGACATGATACACACTGTACTCTTCTAAAGACCCACTCCCCCACCCAACAGGAGGGAAAATTACTGCTTTCACTAAGGAGGTACACCAGTGTCTTACCCCCAGAAATGAAGATCTTTATCTAGTACCATCTTCCATCCCCTCATCCATTTTTTTTTTTTT
>VBSM01003143.1:17446870-17456883 GCA_008086735.1 Cheirogaleus medius
AGAGAGAGAGAGAGAGAGGGAAAGAAAGAAAAAAAGCAGCAGAGAAAGGGGAGCCTGCAGTAGCCATCACTGGTCGCTGTGCGGGTATCTTCTCTCTGTCTCACCAGATTCACTCTCCACCCTTGTTCCTTCGAGTCTAGAGTGGTAACGGCTTACTGCTACTAAGCCTCAGGTCCCTTTATCTTTTGTAAATACAACCTCTTAGGGTAGCAAAAAAGTACTGGAACTAGGTAGTGATGATTGTATGATATTATGAATGTACTTAATGCCACTGAATTATACCCTGTAAAATGGTTAAAATGGTGAACTTCATGTTATGTGTATTTTACCACAATTTTTAAAAAAAGGAATAAGTGCTGATTCATGCTGCAAGATAGATAAAGCTTGAAAACATTATGCTAAGTGAAATAAGTCAGACAATAAAAGCCACATACTGTACAATTCTATGCATATAAAATGTCCTGAATGCCTCTGAATAGTGCAGAGAAAAACCAATTATTTTGAAATTTCTAAGAAGAAATTAATCCATGCCTGTCACTCTCAGAGAAGAAGGCAAAAAAAGTAAAATATAAATTAAAAATGGTAAATGGGGCACTTGAGGAAGGAGGGAAAATGTGTAGGAGAAGGTCAGAGAAACCTTGGTTATTTGTTTTCGTTTTTGTTTTTTGTTTCTTTTTGAGACAGTCTTACTCTGTCTCCCCAGGTAGAGTGCAGTGGTGTCATCATAGCTCACTGCAACCTCAAACTCCTGGGCTCAAGCAATCCTCCTGCCTCAGCCTCCTGAGTAACTGGGACTACAGGCATGTGCCACAATGCCCAGCTAATTTTTCTTTTTTGTTTTGTTTTGTTTTGAGACAGAGTCTCATTCTGTTGCCTGGGCTAGAGTACCGTGGCATCAGCCTAGCTCACAGCAACATCAAACTCCTGGACTCAAGCGATCCTCCTGTCTCAAGCTCCTGAGTAGCCGCGACCACAGGTGTGCACCACAGGACACTCAGCTAATTTTTCTGTTATTAGTAGAGACGGGGACTTGCTCTTGCTCAGGCTGGTCTCAAATTCCTGACCTCAAGCCATGTTCCCACCTTGGCCTTCCAGAGTGCTAGGATTACAGGCGTGAGCCACCGCACCTGGCCAAGACCTTGGTATTAAGGCTATTTTCCAAGGCCTTTCAATCTCTTTTAGTTCAGAGCACTCAGAGAGCCAAAGCACCATATATTGGGGTATCATTTTCTGAGCCCCAACATCAGGAGTATAAGTTTTTAAAGAAGTTGGAAACCTAGACTGCAGCAAGGACTTTGTGGGAAGGACCCTTGAACTCAGCCCAGTTGCCTTTCCTACATTCTTCTCTTTGTGTCTCTTTCACTATCCTGGGGTGGAGGTATGTGACAGCTGGCACTTGGGAACAACTTCTGCAATTCTCTAAGAATCAGAACTCCAGAAATTTGCAAAACCAACAAAGAATCTAGTCACATCCTTGAAAGGAATGGAAGTCTTAAATAGATTCCCAGGTTTCAATTTTAGCTAATTTTTTTTCTTTTGTTTTGTTTTGAAGAGACAGGGTCTCACTATGTTGCCCAGGTCTTGAATTCCTGGCCTCAAGTGATCCTCCTGCCTCAGCCTCCAAAGTAGCTGAGACTTTAGGAATATACCACTGTGCCCAGCGTCCTGTCTTTTTCTATCTCTCTAATAAATATAAAGAACTTACTGGAGCAATTCTTTATACTAAGTGTCAAAGCACTGCTGAATTAAGGAAAAGTATTCAGAACTACAGCTTCCAACCATCCTTTCCACAAATTGCTAACATTTCTGTATGAGTCATCAGGCTTCTTTTCCCTGTATTCTGCTACTGCTACTACTAATGATAATGATGATAATAATAATAATAATAAAGGAGTCGGAGGGTCTTATTGGCCCTGGGCAAAAAAATAAAATATATGCATGGAACTCCTGGAGAATGTGAGTAAAGGTGACTAGATTATTAACTATAGAAAAAAAAGAAAAGAAGAAGTTAATACATTGCTTTTATTTTTCTTGATGAGATTGGTGTTTATAAGTTAAATGGAATGTGGCATATTCAGCCACAATGGAATAATATTAATAACATTTAGCCATAAAAAGGAATGAAGTACTGATACATGCTATACATGGATAAACCTTGAAAATATGCTAGGTGAAAGAAACCAATCAAAAAAGACCACATATTGTATGATTCCATTCATATGAAATGTGTAGAAGAGAGACAGGACAAGGATTAGTGGTTGCTTAGGGCGAGAGGAGTTGAGGAGATACGGGTTAAAGAGAAAATGTTCTATAATTGATTGTGGTGATGGTTGTACCTATCTATGAATACACTAAAAAAAAACACAAAACCCTGAAATGTATTTAAATGGGAGAATTGTATGGCATATGAATTATATCTCAATAAAGTATTTTTTAAAAATTACCCAGCAGCTTGTATTTGGATGAGATATTGGTTTGCTTATTACGCAGCCTCTTCTTGGACGCTCCAGCCCCACCTCGATTGACTTTAACTTCAAGCTCTGACTCATTTCCAAGGGCACTGAGTCTGCTGTTCAATGTTCAGAGTCTAACTGTGTTTTTTATACAGAGAGATGAGATGAGTCTGCTATGTTGCCCAGGCTGGTTTTGAACTCCCTTGAACTCTCTAACACACTCTTGATTCAGCCTCTATTCCTAACATGCATTTAACACCAACATTCAACACATGCTGAATTCAATCTGAGCGCTTGATCCACTCTAGGTCCTGTGGTGGGGACTCAGGTCAACAAGGGAGACAGTGACCCTGCCCCGAGCTCTCAGACACTGGTCTTTTTCCTATCCAGAGTCTGACAAAACCCACCAGCTCCCACCTCAGAATGTCAAAGTGAATTCTACTTCCTTTGGCCAAGCTCTTTCCTCCCTTTTTTGGTTCTAGGCACCCTGTGGTCATTGTCATGTATACTCATGGAACAATGGAATCTAATTTGCCTTTCTAAAAACCTATTTACAGATCAGGACAGACAAGCAGATGGTAGATTTTATGAGGGAACTTTACAACTTTGAGAGTCTTGGGCTCCCACAAGCCCCCTCCCTGAGTGAGTTAGTACAGCTGGCTGAGAGCTCCTTCCCTCCCCGCCCCTCCTGGGCTGCTCCTGCACTCCCCACTCCTCACCTCCTTTTCATTATCTCCCTACTCAGGCCTGTCACTGTACACTCATCCTCCCTCCCCTGTGGGCTATCATCCTGACTCATGGAATTCTCTGGGCAATCCTATTTCAGATCCAAGTTTTAGAAGATAAGTGATAGCTGGATTGCCTCAGTGGTGTAGAAGATACATTATATAGTTCATTTCCCCCCCAGAGTAGGTGCCAACTGAATTAGTCTCCTGATTTATTAGAACAGCTTAAAGACAGGCGATCCAGTGTTCATTTCTCAAATACTGAAAAGATAACAATTTGACTGATCAATTACTTTTCATTTGTGTTCAGGGAGTCCAATATCCTTAAGAATTAAGAGTCACTATTCTTATGCAAAAATCAAAGTTACTTTGACTAAGAAATATGGCAAAGAGCCAGTGAGCTTGGGCTAGGTGGAGAGAGGAACACCTAGCCCTTGGCTCTGCCTGAGGCAGTAGCCCTGGGGAAGCTGGTTAAAGACAGGAACGAGGACACTAACCACCAAGAAAATGTCTCCATTGTACACCAAGGAATACCTGTTTGGCAACATCAAGTTTGGTTATAGATGATCTCTTTGTCCTGGATCTGTATACATGGAGCAGCTGCCAAGGGGCCAGGAGCCAAAGGAAGCCCAAGGGTATCCACACCAGAACAGTTTGCTCAAAACAAAGTGGCAAGTCTGCTTCCGGGCTGTCCAGGAATGAGGAATTCTGGGGACCAAAAGGAAAAGATTGTTGGATACACACATTTTTGAAGACAGAAGAACTTCTGCCAGCACATCCCATTGCTTCCAAACAATTTTAATTCAACTGCATACCCATACCCAGCCTTACCCTTTTAACTATCTGTATTTTCCTATACATCCCCATTGATACAGATTCATCATTTAATGACATTTAGTGACTTTTCTGGCCAACTCAACCTCTGAAAACCTGTCTTCCTGTGTTCTAAGTGAATTTCTGTACCAGCTGTTCTGAGTAAACCTCACCACTGCATTTGCCAAATTGTAGGAAGAAAAGGAGCTATTCCTTAATCCAAAGGGAAGAATAGTTTCCTGGGATATAAAAATTTGTTTTTGTTCTAGTTTCTAGCATTAACTGAATTCCCTGGCAGATGTTTAAATATGCAGGCACCAGACAGGTAGAAATGCTTAGTCATGCTAAGACTTTTAGCTTCCTATGGCCCAGAGGGCTTACATCAGAACCAGAGGCCTGGCCAGTCCCGGCACTGTTGGATAGAAGGCTTACTCCCAGCAAGTTTTGTGCCAGTCATTGCGTTCTGCAATATATGGACGTGTCTTGTTGGGAGGTGGGGTACCAGTTCTTATATCTTAGTTTCACATGAGGGTACATTTTTCTTTTCCTATAAATTGTTTTGTATGGCTATTTGTACAGACTCTTTAAAGAAATGGTTGCGATGACCTGCCCAAGATAATTTGTCAGATAATTCTTGGAAAGAATTCCCAAGAGATGGCCTGTCAAGATACTGGGGCCGAGTAAGCCTCACCTTCCTGTGGAATACATGCGCTGGCCTTATGGGCCGTGGGGCCCAGGTTCCTTCTCACATATGAAGTGCTACCCACATGCTATGCTATCTCATTCCTGCTCCTTTTATCTCTACATAAAATTATCAAACTTTAGAATTCAGAAGAATTACCTAAGATATTTTAACTATGTTAATTATCCCATGTGATTCTGATGCTGATGCTAGGAGTTTGCAGAGGACACTTTTGCACTAAAATCTCACTAAAAATCACTAAATCCAAAGTCCTTTCTCATTTTCTACTCCAATCAGGCATTAGGTGCTGTTCATTGCCCTCTTTCTTGAAATTCTCTGCTATCTATGACTTTGTGATGCTACTATTCGTGTTCACTCTCTAAGCAGTGCCTCTTCCTTTCGTTTTCCTCTAAAAACAGTATTGTCTAATTCTACTGCTTCAAAAATTATCTCAATGCTCATGATGCCCAAATTTGCATCCCTGGCCTCAACTTCTAGGCCATGTCATTAGCTGACAGTTCTTCTAGAATACATCATTATCATTTCAACATCAACATATCTCCATAAGACTCAATCATGGACCTTCTCTTCCCTCTACCCCATAAACTATACAACAACAATTCCCCTTCCTAACACTGATGAAATTAGAAGATTTCCCCCTATTTCTCTTTAGAGAAGGCAATTTTGCAGTTAGCTGGTCTAAGAAAAGCATTTGGGGTACAATAAATATATATTAGAGAATAAATTATATTACATTTCCCAGATATTATATCCCCGGGAGATACAATGAATGACCCTTTCTGAAAAAGCCCGAGCCTTAGACCAACTGCACATCTAACTTTTCTGGTTCTTGTTGGTGGCCACTCTGCTAATCTACTACTTATTCTGAGTCTGAGAAGAGTCAACAGTTAAGGTAAATGTAATTTCTCACCCAAAAAGTAGAGTTGCAGAACTTCTCCAGCATGATTCCTGGAGCACTTCTGGAATGAAGACTCTTCTATGACTGTGCCGTTTCTTCTCTACTCTTTTCTCTGAAGAAGGTGGAAGGTGAGTAGCAATGCGTTATCTCCCATTCTGACGTTTCATGTTCCAACTAAAGGCAGATCGCTTGACCTTTCATCTCAACAATTTAATAGTTAACTTTGCCTAGATGCATCTGATATCATCCCAGTGGATATACATGTGACTAAAGAGCCCCAAGGCCAGGTAGACTTACCAGTTGCCAAATGTCACAATCCTCTGTAAGAGTGCTACTTATAAGGAAGCATGAAAGATGTCATCAGAGCTGGCTGACAAATCAGGAGAGCAATCCATAAAGGAATACCAAAATGAGGAATAATCTCAGCTACTAATTTCATTACCCCTGTGGCAGTGTCAGCACACCTAGTTGGACAGCATTCGGTCCATCCACTAAACATGCAAACAATAACCAAACAGTGAGAAAAGCCTAAAGCTGGAGGTAAATCTATAATATCAACTTGGAATGCCACACAGGGCAGTCTGGGCCTTTGAGAGTTTCCTGAAGAGTGCTGGTTTCCTCTAGAGATCGGGTGAGATTTACACATAGTGTACTGGGAAATAAATTGGTCAGAGATTTTGTAGACCCCAGGGCTGTACCAACTATTTTTTAATTCCTTGCACATATGCCCCATCTGATGGGAGATAAGTGCAAACCAAAAAGTTAAAAGAAAAGGGGCTACAGGCAATCCCATTTGGCCAACATACATATCGAATTATCCATTTGATAATTGTTTAGCACCATTTTGTATCCACCTATCCTTTTCAGATTGGAGGGCATTAGCCTAATAATCAATAATATCAGACAGGGAAAAGGGCAGAGTAATAAATTGAGTAGAAAAGGATAGGGAGGGCCATGTTTGGCTGCATATTTAGCAGTCTTGTTGGTTCTAGCATCTTCTAGGGATACAGTATTATCCATTTCCTTCGTGTGGGCTGGGCAATGAACAATAGCAATCTTAGAAGGAAGGTGAATAGCTTGTAATAGGGCAGCAGTTATAAGTGCACTGGCAATAGAAGAGCCAGCAGAAGTTAAGAAATCACGAGATTTCCAAATTGTGCCAACTGCCTGGCCAACTCCAAAAGCACATTTGGAATCTGTGTAAATTCTGGCAGTTTTTCTTTTTGCCAGTGGGCAAGTTCTAGTGAGAACTATTAAGTTCAGCAGCTTGTGCTGACTTTATAGTAGGCACACAATATGCCTCAAGGGTTTCACGTGGGGAAACTATAGCATAGCCAGTTGTTATACTTCCTTTGAAATCCCCTTTACAAGAGCAGTCACAAAAGAGGAGTAAGTCTGGGTTGTCTAAAGGAATGTGGGTGTGGATAATGTTAATTTTAGGGCTTTAAAGGAGTTTAATGCCCGTGAGAGCCAGAGAATAGGCTCCTGAATACTGTCTGGAGGAGGGAATATAAAGCAGCAGAATTAGGCATCCACTGGCAGCAGGAAATTTACATAGTTGTTTCTTAGTTTGGGGAAGAGGGATGGACAGGTCGACTCAAAAGGATTTGGGGGTGAGCTTTTGAGTGTCCTGAGATATTTCATGTCCTAAGTAAGTAACAGTTGTCCGTGCCTACTGGAGTTTAGACTTGGAGGCCTTATGGCCTGTCTCAGCTACAGCCTTTAAAAGAGTGAGAGTCTGAGAGGGCACCCTGCCTAGTCTCGTTACAGAGCGAAAGATCATCAACATACTGAGCAAGACTGAATGCCTGGGTAAAGGCTATAGAGTCTAACACAGCTTTGAGGATTTGAGAGAATATCAAAGACTACAACAGGATCTTTGTATTCGGGCCCATATTAATTGTCTCCCTGTGAAGGTAAATGCAAAGAGAAATGCGAGAAAGGGTGCGAGGGAATGAAATGAAAGCTGAGCAGAGGTGAGTTGCTGTGAACCGGCCTGCATCAGCAGGAATTGAGGTAAGGATAGTAGCAGGACTGGGTATCACAGGGTGTTGAGGGATTACAAAAGAGTTTATGGCTCTCAGATCCTGTACAAATAGATAGATTTGACTCCCCTCTGAATCAAAATTTCCTTTTTTTTTTTTTTTTTTGACTGGTAGAATTGGGATATTATAGGGTGAGGTGATGAAGACAAGTACCCCTTGTTGTAAGAGGGAGTCTCATGAGTATTGGGCTACTGAAAGGAAGGGTTTCTTTCTTTTCCAGGAAAGGCCTATGTGTTCTGCACTCAGCAGCAGTCCGACCTCATTTGCATGATTTGCCTAGAGGCTATCTGTCCTATAAGACTGTATCTTTAGAGGAATTTAAATCAGACTAGGTCTCCACTATGGAGAGCAAGAAGTTTGGAGTTGGGTCTGAGGGCAGAGAAATAAAAACACTTTTTTCATTACATTGTATGGTGGCATTAAATGTACATAACAGGTCTCTATCTAAAAGGTTTATAGGTGAGGAGTCAGACATTAGAAAGGCAAGGTGGGTGTCCAGGGGCCTCGGGATATGGGGTAACCTGAGAGATAGATAATGAAATAGGTTGCCCAGAGACTCCAATAGCTTGAACAGAATTAGAGAGTGAGAGGTAGAGAGAATTCCTCTGACAGAAGTATCAGTAGAATCCATATCAGTTAGAAAATCCAGTCCTGATCCTCTATGTTAAGTTGAATATGGTGGAGTCTGGGGTACAACTGAGGATCAGTTGACCCCATCAATTAACAGCATATTGTCCCACAAGATGAGAAAAATGAACCTGCTGGGTTTGGGAGAGGGATTTTTTTTTTTTTTTTTTTTTTAGTTTCCCTTTCTCTTAAGGGCCCAATAAGCATTTTTCCAATGTCCAGGGTTTTTGCAGTATCTGTAGACATCTCAGAGGAATAGACTGTGACTGATCAGAAAAACAAGAAGATTTTAATCTATTTTCAGAGGACTGTTTTTGCTTCTGCAGGGATTCAACCTGTAAAGGACTGCAAATTTCAAGTCTTTCTTTCTTTCTTTTTTTTTCCTTCTGCAAACCATTTTCAAAAAACTGTGTAGCTGCTTCCATTATAACACTTAGCGGCTAACCAGCCCAGACAACTATACTCTTTTGAATTTGTTTTTTTTGGTTTTTTTTTTTAATATTTGGAAGTAGATTTCCAACTAGGGCAGAAGTTAAAAGATTTTTGTGCTCTGATGCTTCAGGATCTAATGCAGTAAGCCTCTGAAAAATTTGTATAAACCTCTCAATAAAAGCTTTAGTGTGCTCTCTGTCCTGGCATTTCTGGACCTACCCTGGGCCAGAAGGAAACACACTGCCCTAAAGGAAAGGATCTAGTCCTGGCAGGATTCACTAGCTACTGACTAAAGAGCCCTTGGGCTTTGAATAAACATCAGAGATAGCCAGGTAACAGTCACCACTGACTTTGGGTAAGAATGGGCTGGTTTCAGGTGTGACCTGGCACTGGTGGCCATAAGGGAGTACCCACGTCACTCCTCCCCCAATTCCAGCAGCCCAGCACAGAGAGTGAGGAAAGAGAGACTTTGCCTGGTAATCCAGGGAATTCTCTTGTATCTTACCCAAGCTCACCAAGGTGGTACCACCAGGAGTCTGCAAGAGTCACAGCATTACTGAGCTTGGGGCACCCCTAGTGCTGATATGGCTATAGTGATCAGAGACTTAGACCACAACACTCAATTCCCTTTAAGTATCTGTTAAACCTTCTCAAGAAGGATGGGTTCAAACAAACTTGGACTGTGATGATTAAAATAAATACATAACTCTTCAATGTCCAGACATTGACAAACATCCACAAGCATCAAGAACATCCAGAAAGATGTGACCTCACTAAACAAACTAAATAGGGTACCAGTGACCAATCCCAGAGGGTGGGAGATAGGTGACATTTCAGACAAAGAATTCAAAATAGTTGTCCTAAAGAAGTTCAATGAACTTCAAGAGAACAGGAATAGCTATACTTCTATCAGATAAAGTAGATTTCAAAACAAATACTGTAAAAAGAGACAAAGAAGGTCATGATATAATGATAAAGTGGTGAGTTCAGCAAGAGGATATAACAATTCTAAATATATATTCACCCAACACTGGAGCACCCAGATATATAAAGCAAGTATTATCAGAGCTAAAGAGAGAGACCCCAATACAACAATTGTTGGAGATCTCAATGCTCCACTTTAAGCATTGGACAGACCATCCAGACAGAAAATCAACAATGAAACATGGGACTTAGTCTTCATCATGGACCAAATGGACTTCACAGATATTTACAGAACATTTCATTCAACAGCTGCAGATTTCACATTAATCTCCTTAGATCATGGATCATTCTCAAGGATAGACCATATGTTAGGCCACAAAACAAGTCTCAAAA
>VBSM01003143.1:17462635-17483424 GCA_008086735.1 Cheirogaleus medius
AAAAAAAAGACAGAAAAAGAAAAATCAGCCTAGCGTGGTGGCACATGCTTATAGTCCTAGCTGCTTGGGAAGCTGAGGCAGGGGGATCACTTGAGCCCAGGAGTTTGAGGGCATAGTGAGCTATGATCACACCACTAAACTCCAGCCTGGGAGACAGAGTGAGACTCTGTCTCAAAAAAAAAAAGAAAGAAAAAAATAGAAATTATAACCATGCTTTAAAACAAGTAGGATTTTCTTTCTTGTGTTTAAAACATTCTAAGTAATCAAAAAAGGAGATCATGGAGGATCTAAATATTCATCAAAACAAATTGTTTAAATTATAAAATATGTACTGACAGGGAACATATATGTATGATATATTATTGAATAAAAGAAGCAAGTGTGCTGATCCACGTAAGGAGTCTGCAAGTCACTACTGTGTCCTAACAATAAATGAAAAGCTGAACAAAAATTGAAAAATCAACAACTCTTCTTAGATCTTTAGCAAGGACGCAGGGCAAACTGCTGCTCCCAAACTGGGGAGACAGACAAGGAAATACTGAGAATCACAACTTACTGGAGCAGAATCATCAGCAGGAGCCAGTGCTGGGGCAGGAAAGTCTAGGCTGTAACTGATGAATCGCTAGATATTCCATGTAGATAAGTCTGAGAGATAAGAACTCCAGTGTGACTCAGTCACTTTTGTGAATTTTACCTCCAGGATCTCAAAGTTCTCCCAGCAAATATTGGAGAAAAATCTCTTCCTGCTTCTATGCTTCTGGCAGGGCCATGGGGAAAGTAACCATTTGAAATAGACCAGAGCATTCTGTTCTTCTAAACCAGCAGTCCCCTACCTTTTTGGCACCAGGGACCAGTTTCATGGAAGACAATTTTTCCATGGGTGGGCTTGGGTGCAGAGGCAGAGCTCGGGCGGGGATGTGAGCCATGTAGAGCTGCTGTAAACACAGATGAAGCTTTGCTGGCTTGCCTGCCGCTCACCTCCTGCCGTTCCTGATTTTCATGGAAGACAATTTTTCCACAGACAGTGGAGGGGGGAAGGCGGGCAGCAGAGCTCAGGCGGTGATGCCCTGCCAGTTCCTAACAGGTCGTAGACTGGTACCGGGCTGCGGCTGGGGGTTTGGGGACTGCAATTCTAAACAAAGTCTGCCCTCAGGAGAAACTATTTAAAGAGCCTAACCTGTTGGGGTTTTATCAGAGCCTAATTGACAACAGGAGAAGAGAAGTAACCAACCCCAGTGTCTCGCAGCCTTCCATGTGGGAAGGGAAATAACTAACCCCAGCCCACTCTAGCCATCCTGTCTCACCTAAGGAGGATGGGAGGAATTTGCAGTTCATTCTAGAGACAATGGTTCACCAAAAGACTGAGACATTAAGTAATCATAGGCCTATAGAACTCTTCCTCCCCTCCCCTCCACCTTTTACGCCACATTAGTGAGGGCCTATTTGTAGCAGTTCCTTTTACTCAGCACATCATGTCCAGCTAGCAAGAAAACATTACAAGGCATACTAAAAGGTAAAAAGACTTGCTTTGAAGAGACAGAGCAAGCATCAGAACCAGACTCAGATATGGCTGGGATATCGGAATTATCAGACCAGAAATTTGAAACTACTGTGATCAATACGCCAAGGGCTCCAATGGATAAAGTAGACAGCTGCAAGAACAGATGGGGCAATGCAAACAGAGAGATGGAAATTCTAAAACAGAACCAAAAAGAAGTACTAGAGATCAAAAACTCTGTAACAAAAATGAAGAATGCTTTTGATGGGCTTCTTAGTTGGCTGAAGATGACTGAGGAAAGAATCTGAGCTTGAAGATATCTCCATAGAAACTGCCAGAAGTGAAACATAGTAAGGATGAATAAACAGAATACCCGAGAACTGTGGGACAGCTATAAAAGGTGTAACATACACATAGTGGGAATAGCAGAAGGAGAATAAAGAGAGAAAGGAACAGAATAAATATTTGAAGAATGTTTCCCCATATTAATGTCAGACACCAAACAACAGATCCAGGAAGCTCAAAGAACACCAAGCAGGATAAATACCAAAAGAAAAAAACAATCCTACAACTAGGCACATCTATTTAAATTGCAGAAAATCAAGATAAAGAAAATGTTCTAAAAGCTGCCAGAGGAAAAAAAACCCCTTACCTACAGAGGAGAAAAAATAAGAATTATATCCAACTTTTCCTCAGAAAGCATGCAAGCAAGAAGAGAATGGAGTAAAAGATTTAAAATGTTAAGAGAAGAAACCCAATATAGAATTCTGTACCCTGTGAGATTATCCTTCAATAATAAAGGAGGTGCATGCCTGTAGTCCCAGCTACTCAGGAGGCTGTGGTGGGATGATCGCTTGAGCCCAAGAGTTCGAATCCTGCCTGGCTAGCACAGTGAGACCCTGTTTCTAAGGAAAAAAAAAAAGTAAAGGAGAAATAAAGACTTTCTCAAACAAAAATTGAGGGAGTTTGTTGTCAGCAGAACTGCCTTGCAAGAAATGTTAAAAAAAGTCCTTTAGACTAGATGTAGCTCAGAAACTTGGATCTACATAAAGAAAGAGCACTGAAGAAGGAATAAGTAAAAGTAAAATGAATTTTTAAAATTCTTAATTGATCTAAAAATAGCAGTTCTTTCAAAATAATAGCAACAATGTATTCAATTGTGTATGCTTATATATGAGTGAAATGAATGACAGCAAAGGGATGGGAGGGAGAATTAGGATTATTTTGTTATTATAAGGTACTCTGACTACCTGTAAAACAGTATAGTGGTATTTGACTTGGATTAGTTGTAAATGTATATTAAAAACTCTAGGGCAACCACTAAAAAAAGTTTTTTAAAAAAGCATAATTGATATGCTAAGAAAGAAGAGAGAATATAATCATATGAAACACTCAGTTAAAACCTTTGTGGTTTTAATTTTGTAGGCAGAAAAAGAGTAGAAGTGGAAGAAAAAATAGGAAAACAAAGAACAAGGGCAAGAAATAGAAAAAGTCACAAACATGGTAGATACTAATCCAACTATTTCAATAATCGTATTAAACGTCAATGGTCTAAATACACCAGACAATGGAATATTGTTCAGCGCTAAAAAGAAATGAACTACTAAGCCATGAAAATGTATGTAGAAAACTTAAATACATATTACTAAATGAAAGAGTCAATCTGAAAAGGCTACGTACTAGGTGATTCCAACTATATGACATTCTGAAAAAAGCAAAACTATGGAGACAGTAGAAAGATCAGTGGTTGCCAGGGTTAGCAGGGAGGGTGGGATGAATAAGCAGAGCACAGAGGATTTTTAGGGCAGTGAAACTATTTGTTATGATACTATAATGGTGAATACATGTCATTAAAATTTGTCCAAACCCTTGGAATATACAAAACCAACAATGAACCCTAATATAAACTATTGGATGATAATGTTATGTCAGTGTAGGTATGTCAGTTGAAACAAAGGTACCACTATGGCAGGATGTTAATAAAATGATATAGCAGGATATTAATAAATTGATAATACATGGATATACATGTATAGGGGGCAGGGAGTTATGGGAAATCTCTGTACCTTCTGTTCAGTTTTGCTGTGAACCTTAAACTGTTCTAAAAAATAAAGTCTGTTTTTAAAAAGTGGCAGGACAGTATGTGTGATTACATTTTGATAAATACATTTACATGTAAAGATTCAAACAATATAAATATTGATTCAAATGAACTGTTAATAGTGGTTATCCCTGGGGCATGGGAAAGCAAGAGCTTCTGAGGCTTTCACTTTTTACATTATACAAGGAACGAATATAAAAATTCCTGAAGCCCAAAATAGGTTCTAAAAGAACTTACAGAAGGCATTGCAGAACCATTATCTGTAATCTTCTTGAATCACTGAGAATAATAAAAGTTTCAAAAGACTGGGTGGGGTAAATGCCTTGATATTTTGAATAAGGACAGGAAGGCTGTACAATGAAAAACTGCATGACATAAATGAAGGAGTCAAGAAACCTGAATTCTAGCCTTACCTCTGCTGGTCTTACTTAAGATGATTTCTCCCTAATCTCCTCTTAATGGACTCTATATGTGTGAATGCTATAAATATTAATAATTGACTAATTAGAGATAATTCAGTGGAAGGGAATGTTTCATCAGAATGACTTGCAAAAAACATGCTGAATCATATCTATTTAGCAAACAAAAAAAAATTTTTTTTTTTTTGAGACAAGAGTCTCACGCCCGGGCCAGAGTTTGGTGGCATCAGCCTAGCTCACAGCAACCTCAAACTCCTGGGCTCAACCGATCCTCCTGCCTCAGCCTCCTGAGTAGCTGGGACTACAGACATGCGCCACCATGCCGGCTAATTTATATATATACACACACATATATATATATATATAATTTTTTTTTTTTTAGTTGTCCAGCTAATTTCTTTCTATTTATTTAGTAGAGACGGGGTCTCGCCCTTGCTCAGGCTGGTCTCGAACTCCTGACCTCGAGCGATCCGCCTGCCTCAGCCTCCCAGAGTGCTAGGATTACAGGCGTGAGTCACCACGCACGGCTGCAAGCAAATATTTATTAGTAAGTGGTTGCACTTAAATAACTTTTGAACATTTACAAAAGTTCAATGTTCAAGATAACGCATTAAGTTATATACTTTTGATTAATGATTAGCGATAAACAATGAAGCTTTTCATTCTTGTATAATATTTTAGAATAGATATCCAGATTTAAGTGGTAATAGTAAAGACTGTTTTTCTCTGCATATTTTTAAATTGGGCCTAGTAATTCATGTTCCTATAGAAAAAATTAAAAACCACACCTATGAACTAATAAAATATTCCCAAATTCTCCTACCAAAGATAACCTGAACATTTTTGTATTTCTAAAACAACAACAAAAACATCTTTTTAGAATATTCAGGGACCAAAAAAAAGGTACAGATAATTAAATTAAGACTAATTTTTAAAATATTTTCTATTATTATAAAACTATTCTCCCTTTAATTAAAATTTGAAATACAGTGAAATTTTTCTAGAAGGATAAGTTGCAAAGAATATGTTAAACAATGAATTAACTCATTGAATTAGACTTAAGTTCTACCAAAAGAGTTAACTACTAAAAGTTTTATGTAATTTTTTAAAATAGTATATACTTATAAAATAATAAAAGTTATTGAGGGTACAGAATAATTTTCATAGTAGATTCAAAGAATAAGACTTTAACTTGTGATAAACTAGAGCAAATAGGATGAACTATTCAATGTTTTCTAGATAGCGGGATATTAACATAGAAAAATAATGTAGGTCTTTGCTTCACACAATCCTACAAAATATATTCTTGATATGTCATAAAATACCAGAAAAAACTGGACTAGCATAAAAAGATATGCACTAGAGGGAAAATATTCTCCTGAGTCCTAAAAAAAGAGGGGAGGGTGATACAAGAAAAATATGTTTACATAATTTTTTAAAAGATAATTTACATAATTTTCAAAAGAGAATTTTATAAAACAAATATTATTATGAAAGCAGCCAAACAGAAAATATATCTGACATAAAAATAACATGGGGGGCAATATAAAGAATAAATTATCACATGGAAAAACATATAGCTTTACTAGCAATAAATACAAGTAAATTATAAAAAATTTCTGGAAGGAAATAAGAAACTGTTAATAATGGTTGCTTTCAGGGGAACTAGAGGGCTGAAGAAAACAAATTAAAGAAATACATATAAGATGTTGAATGCTATAGAATATTATTAATAGCTTCCTGGAAGTATGACCAAAACAACCTGTTGACCAAAACAATCTGTTGATAAGACAAAGCTGAGTTTATCATGCTACAAAGAGCACTACCTTGACATATGTTGACCATTTTACTATGAACTTGTTTAAATTCATAATACCAAAGTCACTCTTGTAATTTGTGGTTGGATTATTATAGATAGTTTTGTGTATTGAGACCATAAAAATGGCTAAATTAGTGGGTCTAAGAAAATTTGCTGAACAACTATCTTTAAACTTACTGCCAAGACTGTAAAATATGTATTTCTCTGTGTGTTTACATATGTTCAGACTTACACGTATAAATTTGGGGAGACTGCTTTTTTTCAGCATTAGCTTTTTAGCTAGCTTTTAAATTTATTTAGCTTTTTTACTTGTTTGGGGACATATTTGAGAGGGATTATTAGTGGTAATTTGCAAAAGGAGTTTGCAATAAAAGAGGCCCATATTTTATTTAAGGATATCTTAAAATCTATAATTTCAAATTTCAATTCTTTTACTGTAGAGATTGCATCCATAGAGCATCAAGTACAGTGCTGGGCATGAGGATATGGGCTAAATAAATAAAATGTGCTATTCTCATAATCATGACTTTTGACATGAGATTCAACTATATTGTATCATTTATCTAAGAGAAAGAGATTCTGTTCCTTTTTGACCAATAAAGAAGGGAAGGACCATCACTTCAGTATCTTGCGAATGGACTCTTGTGAATGAGTTGCAAGATACCCAAGTAGGATGACTTATTTATAGGGCCCCTATCTTCACAGAAACTATAATTGACTTCTGAACAATTTCAAGGTATAAAGGGCATTCTCT
The DNA here is from genome assembly GCA_008086735.1 of Cheirogaleus medius. Classification (NCBI taxonomy): domain Eukaryota; kingdom Metazoa; phylum Chordata; class Mammalia; order Primates; family Cheirogaleidae; genus Cheirogaleus; species Cheirogaleus medius. The sequence continues at coordinate 17,469,227 of VBSM01003143.1, forward strand.
AACAAGTCGATTGAACTCTGAGTGGCTTAAGTAAACTGGAAGGTGGTTTAGAAGCCATTGACTCAGTCAAACCAAGTGACTTAACTAGTAAGATAGTTTTTATAAAGAGGCTATCTCTTGCAACTGTCATACTGTACGGAGCTTTGGAAGGTTCTTAACCCTACTAACAAAGATTGCTATGAAACCGTAGCAACTGCTAGAAGGAAAATGAACTCATTTTCCAATTATGTGAGGATTCTTATAAAGGGTATACTCAACTTAAAATGACTTGAATGAATATTTTATTGGTTCAAATAACCAAAACCCAAAGACAGTGCAGTTCTTAGGATTGATTTATTCCAGTGGCTTTGCTCCAACTCCCTCTTGTTCTCTGTTTTGTTCTCTTTTGGCATCAGCTTAATTGTCAAATAAGTGGGTGAGATGGCTGCAACTGTTTCAGAAATCATATCCACACACCATAACACATAGTAAAAGAGGGAAAGGGTCATTTTCAGAAGGTCTCCCAGAAGTAGAAGCCATCAGCAAACCTCTCTGGTCATCTCCATGGTGCAAATTCCTGAATCAATTCCTTATGAGGATGAGGTTACTCTTAGATTTAATCAGGCCCATCCCTGAAGCTGTGGGTGAGGTCAGCCTTCCCTAAAGCACATGGGCTACATGGAAAAAGAGTGATTTCTACAACAAAATGAGGGCTGGTAAAAAAAACCCAAAAAAAACAGAGAGATGAAGTTTGGATAGGAAACCAATTATGTCCACTAGGTATAAACCCTTAATTTTGTTCTAGTATGGACTCAGGATAATATGGAAAACAATTTCTACTATTTACTGTCCTACTGTAAAAAGGAGTTGAAGTTGGAGTGGCTTAAAAAATATATACAATATCACAAGATAAAATATGAGTGAAGAAAAAAAAAGAATAGAAAAAGGAAGATAAAACAGGGGACAAGCCCATTATATAATTCATTTCATTATGATCCTGTCCACTTGCTACACATGGGCTGCAAATTTGACTCTGAGCTTCCTTCCTACCTATCATTGAAAAGAGGCAAATGATCAGTAATTATACCAGCCAAGCCTCTTTTGGTTACAAGAGACAGAGATCCCATTCAAACTGGCACAAATAAAAAACATAACAAAAAAACTACTAGCTCATTTAATAGAAAAATCCACGAATGGATCTAGCTTTAGGCACAGATGGGTCCAGAGATTCAAACAATGTCCTCAGGACATTTGCCTCTGTTGATTTCATTCTCTTCCTACTTGGTGGTAAAGATGGCCACAAAAGCTCTAGCCTTATGTGGTCCTATGACCAGTAATCCTAATGAAAACAGCATATCTTTTCTGACAGCTCCAGAAAAACATCCTTTTTAGGACTTTGAATGGCCCTGTTTGTGTTGTGTTCTCATCTCTGGACCAACGAATGTGGACAAAGGAATGACGCATTCTGACGGACTAGCTTGGGTCATGTGCCCTCTCACATGGGCAGAGGCAGAGAAGCTATATGACTGACAATCCCACCAGGAAAGCACTATTATTCAGGGGCAGCTACAGAAAGGAAAAGAGCTAGGCAAGGGGGAAAAAATGTCTTTATTATGATAGAATTCCATATACACAAAATATAAACAAACCCTGTTCAGAAGCCTACCTATTCTTCAGACTAACACTTAAGAAAAAAATATCTCCTCTAGGGCCCCAATAACATACCTATATAAATGTTTTATATAGCTGTTTTCTAATACATTTTCAATTTAGACCAGTGGCATAATGCCAATGTGGTTTGATTTTTTAAAAAATTCTGTGAGGGACCAGAGCAATGCAATCCAAATAAGCAAGCATTTGTGATTTTATCCAAGGATAAAATTTAGCATCTGCACACCACATATTTTGTTTCAGATGCTTTCCAGATGGTCCAATTCCTTGATCTATCCTTCAGCAGTATACTCCTCCGCTGCTAGTAATGTTAAGATTGATTACTGAATCAAGGTAGCAACAACCAGATAGTCAATTGCAATGTTAAGTTTCTACTTTTATGACTAGCGAATAATATATATGGTGATATTTTAACAGTATGTGGATATTCAGCTCCCATTCTACCTTTTACCCAATGGTTTTAGCATTGATGATCACTCATGTGGGTGACCTGAGACCAAGGTGGATAATGATGAGCTGAAAGCTGTAGTGGAAGTGAATCCATCTCGACCTACATGTGAATTAGCAGCAAGGTTTAACATTACTATTCCAACAATATTGGACCATTTGAAACAAATCAGCAAGGTAAAGAATTTATTAGTTATCCATGGGTTCACAAAAATTGCTCTAAAAAATTTGAAAGATAATCACAAGCCAAAATGTGCATTTGAAAGAATGAGGATACACCTTCACAATACAAAAAACAACAAGAAGTGTCAAAGTGAATGTCAGAGATATCAACGTCAAACTTAGTACTTAAGGAAATCGGACATTCCATACTTAATAACTTAATAATACTTTATCCCTAAGATCAGGAACAAGAACAAAATGTTCACTCTCAGTACTCAACATTATACTGGAGGTTCTAGCCAGGGAAATTAGGCAAGAAAAATGTTAATAAAAGCCATCCAGATTGAAATTAAAATGCTATTTGCAGACCTAATCTTGTATACAGAAAACCCTAAGAAATACATACCCCATTAAGACTAATATATAAGTTCAGCAAGGTTGCAGGATACAAGATTGTGATATTATATATACAGGTTAAATATATGTTTTTGTCCACTGTTCCTGGCTTATAACTCCCATAGCCCTTGTTACAGTATTTTGTCATAATTTTGGGATGTGTTAGGCCTTAAAAACAGGCCTCAGAAAATTCTCTCTCTTTCTCTTGCCCTTCTTTTACCTGCCCCTTTTTCTCCCCAAGGCAGTGGCCTGCCTTGCGGGGTTTTTAAGGTTATTACATCTTAACAATCCTTTTTTTTTTTTTGCCCCAGAGAATTTCTAGCAGTATAATTGTTACTTGACCTTACTTGGAAAGCAGTACCCAAATGCTTTATTTTAAATAGATCACATTAACCAACTTAAGTTTTTAGATTCTTTATTGTTAGCGTAAGTTCCTAAGTCAGCCTCCAGTTGTGTTTCATCTCCTTCACCTGCATTTTATTTGGTGTTTGAAGAAAGGAAAGAGAAAAGCAAATATGTACTGTACTATTTATACTAAATCTTTGGGATTTATTGATAAATTTGTTTCAAGGTATTGTATTAGGAAAACTTTCCTAGGCTGAAGGTCTAAGTGCTTATACATCTGATGGCCGTTTATTCACTTTCTTTCAAATGAATCTGTTTTGAAAACAAATGAAGAGCAGCTTTCCTTCTTTCTTCCTTTAAGTGTTCAGGTGAGGGATGCTCAGATGTTCCTGCTGGATTCCAGCGGCAGCAGTGTGATACCCTTCTGTTCCTTCTGTTCAATGGTTGCTTTGTTCCTTTCTTATATCCACCAAAGTGGACACAACTACATGATCCCAAAGATATACAGTAACTAGTTAATTCCAGCTGATGGGAGACCACAAAATTTAGAAGTGGATGGTTTGATATTACTGTAAATAAAAAGAGGGTCTGGATGGAAAAAAAATGAAAATCACTGGGCAGGATACCTGCTTGAACTGGTTTTTATTGTAATTGAAAGTGCCCTATTCTGGAGGAAAATATGCCACAAAGGACATTTATTACCAAGAGAAGCTAGCATCAGGATTTAAGGCAGGAAGGGATAGGCTAACTCTACTGTTTTGTGCAAATGCAGTCAGGTTTATGATCAGGACCGCTCCTATCTATAAAGCTGCTAACCCCCAAGTCTTGAAGGGAAAAGATAAACACCAGCTGCCACAAGCTTTACAACAGAAGGCCTGGACAACGGGAACCATTTTTCTGGTTTGGTGCCATTGATGCTATGGTTTGGAGATGCTAGCACTATGCTTCTTGTATAGCCTGGAGAAATGACAGCCAATGAAATCTCTTTTCTTTATAAATTACCCAGCCTTAGGTATTCCTTTATAACACCACAAATGGACTAAGACAGAAAATTGGTACTGAGGAGTGGGTTGTTGACATAAAGATAACTGAAAGTGTGAAAGTGGCTTTGGAATTGGGTAATGCGCAGAGGTTTAAAGATTTTAGAGGGCTCAGAAGAAGACAGATATGGGAAAGTTTGGAACTTATTAGAGGCTGATTAAGTGGTTGTCATCTAAGTGCTGATAGAAATACTGATAGTAAAGGCCCTGTTGATGAAATCTCAGATGGAAATGAGGAACTTACTGAAAACTAGAGCAAAGGTCACCCTTGTTACACCATAGCAAAGACTGTCTATGCCCTAAGGCTTTGTGAGAAGGCTGAACTTAAGAGAACTTACAATTAAAAGGGAAGCAGAGCATAAAAACTTGAAAAATTTAAAGCCTGGCCATGTGGCAGAGAAGGAAAGAGCATCTTCAGGGGAGAAATCCAAGAATTTGCTAGAAAGATTAGTACAGATAAAAGGAAGCCAGGTGCTAATAGTCAGAACAATGCAGAAAAGGCCTGAAAAGCATTTCAGAAATCTTCCAGGCTGTCCCTCCCAACATAGGCCTAGAGGCCTAAGACAGAGTGGTTTTGTAGGCCCCAGGGATGCTGCCTTTCTGTTAAGTTTTGGCAGCTGCCACATGATGTTAAGTCTGTTGGCACACAGAATGCAAGAGCTATTGAGGCTTGGCAGCTTCCACCCAGATTTTAGAAGATGTATCAGAAAGCCTGAGTGCCCCAGCAGAAGATAGCCACATGGATGGAGCCCCTGCAGAGAGTCTCTACTAAAGCAATGCCAAGCAGAATGTAGGGTTGGAGCCCCAGCGCAGAGTCTCCCCCAGAGCACTGCCTAGTGGAGCCTTGGAAAGAGGTCACTGCCCTCCAGACCCCAGAATGATAGTCACCAGCAGTGTGCACCCTCAGCATGGAAAAGTCACAGGCTTTCTGACTCTAACCTGTGACAGCAACCATGTAGGCTTTGCTCAGCAAAGCCTTGGGAGCCCACGCCTTGCACCTATGTGCCCAGGATGCAGGACATGAAGTCAAAGGAGATTTTGGAGCTTTAAGGTTTAATATCTACCCTGCTGGGTTGGCAACTGTACTTGCCAGATTATAAAATATTGTAATCTTAACTGGTATTTCTTTAAGGACAGAAGGATATTTTTCCTGTTAGCTGTTTTAACAGACACAATTATCCAGGGACAGAGTAATTGCTTTTTTGATTTATCAAGGTTAACCAATAATGATGGTGAATGCATGTAAATTAGGATTTAAGACTGATCAATGAAGACATTTTGTGGTTTCCTGGTAGAGAAAAGAATGACAAATAGTGATAGAAAACAGCTCGCTAGTAAAATATATGATCAAGTATAGTGCTCTGCTTAATCCGTTGGCAGGGGTATTTAGAAAGAATAGCTTGCTAAGTAACAATATCATGTTGCAGAGGCTTTTTCTACTATTTGGGGGAAAAATAGCTCATCTAAGAAACAGAAAACAGAAACATTTTAGAAAAAAATTCTTCAGCCATATTTACAGAGATCTCTGGGATGTTCTTTTAATTTCTAAACTATTGCTCTTATACAATGAAATATAGACTTCATGTTTACTTTTCAACAGAGTCACACTCCAAAATTTTTGCAAATGCTACAACATTTTATTAAAGTATCTTGAAGAGCTGGCAAATAAGCAATTATAACATCTGATATTTAATGTCTAAACCAAGAACAAACCTTCCTTCAAACTTCTTCACCATTCTCCCCAAAGTTCTCATGTCACTAAATCTCTTATTTCTCTTTCCTAAAAGATTCCAGCCTATTTGGGTTCACTTTCCCATCCCTTTCTCCTAGATCTCTTTTCTTTCTGCCCTTTTAACACCTTAAGAACCGCTCACGAGTTTTCTCCTGTTTCGCACGTCATCTGTTAAGGACCGATCACGAGTTTTCTCATTTTTCACTGTAGTTAAGATGATTTAAATAACGTGCAGTTTGCCCCAAAATGTGCAGTCCCTGGCGTATGTCTTAGAGATTTCTATGCGGTATGAAAGGTGTTAAAATAAATCATGTAGCCTCTCTAGGCTTCTTCCAGTTTTCCTCTCTCCAGCCATTGTCCTCATCATACCAAAAAAGGTCCAAAGATCAAGAAATGTAAAGAATTCTCTTTAGCAGGCAGGAAAAGCTATGGGTACCATCCTATTTTAAGATTTGGATTTCCTGAAACACCTGCATTATTTTTGCACTTCTGGGTGATGCTCATACAATGATGTATTGCCAAATACTATACATTTTAACCAAAATGAGTTCACATCAATCCATTTTATAATATACCACATTTTAACTTGTTTAGCTTTAACTATGATTTATAGTTATGATTTTTTCCCCTCTCTCAGACTTTTTGGCCCCTTTTTCCTAATTGCTCCCCACCTCCTGAAATTTTAATACCATGTATATGCTGTATATTTATTTATGGTCTATGTGTATATCTGTGTTTTATACATAAAGAAGCATTTGGAACATAAAACTGAAAGATACAACCTCAAATGCCATAATCCTGAATGTTGAAATCCCAAAAGATCTAAATCCCTAAAGTCTAAAAATCCCTAATGTCTAAAATCCTAGAAATCACAATCACAGGATGTTAGGCAGAACTATTACCTAGTTATTGTTGTTACGCAGAAGAAAATGGATTTCAATTGAATCCCCAAAACATAAAGACAGATTTAGAATTACATGCGATCAAAGTTTCTAAATGTTCATTTCCAGGTGCTACCAATAATTTATTTTTTCTATTCAGCCCAATGCATTTGGTGGAAAATTCAGATGAGTGGGCTGGCTATGCAATACTGGTTAAGTAAGTGGTCTCATGGAGAAGACTACCTCGAGTTAAAGTATAATATAGTGACTGAAATGCAACACAGGTATTTAATAGTTCCATGGTGTTCTAGCCTTTCTTAACTGCTAACACTGATAGAAGTACTGTCTTCTGCAGAAGGTGAGAATTACTCAGAGAGAGAGAAAGGAGAGAAAGAGAAGCAGATATGGCAAATTATTAACAATTGTGGGATCCAGGCATGTTCTAAAATTTTCATAATAAAAAATGCAAATATATTTTTTAAAAATTTTAAAGAATTTTTCTTTCGTTAGATTTATTCCCAGGCATTTGATACTGTATTGATGCTATTATGCATGGTTATACATGGTATCATTTTTTAAAAAACAGTTTGAGGTATAATTGACATACAATAAACTGTACCTATTTAAAATGTATAATTTGTTTTTATATTTGTATAAATAAAAGTTTTCATTTTATAATTTTTTGCTGGAACATAGGAATGTAATTTTTATATATTGATTTTGTATCCAGTAACCTTATTGAATTCACTTATTAATTCTAATAGATTTTTTTAGATTTTCTTTATACAATCATGATGTCTGCAAAGAATTAGTTTTATGTCTTCTCTTCCAATTCTTAAATTTTTCTTTTTTTCTTACTGTACTAGCTAAGACAGCCAGTAAAATGATGCATAGAAATGCTGATAGAGGGTATCCTTGTCTGACTTACAATCTCAGGAGAAAAGTGTCTACTATTTCACCATTAAATATGATGTTTGCTACAATCAGGTAATATAACTTCAAGAGAAAATTTCTTTAAAGTCATATAATTTCTTAGTCTATATGCTTATCAAAAATGCTGGACTGATTCAATATTAGGTAGAAATAACTGTTAGGGTGAGTTGGAAGGTCACTGTGAGATGACTAAGTTGTAAGCATTGGCTTAGTGATAAAGAAAGGCACTTGATGTATTCTGTGTGGGGATGGGGAATCATAAAAGTTCACGAATAAACCTGTACCAGAAAGGAACATCATGTTGTTGCTTTGGGAATAGAATTTAAGATAATACAAAGAATTACACAAATGATACAAATGTCCCAAAGATACAGCTACTTTAAGATAATTACTTAATAGAATTATTTTGCTAGGATGGATAACATTGTGTAACATTCAAGTAGTAACTAAAATTAATTAAAAAACAATTACTAGCCAGGCACCATGGCATGCTCCCAGCTAGCTACTCAGGAGGCTGAAGGGAGAGGACTGCTTTAGGACAGGAGTTCAAGGCTGCAGTGTGCTATAATTGTGCCTGTGAATAACCACTGTGCTCCAGCCTGGGCAACATAGGGAGACCCCATCTCTTTAGAGAAAAAAAAGTAATTAACATCTGCCTGCCTTTCCTTGAGGTAGTGCATAAAGGATACAGAAAATATAAAGAAGAAACATAATTGTTATTATTAATTTGTCTTTATTAAGAAAGTGTACGATGATTGAAACACAAAGTATTAAAGCTGGAAAGAATTTACAAATGGGGAAATTGAACTCTAGAAAGGCTGTAACTTACTGATCAGTCAGGGTCCTGGTAGGAAACAGATGGTATACTTTAACAGAACAATTTGAGGAGAGTTTAATAAAAGGAACTATATACAAAAGTATGGGCATAGTTTAAGAAAACCAACAAGGAATAAACAGTGTAGTAAGCCAGGACTAGTAACAGCCCAGATGTTACCACCCAACAAGGCCCAAAAGGCAAGGGGGGGGGGCTAGTTATCAGAACCCAGAAAAGGTATGAAGAGGAACAACTGACAGAGCTATATGATCCCTAAAGCGGTACAGCCAACTCACAATAATTTGGTAGGGAGGGAACCTCCCACCTTCCCAGCTCCTGGTGACACTTTCCACTGACCAAGCCCCAGCCACTGATGCGGTCCTTACAGTTGGCCTCTCAGGACCCAGAGTAGAGCAAAGTGGAGAATGGATCTGAGGGGCAAACAGAAGATATCCAGCACAGTTACCAAAGTCAGTGATAAAGAGTCAGGATCAGAACCTAGGTCCTGACTCCCAATTTAGTGTCTTTTCTACTAGTAAAGTAATTTATACTAAGAGTACAGTATACAATGTGGTGGGCATTATGTATGAAGACTTACAATATTGTTGAGAAGAAACTTACACACATGAAATAATCAGTAAATACTAGAAACAGGACTAAAGTATAGAAAAATCGAGGTAGGGATGGATTATCTTATACTTCTTTTATATTCACACAGTGGAGGCCACAAAGTAAGTGCTGGCTTCAATACTCAATGCCTGGCTTCCCAGGAAAGGCATTTATACTATCAAAGACTTATACTAGAAAACTAACCTAAGAGAAAAGAATATCTATTGAGTACTTACTATGTATCTGGTGCTTTAATATATCATTTAACTAGAAACTATAGTTTAATTTTACAAATGAGGGAATTAAAGTTCAATAAATTGACTTTTTCATGGTTAAACTGGGAGCCAGGATATGATCCCAAGTGTGTCTGATTTGTCTGGGAGTACTGCTTTCTGTATCACATCCGCAAACCAGAAGCATCTTAAAACAGAAAACTTGAGAGGTTAGGAGCCTAGTGTTCAAGTCTCATAAACAACACTAATTTATTGTTAGACCTTGAGCAATTCCCATTACCTCTCAATACCTAGCTAATCTGTTTAAATAAAATCAAGATGATAACATGGATTTCTCCTGTCTCTGGAGAATCCAGAGTGAAGTCCAAGAGTGAGAGAGGCTAAATATGATTATGTTTGCATATGTACATGATACTTACATATTGTACATATATATTCCAAAGCCAACAGGAAAACTATTTTTGGGATATTTATTGCCTTTAGTAATAATCTAGACAAGCAAGAAAAAAGCCCCACTGAGGTTATTGTTAGTTTTAAGTTCGCCTCTCATATATTTTCACAATTTACTTAGCAAATATTCTACGTTGAAATTAAACCTGAAAAAGAAAGAAATTAAGATTTAAAGGTAAAAGAAGGGATATATTTAAATAAAGGCAAGGTTCTTGGTATATGCATTCATTAGTACCCAAATCTGTGCATGTAATTCAGAGACTCCATTAACTACTTTCCTGACCAAGAGCAAGCTCTTTATGCTTGTTACTCTCTTAAAATAAGAACAACAGTTCTATTACTAGTGTGTTGTTTGTATAAAATGAGATTATAAATATGAAAGTGACAGACACAGCTAGTGATAAACTTTGCCATTTAGGACCTGCTCATCGGACAAACATCTTTCATCACTAGAATCCGTCTTCCCTGTCTGTGGCCTTAGTTAAAAGAAACAGCTACTTTGATAACTTCCCTAACCTACTGAGTTTTTCCTATAGGTCTTTGTACATTGTCAGATGGGTCTTATAGTTAAGCCATTTCTCTGGGCTTACAGAAGTAGAAGAAACCTAGTGAACACCAGAGATCACTTCTGCCTTTATCAGTCTAGGAACTTTTATGTCCTGCTTCCCAAGTCTGGCAGTTTTCATGCTGTACCATTTTACTCTGTACCCTTAGCATCTTGCCCAGGGCAACATATCCAATGAGTACATAATGAAAAGAGAAAATGAAGGAAAAACAATACATCTTCCCTTTCATACTTGGCTACAGACTGTATTCAGTAAATGAATAAGAGACTATACCATAATAGAATGGAAATTTTTATTTTACAAATGAAAAAGCAAAATACTGAATTCATACCTTGCAGATGAACTTTCTCAGTTCATCAATTAATTCCAATGAAAACAGACTAAGCTTTTGTCTCTGGAAGAATCACAGACCAGATTTAACCATTACGATGGCAATGGTTGATACGACTAAGCAAAGGAAGTAACTGTATCTCTGTTGCAAGTTCTTTTTCTTCTTGGAAACATTCTCCATGGCCACGTGAAACTTAAAGATTGTCTTGGCCAGAGAAGGTTAAAGCTGTGTCATAGAGAATTGTAGATTAGACTTCTACCTTCATCCTGTGAAATCCATGTCTCTCAGAGAGGTCTGGCTAAACCAGGATATTCTTTGCAATAGCATTCAAAGTCCTTACTTTGGTCACATCTGTTACTTTTAGAGAATATTCTGAGTTAGAAAGTGAGGCTCCCATGGCAACAGATACATTTCTGCAATAGAAATAAAGGAACAGATGATTATGTAAGTTATTAAATAAGCCCTCCTATTAGAACTTCATTTTATAGGCTATTTCATAGCTCAGGAACAAGGGTAAGTCAAAGACCCTGGACTACCATATTCCATAATTTTCATTAATTAATTATAATTAATGAATGAAATTTAATTTAATTAACTGAAACATTAAATAGCTGAATCCACCAGACAGTATACTTGACTTTATATCTGGAAATTTAAGTTTTAAAGCTCTTACTTCTTTTACATCATATTTTTCCCAACTAATAAATGGAAACATTGAACTACTATAAAATTATAGGATTCTTCAAGTATTAAGAAAACCCCACATAGTAGCCACAATTCCTTCATAGTGATAAAATTTCAAAATAACTGAAAATAGAGAGCAAAGGTGAGGAAAGACTAAGTATTAAAGGTAGGAGAGAGAAAAATGACTATAACTCTCCCATGGTGTTATTAACTTTGTTATAGGAAATCATAGGCAAATGGGTACACACACATAATCTGAATCATTTGAAGCTTAGCCACTGAATTAGTTTATTATTACCTGGTCCAAATTCTCTGTATTTTTTTGAGGGGAGAGAAGGGATCTCCCCTCAATGCCTTAGAGATACAAAGGTTCACCCAAGTTCAGAAGAGCCTGCTTATTTAAGGCAGGACGAGAACCATTTTAGAAATGTTCCTCAAAAAAAAAGAATAGAAAAAAAAAAAAAAGAAATGTTCTTCAACTGCAAAAACGACAATACTTACATAGTAATCACCACATTCCATTCTTTAATTATGCCATCAACTAAGGTTTTCCTATATGGGGAAATAAAGATTAATCTATCTCATCCTGTCTTGTTTGAATCAAAGAATACATTTTTACCGAAACTTCATTCCTGAGTCTCTGGCAGACCGAGCAGAACAGTGGAATTCTGTAGCACCTGAACCCTCAAGAATCCTTTGTAGATTTCTGTCTGTTATGCCACCCCCTGTTGGAAAGATAAGTAATACATTAAGTATTAGAATTAAATAATAGAATTTTGTATAAAATTTAATGATAATGACTGCTTGCTTTACCTGGAATCCCCATTCTGAAAATTCTCATTGATTTAAGAATTACTCTCTTCCTACTAAGCTAGAATGAAATTAGAAAAGTGATAAAAGATATGGACTACAGACTCTGGAGAACTACTAAGGTCAAAGAACCTATGTGATAGAATCTTATATGTCCATTGGTTTATATAACAATTCTATACATTAGTGACTTTAAATCTAAAAAGATTACTCTGGTTCAAGGAAAATCATTGAGTGCTCCATCCCTGCTCTCCCCTCAATTAAAGCAAATACAAATTAAAATGAAAGGTAAGGAGAGAGGTATCTACAAAAGCACAACTTCAGAGATGTGTCTTAAAGACAGAAACTTTAAGGTTCTGTCTCCAGCCCAGGATTTGAAGAGTACATTGACTTCACTGGAAATAGGAATAAGACACAGTGTCAGATAGTTTATTAGTCACAATTATCAACTTTTTGTTTCATTTCACAGAAAAATCTGATTCTACTTTATTTAAACTGTATAATCAAGTACTTTATGATAACATTTGTTTTGATAAACAATCTTTTAAATATTTATAAAGAATCATATTCTGAATTGGTATCAGTAGATTATAAATATGAGATTAGTTTATTCATCTTTGTATCTTTGTCTCCTAATATATACGATATATTCAATATCTTTTAGTGACATTAAATATGTACTTTGTATCTCAAGCTATTCAAGTTGCTGAAATAATCTGTATTTACAAATTCTTTCAGACTCATTAACTTGGCTTTTTCTTTTTTTCTTAGTGGTACAATAATATCACTGAGCTCTAAGAAATAGAAAAAATACAGACTAAGCAGCTAGATTTAGTTTGGAATCCTGGCTTCACCACTGTAGCTCTTCACAGCTGTGTGATCTTAGATGATTGATTTAAATCCAGTGATCCTCAACTTTTTCATTAATAAAAGGGATAATACTGTGTACCTCACGAGCTTGTTGTAAGTATTAAGAGACAAATATATTATTTCCTTCTAACAAATAACAAAACATCTGGCCACTGAAGCACATGTTGCTCAGTTATTAATAGCAACTTTAGTACATGGGTAATACATTTTCCAAACACAGACTAAAACAGTTTTATGATTAAAAGGGACCCCAGAGAACAACTAGTTCAATATTGCTCTCTTTATTGATGAAGAAACCAGAGAACCAGAGCCTAAATGTTGTAAGTTTCATTATGAAAGTTCCTAGAGGGCGACTACTATATTCTATTTATCTTTATATTTCCCAATGATGAATACTCATTAGGCATTCAGATTGACTTACCTAGGAATTTTTACATGCTGGTACTTATTTACATGAAATTATAATAATTTGTTTTATAAGTCTATTCTGAGAGTTCCTCAAGTAGAAGAATTCATTTCTGTTTTCATATCTACCATACAATTAGCATATAATATATATAATTATAATTGGCATATAATTAACATTTGCTTGATAAAGTTTGTTACACAAATTACAAATATTTTTGTATATAACATCCTCATAGGTCACAAGATTGTCAGCTTCTTGAGAAAGTAGTTTCTTATATAACTCTGCATACCAAGTAATGCGCTACACATAGTAGATAACTTAGTAATTGCATATTAAGCAGAGGTATTCTTAATGTTAACAACTGCCTAAGTCTGGGTATTAGTTGTCAAGACTATATACATTTAGTTTTAAATGGAAAGGCACCAGATTCAGTAAGTGTCTTTAATATTCCTTGATAAATCTATAAAGGGTCCCAATTTGATAGATCAGGGGTCCTCAAACTTTTTAAACAGGGGGCCAGTTCACTGTCCCTCAGACTGTTGGAGAGTGCGCACTATGGGCCCAGGATGAGTCAGCTGCTAAGCAGGACAGGCAGTGGCGGCAAAAACACCCAGCAGGCCGGATAAATGTCCTAGGCGGGCGGCATGTGGCCCGTGGGCCGTAGTTTGAGGATGCCTGTTAATATACACTTTCTATAAGCTCGTGTTTCAGGGACTTGCTACAGGTCAAAGCTTTCTTAAATATCTGACAATACCCTTTACATGGCCTCTTTTTAAAAGTTACCCTTTATTTGGCTGTAATCATTTGGAACTCGGGTCAGTCTTTTTTTTTTTTTT
>VBSM01003143.1:17497247-17528216 GCA_008086735.1 Cheirogaleus medius
TGTTGAAAACGGTTGAAGTTGAGTGATAGGTACATGGAAGTTCATTATACTATTCTCTATACTTTTGAATATGTTTGATATTTTTCCATAACAAATTTAAACTTTTTCTGATCCTGAGATGATGGAAATGTCTGTGCTTCTTATTAAAACAAGTTCAGAGTACAAATGAAACTCTGAGGCAAAATAGTTAATGTTAAAAAAAAAAAAGATAATGATAAAAGCCCTAATGCTGAAAGTCTCTGAAATCATCTTTAAATCAATGGTTTGAAAAAAATTCAATTTTTTGCTAAGTTCAATAAAAAATGAAGTTAGTGAGTGAGAACTACTGTGGATACTTGACTCAAAATGTTAGCTACCTGGGGAGGGGACGGGAGATACTAAATTATAATTTTCCAGTAGGTTTTCTAGTTGGTTATTGTTGAAAACATTACTAAGTCCTTAGAGATCACAAGGGCTTCCAAGGTCAGTTCACAGGATTCATTTTCAGACTCTTAAAAGGGTAGCCAACTGTTACTCATTCTCTAATTTCTCTTACCTCCTCTTTCTGCATTCACAGCTGACTCCACTGAATCAACACACACTTCCATGAGAAATCCATTTGCTGCTCCTAAGATACATGGAGAACAAAGCGAATTCATGAAAGTACTATCCATCCAGACCAATTTACCACAAATATTTTACATTTTGCTGCCAAAATCTAAATGTCCAATAATAGGGAAATAGAAGTATACTAGGGCCCATGAATGCAATAAAATATATTATTAAATGGTTGCCTCTGGACTATAAAATAGGTACACAGATATATGTATAAGAAATTATACTGAGGAAAATATGCAAAAATGCCAAATTAATCTTCCTACAGACTTCACCATCACATTCCAGCTTAGATTCTGACAATGCTTCTCAATGCCTGTAGAATATGTTTAAACTTCTTTATAAGGAATATATGTTTAAAAGCAGGGACAGACTTCAAATCTGTGTCCCCCACACAAATCTGTGTGATCCTAGACAAGTTACTTAAGTTTTCTGTAAAATGAGGTAGGTTTTAGTACCTACCTCAGAGCAGTGAGGAATAAATAATTCATTTAAAGTGTATAGTACCTACCAAGAATTCAAAAAGTATTAGTTATTACTAATAAACTACACATTATTTCCTCCTTGTGCCTCCAGATCTCTCTAATCCCCATCTCTGGCTCCCAAATGCCTTCTCCTCAACCCAGAGTCCTTCCAGCTTCATCTTTGAATGTTAAAATATTCCAAAGCTCATGTCAAACCACATTTCTATAATTTTTTTCTCTCTCCCAAAGTAGGACATTGTATCTCCCTCTTTTGAACTCACATAACTCTTCATGAGTTATACGTTCTTCTTTAAAACACTAATTGTTCCTTTTGAAAACACGATTTACCTTCTACCTATTATTTATGCAGATAAGTGTCTGACCACTTTTCCTTGTCCTAAAGTGAGAAATCTTTACCATCACCCACAGCAAACACAGCATCTACCATGGTACGTAACAGTGACTCAAATATTTACTGAAGGTTAATTACAAATTCATAAAAATTTATGTATTTATATTAAAGGTGTGATGTAAACAGTTTTTAGTTTTTTCTGTAAGTTAAGCACACAATTTTTTAAAAATTAAAAATACTGAATGCATACTTCATGCAATGATACCTGATAGAATAGAATGTTCACCACATACTGGTAATGGTTATTACTAGGGGATAGGATTTGAAATTATTGCTTGTATAATCAAAAAAGCAATTCTTATTTAGAAAAACAAAAATCTATCGTCTGCTAATATCAAACTGTCACTGCCCTGTTTAAAAGAAGACCATCAGTCCCAAATTGTGAAAGAGTTAAATGTCAATCTATGCTCTTAACCAACAGCACTACATTAACTCCATGAGTTTCCTGATAGGTACCAGACCAGTTGTCAGATTGATGGCACTGCACAATGCTGAAAGGGTACCATTTGCCTCATGCAAGGAAGGAGCCTGGCAAGGAGGAGCCGGAGATGTGCACAAAAGGCTATGCCAAAAGGCAGGAGGGAGTCAGCAACAAAGTTATTTGCTGTGATCAAAAGAGTAGACATGTGTTTGAAGCAGCAGTTCTCCAAGCATAGTCTAAGTAGCTTTAGGGGTCTGGAGACACTTTCAGAGTCTATGGAATGAAAACGAACTTCATAATACTAAAACTTTGTTTGCCTTTCTCACTCATTCTCTCACGAATGGGAGTGGCGTTTTCCGGGGGCTATCTGACATGTCAGACTGAATGTAGAAGCAGGTCTGAGAATCCAGTTGTCTTTCATGAAGCCAGGTATTAAAGAAGTTTACAAAAATATAAAATATCGCCACTTTTGGTTTAGGAATATTTATTTTTCATAAAAATTATGTGATTTATGTTACTATGCAATGGATTTACTATGGTTATTTTCTAATTAATCAACCAATCAATATTTTAAAAACTTGTTTTAATTTCTAACATGGTTTAACTCGATAGATATATAAAGAAAAGATCTTTGAGGATCTCAATAACTGTTAAGAAGAAAAAAGAAGTCCTGAGATGAACGTTTGAGAACTGCTGGTTTGGAGGAACCAAGAGTTCAGGGAGGAGGAAGAGAAGGGATTTGGCAAACTCTCTGGCACCTGCCATGGCATCCCGCCTTGGCGCGGCAGGAAGAACTCGGGACTTGGAGCAGCCACAAGTTCCACCACGCGGTAGCTGTGTGGCTTTGGGGACAACCCCCACCCCGCTTTAGCAGCTCCACGTTACTGCAGGTTAGGCTGAGCTCCGCCCTCGACATTTAACTATCACAGCGATGGTGCGGTGGGTGTTATCCTTGTGTGGCGATGGGAAACGCGAAGATGAAGTTAACCAACTTGCACAAGGTCGTATCACCGTATGTGGCGGCGCCGAGATTAGAACCTACACTTGTGGCTCCAGAGCCGGGCCACTCTAGCTACCTGCCCCTCGTCAGGCCTCCGTTTTCACACGTTAAGCCTCAATGACAGAACGTACAGAGCCGGGGGTTTGGAGGAAACTACTCCGCGGGAATCACGACTGGCCAGGACTCCCGGCGGCCCGCCCCAGCGA
This sequence comes from Cheirogaleus medius, assembly GCA_008086735.1. NCBI lineage: Eukaryota > Metazoa > Chordata > Mammalia > Primates > Cheirogaleidae > Cheirogaleus > Cheirogaleus medius. Next base: position 17,500,345 of record VBSM01003143.1, read on the forward strand.
GCCGAATCAGCCGACCGCCCCTTCCCCGCCACCTTCCGCACCGGCCTTCCCGGACGGTATCCGCGCCCGTTTTCGCTCAGAGGGGGCCCCCTGCCTCTTCATGGTCCACGCGTTCCTCTCTGGTGCGCCTGCGGTTTCCACTCCCACTCTGGGCTCCGGCGCGCGCGACCGGAGAAGCGCGTCCTCAACAGCTGAGCGCGCCCCTGCGCGTCCCCGACAGCCACGCCCCAGCAGCCCCAGCGAAAGCGGAGTCGCTGGCGCAGGCGCAGTCACTGCTCGCTCCGGTTTCCTGAGGAGGGGCACGTTCTGCCTGACCCGGAAGTGCTCCACCTTTAGGTGGCAGAGAAAGGAGAGCGTAGAGCACTGGAGTGTGGAAGTAGCGGTCGTGCAGAGTCGTCAGTATGCAGCGGTTGCTTTTTCCGCCCTTGAAGGCCTTGATGGGGAGCCAGTGTCTCCGGCTCCTGGTTCCCAGGGCGGCGCCTAGAGCACAGGTACCGCGCTGCAGCGAACTCCGAGTCTCAGAAGCGGGGATGGGGTGAAAGGGCCAGAATAAAGGTAACAGAGCCTCGCATCACGTTTCCGTAGCTCCTTACAGTTCATCCACAATGCATTTCCTTGTGTTCAGAGTCCCTGGGTTCAGGACCTTTCACTTACTAGCTGTGTGATATTGGCCAAGTTACTTAAACTCTCTGTGCCTCAATTTCCTTATCCGTAAAATGAGGATAACAATACTTTGTAAGGTTGTTGTGAGGAAATACTTTAGTATACATCAAGCCTTTAGTACATGGTAAAAACTCAGTAATTTTTACCTGTATTGTTGATTTTTGCTAAAAGGCCTCAAATAGTTGGGTTTGGGAACTATAACCTCATTCTACACAGTGGGCAATTGAGGCTTAGAGTTACTTGTCTAAAGTTACTCAGTTAATCAGAAGTAGGAAACTAATGTGGATCTTTGTACTCTTCAAATTAGAGTCAGAAGGGGGCATGTATTTGCTTAATTAAAAATTATCAAGTGATTATTATGTATTAGGAACCAGGAAGAAAAAGATAAATACCACAAGGTTCCTGCCCTGGAGGGAGTCACAGTTCATTCATTTGTCAAATTTTTATTGAAGTCTTGTTAAGTAATGGAATGGTGTTAGAAGAAAGTTAGCCGGAGAGAAAGAGCAAGACTGACCAGACCCTGCTGTTCCAGAGCTTAGAGTTTAGTAGGAGATACAAATAAACCTGAAGGTACAATTATGTGCTTCATAACAACATTTTGGTCAATGACCACATATACTACAGTGGTCCCATTAAGATTATAATGGAGTTGCCTCATACAGGCTTACCATTTTTTATCTTTTAGATCATATTTTTAATGTACCTTTTTTATGTTTAGATACACAAATACTTATCATTGTGTTACAGTTGCCTACATTATTCAGTATAGTAACATGCTGTACAGGTTGGTAGTCTAAGAGCAATAGGCTGGGCTGGGCACTATGGCTCATGCCTCTAATCCTAGTACTTTAGGAGGCCGAGGTAGGAGGATCACTTGAGGTCAGGAGTTTGAAATAAGAGCAGTAGGCCATTATCATATAGCCTAGGTGTGTAGTAGGCTATACCATCTCAGTTTATGTAAGTACACTCCATGAATTTCACACAACAATGAAATCACCTAAGGATGCATTTCTCAGAACACATGTCCCTGTCGTTAAGTGTTATATGACTGCACATTACAGTGTATTAAGAGTGTATTATGGGATGTGATAGGGGAGGTACAGTGTGCTATGGGAGTGACCTGTTGCAGACCTTGCAGAGTCTGAGAATACTTCCCAGAGCAGGTGACTTCTAAGCTGAGATCTGTAGTAGGTATTATCAATCAGGGGATAGGGAGTGTCCCAGCCAGAGAGAAGTCATGTTCAAAGACCCAGAGGAGGCCAGGCATGGTGGCTCTCGCCTATAATACCCAGCACTCTGGGAGGCTGAGAGGTGAGGATCTCTTGAGGCCAGGAGTTCGAGACCAACCTGGGCAACAGAGTAAGACCCTGTCTCTACAAAGAAATAAGAGAAATTAGCTAGGCACGGTGGTATGCACCTGTGGTCCCAACTACTTGGGAGGCTGAGGCAGAAGTATCACTTGAGTCCAGGAGTTGGAAGTTGTAGTGAACTATGATCACACCACTGCACTGCAGCATGGGTGACAGAGTGACACCCTGTCTCTAAAAAATAAATACCCAGAGGAGAAAGAAAATAATCTGTGTCTAGGTGTAGAAGTCTTGGGGAAGTATGCAGAGACTACAAGATTCATGTAGTGTTGGGATGGATTGGAGTGAGGCAAGACTTGAGACAGGAAAGGTAGATGCAGTAGTCCAGATAAGAGATGATGATTTATCAGGGCAGAAGCTGTGGAGATGCAGCCATACAGAGGGTACCTCACCCTCGTCAGAGTGGGATTGAGTGTGGGTAACAGCCTTTCTCTGTTTCTCTCGTTGCAATTTGTCTGTCTTGATCCTTAGTGTGGTTGCAGCTGTGGCATCAGGTGCCCTTTGAGGCCAGGGCAGTACAGCACCATCTCTGAAGTAGCTTTGCAATCTGGAAAGGGTACAATGACCCTTCCCTCAAAGGCTGCTGAGCGGGTGGTGGGCCGATGGCTCCTGGTCTGCAGTGGAACAGTGGCTGGAGCAGTTATTCTTGGTGGAGTAACTAGGTGAGTAATTTGCTCATAGTGAGTCGGGTATTTGGGTCATCAGTAGAAGCACAGGGTAACTGAGGAGAAAGGGATCTTAGGGATCTAGTCTAGCTCCCTTATTTTATTTACACATGGAGAAACTGGAGCTGTAAAGAGGCAACATGTCTGATAGCTTGCCCTGCCATAGAACACTTTAGTGTTTTATTAGTAGTAGCTTTTCATAAGGACTGGTTTAGATCTTAACTGGTATTTGTGCATGGTTGTGTAGATTTTCTCTCTCCAGTCAGAGTTCAAGTTTGTCTCAAAACTTTTTTTACAGTTTATTTGTTTGAATTAAACCCCATTAAGTTTCATGCATCACAGTTGGTTCATATGTCTCTTAGGTTTCTGTAAATCTCTGAAGAGCCTTTATAGATTTAGACTCCTCTCTCCTTTTTTTGTTGTTGAAGAAGCTTGTCCTGTGGTTACCCACAGTCTAGATTGTGCTGAATGCAGACCTGTGGTGATGTTTAACATGACCCTTTGTCTGCTATATTTTCTGTAAATGGGTAGTTGCTTGATCAGATTCAGATTGAGAACAAGGGGCAAAATACTTCATAGGTGATTAAACATTCATGAATAACTGGTGTCTATTAGAGATGTCAATAGCCATTGATTACCATTGCCTAGGTCCATTACTTCATTAGGGTTGAAAAACTGTAATATTTTATTAGCTGAACTCTAAAGAAAAATTTTCTCTCATCAACAGTTTGGTTATCCCAAAGTATGGTTTGTGTAGGAAAGGCAGGATAAATACTTGATTCTTTCCCTTTATTTACCAGCTTTCAAAATAAATTGCTTCCCAAGAACCTCCAAAGACAAAATGTTTGAGTTTTTAAAGTATTATTATGAGCTCATATGTTTAAACACATTTGATATGTTTCAGTCCATTGCAATGATGGTGTTGATGATTTGCTCAAATGATCACATCTTTAGTCAGCGGGAATCCCTTGAAATTCGCTCTGGCATCTTTGACAGGGCCCTAGTCACCTTTGATAGCTTCCTTGCTTTGTAGTATAATAAGATGTTCCAGGCTCATCGTCTAGATTTCTTGCCTAGGCCTAAAATCAGCCTTTTACGGTAGGAACCCTAACTCCTTTTGATGAAAATACTTTCTGGTTTTAATAAAAGGTGTCTTCCTCAAATTCTTTCTACATTCCCTGTGCCCTTATTTCAAAATACCTTATGTGTCATATAGACTTTTATGGGGAACTGCAACAAGTTTGAGTTTTATTGTCTTCAGATTCACTCAAGAACCTAAACTTGTATACCTCTAACAAATCTCTTTTCCCTGTGTAAATAATGTTGGTTATGCATTTAGGACATATTTCTTTGGTCTGTTATTTTGCCTGTTAAAGAATGCTAGTGAAAGAAAGAAGTGGGGAGAATTGAATGAAAGGATTGAGAGAATATGAGGATAAAGAAATTTGTACCAGATGATAGCTGTTTCTGACAAAATTCTAAGCAGAAAGAAAGGTGTCAAAAGAGGAAACAATGAAACTATGTGTTTACTTTTAGAGGGGTTAAATTCAGTTCCACTTGTTGCTCTAAACCCTTTATGAGTAATCCAGCATCATGCACACATCCCAAAATTTCTTTCCTGTCTTAAGGTTGACAGAGTCTGGCCTCTCAATGGTAGATTGGCATTTAATAAAGGAGATGAAGCCACCTACAAGCCAAGAGGAATGGGAAGCAGAATTCCAAAGATACCAGCAATTTCCAGAATTTAAAATGTAAGTATTGGAGATACTAATAATCAGGTAAACATCTCACTAGGCCCATTTAATCTTTTGCTTATTTAAACCCTTCAGAATGGTTAGATTCCTTTATTTCTGATCTTTAGCTCATTTATGTTTAGTGAGCTGCCTGTTCTAAGCCTCCAATTCCAAAGTCATCCTTAGGTCACTGATAAGGAAGAGGGCAGACATACCAAGCTGCAAGATTGAGAATGTTTCTGCATTTTGTAGGAAAATAAAAATCAGATGGGTATTTCTTCATTCTTCTTTTTTGACTTCCCATTTCACCAGCTTGAATCATGATATGACATTGGCAGAATTCAAGTTCATCTGGTACATGGAGTACTCACACCGAATGTGGGGTCGCCTTGTAGGCCTCGCATATATCCTGCCTGCTGCCTACTTTTGGAGAAAGGGCTGGCTCAGCCGTAGCATGAAAGGGCGTGTTCTTGCCCTCTGTGGCTTAGTCTGCTTCCAGGTAAGATTTATTCAAGATTGGGAAGCCAGAGATGCTCCCAGGAGCTTCCTAGTTGGCATTGTTTTTAAGAAGTAATCTTTGAGGTACTATAACAGAGTGAGTAAGAGCATGCGTCATAGGCCTGGCTTCAAGCCCCCACACTGCCACTTAGAGTGGGGGCAAACCATGTAACCTCTGTAAGCGGGGATCATAATAGTGCCTACCATTTAGAGTTGTGTGACTATTCAATGGGATTATGCATATAAAGTACTTGGTTTAGTTCCTGGAATCAGTAAGCACTCAGTAGTATATTTTCTTTTTTTTTTTTGAGACAGAGTCTCACTTTGTTGCCCAGGCTAGAGTGAGTGCCGTGGCGTCAGCCTAGCTCACAGCAACCTCAATCTCCTGGGCTCAAGCGATCCTACTGCCTCAGCCTCCCGAGTAGCTGGGAATACAGGCATGCGCTACCATGCCCAGCTAAATTTTTCTGTATATATTTTTAGTTGGTCAATTAATTTCTTTCTTTTTTTAGTAGAGACGGGGTCTCGCTCAGGCTGGTTTCAAACTTCTGACCTTGAGCGATCCGCCCGCCTCGGCCTCCCAGAGTGCTAGGATTACAGGCGTGTCAGTAGTATATTTTCATGTCCAACAAGAAGTGGAGTTACTTTCCCATCATGGCTCTCCTCTTGGGTTCTCATCTCTTCCCTCTTTCTAACTTGCCTGCTGTGAGAAAGTGGGATCCCTATGCTAGAATGGCTTCAGAAGCAAGTTGGAAAGTTCCAAAGGAGAGAAACATTGTGTGGGATGAAGTATCTTACAATATAGATACAGCTGAGAGATATTCCAGTATAAATGGTGACTAAAATCATATAAGTTGAACTCTTAAAGAAAAGAGCTTTGAAAGATTTCCACAGTTAAACGGTTGGGTGAAATTTAGAGCTAAGAAAAGGAATTAGGAGAGAAGACACACAGGAGTATTTGGGCCAAGGTATAGAGATCCTAAGGTAGAGTATCATTGCATCAATGAAACATCATAATTTGATCAGGAGGAAGCTAATTGGTTAATTTAACTCAGAAGTGGTAAGATGAGCCAATTATGAGAGATTAAGGAGGGAGATAAGAGAGAAGAAATAGAGGCAATAGAAACAGAGTTAGACACCAATAAAAGTCTAATAGTAACTAGGGAAAGGTAGGTGGAACAAAATGAAAGTTAATATTTTAGAATTTAAAAAAAAAGAACAAAACCCAAACACCAAAAACAGATAACCAGGGAGGCAGAAATTGAAGATGTCAGGGTTATGAGAAGAAAAAAAGTCAGTGCTGGTGAATCACACTATATGCCTTCATCTTTCAGTGTCTCATGCAGGTGAAATCAAGGTTATTACAGTATCCAGGGTAATCTTGAAAGGGGAAAGAAATGCCCAAAAAAATTTCCGGAAAAATATATGTTTAGTAGAAGTGGCAGAATCCCAGCTCTTTGACATGATTCTACTGGTTTGGGAGGGTAGGGCTGAAAGGATTGTATCTTATCTGATATGATTGGAACTGACAGTTATTTGGTTAATTGAAAAAGCCAGTTAAAGCAGAGAATTGTAGAATATGATACATACCGTCAACTTTTAAACTTGAAATTGTACTTTTTTCATTAACAACTTTTTAAATCCAGGGCCAAGGCCTTTTCTTTGACTGTGAGTCCCCAGATCTCTTGTATCTCCCTAAACATAAACTATGATTTCGAGTTTAATTTTCCTTAAGAGTAAGAACTTAGATATTTGTAAAGCAATCTGCATGTAAAACCTTACAGATTTTTATGATTTCTCCCCAAAACTTTTGTAATTGTCTTATTCCCACCTAACTTGATGGTAATTATTTTTAAGCAGTTACCTTTGTTAAGCTTTTCTAAAGCATTCAATCTAGTTTTCATAGAATCAGTTATCTTTTTATTTTCACATTTCACTGGTTTGTAGAATGTTAAATTATATCAAGTATTTGTAAGATTTTGCATGCAAATACAATTTTGGGCTGTTTTATATATTTGAATTATACTTCAATAAGACATTATTCTAAAGAGTGGTTCAATATTAATGGCAATGTATGTGGAATTGTGGATAGGTCTTGGCTTTTGGGACACTGGGTATATGGGAGGGTATGGAAAGAGGAGGGGTTAGGTAGGGATACTCATGATAAAACTCACTTCCTCAGTAAAGTTGAACAGTTTCAACCTTGTTTTATTTACCTCTTCTCTTTGGGGTTCTAGGGTCTGTTGGGATGGTATATGGTGAAAAGTGGATTAGAAGAAAAACCAGACTCTCACGACATCCCTCGGGTCAGCCAGTATCGCCTTGCTGCCCACCTGGGATCAGCCCTTGTTCTTTATTGTGCCAGCTTGTGGACCTCACTCTCACTACTGCTCCCTCAGCACAAGGTAGACATTGTATACAAATAACTCTTCGAGACCCTGCTTTCAGTTCTTTTGGATATATATCTAGAAATAGAACCATTGGATCATATAAGAGCTGAATATTTTGTCAATATTTTCTATTGGAGAAGGCAAAACACGAATTAAAAATAAAAAATGAGAAAGAGTCCCAACAAGAGATATCCCAGCCCCTTTAACTTTGACTCCAGAAGGGATGGTGGATGGTGAGGCAGGGAAAGTTAGAACAGACCTATTTCTGAACTTCTGGTGGTGTACAGGAGGCATATTGTATTGTTTGTTTAATGAGGACCTGCCATTCAAGTCTAACAATATAGTAAATCTTAGTGATTTTTGTCTAAAAGTATTTTTCTATATGCTGATGAAAGGAAAAATACCAGTTTTTACATTTTATGCTTTGATTTAGAAGCAAGGTAAGACTTTTGAGGCCTTAATAATATCACCACACCCTTGTAGGACATTTTTTTCTAGTATTTAAAAAAAATGAGTATGATATTAGGTATTGAAATCATGGGTTAACCTGAGTAAACTGTTCATGGAGAGAAGTTTTAGATGACGGTAGGACTCTTGAGTGGAATCATCCATTAGGTACTTGGAGCTAGTGGCTTAGATCCCATAAAGGACTGGAGGTGTTGACTTGGGAGTCATTCTCACAAAGAAGCCAGACTGAGTTGAAACATTGATGTTGTAGACAATCCACGTCTGAATAATTCCTGTTCTTCTGACTTTCAAAGCCAGACTTCCAAAATGAATTGCTGATATTTATAGCTTCTACTTCCTGACAACCCATTCCTTCTTTTCAATCCCTATTATTGTCTTCCCCACCCAACCCTATCCATATACTCTTACACATATATACACACTTGCTTTCTACTGAAATTGTACTCTTAAAGGTTACTGATGACTTTCTATCTATTCTTTTTCTCTTTTTATTTATTTATATTCCACTTAATTATGGAAAGGATTTGAGATGATAGTCAATTAGCCATATGGTGCTATGCTGTCTAACACAGTAGCTACTAGCTACATATGGCTATTTAAATTTTAATTAAATAAAATTAACTTTATTTAAATAAACTTTATATTTACTTAAACTTTATATTTGAATAAAATTAACTGTTTATTTTTCAGTCACACTAGCCATGTTTCAAGTTCTCATTAGGCGCAGATGATAGAAAAATTTCCATCATCACAGAAAGTTCTATTGGACAGTGATAATTTACTGTCCTATGATATCTTGGTAATGTTACCTAAATTTCATATGCTAGATTGTAAACCATTTGAGAGTAGCATTCTGACTTAACGCCTTCATATCTTTGTAGTCAACTATTTATAAAGTTCTTAACAAATATTTGGTGATTCACTGATTATTATCAGAAGTTGGCTATAGTAAAAACAAAAACAAATTTTGACTTTACCAAAAACACTAAATGCAGGAATCTCCACTCTAAGCATTTTATGCAATTTTGATTCTAAGTGTATTTGCTAAGTACTGGTATCACACACAACTTGAAAATTCAGTCCTATATATTAAGCCACATCACTTCAACTATGATGAAGCATTTTTCCCCTGAATAATGTAAGTCATTCCGTTATTGAACAGATACATAATGAGTACCTATGTGCCAGTCACTAGGCTAGGATTACTATAGTGAGATAGACAGATGGCAGTTTCTGCCTTCACAAAACTTACAGGATAGCAGGGAACACAGATAGTAAATGTATAATTGTGGTAAAATATAATGCATGTTGGAACAGAATATCTGCTGGGAGGGAGTACTTAGTCTAGGGGTCAGAGAAAGTCTGATCTTAAGTTTTATCACTTGGGTTTGGCCTTGAAGATCTTTGTTTTCTCTCATGGTTCCTACAATATAGTTTATCTGAATGATTTTCTTTCTTATTTAGTTGCCTGAAACCCGTCAGCTCCTACGGCTGAGACGATTTGCTCATGGAACAGCAGGTCTAGTGTTTCTTACAGCTCTCTCAGGTAGGATTCTTCTCATCAGATGTGGCCTGTGTGCATTCCATGCTGAGGTGGGATCTCTTGCCTAATGCTTTGCCCCTTCCTCCTGCATCTTCATATTCCCCTTTGACACCTGTCTCTCATACCCACCATCTTCACCCTCTGTTTTCTATTCCTTCTCCCTTCGAAAAATCCTACTTTCCTGTCAGTTGAATAAAATATTGAACATCTACCTAGATCCAGACTGCCTAGGTTCAAATCTTAGCTTCACCACTGTATGGCCTTGGCAAGCTATATAACCTCTCTAGGCCTCAGAGACCTTATCTATAAAATAGAGGTTATGACAGTGGTATGAGTAATATATGTGAAGTGCTTAGAACAGTAGCTGGCATGTAGCAAAGGCTAGTGTTAGCTGTTATATTATTATGCAAACATTATAATATATGTAATTTATCATATTATACCAAAATGGGTCAGACCAAAGTCCTTGCCCTCAGAGATGGTTAAAGGTGGAAAGTTCACTGGAGCAGAGAGACCAATACAGGTTTTTCTTTCTTTAAACCATAGCTCCACCTCTATCTCTCTCACTCTAGAACTACAGTAGCCATTAGAGGAATCCATAACCTCATGTGGTTATTTAAACCTAAATTAATTAAGATTAAATAAAATTTAAAACTTAGTTCTGTAGTCATACCAGCCACATTTCAAATGCTAAATAGGCACATGTGGCTAGTGGCTATTATATTGCCCAGCACAGATATAGAACACTTCCATTCTTATAAAAAGTTCTATTGGGCAGCATTCCCTGGAATAAAAATGATTCAAACTAGTGATCCACTCAACCCTTTAATTTTTCTTTTTCTTTTTTTGGTATGATAGTGTGAATTTTACTTGATAAGTGGCATTCACAAAAATAAGGAATGTGGTCCAAACTTCTCTGAATTTTCTTTGATAATAGATAATGGATGAGTCATCCATTAAATCATGGGTACCCTCTTTATATATTTATCTAGGATTTCGTTTTTATAAATTTTGGGGTTTTTTTCATTTCTGTGTTCATTCAACAGACATTTATTGAATACTTAGAGAAGACAGATAATGCACAATAAAAACAAAACCATTAGTGGACTGGGCACCACCGGTGGCTCATGCCTGTAATCCTAGCACTTTGGGAGACTGAGGCGAGAGGATTTCTTGAGCCCAGGAGTTTGAGGTTGCAGTGAGCTATGATGATGCCACTGCACTCTAGCCCAGGCAACAGATTGAGACCCTGTCTCCAAAACAAAAACAAAAACATAATGTGTCAGATGGTAGTCACTGCTGTGAAGAAAAATAAAGCCCAGGATAAGGAGATAGAGAGAGGTGGGGTAGGGGAGTGCCATTTTATCTAGGATCCTTAAGGCAGAGCTCTTTGATTAGGTGATATTTGAGTAGAGACCTGAGGAGTGAGAGTGTTAGCTGTGCAGATATCTGGGGAAAGGGCATTTCCAAAATAGATCAATAATACTCTGCGGTGTGTGGGGAGGGCATCAGTATCACTAAGAGAATTTTTCCAAACCTTATGCCTCTTCCCCCAGAGCTTCTTGTCCACTTCTTTAGGGGAGGCAGAATCTTGGAGTGGGAGCAGGTAAGGATGCAGGGGGTTTAAGTTTCCGTGGTGATTGTTATATATATTCCCTATTTGAGAACCTCTATTGTAGTTCTTACTAGTTATTTTCTGACTATTCCCTTTGTCTAACTTGGGGATAATAGGCTGTTTCTGTGTCAGAACTAGTATTTGCTCTCTTCTTTCTCTCATTTTAATAAATACCGTTTACCTTGGAATACAGGGGCTTTTGTGGCAGGGCTGGATGCTGGGCTTGTTTATAACTCCTTCCCCAAAATGGGAGAATCCTGGATCCCAGAGGACCTCTTTACCTTCTCCCCCATCCTGAGGAATGTTTTTGAGAATCCTACCATGGTACAGTTTGATCACCGGATTCTGGTAAGTGTGACCAGTGGTTACCTGTCAGAGATAACACTTGGAGCCTCTCACAGGCTTCAGGATGTCAGGGAAGCACTGACGGCAACTGTGAGAGGGTAGAGCAGGAATACTATTTCCTCTTCTTTTTGGAAGCAACTCTAAGACTACTTCTCTGATCTGATGTCTTTGTCCTCATTACTTATACCCTCTCCAAATTCTAGCTTTCAGGTTATTGCCAGCTTCTTAAAGTGCAAGTATGCCTTTCACCACCTGGCAGATGATAACATTCCTCAATCCTACACATACCGAGAGTCATTTCAGCAGAAATGAAGCTTAGTAGAGAGGATGTTGCAGAGACCATGATTGCCAAGCACATAGCTATCAGAGCTGAACCAGAACCCCAAGGGCCAGGAACTTTAGCAGTCCTTTTCAGTGTATTTAAGCTAATATGTTTTGAGGGTCTGCCATGGGCCATGTAAGACCGGCTTGGCAGCCTGGACATAATGAATGGGGGCAGGGAAAGATCGATGGCAAGGAAATGGCCAGAAGCAGCAGTGCTGCTATGTGATGCCAGGAAGAGAGACGGCATCAAGGCTATGTGCTGGGAGAGGGAATTGAGAATGGTGAATGAGAGGATTTAAAGGAACAGAGTTAGTAAAGATTGGCTGTTAGGAAAAATGGTGAAGAAAGATCAAAAGAGATCTTAAAGTTTCTTCTGTAGCGTGCTTAAAACACGACCAACAGAAGTGGGAACATCAGAATGAGTGTTGAGCTAGAGACGGGAGGATGTCATCAGATGGAGGCATATTGAGTGTTAGATGATAATAGTACGTCCGGAGAGAGAGGTGCAGAGGACTCAGGTATCCAAGGGGCGCTGGGCTAAGGAGGGGGCAGGTTCCCTTGGGTGGGCTCAGGCCCCACCTCCAAACAATATTTTGGCATAAGTAAAGTCTGGTTGAAGTTGTCATTGTGGACAGCTCTGAAAAGGAAAAGAAGTGAAGTAGATGTAGAAAGTTGATAGAGAAACATTCTCCCTGACATCAGGAAAGGGGAAAGGTGACCTTATTGCCAGTCCTGGATCCTTGTTCTGAAGGGGTGGGAATGAAAATGAGACTTTAAGTCTTTTTCAGCTCCAGCCGGCAGCACCACCACCTCTCCACTTACAGCCCAGGAAAATAGTAACCTTCATGTGCTGGGGTCAGCCCTGCTTTAAGAACATAAGATTAGAGTAGAGGTAAAATTAGGGAGATGGATACAAAGAATTATTTAAAAAGCAAGGGCCACATCTGGGGGACATCCACATTGGAAGGTAGATGCAAGGTCCCTGGGAGTGTGTAAGTGTGTATAAAGTGATACATGCAGAACCTTAGGTGGAGCCCTGGGTAACACCGGTATTTAAGTGGCAAGTAGAAGAGGATTGTGCAGGAGGCTGAGGAGAGTAACGAGGGTGGAACTGAAGAGCAGTCGTGTAACTGGTGCAGGGAAGTACTTCATGGTGGCTCGGTGGTTCCAGAGGAGATACATGTAAACCTGGCACATGTGATGAGTCTTTCTTCCCTGCAGGGAATCACTTCAGTCACTGCCATTACAGCTCTCTACTTCCTCTCCCGGAGAATTCCCCTTCCTAGAAGGACCAGGCTGGCAGCAGTGACTCTGCTGGCTTTGGCGTATACACAGGTATAAACCTCTTCTTTTTGGTCTGACAGTATCCCCAAAACAAAGTTAAAAAGGAAAGGTGACAGACTAGGAGAAAATATTCTCAATATTTATAGTAGTTTAAAAGATTAATAACCAGAAACTAAAGGACATCAATACACAGTTCTCACAAGAGAATTATTATTGATGAATGGCCAATAAACATGAAAAGCTGTTTAGCTTCACTCATGATCAGAGAGGAACAAATTAAAATAATGAGTACCATTTTGTGCCTTTCACATTGGAAAGAAATGAAAAAAGGAAAAGAAAAAATAATCAGGTATTGGCCTGGATATAGGAAAATGGATACCGTCAAATATTCTTAGCGAGAGCATGAGTTGGTATAGCTTTTCCCAGAGGGCAATCTGGGAATATCTTTTAGAATGTTAAATGTATAATCCTTTGGTCCAGCAAATTAACTTATTAGTGTCTGCCCTAAAAGTAGTCTAATGCACAAAGAGCTTTGTATAGTGAAACTCATCAAAGAATTGTTGCGATAGTGAAAAATTGGAAACAACCTAAATAGTTAAATAACAACTATGGTATGTCCATGCTGTGGAATACTATGCAGCAGTTTAAAATAATAAAATCTCAAGATATAATATATATTGTTAAGTGAAAAAAAAAAAGCAACTGACAGAAGAATATATTTTTTAAAAGCACAAAGCTATATGTTTCTCTATAAACATTTATACAAAAGTATAAGTGTGGAGCCAGGCCTGGTGGCTCACGCCTATAATCCCAGCACTTTAGGAAGCCAAGGTGGGAGGATCACTTCAGGTCAGGTGTTCAAGACCAACTTGGGCAACCTAGTCAGACCCCGTGTCTACAGAAAGTTTAAAAATTGGCAGGACATGCTGGTGTGCACCTGTCCTGGCGACTCAGGAAGCTGAGCTGGGAGGATCACTTGAGCCCAGGATTTGGAGGTTGTACTGAGCTATGATTATACCACCATACTCCAGTCTGGGTTATAGAGCAAGACACTGTTTCTTTAAAAAAACAGAAAAAGTACAAGTGTGTAGAAACTGGTAACAGGGAACTGGGATGGGATGAAAGATAATTAAGGGAAATTTTAGGTTTATCTATTTTGTTGAGATTTCCTTCATTATAAGTATATTTCCTTGTGAAGTTAAAAATATATATATTTTAAATATATATATGATGGGAGAGTGTAGAGGTTTGTATATCTGGTTATCCATGCCTGGTCATTTTCAGTCTGAATTTGTGGTTACTGCTTTTCTTATTGCTTTCTTTCCTTTTTAACAGGTGGGCCTGGGCATTAGCACTCTGCTGATGTATGTTCCGACTCCTTTGGCTGCCACTCACCAGTCAGGCTCCTTGGCTCTGCTCAGTAGTGCCCTTTGGCTCATGAATGAACTCCGAAGAATCCCAAAATAATTCTCAGAGGATCAGCTTCCTAGGACTGAAAATGTGCTTTTGAGAGTTTATAAGAAAGCACAAGAACTTGGGCTTTTCTACCAGGATGGCCTTGGCATACCAAGAGGTTTCCAGTTGGTCAAGTTATTTAAAACTCTTTGCCTGTTTTGAGATAATCACTGGATCAAGAATGGCATTAAGTATGGTAACGCTAAAAGTTCCTCTTTAAATCTGTTACTTTTCACATTGAAAAAGAAATGTCTGCCATTTGCAGCTTCTTAATAGGCTCTGTCTCAGGTTTCTCAGTATTGGCAAGGTCTTGGTTCTACATGCATGATTTATGTCTCCTTGTTCTCCTCAGTCCTGAATTCTGCTTAAGTAGAATTTCTTTATGATCTTAATTTCATTTCCATCAGGTAAAGGTCAAAGGGGGGGGGGGATTGGCACATACTAAAGTAGCCAGCTAGCCTACAGCAAAAAAATAGCTAATGACTTCACGTATCCTGATTTTTAAAAATGGGGAAATCATAGATTTTGACAAGCTTAATGTGTCTATGCAGCAAAATGGTTTAAGTACTTGGAAAAGGAGGTAATCATTAGTAACCCACTTGGATTCATCAAGCACTTAACCTAGTTTTTCTTTTGATTGTGTTACATTGCTAGGAGTGGAATAGACAGTATAAATTGGTTCCTGAAAGGGTTTCATAACAGCCTTGTCAATAAGAAAAATATGGCCTTGATGGTGTAGTACATGGACATCTATTCAGACATTTAAATAAATTGTTGATTACTGAAATGGTGTGATTTTGGCCTCTATTGATATTTCACAGAACTCTGTCTTATTTAACTTTATTTTTTAAATCAGTGATTTGGATAAAGGCATCAGAAACATTTGATTTGAGGACGGGCAGCCCAACATTGCTAACAGATGACAGCAACAAATCAACAGAGTCCCAAAGTGACCCCCTCAAGATGAAATTAAACAGATTATAAATGTAACATTCATTTAAATTAAATAAGCTATATACATTTGGGTGAAGAAACCTGGCCTTGTATTATGTCATATAAAAAAAGACTAGTGGATTTCAGTTGGCCTTAGGCTCAACATAAACCAACTGTTTATGTTGTTATCACATGACCACACAGAAAAATTAGTGTACTACTAGTTTTATCAATGCAAGTGCTACCGGCCATAGTTGGAATACCCCTAAGGTGTTACATTTCACTCTGGGTACCAAATTTAAGCAGGACATTGACCACTAAGTGAGTATCCAGAGGATACTACTACTAAACTATTACTAAGCTCTGGCCTGTAGCTGCTCTGCAGGTCCAAAGTTGTCAGATCTTTTGGTTTTTTAAAGAAGCCAAATATCTAGATTTTTACATGAACACTCTAAGTATTGGCAACTAATTTCAAGTTTTTAAAAATGTTATGCAGGCTTAATGTGTGGGAGCCATAAATGCCTTAAAGTTTGTCTGTTTGCAATCTCTGATGATCTCAGTTCCAGTATTCTGTGAGTTTCAGTGTGACCTATAGTGTACCATTCTTAGGTGGTTCTTAGCAAAACAAAGATAAACAGGACAGTTTGACTTAGGTTTTTCAAAAATCCTATACCCTGGTGGGCTTATACTATTGCCTAGAACTGCTTCCCAACTTCTCTCACATTAGACTCTTAAAAATCCCAAAGCCCATGCCTCATCTAAAACCAATTAAATCACAATATGTGGGAGCAGTAATAGGCATATTTTTCAAGTTCCGCACACAGACAAGTTTGGGGACCATTGACTTAGGTCCTAATAGCCTAGTTACCTTAGAAAGTTCTGACCAGCTTATTCCCATTCCCTCCAAATTTCCACCCCACCCCATCATTTAATCTGTTGATCCTGTTAGTATCTCTTCTATATAGAATTCTTTAAAGAAGGAACTGCAGTCACTGCAACAGGTTCCCAACGATCATCTGATCCCCTAAACCCAGGTTTTCCTTGGTTAATAACTAAGTCAGCAGAGGGCAGTATGACCTAAGGAACCATATGTTAATGCTTCTACAGTTCCCTCCAAGAAAGTAGCAACTCATAGATAAGTTCATGTTTCAGATGTTTTACTTCATTTTTCCTTAATTACAGATGATGAATACGTTTGAAAATCATGTGGTTGCATTTAGCTATGTAACTGTATTATGCCATCTATGAGCTCTTGGTGAATGGTGGTTATCTTAATTTTTGTATTTGTGTTATTCCCAGCACCACCAGACACATACTAAACATGGAATGAATGAATGCATGAATAGAAAATGGATGGTTACAGATTGATGTCCCAAACACCTGTTTCCCAAAAAAGTCATCACAAATATATAGGATTAAATGAATTTTCCTTAGTATTCTCAAAGATCTCTCAAAAGTTCTGTCAGCAGTTGTTTTTATAACATGAAGGAAATTAAAACATAAGGCTTTCTTAATCAGTCAACCCAGATATTCTTGTCTTTAACTTACATTGACAAATGCTGTCCATTGTAGCACGGGTAACAATTAGCAACTGCCTAAAGCAATGTTGGTTGCAAAGACCAACACTGATCGTGATTGTAGGATAACCAGTTTATCTACAGCTATCTTTCTGGTCTTCAGATAGGTGGTGGGTTATATATCGGCATATGTATTATAACACATATACCCATGTCCCTGCATAAGGGAGAATGCGTCACTTCTCTAACATGCATTGCACATTTTCCTCAATACTGACTTACAATGTTAAATTTTAAGGACTGTTCAACAAAATAATTATTTAATGTGAAGCATTAGAAAAACATACAGTCTTAACAGCCCTCGAAAGCAATGCAATACAGGCAGCCTTTGGTGTTTTAAAGTGTGGAGTGTCTAGTTGTGGATAATAATAAAAAAATACCTTTCAACACACTGCAGAGGCCATTGTTCAAGGTAGAAATAATAAACATGGCATATACTTCAGGGCTTCCACTAAAGAGGAATTGTAGAATGAGAATTTCAAACACAACATAATAACAAATACTAGAAACCAAAGTATTTGTCTGGGATCCCTGCTTGTGGAGAAAGACTTTTATGAAGCTAATAAGAGGGAGCGCCTTCACCAGCAGCAGGCCAAACTCAGGTAGGTGCTCTGTAGGATGGGCCACTTAGGAAAGTACCAGGGCTACCTTAGAGTGGAGAAGTGGTAGGCCACCAGAGGGTATACAAGTGGCTGCCCTACTTAAAAGGAGAGGCTCAGGAGCAGACATGTCTTCAGGCTTGCCTGAAATCATGCATGGCTATAGACATCCTGTATTTCAGAAAATGTTTCAGCTTTGGTTTTTATAGAAATGGCAAGCAATGATTGATTATATTTTAAAAGTGAAAGCACTTATGAGTAATGATTCAGTTTTACAAATAAAAGGATCTTATTGCTCAGATTTCCTGAGAAACACAATGGCCAACTGGTGTGTTCTTTCACTGTCCCTCTAATAATGGTACCAATAAACTGGGAAATAATGAAATATTAGAGCAAAAGGGAAACATGTAATAACATAAGGGAAGTCTATTAGGATATAAAAAAGAAAGTAGGCAAAATAAGCTTAAAATGAAGCTTTAACAAGTGACCTGCAGAAACAAACCAGAAGGTGGATAGGACACCCAAACGTCGCCACAACTTTTCAAATCAGATCCAGGTTATGAGACAGAGCCATAAAGAAAATAGAATATAACTTGAAAGTACTGATGTCAGGTATATTCACTGTTTGCAAAAATGTTTACTATTCTAGATTTTTAATCAAAAGAACCAAAACTTTTGGTTTAGGGTCCTAGTTTAACAATAATTTTTTTCCATAACACCAGCAAAACCCTCACAAGTTTGACAAGCACATTGCCCCAGTGGCAGGACTCTGAAGCCAGCATACCTAACAGGCTAATTTAGGAGAATTTGAAACATCTGCTATTTCTACCTTAATTCTTAATCCCAACTGAAATGATGTTACACCACATACTACAGCAAAAAGGGAAAATTACATACTAGTTCTGAATTAGTCTGAAAAGAAGCTTAAAGACAGCAAAAAGAAAATAGCACTCTGTTTCTATAAGTGAGTTTGGAAACTTCACAAGAATTACAACCACATTCTTTAGTGAGGTAGATCTAATAGGCATTTATACCCTCATTTAGATTGTAATCACCTTATCTTATGAATTGCTTGGATGCTGTGGTTAAGAAAATTGTACAAAATGAAGCAAATTATTTAAAAGAGACATCTAAAATTTAAAGGTTCTAGAAGAAATAAACTAGAATGGATGTAGTGGAAACTTGGCACTATTTCTAACAAAGTTTAGTATTTCTTTCGAAGTTTATTACTAACTGTGAACAAAGCAATTACAAATGAATATCAGAAGCAGTTATAAAGACTTAGCATGGTTAATTGCAGCCAGCTGTATCATAAAGAATAGATTCTGTTGAAATACACTTGCACAAAGATTCTGTTAATAAGCATTTCATTGTAGGTGTCAAAGTGGTTGGGAGTGAAGGGTGTTACAGAGAACAGAGAAACCTGGGGTCCAAGATTCCACTCACTGTGACTGCACATATTACATATTACAACTGCTCTGGGCCTCTATTTCATTACCCATAAAACAAAGGGGGTGACCAGAAGACCTCTAAAATTCTAGTTTTAAAACTCTTGTCTCCTGAAATTTATTTACAATGAATGATTGCTGTTGGAAACTCCATTCCCATCAACCTTTATCATCAGGGGCTATGGATAAAATAGGAGGCTCTTTGGGGCAGCCAGGTCTTCTATTATAAACAGAGGGCCAAAATCCTCTTCCTGAAACAGTAAGACTTTCCTACCTTGTTTGCTGCCTTTAGTTCCTTGTCTTTTCTAGCCACCTTGTTTTATAGATGAGAACTGAACCAAAGAGGGCAAGTGACTTACCTGGGGTACCTGAGCTAGTAAATGAAAAAGCCAGGTCTAGAATCCAAGTCTACTATTCATTAAGTCCAGTGCTCTTTAACACATTAACTGTCATGTGAGTTTTATTTAACTCATGCTAGTTTTGAGCCCAGTGCCTCCTGAAGCAAAACCCTGCCATTGGTTTGTGAAAATCTTGTTGATGATCTTATTGTTACAATTAGTATTGACAAATTAATTCTAAAAACATGGATTAAATGAATAGAAGTCAATAAATTTCATTTTTCATTAAATTAGAAAGGATCATTTTGTTTTTGAAGTTTTTATTCTATTTTCATAATAAAACACTGTGGCCCCAAGGAAAAAATTTTTTTCTAGGGTGGCAGTCAAATGTTAAACGATACCGCCCACTTGTCTTTCACCCCTGACAAAAAGCAAAACACAAAACTGAGGCAGGGTAGGGGGGAAGCATCTGTTTAGATAATCCCAGTGAGAAGTATAAGCTATTTCAAAAATTTAATAAGGATGTGATAAGTGTTAATGCCTGAAAAGACTAGCTTAGCAAGTGCATGGCAGACCTTCAGTCAGCCACATTTCAATAATCACTACCCAAGGCCTTAAAGTAAAAGGAAGCTCTTAGGCTGAGGAGCGGGAGGGGCAGAATACTTTGGATAACAGTTGGAAAATAAATATAAGGTTGGTGGAAAGTGATTAAGATTTCCCAGACCTGGGAAATTCAATTCAAGGCGCTAAGGTACAGAGGGAAAGGTGGTATAATTTGGCTTAGAGTTAACTGCAACTTAAGTGAATGTAATGCTACCTAAGTGGGTGTTATAGATATTTTCATTATGTTCTAGTGACAAGAATTCAGGGAAAAGTGATAGATTGTGCCATCACAAGACTAATAAAGCATCATTACTATAAGCCACTGACTCCAATTTTGACATTTGTGACCTGTCCTCAGTAATAACAAAAGTACTATAACAGTTCAGGTTAACAAGAGTGGTTGGTAAGCTTCAAAGGAATTAGTGGAGTGTGCATTTTATGACACCATAATTACCTTCATAGGGGGACCACTCAAAGTGCAGAAATGCAAATAGAAAATAAACATTTAAAAACTGAAGGCTAAAAGAGGGTCAAGGGCATGGCAAGATAGATTTCATTATGAGGAAGCAATATATGTAAGTAATTGGCCCTCAGCAAGGAATAAATGGCTTCTGTTCCTAGCTAATGAGATTTCATTTAAAATCTATTAATTGGGAGAATAGAAGAAGCACAGGAGCCAATAATACCAAGAGCAAATACTCTGTTCCTCTGAGGGATATAATAAAAATTTTTCCTTCTTATTTTTATACTATAGAACTCTGGAAAGTCTTACTCATGGTAATAAAGGCAAGCCTAGATCCCATAATATTAAAATTATAATATATAGCACAGTAAACAAAAACTCAAAGACTAATTAAAATAAATTAAGAATAAGAAATACATTTATATTGAAAAAATGATAAATGTATACCTACCTGAGATTCTCAACTATAAAAAGAACATAATATCTGAAAGGTTGTAATGATTAAATAATACACATAAAATTAAGAAATTGCTGTGGTACATAATAAGTGTTTAACAAATGGTGGCTATCATTATTACTACCAGGATGAAGGATAACTTTACTAATAAGAGCTTTCAATTTGGGCTAATCACTACCTCCTTGCTTCAACTTCATTTTGAGCACGTGAATATGATCACTGTTAGCCAGTCAGGTACTTTTTGACTAGATCTTTGACTAGATATCACAGAAAAACCAAAAATAGTATTTGGAAGCTATGTGAGGGGAAAAGAAAAAGTTACCTGAAGAGGCAATGGCTAGCAAAAACATTCTGACATTATTTTTAAGCAGCATTCATAAGGCAAGGGCTTACTCATAGGATACAAAGATACTAAGAAATAAAAGAAAATCAAGGCAATTTGAAAGTCTTAAACATTAAAGGAAATTGGCCAGGTGCAGTGGCTCACGCCTGTAATCCTAGCACTCTGGGAGGCTGAGACAGGAGGATCACTTGAGGTCAGGCGTTTGATACCAGCCTGAGCAAGAGTGAGACCCCTGTCTCTACCAAAATAGAAAAAATTAGCCGGGCATGGTGGTACATGCCTGTAGTCTCAGCTACTGGGGAGGCTGAGGCAGGAGGATGGCTTGCGCCCAGGAGTTTGAGGTTGCTGTGAGCTATAAGGATGTCACGGCACTCTAGCCCGGACAACAGAGTGAGACCATGTCTCAAAAAAATAAATAAATAAAAATAAAGGAAATTGCTATGACAGAAGCCCTAATGAAAGGTAAAAGATATTTCCAAAGGAAACTGTAAGAGTCTTTGCTAGATCCATGTTTATCTAATTTGAAAACACTTTAAGGCTTGTCACCTTTTACCTACCAACCAAGTGTCAGTGTACTTATTCTCAGTTTATTTCTAGGAGGATCTTGATTTCTTTTTCTTTGTTCTATGAAGCATTTAATTCCTTTCAGCTCCTAGCATGAAATTTATTTTTGAAGAGTTCCATGTTTTTTTCTTTAAAGTCAGGGATCTTTCCCTCTATTCATCTAATCCTAGAAATCAAAAGGCAACAGAAAAGAAAGGTACTTCAACCCTGGGAGCATATTCGCAGACAGGGCATTCAGGGCTACGTATAGGAAAGGGGGGAGTTGATGAAAAAGAAATCTTCATGCAATTTAAAGGCTAAATGTAGAGGAGAAGCAAAGCTCCTGAAGGGTAGTGGATGAAAATATAACTATTATGGCTTTTCCTCTCTCCCCATTAATGGAAGTGCTATTTGTGACTGGGCAATCTCAAGTTGCCAGATGACTTATTAACATATTTATCTATTCCAAAGTTTAGAATTTGCTCACTTTCAGACATTCCAAGAGTCAGAAATTGAGAAAACTTCTATCTCAAAAATTATTAACAAATAAGAGTTTTGATGTTATTCCCTTTGCCTACTCTCCTGATACTGTTGTTCTTTCTTTTAAAAACAATCCAAATACATTCCTTCCCAAACTATGTATTGATCTTAGCAGTGAAATGAAAGAACTCTCTTTGTATCTTCCTGTACAGGAGCTCATAAAAATAACCCTAGGGGACAGTGACCTGAAACCAGACAAATCCAGGTCCCCCATCCCCATCACAGTTTCTCCATCCTACAAGCACACTTAAGGCTCAAAAGCAAAATTAATGCCCAAACAGCCTGTGAGGCACAAAGACGTGGAAAAATTTTCTACCCTGGTCATACCAGGCTTCAGATAACATACTATAAAATCTTCCACAGACCATTCATTCAGAAGGGGTTCTAACCTTTAAAATCACGCACTAACATCAGCAACGCTACATCAGGGATCTTGGATCATACCCACAATGGCTTCTTTGTCAAGTAACCAAGGAAGTTATGTTATTTTGGTTGTCTGGAAATTCATATCTGGTCCTTTGAACTCCAAAGATCTTGGATCCTTATTAAAGGCTGTGGATCTCCACATAAATGATATCTCTGTTACAGAGAAAGAAGAGGCTGCTGCACTTGCTAGAATGTCTCCGGCTTTGAATCAAATGCTCCAAGTTCGGTTTCAACCAGGCTTCTAGCATGCCCAACGCCAAACCTCATGCTTTAGCAAGGGAAGAAAAGGCGAGATCCCAGGAACACACTAAACATCTCAGGATAAAGGAGTAGAATCACGCTTCAATCAGACAAAGCTTGGTCCCCTGTGTTAGCACCAATCTCTCATCACAGACTAAATTACAGCTTCTCTCGAAGAGACCTGGGAACTGAGAAGGAATTAATGAAGAAATTAAAGTAAGAATTCCAAAGGAAAATATCCACAAGGTCAAGCAATGCAGCAACTGAGGCCAATACAAGAAAGTGGAAGAATTCATTGAGCAGCGACTCTGGGGTGCTCAAGCTTTTCTAGTCCTGGTCTGGCCTCACGGTCCCACCTGTACTCCAATCATGGGCACCACTTCTTCAAGCCACAGCAAGTCCAACGGAGCTGAGGCTCGAGTTTGTCGGTGGTGAATTCGGCGTAGCCGCAGAAGGTACAGGATGATGGCCAGTAGCACCACCAGGATACAGGCAAAGAAGAGATAGTGGTTGTACACAAAGGAGAGACGTAACCAGCTACCATGGACTTGCCGGACACCTTCCTGCCGAAGATCCCTGGAGGAGTTTGAAGGTAGAAAAAAACCCATTATTTTCAGAGGGAAACATTTACTCTGATGTGAAAGGTTCAGAAGTGTTATCCTATTTATTTCATCTACACGAATAGTCTATGATACCGGCTCCACAAAGTAAGCAAAGCTAAAGAATGTCCCCAGCCCCAGGGCTGCTGCATGATTCCTCCTGCACCTTCCTTCCCCTGACCTAGGGAAGGAGCCTCACAGGCTTACACATCTGGGGACAAAATCAGAAGGCCTTTAAAACTAAAGCCAAAAAAATGAACAGAAGACAAGACCAGTCATCTGTAACACAAATCTTAAAATATAGTTTTTACATATGGTACTAATGAAAATAGGGTGTCTCCCTAAATCCAATCAAGAAATCAGAGTGTGTCTAAATTTATTTTTAAAGTTGCTGCATTTCCTTAAGATCTAGGATATATCTAAAGAAAGTTGTTGCTTGATCATTTGTATTATAATCTGGAAAAAAAAATAAAGAGATTCATGTAAACCAAAGTGCAATGATCTGCCTAGCTAGAACAAAAGCTACTTTTTGGTGATCCTAATCCCAGATCTAGTTTTGTCTTGTTTAACCTGCAGTATTGTTTAAAATGTGAATCTCTAAACTGAAAGACTTCATATGGATGTCTGTGGCTTCTCCAGACAAATGAGAACTGGCAAATGCTGGGACATCACTTCTGCGTGACAGTAACCAACCCTTTATTTGGAGCACACTTTCCAGGTCCCCACAATCCTCAATTCATCAGATATGTTTTCCAGGGTATCTTAAAAATGACTTAGTTTATCACTTTATCATTTAGTATCTTTGAAATGATTAGTAAGAGCTCAATCCTAAAGACTGATATGCTGCAGGTGAACACAAAAAGCTGAATTTCTGAAATGGCAAAACTGAGTAAACAGATTCCAGACCAATAATGCTCAACCTGATTCGTAATAATGGCTCATGTGGAAGTAATGGAAGTTTGGTTTTTTGGAGGGGGTAGAGTGGGGTGGGAAGGGAAGTCATTTAAAAAAAAAACCATTCTGAGGCATTGACTAATATCCTCTGAGCTCAAGATACAAGCTTGGTCAGTCTCACTTTACCTGAGCGGTAAGAAACGTGTTTTATATAGAATGGCTCCCAGCGTCCACTGAACTTCTCGGTCATATACCAGCTGGGCTGTCCGCAGGTTTGGATAGTCATAGGGAAAGTGGAATCCTTCATGTAGGACTTGGTACATCCAAGCCGATTTAAAACACTGATATCTGTGTGACCAAAAAAAAATTAATGATGTTTTAAAAAGGAGAAAAGAATTCTAATGCCTTCCTTCTCAATAAGCCACACTGTACTCACACTAGATGTCAAGGAACCTGCCTCTCCTCACTTCACCTTTCTCACCTCTAGATGGAGCCCAATTTATCTCATGTTTACCACAAAAATGAAGAGTATCTTTAGGCAATAATGAGATTGTGGCTATGTTCTTTTTTTTCTTTTTTTAAAGCCCCAATCTTCAGAGTGCCGAAATATCTACCTATGTAATTATATGATGTCTGAGATCTGCTTTAAAATAACCCAGCTGTGGTAAGAGGGGGATAGTGGGTTGGAAAATAGATAAAAACAAGAATGGCCTGGAGCTGATAACTGTTAGGAGACAAGCTGGGTCACAGGTACACAGGAGTTCATTATACTATTCTAGTTTTGTTTGTTTAAAAACTTTTTAAATTAAATTGTTTATAAAATGGGAGGACCAATGAAACCAACTGGCAAAATGTTGGTATTTATTGAAGCTGTGTGATAGTTACATGAGGGTTTATGTTACTATTCTTTCTACTTTTCTGTATGTTTGATATTCTCTATACTAAAAAGTTTTTAAAAAAAGATCATCACTTTGGATGTCAAACCACTTGGAGAGAACTCTCTTTGGTAACCACTGATTTCCCTTGGCTTTGCTAAACTAGGCTCACTATTTTGACCTTATCCTTCAGAAAATCAAAATCTGAAATAATCAAATGCTCCTTCAACATAAAATCCCATCTGTATTATTGCTCACTCTCTCTCTCTCATTATAATCTGCTGTCTACATTTTAAAGCCACATCTAAGGAAGAAAAGGAAGTGACTTACTTGAGTCGATGCTCATCTGCATGTGATGAAAAGAGGCCATTCTTGAATCTCTGGGTTAGTACCGACCAAGCCATGCCACAGTAATCCTGGAACAACCACAGAGAGTCAGTGCAACATGAAATTGGAGGCAGACTCTCTAACGTCCCCACAGTTGCCACTGTTCCATTTCCATTACTTGTGGACTACTAGCAGACAAATGAAACAGAAATGGCATATTCACTCATGAACACTGTGCTGTATCCTTTTTATGCCCATTGCCTCCAAGTTTAGTACCAAGCCAGCCAAATATGGCTCCTGAGCCTCCTAGGCTTCCCAGGTGGTAAGGTTAGGACTAGGAATAGCAACAACGAAAGCCAAAGAGAGCTTTGTTCTACTCTGCATAACACCTGGCACAAAGTTAGGCATCCAATAAATGGCTGCTGCCAGCATGAGTCATCTTCATTATTAATAACTTACCTGAGCAGCCTTGGCAAATGTTGGCCCATGGTACCGGCCTCCTATGCGCAACACATCCTCTGTACAGTAAAAAAACTCAGAGAAGCCATAGAACTCGCTGTTGTTGAAGTCAATTGGAGACTGGTAGATGCCGTTCAGTGAGGCCTGGCTGGTGTTGGAGCGAGCCAGCAGGGGGCTCAGCATTGCCCCACAAGTCGCCCAGTCTCCTCTTCCTCGGACATGCAGGACCTGGCTGTTCCTCTCCACCACATCTGTGAGTCCCACGGGCAGGCAGGGATCCAGAAATGGATTGTCAGGACTCAGACCTGTCTTCTGGCCCAGCAGTCTGTCATGATGACAAGAACAAGCAACACATGTCATCCCTGTACTCAACATAGTCTAAGAAATACAATGTGCTTTGTGGATATCTCCTTATTGATTTTCATGACATCCCTAGAAACAAGGACGGGGTGGAATATTATTATGTATTGTATCACATGCACATTTAACTTAAGAAAACTAAATTTAGGGAAAAAAAGAGTGAGAGAAATATGGCAGTAAGCAATTCTGCTCAACCTTTTAGTAAATACGTATATTTCCTAGTGTATATTTCCTATGTATATTTCCTTCATTCCCACATGCCTTTTAAAAATGCAAAGATCTTCCCATGCTGAGTGTGTTTCTGATGTTTAAAAATACAACTGGCAGGAGGCAAAGCGGGAAAGGCTGTGGCTTCCTCAAGAGGGGACCACGGCAGTGGCACAACAGCAATGGCTGGTGATGGTGATGGAGGGCATGCCTGGCTTTGAATGAACAGTGCTGGGAAAGAACAGGTGGGGCACCAGCTCCTGGAAGCCCCCTGCAGAGCCTGGAGCCTCTGAGTGGGGAGTGAAGGGGCAGGTTTTGATTTCCAGCGCGGCTATCGCACAGTTCCGGTTATCTCAAGTCTTGCCTAGCAACCATATTCTCATTCCTAAAAGAGATTAATATGCAGATCTGGCCAAAGACAGAAATTAAATGGAAACCAAATAACTTTGCCAACTTCAATTAATTATTCATCAGTTCCTAAACAGACGGATGTTGAAGAGTAGACTTCCTAGGATGAAGATGCACCCAAAAGTGTAAAGATTGAAGACAGAAGGGGAATGTGGCAATACAACAGAAGGTTTTGGAACAACTGGAACCTGACTATTTTAAGGATATGACACCAACCATAAAGAAAGCTCAGAAAATCATTATTAAGAAGACAGAACCATTGTTTTGTCATCCTAGGAAGCACAGGATTCTCTAATAGATAGGCAGCTACACAAGATAGGCCTTTTATTCATCAATCACCTGAAGCAGGGAACTTAGACACTTAGCAGGAAAATATCAATGCATAGAAGCAGCTCAGCGGTCTGGCAAGAAGCAGTTCTGAGGCAGCAGAAAACAGCAAACAGAAAAGAGGGCAACAGAACAACAAAGGAAGAAAATGGAATAGGAAGCACAGCAGCTAAAGAAGAAGGAAAAAACCAAAACTGGTGGGAAACCTTCACAACAAATGTTCTAACACCATAGTGCCTGCAGGAGCAATCTGAGCACCTCAGCCCAAGCCACATTTGTATGGGTTCAGGAATACTTTCAGAATACAAGTACACAGCTTGGTTTTAATGCACTCATCAATCATCCAGGACACCGGGATTCTCTCAAAGCACCTTGAACTCTTAGTGAATGTTGAGACTTAGAAAAACAAAAAAGACTTAAATGAGACAGTGTTTTCTTCAACATGCTCTAAATATGAAACAATAGATTGCTGTGGAGAAATTATTACAGATGGAATATATCAGTACTTCTTCAAGCTAGTGTTTCTAGCTAAATAGATGAGTATAAATAGTTTTAT
>VBSM01003143.1:17528316-17555787 GCA_008086735.1 Cheirogaleus medius
TCAGCCTCCCAGAGTGCTAGGATTACAGGCGTGAGCCACCGCGCCCGGCCCATGTTTTTTATCTTTTAAGCACACTACAGAACCTAACTCCCACGTAAGATGCAACTGCACTGTAATTCAACAGACATGTCTTGAGTACTTCCATGCAGAAGGAACTGCTAGCAGCTACATTACACTGCACATTTTAAATTAGCAATTTAATTAACCTCATTTATCCCATGATGCCATGTCTGATGGGGGACACAGCAAGAGATCACAAAATGCTGCTCTACTTTTTTATGAACCCCAATGACAAAGACTGAAATACAACCTCACCCAGACCAGGTGTGATGGCTAATAGAGGGTCTCTAAGAGATACTTCCCTGTCAGCAAAGGCGGTCAGAAAAAAAAAGAAGCAAGGACTTATCTATTTTAGGAAGATGTAAATATTTCTTCCTAATATCTGCAGCCTGACAACATTCTATTTTAGAAAGAAACCCAGATCTCATGTCAAATGTACCTGTTTTTATTAAGAGTTTCATTCAGCACAAGGTCTTCATAGCGCTGCCGGGCAAAGTTGCCTCCAAAACCCAGAAAGGTCGTGACATAAACCCTGTACACATGTTCAGTATGTTGCACATCGCAGCCCAGGTTGAACTCAGCCAGCAGGATCTTGGCAGCTTCTTCCTGTAATATAGTAACAAGAGAATAAAAGGGAATTTTAGTTTTGGTTGCTTTCTAGAAAGCTATGGCATTACTAATACATCAGGCTTCATTTTCTATTACTACTCTTTAAAATATCTTACAGCATTCTTTCATCCTCATGACATTATTTGAAACAAAGACATACAATTACAAGACTGCACTGAAAAGTACAAATTAGAAACTAAATATAACACTAAGTACCAAATTAGAGACTAAAACATGGTATATAGATATATAGGAGTAGAATTATTACAGATGATGTCATTTTCTTGCATCTACTTCTCTGAATTTTCCAATTCTCCATAACGGGAATGTGTTATCTTTCTAAATAGAAAACCAAATTCATTAATAAAAATAAATCTATGGAATTTTAGGGATCATCAAGAGATCTATTCCATGGCCTTTTCTAAAACTATCCAAGAAGCTCTAACAGGTTTGAGGATTGGGAGAGTTCAAGTTTATTGTATCTCCAATGAAAAGGTGCTGTATTTTTTCTTTTTTCCTTTTTTTTTGGTGTGGGGTGGAGGTGGGGATCTCAGGTGCAGAGATAGAATTAGTCATATTCCTCAGCTCATGGCACATTATCATGGCAAAGCCTCTCTTTTTTCTTATTTATTTATTCCTTTTTGCCCTCATACCTACTCCCGTTCCCACTCCCGGCCATTAAACCATTCTAATATATTTAATGTGTAATTTTTGTATGTATGTATTCTTACAAAAATGGAGATTATTGTTTTGAATGTTTTGGTTTTTCTTTTTTTGAGACAGGGTCTCGCTCTGTCACCCAGGCTAGAGTACAGTAGCCTTATCATAGCTCACTGCAACCTCAAACTCCTGGGCTTAAGCAATCCTCCTTCCTCAGCCTCCTGAGTAGTGGGGACTACCTTGCCCAGCTAATTTTTCTATTTTTTGTAGAGATGGGGGTCTCGCTATGTTGCTCAGGCTGGTCTCGAACTCCTGACCTCAAGTGATCCTACCACTTCGGCCTCCCACACTGCTAGGATTACAGGCATGAGTCACAATACCCAGCCTGAATATATTTATTTTCAATTTGTGCAAATACTATTGTGCCCAGTAATTCCACTCCTAGGTATGTACATAAGAAATCTGAAAATGTACATCAACACAAAAATGTGTACGTGAATGTTCACAGAGGCATTATCCATAAAGTGGAAACCACCTGACTGTCCATCAGTAACTGATGAATGGATAAACAAAATGTAGCATGGTCTGTCATACAATGGAATGTTATTTAGGCATAAAAAGGAATGAAATACTGACACAAACTATGACATGGATGAACCTTGAGAACATTTTGCTAAGTCAAAGAAGCCAGATACAAAATGCCACATATTTTATGATTCCATTTGTATGAAATGCCCAGGCATAGGCACATTCACAGGAGCCAGAAAGCTGATTAGTGGTTGTCAGGGTTGGGAAGAGGGGAGAACAGGGAGTGACTGCTAATGATAAGTGAATGAGGAATTAATACAGGTAATTTGGGGGGTGATGAGAACATTCTGAAATTCATTAAAGGTGGTTGCACAACTTTGTGAATGTGCACAACTCTGTAAATTGTACAAAAACAATAAGCATTTAAGCATACTTAAATTTTTTTAAATGCTACTGTGTTGTCTCACTGTATCTTTCCTTTTTCACCAAGCATTAAAATTCATTTTTAAGTGCAATTATATTGCTATGTGTAAATCTAATTTGTTGTTTGCAAGTATATTTTCTATTCCAGCATTATTTTCTAAATCTGCACACACAAAAAAGTCATTTCTTTAAGACTTGAAGCCCCAGTGCCACTTGTCACCCATTCCTTAGTATCAGAACCATGCCTTCATTTTGTCTGTGGAACACATCTAACAAATATAGACTAAAAAGTCTCACAGCCTCATTAGTTTCCCAATCTCCAACCGTAGCATGAAATTCTCTGCTTACTGCCAAATTCACATTTCTAACAGTCCTGTGGATATTTTGACACATATATATGGTTTTTGGATATCTCAAATTCAACATACCCAAAATTGAACTCATTTGTCTTAGGATTTCAGAGCTAGAAGACTAGATAGATGCTCTTATCTGAACCTCTCAGGACCATACTGTTTGCTTAACATCAACTCTGCCCTTTCCCTTGTGGTCCTTCTCTCAGTGATTGGGTTCCTCACCCTCTGGTTATCTAGGTTAGAACCTCAGCATCACTGGCCATCCCTCCTGCCCTTCCCACACCACCACAATCACCCATTAACATTGGGTTTTTACTCTAAGATATCCCTTGAAATCTGTCTCCTCTCTTTCATATCCACTTACGTTGTCTAGGTCAGCTCCTTAACACTTCCCACTCAAGACTCCCTGCCCTATATTTCTCCTACTGACACCAAAATTATTTTCCTAAAAAACAGATCAGATCACAGTCATAAAATTAACACAGTCACAAAATTCAGAGCTGGGAAGGACCTTCAGAGCTTAATTATTTTACAGATAATGAAACTGAGGCCCATATACTGCCCTACTCAAAAAACTTTGCTGGTTCCCCACTATCTACAGAAATAAAAGCCAAACCTCCTAGGATAGCACCCAAAACTGCTCATGATCTAACTCCCTCTTATCTTTCCTTAACTATTACATGTGAAAATCCTGTACTGAATGTTCCGGGCTCTTTGCTGTATTTTCTGTGCTTTTGCATACAGTGTTCCCTCTGTGGAGAAGACCTTCCCTCAACCTCCACTATGCAAGAGGCTATTATCATCTAAGTTCCAAGTAAATACTTTACCGTCCATGAAGTCAGCATGGCTTCCACTCAAGCCTTTGCAAATAGAGTTGAAGTTGCCAGTCCCCACATTGCCACAGCTCTCTGTTTAAACCAAAGGGTCTCAACCAGGGGCAATTTCCACCCTGCCCTGCAAGTGGACATCTGGCAATATCTGCAGACACTTTTGATTGTCACAACAGGATGGGGAGGGTTGTTATTGGCATCTGGTAGAGGCCAGAGATGCTGCTAATATCATCATATGATGCATAGGACAACCCTGAACCAAAGAATTATCCAGCCCAAAATGTCAATAGTGCCAAGGATAAGAAACCCTGATTTAGATTAAATTATAGTACTGTTATGGTCTGCCTGATGTCACAGACTGTCTCCACTGACAGATAAATTATAAACTTTTGGGGGTAGTATAACTAATATGTCTATTCCTTGCACATAATAGCTGGTCAAAAAGTTAATTGTATCTCTCTTCCTCTCCATGATGAAACTCCTCCCTCAAAATATATTCTTTATGTTCTAGTAAGGTAAGGAATGCTAGAAGCACAGGAATGGAATAATCAGTGAGGAGAAATGGAATAGCAATAGAATAGCAATAGAAATGGAATCTATTGAGCAATAGATATGTACCAAATACTGTGCTCCAGGATTTAAATGTATTATCATGTTTAGTCCTCAGGCAACCCTAGGAGATACACAGTATAATTTTAATTATCATAGGCTGGGAAGTTTGCTAAATGCTTAATAGGCATGGTATTATTTCATCCTCACAACTTTATGAGGTAGATACTATTATTATCCCCTTTTTACACATGAGGAAACTGAGGCTCAGAGAGGTAACGTACTGAAAATAACACAAGTTATCAATTATCTGAACAAATATCTGGACCCAGGCAGGTTGGTCTAAGTCCAAAGACTGTTCTTCCTTCTCAAATACTGGTATTCGTAGCAGCTGAATTTCCCTAAAAGGTAAAATACCTGTTTTGCAGGAAGGACAGAGGTTGAGGTAGGAACTTCATATGCAATTTGGAGAGAGGCTCCTCCCATATCCAGTATCCCTACTGTCCTTCTGCGTCCTGTCACCAATTCCTGGGACGCCTCAGCATCTGATTCTGAAATAAATAATGGAATAGAATGGCTCTAGTAATTAAAAACCCCAATTAATTCAAAAACAGAAAACAGCAATCCCATAAAATATTGAAATTAATCTAACTGTATCAACTGTATATTATACAGAGAAGAATTATTTCAAATGATTTAAACATGACATTTTGCCCATACATCCCCAATGAGATATATCCCAAGGACAAAAGGAACAAATATCTTAAATTGCATTCTAGTCGTCTTATTTGTTAATAACACTATCGGTATTATTATTTTAAACTATTAAATATATACTGTAGAATAAAGCAAATAGATATTTATGTTAATATCTTCAAGAACAAAGATTCAGCATAAGAGCAAAAAGATACAGGTATAAAGTCAAAGAAATTAACAACCTTATAATTTTAAATATGAGTTGGAAATATCAGTATGAACTCATGACTTATTTATTTTTTCTAAAAAATACATATTTCCTAGCTCTGTTCCCTAGAAGGCCTGGAAGCAATGATATCCCAGGAGCAATGAGCATATAGTATCTATATTTGGACCACAATCTCTAAATATCATTTTTTACTAAAAGAAACCAGAGGTCCTTTTAAAAAAGTGGCCAATGCCAGGTCTAGGGCAAAAAGTACATAAGATGAGCTTGGGATACCTTGGTGCATCAGATAGCAAGGGAAATATAAAAGAGTATGGAGATCATGTTAAGAGGATACTGAGCCAAACTAAAGGTGCTCCTAAAAAGAATAACAATGTGATGGGCTCTAATGCATCAAATTTATTAAAATCCATGAGTTCATAACAATAGTTCAAAAAAAAAATTCACTGGGTTACCTTTGGAAGTTGCTAGGACACTAACTCAATATTCAAAAACTTGATACATAAAGGAAAAGAGTAAAAAATTTATGCTGTCTTTCCCATAAGAACTGTATTTCAGGATAACCAAAGAGTTGATGAACAAAAGTTCATTATATAAAAATCCCAGCCATTAAATGCAGAAGGAATGACAGAATTAGAAAAATCACCATTTTCCAATCTCTAATGAAAAAATATATTTAAGTAATGATCACAATTGGCTACTACAACCATTAGGTGGAAGGCTGATGAGGAATTTTTATCATAAATTAGATCAGGCTGACAATACTTGAACCCTGAATACCTGATCAGTCAGAACATGACTAAAAGTAGGACAGCCAAACATTAAAAAACCCCTGTGAAACACACAGCACCATCTATGATTTAGTCTTGCAGATGAATCTAACCAAGCATCTATATCTGACCTCCAGTCTGAAGGACATATGAGGGAATAAGAAACATGTTAAAGAAAACATGTTAACCCCAAAAAGATGTAGTTGACCAAATCCAGAATGTGGCAAAGTCATTCTATCAAGTGACTCAAACTTTTTCTTGTTTTTAAAGGCAGGGGAGTGGGGTAGTAAGGTTAACTATTATAGATGAAAAGAAACTGAAGGTTCTTAGCTTGCTGGGCTGTAAAATAAATAAGTAAATATGGGTACCACATGATACCATATATTGTTAATTCTGTTAACTTTAAAAACGGCATTGTGGATTTTCATTTTGTTTTGTAACTCCTTATCTACTGGAGTCACATACTGACATACATGAAGATTAAAATGATATGTCTGGTGGCTCACACCTGTAATCCTAGCACTCTGGGAGGCCGAGGCGGGAGGATCGCTCGAGGTCAGGAGTTCAAGACCAGCCTGAGCAAGAGTGAGATCCTGTCTCTACTAAAAAATAGAAAGAAATTAGCTGGACAACTAAAAATATATAGAAAAAAATTAGCCAGGTATGGTGGCGCATGCCTATAGTCCCAGCTACTCAGGAGGCTGAGGCAGAAGGATTGTTCGAGCCCAGGAGTTTGAGGTTGCTGTGAGCTAGGCTGACACCACGGCACTCTAGCCTGGGCAACAGAGCAAGACTCTGTCTCAAAAAAAAAAAAAAAAAAAAAAAAGATATATGTGGGGTTTGCTTTAAAGAATCCAATGAGAAAAAAACCTGTGATATGTGGAGGGAGTATGGGGACAAAAAATGGCAAAATGTTAATAAATATCGAATCTGGGTAATGGGTCCATGGAGGTTAGTGTTATTATTTACTCTACTTTTGAGAATGTTTGAAACTTTCCCTATTAAAAAAGTTAAAAATAAATAAAAGAAAGCAAATTAGGACTGAAAAACAAAGCATCTTAAGTTTTAAAAAAGAAAAAGGAAAGAAAAACAACTCAAGATTAGCACTGACATGCTATTGATAGATAGGTATGACTTAAACCTTCAGCCCTTAGGTAATGAATTGTCATAAGAAGACAATTTTACTCACCATCCTCATGGTCAAATCTTCCCAAAACAAAGTTGATTCCAATCCACGCATAAACTCCTAAGTAATAAATACAAAAGCCCTCACTTAATTCTCTACTGCTATACCATGTATACACCTCTCCCTACAGCTTCTCTTTTTCTCAGAAAAAAGTAATCATAGTATTTTGTTCCATACTCTCAATGAATGGACTCCAAATCTGTTATCTTGTGATTTTTTTTTCCTTTTAAAATTATTTGCATCTTCCAAATTTCCTACAATGAATAGGAATTAATTGTAAAAACAAATGTTTAAAAATGTAAATCTTGGACTTCTGGTTCTGGGCAAGATAGAGTAAGTATACTCCACCCTGCCTCCCCACTGAATGTATATATAAACCCTAGACAAAATACATGGAGCAGTTTTCTGAGAACGAGATCAGAATTTAAAGTACCACCAAACCAGTAGTGAGTGTCCCATATTTTTCCCCTCAGATATTGCCTGGCCTGAACTCAAGAATGGCTTGAAATATGAAAGTATACACACCAGATACGAACAGAAAGAACTTCAAGACCTTGCTTTCTGGTCCCAGGAGCAGAAAAGGGGATGCCAAAGGTTCAGAGAGAATAGGGAAAATCTGCTTTTTTTCCTTTAGTTTGTTCTCTCTAACCCCAGGCAATCCTGCAGCAACAGAGGTGGAAGTTGGGCAGATACCTAAAACTGAGGGATGTAAATTATTCTCTCTGACCAGAGAAGCTGTAGCTTCAAGAGTGTGGGGCAAATCCCTATTGCTTATTTTTCTCTCTCTGTGCTCCCACCATTTGGCCCTGGATACAGGAGCAATCATGGGAAGTGCAAGGCAGAGGGGGAAAATTAAAGCCCTGGTTTTCTGACAGGAGGACCATGAGAATGAGCTCCAAGAAACCAAAAGGTGTCAGGGAGATCATGGACAACAGGGAGCAAAGTTGTGTATGAACCTCTGGGCTCACCTCCAAGCTACACATACATGGATCTGACCCTAAACAACATACCAATGACTTTGGGAACTGGACTATGGGCTAGGCCAGTGCCCAGGTTCCAGATTAGCTGACACACACATAAGCAGTGCCAAGGCTTTGAAGAATAAGCTAATAGAATCATAGCCCACAGAAGGCAGGTCAGAACTTGAGGCCTGAACATTACCAGGTCAACTGCCTGCTAAAACAAAAAACTATGTTCTCTTTATGAATTAAACAGGACCAAGAGTCTCATAATGTAATATTCCAAGATACAATATAAAAGTACTTGGCATATAAAGAATGAGGAAAATATCAACACATAATGGATAAGGGGAAAAAATGATCAAAAAATGCCAACCCTGAGATGACATATATTGGAATTATCAGACAAAGATATTAAAGCAGCCATATAACCAAGAAATACACATAGTCTTATAATGAATGAAAACACAGGTCTTAGCAAAGATACAGAAAAGAAAAGAAATAGAATATTAAAAAGAACAAAATGGAAATTTTAAGACTGAAAAATTTCAATATTGAAATTTAAAAAGGTAAATCTTTCCTCTTGTGTGGACTACAGCTAGGAGACATATAAGATCTCCTTCCCTTTTTCAAGAAATTGAAACATAAATCATCAAACTGGCCACATTTAGCTGCATGAGAACACATATTCAACTCCACCCCAAAGCATAAACCCAATAGTATGAGCTTCTAGGGGAAGTATTAATGCTGCATAATAATTGCAGTAAAGGGGGAGCCCATAACAAAACAAAAGTAATCATTTTGATCATTCCCTGAAATTAAAGTTTCCCGTTACTTTAATAATTTGCTTTACATTTGTATTTGACAAACTCAATACAACTCCTAGA
The DNA here is from genome assembly GCA_008086735.1 of Cheirogaleus medius. Lineage (NCBI taxonomy): Eukaryota > Metazoa > Chordata > Mammalia > Primates > Cheirogaleidae > Cheirogaleus > Cheirogaleus medius. Next base: position 17,537,053 of record VBSM01003143.1, read on the forward strand.
ACTATATGTTTTCAAAAGTACAGTTAGCTAACCAAATATCCAATTGGAATCATCATTAAAAACTTATACACTCTTACAAACATAGCGCTTAACACTCAGTTAAAAACAGATCTACATTTATAACTTCTAGAAGCAGCATTCTAAAACAGATACCAATGCAGACTACGCAAATGATCAAATAAACTATATAGCAGAATCAATAAAATTACTGGCAGGAAAATAAAAATCAGATATATAAAGTAATCCTAAACGCCTGTTAGAGAGGCTGGGCCATGGCTGGCTTAGAAGTGAACCAGCTGCACCCTTCAAGACCCAGTACCTTCCTGCTTCCCAGAGATCACTTCTGCCTGAGACTGTGAAAAGAGGAAGTCAAACTCCAGCGGTAAATCTTTCACTAGGTCAGCCAAAATAGCCAACTGCTTCCTGCAAGAAAGAACAAAAAATCCCAAAGTTAATCATTAAGCTCTCTTCTCACAAACTGCCTCAACTTGTCCTTTTGTAATCTCACTGTTCACCCATCTCATCCATTTGTCAAGCCCCATTTCTTTGTAGTAACTCCTTTGATTTCAAAGGTTTAAAATGCCTCCAAGTACAGCCTCCTACGTAAAAGACAATATGGTAATAGTAATACTTTTCCCTTACATATTATTATACTTTGAATAGTGTTAAAAAATGAGACTATGGTTCTATGCCTCTCACAAGCTGAGTACAAATAAGCCATAGGAAATTGCAGCACAGTTTCATAATCTATAAAATAGATGTAATTATATTAATCCTAACTAACAGTGAAAAAAGATGTTAAATTAAGAAACATAGTCTCATCCTCAGATCTTAACAATACAGAAACAATGCCTCACATTACCACACAAGTACTGTTATTTCACAAGTTTTTTATATAATCCATTACATAGCTAACAATTAACTTTTTAATCAACCCTTTTAAGGGTTGACTTTTTTTCATTATAAAAATCTTACCATTTGAAAGCTGCAGATCAGGATCAAAATCCAAAGGACATAACAACATTTTTAATTTGTATTTGAAACTTAGTATCTAAAGGGTTGTCTTTCCTCTAACATTTTAAGTATGTTTTCAATATCACTAGTAGCAAAATGTTGATAACTGTTGAAGCTGGGTGGTAGATAAATGGGGATTTCATGGCACTGATCTCTTTACTTTTACATATGTGTGAAACTTCCTAAACAAAGATTCTTCTTTTATTAAATACCACCTTGCATTACCTTTGTAATTTTTATAAGGATATTTCTCACTTACAAAATAAAAGTGAGATTGAAAAAAATTCTGTGAGTCTAGGCCTTTGGCAAAGAAATGGTTTAAGTCATAATAAATTCAAAATACAGTCCAGGTGATTCAACTCTATTTCGAATATTACTCATAAATGCTAATAAGTTAGCAAAGCATTAATCATATAAAACACGTTCTTGCAGCGACAGTCACACTTATGCCAACAACTAACTTCGCCTTAGAGGCAGCAATGATTTCATAAGCCAAGAACAGACGTACGCATTATTGAAAAAAGTGATCAAAACACAAGTTAAAAGAAGAAAATGCAAGTTTCTTCAAAAATTCTTAAGATAAAATAAATATTAATACTCAGAGCTTCACACTGACAACTAGCATCTTAGACAAATGGGGTGGAGCTACACAGTGGGCTTCATTTGGATGGAAACTTCTTTGACAACAGAGGTCAGAGGTAATGCTGAACAGTGCCAGGAGGTGAGGCAATAGTCTCCTTTGCTCCCGACACACAAAAGGTAGCCAAACCACCAACCAAGTTCCTCTGCCCAGCCCTGCTGGTTGACTCTGCCTTTAGGACCTAGGGTCAGTTTTTTCTCTGGCCTTCCTCTCCGCTCTTTGGTTGTGAGACCTCAGGCCATTCAGACTTTGTGATGTGGCACCCCCTCTTGTGTCATCTATGCTCTTTCAAGGGTTCCTAAAAACGATGTGAATATTACCTACATCAAAAGCAAAACTTCTTAATTGCATGCATGGTATGATTATAACTTTGCAGAAATTACGTATAAATGGACAGAGAGAAGGGAATGCAACAAAATGACATAGTTTTGATAGGATAGGATTATAAGTTTTATTGTTTTGTTTTGTTTAAGATTTTCTTTAATAAGTTAAGGTTGCGGCTGCAACATTTAAAGTTTGGTTTTAAAAATAAATAAAAACAAAAGAAAATTTTTAAAAAAACAAAATGTATGGGGAAATAAAGAAGGAACTAGAAGACCTCTCGGGTTGACAAATGGCTATATAAATAATCTGCTCTGGACAGTAAACCAGTAACTGTGGGTCTAAACAGAAGGAAAGAAGTCCAATGAAAGAAGCATTCAGGGGTCCTCACACTACCGCCTGCGCACCACATGTGGGCCCGCTGAGGACATTTATCCCGCCTGCCGGGTGTTTTTGCCGCCGCTGCCTGTCCTGCTTAGCAGCCGACTCGTCCCGGGCCCACAGTGCACACTTTCCAATGGTCTGAGCGACAGTGAACTGGCCCCGTTTAAAAAGTTTGAGGACCCTTGTATACTGTATGACGTGTCTGCCATAAGGAGTGGAGCCTTACGTGTATGGATGAGGTTTTTGTTGTTGTTGTTTTAAGGAAAGAAAAGCCAAGTATAAAACTTAAACTCTGAGGGAAAAAAAAAACTATTTACCAAAGGAAAATATTTAAGCTAATAAGAAATGCCAAAAAAGAAAAGAAAAAACAAGAGATACCAGATGACTATGAGACTATGAACATTCCAGGAGGATGAATTCCAAAGTTAAGATGGGCAACGATCTCACTGATAAGACAGCAAAAGCACAGGCAACAAAAACAAAAAAATAAACAAGTGGGAATATATAAAACTAAAAGCTTCTGTACAGCAAAGGAAACAATTAGCAGAGTGAAAAGGCAAGCCACAGAATGGGATAACATATTTACAAACCATGTATTTGATAAGGAGTTAGTCTTTAAAACATATAAAAACTACAACTCAACTGCAAAAGAACTAATAACCTGATTTAAAAATGGACTAGGGCCCCAGGCGTGGCGGCCCATACACGTAATCCCAACGCTTTGGGAGGCTAAGGGTGGAGGATCACTTGAGCTTAGGAGTTCAAGGCTACAGTGAGCTATGACTGTACCACCAAATTCTAGGCTGGGCAACAGAGTAAGACCTTGTCTCTAAAAAACAAAAATAAAAAAATTAAAGTAAAAATAAATGGGCTGTGGATTTGAATAGACATTTTTCCAAAGACATACAAAGGGCCAACAGGTATATGAAAAAATGCTCAACATCACTAGTCATCAGGAAAATGCAAATCAAAACCACATGAGATATGACTTCACACCTGTCAGGATGGCTGTTATCCAAAAAGCAAAAAACAAGTGTTGGCAAGGAGATGGAGAAATTGAAGCCCCTGCATATTGTTGGTAGAAATGTGAAATGGTACAGAAGCTATAAAAAGCAGCATGGAGGTTCCTCAAAAAGTTAAAAAATAGAACTATCACATGATGCAGCAATCTCACTTCTGGCTAATTATCCAAAAGAATTGAAATCAGGATCTCAAAAAGATACTAGCACTCCCATGTCCACTGCAGCATTATTTACAATAGCCAAGATGTGGAAATAACCTCAATGTCCATTGATATTTGAAGGAGTAAAGAAAATGAGGGTATTGTATACAATGGAATACTATCCAGGCTTAAAAAATAAAGAAATTCTGCAATATGTGATAACATGGATGAACACTGAGGACATTATGCTAAGAGAAATAAATGAGCGTAAAATTTCAGTTAAGCAAATGAATAAGCTCTGAAGATCTGCTATACAACATTGTACACAGAGTCAACAACATATTGTACACTTAAAAACATGTTAAGGAGGTAGATCTCATATTAAGCATATTAAGTGCTCTTACCACAATAAAATCATTAAAAAAAAATTCAGGGAACTCACTCCTACCTCATGTCCAAAATAAGTGTAGAGGGATCAAAGAGGTATCAAGGGGGGGAAATCACAAACAAGGAGGGGTCTGACCTAAATATAGCCTCCTTCACCACCTCTTCCTCCTCCTCCTCCTCCTCCTCCTCTTCTAATACAGGAAGAGTGATCAGGTGGCAAGATGTCGGGCTGAACTGCTGAGGTCAAGTGGAAAAGACTTGCCTGGCTAAGGCTGAGAAAACTGGTCTAAGGCAATGGAGACTGAGCTTTGCAGCAGCAGCAGCAAGTGGAGGACTCCCCAGTTATCACCAGGGACCCAGAGAGAGTTACAGAGAAGGCAGTGTTCCTACCAGAGCTCTCCCACTAGCCCCTAGGTATCTGGGTCCTCAGGTGACCTTCCTACTACCCTTCTGTAATTATGTTCTCTCTCTACATGCCTCATTTATCACCATCACCACCACTCCCAACCCTCAATCCAAACTAAGAATCATTAAGGTCATTTCAGGTAAATATTAATCCTGAAGAAGCAAATGACATGAAAGTATGAACGACTGATTGTGCAATAATTGGGTAAAGGGGTGGCTCTGCTCTGTTTCTGGGCAAAGAATCTTTTAGTGCCACCTGGGAACTCTGTGTCATGTGCCCATACCCCACCTCCAGACCAGGGAACCACAGAGGACAATGCACGGAATCACCTTTCAACTCTTGTGCTGCCCGTTTGCCTGTGTTTCTCAGACCCTGCGCCTCACCTCTCAGGGAGAAGCCTCATGCCTGCTGTGCACAGGATGTAAAGAGGGGTCTCCTTGTGCTTCTTCACAGGCACATGAGCAGCAGCAAAGCTCAGCAGAGGACGAAGGTAATCACTGGCATGTTCTGGAGTGTCTGCCATTGCAGAGATTCCTTAAGTAAAATAAAACACAACACTTTCTTTAAAAAGCAAATCATATAAGACTCAGAAAACTGATACCCCATAAGGTTCTGCTTAAGGTCCCAAACATTTATTTATCTGACAGAAGGTGAGGTGATAATGAATGAGATATTCCTCCCATTACTCAGCCTCTCAAGAAGAAAAGGGTAGCTTTCCTTCTCCCTCATGCCTGTAGCAGATAAAAGAAATCAACAACAAAATGTATTCTGATTGGTACCTGGCTTGATTTTTTTAACCACTGGTTGGCTGTTGCGGTCTCTCATCTGTTTGATGTCCAGCAAGTCATGGGGGTTCCCATTATGTCTTGGCCAGAAATAAACAAAAATCCGGGAGCCACTGCTGCCACAGTCCACAACAAGTCCATAATTCAGATTGGGGTCTTCAGTGTCAGTAGCTTCAAGCTCCCCTACTCGAGCCAAATACCTAAGCCAAGCAAAAAGAAAAATCAGTGCTAAGCAGCCAGGTCCATGAAAGGCCCCCTCACTTACTTCATTCATTCATGAGTCTTCATTAAGTGCCTACGTGAGCCAAGCACATGGGACTACAAGTCCTAGCAAAGGAATGAAACAATATTGACCATATTTGCTGATATATATGAGGCAGCAGCAGGTTGCTTGCCTAGAGGCCTGTGAAATGTGTGGGGGTAGATCTAAAACTGGTTGGAGTAGCAAATCTTTTACCAAACATTAAAGAGCTTTTTGGCCTGAATAAGTAACTGGTTTTTGTTGTTAGAAGCCACTAAGTTTTGGGGTGGTTTGTTATGCACACTAGATAACTAAAATCATCCTCATCATTTCTTTTCTATCTATCCTTTCTATATAGATGTACACAGAATACTGTGTGAAAGGTAGCCTTACTAATAATCTACCTAACAGAGGAAAATAAACTACCAAACAGAAAGTAAGGGAAATAAACTCACAACGCATAATTGCCCCTTTCAAGAAAAAACTCACAGTACAACTGCCATTTGTTTTAATTAAAACACCTGTGGCCTAACTTGTTCTCTCCAAGCGTTTTGTTTTCATAGCCTTGAAGAGCCCTAAGTGAACAGTAGGGGACGAACTCCCTGCTCCAACTCTCTGCCTCAGTTCCTGTCAGAAACAAATTTCAAGGACTCAGATAACCTGGCCTCACAAAGAAAAAGAAAATAAAGAACACCTGAAACAACTGTGCCATCACTTCTGTTATCAGTCTGCTAAAGCAGAGGAAAAAAAGCCATTTTTACCCTTTAAAACTCCAAACAGCTTTTCCTCAACTGCCTGGCACTGCCTTCCTTCCATTCCCTCCTTCTCTTTCTCTTTCTCTCTCTCTCTCTCTCTGAAAAGTCAATAAACTATTACTGCTGTATATACTAATCATTGTGTGAGAAATCTTTCTTCCCCCGACCCCAGTACAAATTTCACCTCTTTCGTTGTGGAAGGGTTTATCACTTAATATATGTTTCTGGGTGGTGATATTTTTTATCAGGCTTTTTGCTTTGTAGTTATATTGCTAGAATTACATTAATTAAAAATGCAATTTCATAAAAACAATATTCTTTTCTACAATCTTTTAAAATATTTTGTAAATATAAAAAGAATGTTTATAGAACGTATATAGGGTATAAAAAATATCAAATGCCTGTATACTACCATGAAGTTTAAAAAATAAAATACTATACTATTAAAAAAATAAAGAATGCTTCTTGGCCCTAGGACATTTAGTATTTCATGTTGGAATTTTTTTCAGATTTTCATTCAAAGATATCTGGCTGACAGCAGGAAGATGAAACAAGTAAAGGTGTTACCATCAAACACACCAAGGTTTGAGTCTCAGTTCTATCACTTTCTATGCTGTGTGACCTTCAGCTAGTGACTTAACTTCTCTCAGACTCTGTAAAATGAGAGTTTAAGAGTGTCTACCCTTAGAGAATATATATCGAGCAGTTAGCAGCAGTTAGTGCTGCTGCTCTTGTTCACAGAATAATTACTGGGAGAGCAAACAGAAGACTCTCTGGAGAACAGGGCTGAAAAGTCCATAAAAAAAAGGAGGTTAAGAGTTAGTAAAATGCTTCTGAGCACTGAGGTTTTAATTAATATTAATATTTCCTCAGAACGTGTGGGCCTGAAAAGTACAAATATCACTGACTTCTCTTCAAAGGCTTCACTTGAAGAGGAGCCCAGCAAGAATGGCTTGTTTATTATCCAGAAAAGGAGAACACTTTATTGGTGCTAAAAGCACATACTCCATGGTAGATATTAAAATTTTGTCTTCTAAATTCTTTTCAATTTGAATAAGTGTTACTATAGATTGAGCTAATAATTGCCTAAATAAATCCCTTGAGAGTAAAGCTATAATTCCCTTCCTTATATTTGCCCCACTCAGCCAACACTGTCTCTTGAGCTAACTCCTAGATTCCCAAGGCCTTTACGTAGAACCCCTCAGAACGAGGTTCTGTGAAGTCTGAAGTGAATACAATTTGGGGAGACTTCTTTTAAAAACAAGAATCCACATTAGAAATACAAAAGGGGCCCGTGCAAGCGAGGGGCGTTGAGGTGTGGGCATCATTAGCTGCACAGTAAATCCACCTCTGATCATAATGATAAGCCACGTGTCACACTCCTTGGGCCAATCTAGCCAGTGCTTATTGGTGACTTTATATTGTTACACAGATCACAGAGTTCCTTACTTTGGGCAAAAAAGCAAATTTGATGAAAAGAAGAGCATGTAGAAATGGTTCTGAAATCAAAAAGCATAGCTGAACACCTTTCCTACTGTATTATACAATGCAAAATGCATTTTTTAAAAAAAAGAGTAAAACATGTATTGAGCTTCAGTATAATGCTATAAATTATTACATAAGGTAGGGTCAGGTAGAACTTCTTTCTGAATCTGAAATGGGAGTGAGTTGAGGGAAATGAAACAGATGGTAAAAATCTGTCACACCAACAGAAAGTTTATAGTCCTAAAGATTCTGTTTCACCACATACTTTCCTATTCTAATCAAATTACTGGGCTCAGAATCCACCAATCAACTCCTAACAGCTCACTTCTTTCACATGAAAGCTGGGCAGAAGTCTAGGTTCAAATTACAGAACTCTTGCAAATACTGACCTCATGAGAGGCCAAAGATAAAAAAGAAATACACAAGATAATCCATCCCCAGCCCAAAGTGACATTTCATTTCCCATCATAGCAATCTTTCTACTTCACATGCTTCACAGAATTTTCTCTGCTTTTCTTCTCTGAAAACCACTTCCTGCGTGGTGGCTCACCCCTGTAATCCTAGCACTCTGGGAGGCCGAGGCAGGCAGATCGCTCAAGGTCAGGAGTTCGAAACCAGCCTGAGCGAGACCCCGTCTCTACTAAAAATAGAAAGAAATTAATTGACCAACTAAAAATATATACAAAAAAAATTAGCCGGGCATGGTGGCGCATGCCTGTAGTCCCAGCTACTCAGGAGGCTGAGGCAGTAGGATCGCTTGAGCCCAGGAGTTTGAGGTTGCTGTGAGCTAGGCTGATGCCACCACACTCTAGCATGGGCAACAAAGTGAGACCCTGTCTCAAAAAAAAATAAAAAAAAACACTTCCTGTACTTGTCTCTGACAAGATCCTGGAGCCCACCTCCCAACCCTTGCATAATGAACAACTTTTCTCTAGCACATTGGTTCTCAAACTTTTGGGCCTCAGGACCCCTTTATAATTTTAAAAATTAATGAACACCAAAGAGCTTTTGTGTACATGGGTTACATCTAACCATATTTACTACATTAGAAAATAAAACAGGAAAATGTTAAATATTCATTAATTCATTTATATAAAATAATAAATTCATTATATATTAATATATTATTATGAAAAAACTATATTTTCTAAAACAAAAAATAGGTGAATGGCATTGTTTCATAATTTTACAAATCTCTTTAGTGTCTGAATTAACAGAAGACAGCTAGATTCTCATATTTACTTCTGTATTACATCTGACACAGTATGTTGTTTTGGTTGAAGTATTTGTGTGAAAATCTTGCCTCACAGAGACATATTATTGGAAAAGGTAGTGGTATTTTAATAATACTTTCAGATCATTGTGAATAATCTTCTCTGATACTATACTATTTCTTGACAAGTAATGTTACTTAAAGATGAGTTGCAATTGGAATCTAAAACCCTATCTAAAAACTTTTCATACTTGGTTACATTAAAATCCATTATCTTGCACTTTGAACGACTTTTACCCAGGCACGATTTCATAACATCATATACTAGAAAATACTGGTTCACTGAGTTATGCAAATGCTCCTAAATGTTGACACATTTCATTCTACAATATCAAAAAAAACCCATATCCATTAACATTACCACCAATCTTACTCAATACTTTTTAAGTACTGGGAAGCTATCCAATTCACAGTTGTAGATTTCCAAAATTCTAATTCTCACTTGGAAGTTCAAATTTTGTCATTGGCAATAAATACTGAAAATTGTTTTCCTAGAAGTAACAGATTTACTTCATTCATCTTCAAGAAAATGTCTATAAAATGCCCAAATCTAAAAACCATAGTTTTTCTGGCAGTCATTCTTTCCGGTAATAAAAATAGAGCTCCCTGATAAAAAGCAGCTAGGTTTACCTCATTACTTAATGCCTATTTCCCATTTCATCACACAGAACATTAAAAAGATATTCTTAAGTGGAAGTCAATTTTTTTTACCATTGCAATTGTGTAGCAATGAAGAATATAGTAACTACTAGTAAAATTTGGTGTCTCTATCTTGATTTGTGTTAAGGTACCAGTTTTACCCACCATTGCTTTTGCACCATCAGAGCAAATATCACAACAGTCAAGAGGTGGAGGCAACCCAAACGTCCATTAATAGATGAATGGATGAACAAAATCTGGTATACACATACAATGTAATATTACTAAGCATTAAAAAGGAAGGAAATCCTGTCACATGCTACAACATGGATAAACCTTGAGGACATTATGCTAAGTAAAATTAGCCAGTCATAAAAAGACAAGGCCGGCATGGTGGCTCACACCTATAATCTTAGCACTCTGGGAGGCTGAGGTGGGAGGACCACTTGAGGTCAGGAGTTTGAGACCAGCCTGAGCAAGAGCGGTAGATGTACCCATCTCTACAAAAAAATAGGAAAAATTAGCTAGGCGTGGTGGTATGTGCCTGTAGTCCCAGCTACTTGGGAGACTAAGGCAGGAGGATCGCTTGAGCCCAGGAGTTTGAGGTTGCAGTGACCAATGATGACACCACTGTACTCTAGCCAGGGTGACAGAATGAGACTCTGTCTCAAAAATAATTAAATAAACATAAGAAGACAAATACTGTATTACTCCACTTATATGAGGTATCTAAGGTAGTCAAATTCATAGAAACAGAAAGAATAATAGTTATCAGTACTGACTGGAGACAGAGAGAAAAGGGGACTTGTTCAATGAGTATAGTTACAGATTTGCAAGATGAAAAAATTCTGGAGATCTGGTTCACAACAGTGTAAATAAACACTAGTGACTGTATACTTACAAATGGTTAAAATGGCAAATTTTATGTTATGTGTTTTGAACTACAATTTTAAAAGACAAATAACATCTCAGTATTATTATAAAAATAGTTTTGCCCTCATAGACTCCCTGAAAGCCTCTCCGGGATCCCCCAAGGGCCAGTAAACACTCAGAACAACACTCTCACACAACCTTCTTTTTCTCTGTAACGTCCATCAGCTTCCCTACTCATTCCTTCCCCCTTCCCACCTCCTTTGACATGGCTTCCCAGGTCTTTAGAAGCCTCTACTCAACAATGCTGACTCTTGTAATAACCACAATGATTCCAAAGGCCTCTTCCTTCTGTTCTAAAATATGGAGAGCCAATATTCTCTTTAAGCAGTTTCTTTATATTTCAGTAAAAGCCCCAAGATTTCTTTCATATTTGTTTTCTCTACCTCTCCGTTGATAAGTTTCTCAAGAACAGGTACCTTATCTGCAGTACCTCAATACTGTCACAGCGTTCCTCACACTTCTCTGCCCAAGACGCGAATCAGTCAATCTGACTGGTTTGTTCCTAAAGCTCACAAAGTGGAGCTGTCGGTTTGTTATTATAATAACTCCTCCATACCTTTGTTTAGCTAGATTCAAAATCAATTGGTTTCTTTCTTAGACATTTTCAATGGCTTTCCAAACAAAGTATCCTGTTACCCCTCTAATTCTTGCCAAAATAATCATCTTTACAGCCAATTTTGGTGCAACTCAATGTTTCTTTCTCTTCTCTTAGAAGTCTCCATGTGTGCAGTGGCAAAAAGTCAGCTGACAATGGATCATAAGGGAGGAAGACAAGACCAGAGGGCATTTATGTTATTTTCCAGCTGAGTCTTTGATCACTCATTGCAGGCAGCAGAAAGTCTCCATTTTTCTTATTTTGCAAACAAATGAGTAACTGAAGAACAGTTTTCCCCTCTGGGAAGTAACAGTATTACCTCTTTCTGGAACTCTGACCTCTTATGACCTAATCAGGCTTCTTACACTTTCAACCACCTGAAAGTCTTCCTGTCTAAACTCCTAACATGAATGGATCACCAGTCCTTTCCTGCATTTTTTCTTTTTTAATATGTAGTACTCGCCTTAGCCATCATGGTCAATTACTTGCATTGCTGGACCCTACCACTTTGCTGATGCTGCACTGAGCCATTCTCTAAAGAGAAGTTCTGAAAACCCAAGAGAAAAGTTCTGAAAGCTTTGGAATTCCTCACATCCACCTTCCCAAGAGAGGTCTGATTCTCCATCACACATACTCACTCCCATACCTTACACACACACACACCCTCTATTTGAGAAACATGATTTCCCTCTAGTCACTGCTGAGTCAATGAAAAGAAAGTAACCCACAAATACATCACCCAAGGCAGAATTGAAAGACAACGGCTTTTCACTGCCATTATCCTGAAAACATTAACAGCATTAGAGCTGTAACTGACCAAACCATTACCTAGCTTACAAAATCAACACTAATTATACCACTTTTAGAGTTCACACAGAACTCAGTGATGTGTCAAAAGCCAATTAAAGTAGCCCCCATCAGTATAGGGCTACCAGCTCTTAGCTGAATGTCATCATACTCTTCAACTCCATTCCAGGCACAGAATGAAATATAACGACATTATAAAGTAGTTGTGCATGACTGATGATAGTAATACATGTCCACAGAAGCATTTGTCAGGTTACTGCTTACCTCCTAACAAGATTAATCAGAGCAGTCAAAACATGTATAATTTAAACACTATGAACACCATTAAGATGAAGTAAATGAATAATTGTGAGTAAATACTTTCAGTTTTACCAGCAAAAATCTCTCAATTGTTCTAGTATACATAAGAGCCCCCAACTTCATCTGCATGTCTTAAAGTTTACCATTTTGATCCAAACCAAGAGCAATGTCTCTTTTTGAGACTTGCTTTAAACAGAACTGAAACTCCTATGGAAGGCCAGTACTGAGCCAATTGCTAACACAGAACCTCTCACTCAGTTATTCCCAGATGGCAAAGAAACATGAAGGCATCACCTTTCATCAGCTACAAAAGACATTCTTCAGAACAATGGTTCAACTAGACAAAATTTTACCTTCTAATGAAGACAGTAGTAGGGCTACCAAGAAGTGAACAATATTAAACATTAAGGTTAAAAAAAGAAATGTACTAAATATACAGAACATTTAAGTAAGAGCTGCTTTCCATTGGTCTTGTACATTATATATATGTATACATGTTAAAAGTGACCCTTTACAGTAATGTGCTGTATGATGTTTTGGTCAGTGATGAACCACATATATAACAGTGGTCCCATAAGATTATAATGAAGCTGAAAAATTCCTATTGCCAGCAAGGCATCGTGGCTCACACCTATAATCCCAGCTACTCGGGGGGCTGAGGCAGGAGGATCGCTTGAGCTCAGGAGCTTGAGGGTGCAGTGAGCTATGATGATGCGCCACTGCACTCTAGCCCAGGCAACAGAGCAAGATCCTGTCTCAAAAAAAAACTAAACTAAAAAGTTTATAAGACAAAAAAGTAACAATAGGCTAAGGTTAATTTATTCGTGAAGAAAGAAAAAATGTTTTTATAAATTTAATGTATCCTAACTGTAACTGTGTTTATAAAATCTACAGTAGTGTTGAGTAATGTCCTAGGCCTTCACATTCACCCACCACTGACTCAGATTCATTCACACTGACTCATCCAGAGAAACTTCCCGTCCTGCAAGCCCCATTCCCGTAAGTCCCTATACAAGTATACGATTTATCTTTTATACCATATTTTTACTGTACCCTTTCTATATTTAGATATATTTAGATACACAAATACTTAAACCATTGTGTTACAGTTGCCTACAGATTTCAGTACAGTAACACGCTGTAAAGGTTTGTATCCTAGAAGCAACAGGCTATACCATAAAGCCTAGGTGTGTAGTAGGCTATACCATCTAGGTTTGTGTAAGTACACTCTATGATATTCACACAATAAGATTGCCTAATGATGTCTTTAACAGGACATATTCCCATCATTATGTGATACAACTATACTAAAAATTAATAAATTTTAATAATTTACCCAGCACCCAGGACAGGGCCTGAAACATGGTTCACTTAGCACTGTCCAACAGAACATTCTGATATGATGGATGTATTCTCTATCTGCACTTCCAATATATCCATATGTGGCCATTAAGCACTCAAAATGTGTCCAGAGCCAAGTGAGGAACTGAATTTTTTGTTTTATTTAATTTTAATTAATTTAAATTCAAATAACCATTGGTGGGTAATGGCTACCCTATTGGATACTACAGTGAAGACATCAAATAATATTTGTTGAATAAGTGAATAGATGAATGAATAAACAAATGTAAAATATGTATTAAGTCTGAAGAAATTGTTGGAGCATGTCTTATAACATATGGCACATACCAGATAAATAGTTGGTTAAAATACATATCTAACACAGGTATTATTCTTAAAAACAGCTCTGCTTTGTGTGTTTGCGTGTTGGGGCAGAACATATATGGGAAATCTTCATACCTTCAGCTCAAATGAACTATAAAACTGAAATGAAACTAAAACTGCTCTAAAAAATAAAGTCTATTAAAAAAACAGCTTTGGATTTTATCCTTACTGGCACCCCACACTCTTTAAATTTATCTTTTCCTAAATTCTAGTTCTAAAGCAAATCTGCTTTCTCCTTCCAGATACAAAATGGGTACATGTTCACAATAAAGAAAAAAAAATACAAGTCTTTAGTTTTGAAACTACTGAGGGAAAACCCACATACAGGTTTCTAACATACTGGGTCATATCACCTCAGAATTCCACCAATGGCTGAAAAAAATTCGAATTAAAATATTTTTACTGCAAAATTATTTAAAATATTTTTAAACATTCGCTACTTTCATACATATTAAAACACAAAGATGCAACGTGGAAGAGAGATTATCATTTCTAACTAAAGCAATTCCTCATTTATCAAGGCCATAAAAGAATGAATGCATTGTTCCTCTGGGCACATTTTTCTTTTTTTTTTTTTCTTCCTTTTTTTCATTTTTTATTTTTTTAAAGGCTGGTAAAGTGAAGCAGTGGGAGTGGAGAAGGAACAAAGGAATCTGTAACTGGTTGTGATCAATTAGTTGTAAACACCCCTGCACTCAGACCAATGGGCACATTTTTCTGATCAAAGGTTTCCAAACTTGTTCCCACAAAGACACCTGAAAGTCGATTCCTGGAAGCACAGCACACTCTTTGTGGGACACCTCAAAATTCTGAAAATTTCACTGTATGAATTAGAAATAATTTAAGTAGAAAAAAAATGACTATATTATATAAAATCACAACTACAAGCACTTTTCTTAATATTTTTTTAAAGCTGTTGACTAAAGTGAGAGATGTTTCCATCAGTTCCTAGTTAAGCAAAAGCAGCTGCCACAAAAAAGAAATTATGGAAGCAAAATTTTAAATGGAGATAATGCTGCCTATTATTTTCAGTGTATATTTTCAGGGTACAGAATGGAATTAGGGAACAGAAAAATCAACATTATTTCAAATAATAATACTAAAACTAACATTTGATTTGTCAGTCAATCCACGCACCAGGCAGTCCTACATGCTTTAGTCTTTTCATGCAAATGACAAGACTACCAGGCAGCTTTCTTTATTCTCACTTTCTACATAAAGAAAATGAGATTCCAAGACATTAAGGAACCTGCCCACGATCACCCAACAAGCGAGGTGGGCTGATTTGTTCTAAAATCAACACTCTCTCCCCTATACCACAATACTTCTCCAAGTAAATGTAACCAAAACTTGGAGCAATGGTTTTCAACCCAGGCTGCATATTAGAATCACCTCAAAAAGAGCCCGAATTATTTACATTTTTTAAAGGTCCCCAAGTGATTCAGGTACATGATGGCTGAAAACCTCTGATTTAAGGTCATCATTAACAAAAATTATTAGGCTGTATGCTACAACAGTTTCAACAAAATATGTAGAACTGTTTATCACTATAGGAATTATAGAAATTTTGAGTTACTGAGTCTGTTCTTAATAAATTTCCTCTCTTCTGCCTCACTGTCAAGATGTCAGATTGACTACTGTCTTCAATGAGCCTGTATATATGACACACCCCACCCCATCCACCATTCTAATTTGCTATTATCTGCTATGTTCTGCAACAAGGAGAATCGTGCTAATTATGGACAGCAAATGTAATATAAAAGCAAACAGGCTTTATGTGAGAGCCTATCTTATCACTAAAGTACACAAGCCTTTATTACACAAACTGAGTGACAATCAAATTTGGTGATTCATGAGCCTCTTCTAATTAATTTCTGATTCTTAACTTTGCTCTTAATTCTTAACTTTGTACAGCTCCTGATTCTTTGTTCCTGATTCTACACAACTGTACATAAACTATTATCTCACTGGGAAATAATTATTCCTTTGTTTCCCTCCCTAGCTAGATTATGAATTCCATGAGTTCAGGGGTCACATTTTAGTCATCTTTGTACCCAGTGCCTATCACACAGAGAGCTATAAACAAATGTTTGCTTCCTAAATGACTCATAGAGGCTGCCATGAGTGCAGTTTAATGATATATAGCAATTTGTGGCAATATGTACAAAACTTTACATTAAATAACAATGAGCTATGGGCAACATGGCTGTTGGCGGCTCAGCCAGAGCATTACAGAGTGTTAGGACTTTGGTAAGGTCACCACAACGGTACAATTAATTTGTGTGTTCCTCAGCTCTGTGGCTAACTTGTTTCAATTAATTCAACCCAACAAGTATTTATTGGATCTGGCCACTTGAGGTACGGCGGTAGTCAAGAACTATCGGATCACTAAGCCTCCCACATAACACTCAAATGCTTTTACTTCTCTACGTTCTCGTTGATGTCACCCAAGTTCAGGCCACAATCATTTCTTTACTAAAGTACAGACAGTCCCCAACTTACAATGGTCCAACTTACAATTTTTAAACTTTACGATGACATGAAAGTGATGTACATTCAGTAGAAACTTTACTTTGAGTACCCATGTGACCATCCTGTTTTTCACTTTCAGTACTATATTCAATAAATTACACGAGATAGTCAGCACTTTACTATAAAATAGGCTTTGTGTTAGATGATTTTGCCCAACAGTAGACTAATGTAAGTGAGCACATTTAAGGTAGGCTAGGCTAAGCTATGATGCCTGGTGGGTTAGGTATATTAAATGCATTTTGACTTATGATATTTCCAACCTACATAACCCCATTGTAAGTTAAGGAACATCTGTTTTCCAATCAGTCTCCCTGCTTTTTCAGTCCCCTCTAATTCATTTTCCACAGTGCCAACAAGATGAGCTTTCTTTAAGAAGTAATTCAGATCATATCACTCTTCAAAACCTTTCAAAGCCTTCATTCTGTCCTTACGATAATGCCTAAACTCCCTAAAATGGCTTAACAGACCCAGCCTCATTTAGCTGTCCAGCCATGTAGCTCACCACTCACTCCCTAATATTCTTTAGCCATATTAACTAACCTGCATGGAATTCCATAATTAGACTATGCTGTCTTCCAGTGGGAAACTGTGCTCAGGGCAGCCAAGGACATACCAATAAGCATTAAAGAAACTCAAATAATGGATTTAGGTCTCCAAAGTTAACAAGTTTCTTAAGGCCAATTGCTGACTAGCTAGGGATGCTAGTGAAGGCAAGGCTGAAAACATCTGTCTCTAGGACTTCTGGGAGGAAAAAAAGAAGGCAAGGCTGAAAATACAAGCTTCCTGAGAAAAGATACCAAAGTCTCTGTGTCTGGTGTCTATTATTACCCACACACAGCAGCTGCTCAAAAATATTTCTGCTGAATTAAATAATTAATGACCAAAGTGAACAGGAAGCGAGAAATTCTTGGGACAGACCAAGAAATAAAAAGGAGAGTAGGTATGTGTCCTAATTCTGACCAAAAAAGATTCAAGGAAAGGGTTGTTGGAGGCTTCTTGGAAGATTCTTCTCCACTGTTAGAAGAGAGCCTCGGAAAGCTTGATTTTCAATCCTGCAGGACATGGGTGAGGCTGCATGTTGCCCAGGTTGCTACTGGCTACTATTTTGCAACACTAACTATGTTGATGCTGCTGACAATAGAGAGGAGACACAGAGACTTCCATCCTGCCAGCCAATGTTGAACTTGTGGTCTCTCTACCCCTGGACTTCTAGGTATGTGAGCCAATAAACTTTCTTACTATTACATTTAAGTCAGTTTGGCTGTTACTTGCAGCCCAAAGCCTTCTAACTGATATATATCTGAGCAAAAATTAAAAAAAAAAAATCAGAAAATCATGTTGAAGATAAACACAACATGCCAACGTTTGATTTTGTAGTCTCATCAGAAACTAATCTCATATACAACTATTATGTAACCATAATAATTAAATATAAAAAACTTTAAAAAAAGAAACTAATCTCAAAAAAATTGCAAAATGAACCCTGCTATAAAAGAACACAGATCTGTGCAACTGGTACAGCATTAAAAGTATATTAAATAATTCAGATGTACTTTCTGTGAAAAAAGGTATTCAGCTTTCACTGGATGGAATTAACAGATTCGACACTACAGAAAAAACTACTAATGAACTTGAAAGCACAGCAATAAAACAGCCAGAATGAAAGACATAGAGAAAGAGGACTAAAAAAGTAAATAAATAGCGCACCAGTGAGCTATGGGAAAATATCACATGGCTCAACATACATTTTGTAATTAGAATCCCCAAAGGGGACGTGAGGGAGGACAGAAAAATATTTGAAGAAATAGTGGTCAATTTTTCTAAATTTGATTAAAAACTATAAATCCACCAGGCACAGTGGCTTGCACCAATAATCCCAGCTATTCAGGGGGATGAAGCAGGAGGTTCACTTGAGCACAGGAGTTCCAGGCAGCAGTGAGCTCTGATCATGCCACTGCACTCTAGCCTGAGCAACAGAATGAGACATCATCTCACAAAAAAACAAAAACCTGAAAGTTGAATGAAAGAATTTATCACCCATGAACTTGCACTACTAGACATGTTAAAGAATGTTCTTTAGGTAAAAGGAAAATGATACCAGATAGAAATATGGATCTACACAAAGGAATGAAAAAGCCCAGAAATGGTAAATATATGGGTAAATATACAAGCCTTTTTTCTTATTTTTTAAATCTCTTTAAAGATAACTGACTAAAGCAGAAATAATAACAATATATTATGGACTTTATAACATATATAGAAATAAAATGTATGACAATAGCACAAAGGCCAAGGGGAAGAGAGGAATGTAATGAAAGTATCTTATTGTTAAGGTTCTTTTTTTTTTTTTT
>VBSM01003143.1:17555887-17567173 GCA_008086735.1 Cheirogaleus medius
ACATATGTGACAAACAGAAAATAGCAAGATAGTAGATTAAACATAATCAATAATCAGATTAAATGAAAATGGCCTGAACACCCAACGAAAAGGCAGAGATTGTCAGAGTGGATAAAAAGCAAGACTCAACTAAACACTGCCTACAAGAATCCCACTTTAAATATAAAGACACAAATTGGATACAACTAAAAGGATAGAAAAGATCTGTCATGCTAACATTAATTAAAAGAAAGCTGAAGTAGCTATATTAGTAAGCTATAAATAGCTATATTAGCTGCTAGTACCAGACTAGCAGATTTCAGAGCAAAGAATATAATCAATGATAAAGAGAATCACTTAACAATGATAAAGGAGTCAATTCATCAAGGGTGCATAATAATTATAAACACTTATGCGCCCAATAAGTCTCCACCTGCCAAAACATGCAAACAGAAAGATGTCTTTCATGGCTAAAATGATGTACCAGCATTCCTGAATCAAAATTGAACATTGCCAAAATGGGGCTTAAGATCTTCCTTACGTAATAAATGGCATGCAATTTTACTAATAAAAATACAGTATCCTCCCAAAAGAGTCAAAGGTAGTAGTATGTTAAACAGCTAATTAAAATATTTATGACCAGTGCCAAAGCTGATCAAATGATCTAAAGATGACTCACCTTTCATATTGCCTATCTTGTGGTAATGAAGCGCCCCAGTGTCGAAAGTCCATGATTAACATAAGCAAAAGGAGACAGGATATGAAGAAGAGTCCCAGGAATGCCACTCGCTGACGGGGAAATGGGCTCACTGTGGGCACAGTGAAGTACCAGGAGGCTGGGCAGAGGTAGGAAAAACTGATCCTGAAATGAAACAAACATTAGTAAGCCTGAAAAGTCTCTACAATTGAGTGCTTAAAAATGGTTTTTTTTTAATTGGATAAAAGACCTCCTAATAAATGCAAAAAGTCATGCCAACAGAAGTCTAATGTTCTTTTAGTCTCAATTTTTTTTTTATTTATTTATTTTTCCAGAGACAGCATCTACTCTGTTGCCCAGGCTGGAGTGCAATGGCATGATCATAGCTCACTGTAGCCTCGAATTCCTAGGCTCAAGGAATCCTCCTGCCTTAGCCTCCCCAGTAGCTAAGAATAAAGGCATGTGCCACCATGCACATATTAGTTGATATTTTTATTTTTGTTTTTGCAGAGATGGGGTCCTGCTGTGTTGCTCAGGCTGGTTGTGAACTCCTGGTCTCAAGCGATCCTCCAGCTCAGCCTCCCAAAGTGATGGGATACAGGTGTGAGCCACTGCTCCTGGTACATGTAGATCGACATTAATCTTTTTTAAAAGCTTCAGAGTATTAGAATGTATGCATAAGTCTATTCAACTGTGAAGCTCACTTTATATATTGATTCAAAAGGACCTTATTCTGCCTGCTTTTAAAGTTCATTGCAAAACAAAAAAAAATTTTGTTTAATCCCCTCAAGGGACATCTAGCCTCACTTAGATGGAAATTCCAAAGACTGTTACAACCCAGCACTTTTCAAAGCTGAGAAAGCAGACTCACTTCACCTTCCCGGGGTTATGGCTGGAAACTATTATCTGCCTTCAAAAGAAAACAACTTTCCTGGCCTTGCATCCACCTGACCAGGATGCAAAGTTCAGGTGCAGCGCCAGGGCAAACCTTATTTGTAACAGCCTCCTAGGCCCCCCCAACCTGCCAGCCACCCACCACAGAGCCCCCAGACGGGGAGAAATCTTGCAGCCTTACCTAGCCATGGGTTCCCTTCAGCGGTCTCAACGCCTGTCACCTCCTTTTCCTTTTGCCCTGAGAAGGTGGCCTCCTTGTCCCAGGCATCTCCTAAGTCTGCAGCCTGTAAAGAGTTGGCTGGGTTTCAGGCTGCCCTCCAGCAGTGCCCACGAAGCTAGACCTCCACGAGAATTCCACAGCTCCCACTCGCTCCCCGGGCTCCCACTCCGGATGCGTCCGCTCTTGTTCCTCAGGCCCAGCGACCCTACCCAGGCATGGGGAGCGGGGCGTTTTCGTGGGCCAGCTCCGTCCTCTATCAGGACCTGGCCGTCCCCAGGTGGCAGGAGTGGGGATTCCCGCTTCCCCTCCCTGTCCCTCCCGGTTCCGAGCCCCCTTCCGCTCACACTCACGGGATCTAGCGGCCCGCCGGCTCCCTCGGCACCGCTCCGCTGGGTCCTGAGCAGCTCCCCGCGGCCTCTAGCCTAGCCGGAAGGAGGGCCAGCACCGGCGGCGGCGCCACGTCCCCAAGGAAACCGCAGGGAGCCAATGACTGACAGGGCACCCGCCGAGAGGGGCCCGCCCTCCACGGGCCGGAGCCGTGGGCGAACCAGCTCAGTCGGTACCACGTCCGTCCGCCAGGGTGGCCAATCCCCAAGAGCGCTCGGCCCTGATGCCCGCCCCAGGATTTCGAGCCGCATCCAATCGGAAAGGCGCCGTGCCGAGGCCCCGCCTACAGGGGGCCGGCGGTGAGCGCACAGGTGAGGGGTGCCGAGACTCGGGGCGCCCCGCTGCCCTCGCCCGGGCGCGAGCTCCGGACCGGCTGCCTCCCGGCTGCTGCTCCTAGGACAGAGCAGCTCCGGCGGATGCGTCTCGAGGTGTTCGCAACAGAAGTGTATCCCCTGCCCACAACCTATTGGATGTTTCGCGCCCACCAACTCTCCGGCAGAATGGCAAAAAAAAAAAAAAAAAAAAAAAAAAAAAAAAAAAAAAAAAAAAATCTTTGTTCTCCTACCTCAAACCTCCCCTAGCACCTACCTGGTGCTGTTGTCCTGATGCCCTGGCCTTGTTGCTTGTCCTGTGAGAAAAACATAAATTGGAAACAATGAATCTACACCAAAGAGCCTATGTCCATTCATTCAACATTCATTGAATGTTTACTGTGTGCACAACATGAGCTTCTGTGTCGCTGCCGTCGTGGAACATACAGTGATACAAAGGCAACGGCTTCTTAGTAGTAGTAGTACGAGTACTATTTTAATTCTTCCTTGCTTACACCAGCCATATTTCTCATTTCCTGGAGGGAGCCGCTTGGACAGCGTAAAGTCCAAGCTCTTTCCAACGTGGCACATCCATCATGGTCCACGACCCGCCCTACCACATCTTCTGCCGCTCCTTGCCTACCTTATCACGTCTCCAGCAAGGCACTCCTGTGGTTTCTGGCCGCTAAGGCTTTGCTCATTCTGCCCCTCCACCTGCCTTGAATAACCTTCCCCAGTCTCTCAGCCAGATCAACTCCCACTCATCCCTTATCGCTTGGCTTCAGGGTCACCGTTCCCATAAAAGCCTTACTTGACCTACTATACCTCCTTTGTATTATATGTGCCTATTGTTTCACTTAGCACATTGAATTACAATTATCTTTATATGTCTGTCTGTCCCACTAGACAGAATATCCTTGAAGTCAGGGACTGTCTGCTTTCACATGTTCCCAAAGCTAGCCACTGTCTGGCACATAAAACAACTACTGTATAATAAATAAGTGAATGAATAACTGTGGGGAAAAAACAAAGACCACCCAAATGAGAACAGAGAGGACCTTTATTCAGCTTGTTATATCAATGGAGCCAGTCACCATGGTGTTTGGCAGACTCAAAGGCTGTCAGGGGAATGGGAAAGCTTAATAGTAGGGGGAAAGGGAGGAAATTTCATGTATGTTCTGACTTGTGTGTATTAGTGTGGGGAAGCTGGAGTTGGGTTAGCTATTAATAGAAGCAAAACATCTTACTTGATTGGTTTGGGATAGCATATTTGGCTGTCTCTAATTGGTCCCAAGTAGGGAGGAGGGGATAAAAAATAGAGAAGCTGACAGTCATTGACCACGTCCCAGTCATTCTCGGCTGGCTGCTGCAGAGGTTGTGGGTCAAAGTTCTAATTGTCATATGTGATTTGGTCATTGTCCTGTTTGTATATTCAGTCTCTTGTGACTATTTGTTTTTCCTTCTGTTACTCTCCCAACCTGGTTGGGCTTCCTGACTTGCCTTTCTCCTTCAATTCTCAGTTCTCAGTTTTCTTCTCTGTCCTTCAGTCCCCCTCTGCTTCAAGTCTTATACTTTATCTGGGCTCACAGAAACCACCTTGAGTAGAATAGTTGCTTGAAGTTGGTATTAACCACAAAATTATAGAAATATCAGGTATTTTTATTATTCCAGAACCCAATTCAATGTCTAGAACAAGTTAGAAATGGAAAGGACCCAACGACTGTTTTGAAATCATTGTTTAAAAATTCCTTGAAGTTGCCTTCTGTGAGTTCTAAGTCTAATCTATATATATTTCAAAGCCCAGTGTTTCACAAAATAGGTGTTTTTGAGTGGAAATAGAATTCTTATCTATTTTTAAAATAATACTTAATTCATATAGTTTTTGAACTTTATTAATTTACAATTCAATGGTACATTGAAACATCATCTAATTTACATTTCATAACTACTGTCATAAAGCAGAAAGGAAACCTACATTTTAATCCCAACAGTTTTGCATTATACTATCTTTATAAAACTTTCTTTGTCAGTCTAGTTTGGACAAT
This sequence comes from Cheirogaleus medius, assembly GCA_008086735.1. Taxonomy (NCBI): domain Eukaryota; kingdom Metazoa; phylum Chordata; class Mammalia; order Primates; family Cheirogaleidae; genus Cheirogaleus; species Cheirogaleus medius. The sequence goes on from VBSM01003143.1 coordinate 17,560,421, forward strand.
ACTTCCTTCAATAAGTCCATATGCCCTCAAGCATTTGTTAAGCATGATTCTTTACAAAAACCTGCAATGTTTATCTGATTAACGGCTCACAGAACTGAGTTCTGAGGTTTCTAGTCAGCAGGCCAACTAAAAAAGGGTTGAAACCCTTTCTCTATCTCATTTGCTGTGACTCAACATGTTGAAACAAATTGTAGAAACCCATATTTCAAAACAGGTTTTTAACTGCTCTTTAAAGGCTTGTCTACAATTACATTTGCAATTTTCTCAAGATGTCCTTGATGATGAGCCCTGAGCAAAATCAGCCAAACCAGTCCCATATTAGGTGTCAGTTATCTGCTTTGCTTCATTTCCCTTTATCGATTCTCATTCTCCAACCTCTAAAGGAATTTAGGTAATATGGTCTTCACTTTCCCTTCCAAATTTATTCATCTATCTTCATCTGTCTTTTAGGCACCTCATTGTCCAAAACCAAACTTATTAAGTCTCCACTCTTCCTTTATTCACCTAAACCTTCCCCATCCATATTCCCCACTTGAATGAAATACCCTGGAATCCACCCATGCAGGAACCTGTGCAGGAGTCATTCTAGAATCTCTTCCTTCTACTTTCCCTATTTCCATTTAATTGGTCACTAGGTGTTCTTCATTCAAGTGCCTAAAATCCTTTCCAATATCTTCTAAGGAAGCATCCAGACCCACACCCCTCTTGAGTGCACCTCCATTCTGTTATCATTAGGGAATCTAATCATGTATTTCTTGGTTTAAAACCCTTCAGTAGTTCCTTATCCCTTATAATTCCTTTGGATTATATCCTTTGAGATATAATCCAAATTCCTTAGCATGGTGTGGCAGATTCTGCTGACTGCCCACCCCCAAAGCCAATACTTTCTCTTCTACTTTGTTAACTTATTGAGTAACCACACTCAACATGTTTGGCCATGTGCTCGAAGGGTGCTAGGCTCCAGCCCTAGTCCCAGGGAATAAAATGTGATTGGTCTAAATCAATCATGATGGACCCATACCCTCACAAAATGTTGGTTTAAACATGGGCACGTTCTACTATAAATAGAAAGAAATTAATTGGCCAACTAAAAATATATATAGAAAAAATTGGCCAGGCACAGTGGCACATGCCTGTAGTCCCAGCTACTTGGGAGGCTGAGGCAGGAAGATCGCTTGAGCCCAGGAGTTTGAGGTTGCTGTGAGCTAGGCTGACACCACAGCACTCTAGCCTGGGCAACAGAGTGAGACTCTGTCTCAAAACAACAACAACAACAAAACAACAAAAAAAAAGGGCACATGATGCAATTTTAGCTAATGAGGCTGAAGGAAAGTCAGCTGTGGGGGGGAATGTAAGGGAGGGGGGAAGACATTTCTGAGAAAAGTTTTCTCCACCTTAAAAAGAGATAGAAGTATAAGTCAATAAAAAATTTATATAATGAAAGAGAAAGAAGAGAATGTCCTTCTTATACCTCCAGATGTAATCTTAAGCATGTGATAACTGGAGCTGCTGCAGCCATCTTATAATCATAAGGAGACAAGCCTGGGAATAAAAGAATAGAAATAAAGAAAAAACTGGATCCTTGATAATAACATTAAGTTGCTAAGTTAACAGACATTGCAGCAGTCATACCTGTGGACTTTTCTTTCTTAAACATCTCACTGGTAGACAGTGGACTTATTATTTGAGATACTAAATCCCTTATTATTTTTTTTGAGGCAGGGGTCTCACTCTGTCACCCCCAGATAGAGTGCAGAGGCATCATCATAACTCACTGCAACCTCAAACTCCTGGGCTCAGGCGATCCTTCTGCCTCAGCCTCCCAAGTAGCTGGGACTACAGGCACGCATCACCATGCCCGGCTAATTTTTCTATTTTTTGTAGAGATGGGGTCTTGCTTTTGCTCAGTGTGGTCTCAAACTGCTGACCTCAAGCAATCTTCCCACCTCAGCCTCCCAGAGTGCTAGGATTACAGGCGTGATCCACCACGCCTGGTCCCCACTTATTATTCCTATTTTTAAGTATTTTCATGTGTAGCCCAAGTCATTGAGGGTTATGACTCCACCCCTGGCTCTAGGGGTGAGGCATGCAAACCAGCCCTAAGATAATGAGCAAAATCCCACCCCTTGCTCACAGCTATTGTTTCAGGAGTGGGCAAATGGCCCAATTCCAGATAAAGAGACATGTTTGCTGGGCAAATAAAAAGTGTATTTGCTTTTCTTAGAAAGCATGTAAAGGGACAATTCTCTCTCTCTCTCTCTCTCTCTCCCCCCCCTCCCCCTTCTCTATAACCCCACCCCCACAATTTTTTTTAGAGATGAGGGGTGCTCTTTCACCCAGGCTGGAGTACTGTAGTATGATCATAGCTCACTATAGCCTTGAACCCTGGGCTCAAATGGTCCTCCCCCCTCATCCTCCCACCTCAGCCTCCAGAGTAGCTGGGATTCCAGGCATCAGTCACACATGCCCGGCTCCAGATTCTTAATGACATAGTTAAACCAGTTGAGTCAAACCAAACCTGAATTCTACTCTATTTCTGAACATCCGATGATTGAAGCTAATAAATCTTTTATTATTCAAGTCAATATAAAATGGGTTCTATTCATTCAATTTTTTGTTTCACAATTTTCACAATTAAAATGCAGGGGAAAATACTTCCACTGGCAGAGACTGGCAAAGACTAAAGTGTTTGATAATACACTATGTTGGTGAGTGGGTAAAAGCACTCCATGCTTCCAGATGCTGAAGCCCCAAATCTTGGAATCATCCCCAATTCCTCTCCTGCTCTCACACCCCACATCCAGCCCATCCATCTGTAGAGCCTGTTGGCACTACCTTAAAAATGTATTCAGAATCCAGCCATTTCTCACTAACCGCCTTGCTACATGCTGGGCCAAACGACTGCCATTTCTTAGTGGACTATTGCAGTAGCCTCCTAACTGGTCTTTCTGCTTCTCCTTCCCTTGCCCCTGCAGTCTGTTGTGGACACTGCCATCCATGTGACTCTTTCAAATCTAAGCCAGATCTTGACACTCCTCCAAGCCCCCCACTAGCTTCTCATCTCACTCCAAGGAAAAGCCCTAGTCCTCACAGCCTACAACCCACAAGGCTCTGTGGGCTCTGCCCCCACACACCCCTCTTAACTCCCTGACCTGTTTTCCACTGTTACTCCTTCCCTCACTCCACTCCGGCCATACAGGCTTCCTTACTATTTCTAGAACATGACAGGCCCTCTCTGGCATTGGGTCCTCTGTACTTAGTGTTCCTTTCCCCAGAGACTTTGTGATCTGTTCTCCCTACTTGGTGTCATTTATGCTCCCTTACCTCCTTCAGTCTTTTTTTTTTTTTTTTTTTTTTAGACTAGTCAAGTGCAGTAGTGAGAAGGGGGGAAAGTAGTAGAATGAGGGAATCAATCTGTTACTCACTGTGAACAATCAAGTGAGATAACTCACCACCTTCGGACCAGCCCCTCCTTCATTAAAATATCAACTTTTCAGTGAGACTCTACCTAACCATCCTACTTAAAATGATAACTGTCCTTCCTACCCACTCTTCCTATCCCCCTTCCTTACTAATCACCATTTTATATACAATGTGTTTTACTTACTGCCTTACTGTCTGCCTCCCTGCAACTAGAAGAATGGCTCCATCACAGCAGGAATTTGGCTCTAAAAATGAATAAGGAAGCTCTGTATGAACACATATGAGAAGATCTCAAGGAAATATTATTAAGTAAAAAACTGACAGTAACAAGAAACCTAACATCACATGTAAAAACTAAATTGAAATAGAGCATAGTCCATGTAGGCATAAGGGCTAAAACTTACATAATAAAAAGTAGGAGAAAATCTTAGTGGCTTTGGATTTAGCCGAGATATCTTCAACAGCAAAAGCAAGATACACACACACACACACACACACACACACACAAACTTAATAAATTGGTCTTCATGAAAACTAAGATCTACTCTTCAAAAGACTCTACTAAGAAAATGAAGAGATAAGCCACACACTGGGGGAGAAAGTATTTGCAAATCACATACCAGTAAAGGGCTTGTATCCAGAATATAAAAAGAATCCTCAAAACTAAATAATGAGAAAATAGTCCAAGTAAGTATAAATGGACAAAAGATTTGGGCACCTCACAAAAACGATATACAGATGGCAAATAAGCACATGAGATGTTCAACATCGTTAGCTGTTAGGGAAATGCAAATTAAACTACAATGACATATTACTATACATCCACTAGAATGGATATAATAAAAAAGACCTGTAATAATTTGCCAAGAATATGGTACCATGTGCTACCATGTCATGAACACACGTAAGCAGCCCTCTGGAGATGCCCACACGGAGAGGAACTGAGGCCTCCTGCCACCAGCCAGTGTCAACTTGCCAGTCACCTGAGTGAGCCATTGTGGAAGTGCATTCTCCATCCCCAAGCATTCAGGTATCTGTAGCTCTAGCCAACTGTATCAAATTCCTTACCCACAGCAATTGATAACTATAATAACATTTACTGTTGTTTTAAGCCACTAAGTTTTGTGGAAATTTGTCATGGAGCAATAGATAACTAATATGCAACAACGTAGGATTAAAAGAAATAATGTATACATTATACATTGGCTGGCACATACTAAGCCCTTCATAGAAGTTAGCTGTTAGTTATCATTATTGTTGTATAATGTATGCATGCCTTTTTTTCACCAGAGATTTCAAGTTTCTTCAAAAGGAGGTCTGCAGCTCATTCTTTCCTTTTTTTTTCTTCACCCTGTGTCCCTCCCCATCCTTCTTAGCCCCTTAGCATAGTGCTGGGAACACACAGTATAGAACTGAAGCCCTATAAATAACTCAGGAGGGGGTGAATTAAATCCAAAGGTGAAGCAATTTATCTTTGTCACAGAGTGAGTATAACTTTCCACTTCCTAAAATATTAGATTATGTCTTTTGGTGCAGTTGATGTAAATGCCTGGGCTTTTATGTGCTAGTTTGTAATGAGTAAGCTGTAAAGACAAGACAGGAATGAAGAGGAAAGAGCTGTTTGATTGAAGGAGGCAATGAAGAAATGAGCATTGGATAAGGCAGAAGATCAAGTAAGAGGGTCAGGGGCGTGCCTGTAATAAAAATGTAGTGAAAAATGGGAATAGGCCAGGAAAATCACACACACAAATGACTCAGGGATTCAAGCTTTATAGGTTTGAGGCCCACATGTGCTGCCATAATCAGTTCTTTGTTAATGTTGTTGTTATTGTTAATGTTTGCTTCCTCCATAATCCTGGCTAGTTGCTTTGATAATGTGTCCCATATTTATAAAGGATTCAGTACCACAGAGCATTAAAAAATACATCACATCTACTTACATAAACAATCCAGACCTCATCCTCTGCTGATAGCTTATCTTTTTTTATGTCAAGGACGACAGAGCATTACATTCTTTGATAACATGCAAGAAAAGCTTTGTCATTTTAGCCATTTTTCTTAAGGATTTAGACTACTCTTTATGACACAAAATAACTAAGGTCACATATGACATGGGCCTAGAGTAAGGATGTTATTGTTGGGAGAAGAGGCTTATTTGCTAGATGTCCCAAATTTGGTGCTGCAGTCTGGCAACAAGTGGATTGTGTAAACAAGCGAAGGGCAGTGATTAGTCATGATAGTTTTGGCTTCTTGCTTGAGAGTTAGGTAATATGATGCCATTCATTTCTGTGATGCTGGGTAGACATATATAAAGGAAAAATAAGTCTTAATATTAATAATAATATTTGTTGAATTCTAACTATATGCCTGATAGTATACTAAGCACTTAACAATTTTTTTTCTAATTTAATCCTCAAACAATCCAGTGAAATATAGTTGACCATTGGCATCCATGGGGGATTAGTTCCAGGGCCTCTGTGTATACCAAAATGCATGGATGCTCAAATCCCAGGTATAAAATGGTGTAGTACTTGCAAAATCTATACATATCCTCTTGTATACTTTAAATCATCTCTAGATTACTTATAATACCTAATACAATATACATGCTATGTAAATACTCATTATACCGTATTGCTCATGGAATAATGACAATAAAATCTGTACATGTTAGTACAGGTGCATTTTTCTCCCAATATTTTCAATCCAATGGTTGAATCCACAGATGCAGAATCCATGGACACAGAGGGCTGAGTCCATAGGCTATACAATACAATTACAGTATTATTACCATTTTACAGAAGAGGAAACCAAAGCTTAGGTCAAGCAAGGGAATTTCAGCTACCCTGTGCTACCTTGCTCATTCTCATTTTCTGATGAGGAGTCATGACCAGAGCAAGGATGGGACGAGTTGGAAATGAGGCTTTTGGTTTATTTCTTTTCTTACCATTTTGACTAAATCTATTTTGGAGGTTTGTTACCTTGATCTAGAGAGGCAGCAGACTGTGTATTTAAGAGTTTACACTCTGAAGTCAGGCAGATCCGTGTTGGAAACCTGGCTTTACCACTTATTGGCTGTGTGACCTTGAGGAAGCTATGTTCCTTACAGCTCACTTCCTTATCTATAAAGTAAGAATAATAGCCCCTATTTCTAGTGTTACTGCCCTCCACCTTTTTTCACAGCAACCAAAATGACCTTTTCAAAATGCAAAATTAACCACATGACCCAACTTCAACTTTAAATTGCTGGGCATGGTGGCTCATGCCTGTAGTCCTAGCAACTTGGAATGCTGAGGTTGGAGGATCGCTTCAGCCTAGAAGGCTTCAGTG
>VBSM01003143.1:17570732-17598345 GCA_008086735.1 Cheirogaleus medius
ATGTGCAAAAGGAAACAGTTTATTGCTTAAAAGATGATAAAACTGAAGTTCCAAAAGAAGATGTATCCTAATTAGATCTCCACTTTTTAAAAACAGCTTTATTGAGAGATAATTTAAATATCATAAAATTCACCTGATTCAATGGTTTTTAGTATATCCACAGGATTATGCAACCATCACAGTATAATTTTAAAGCATTTTCATCCAAATGTTTTTCAACCAAAAAGCATCCGTTAGCAGTCATTTCCCAGATCTTTCACTTCTGTCCAAAGTAGATTTTCTTCAAGTTGATATGAAGCAACCAAGAAATTGTATAATGATGGTTTAGAGCTGTGCTTTGGAGTACAGAGGTATAGAAATTTGAGAGGATAAGACACTAGCTTATTCAGCTCATCTGTTGGGTGCTATCCAATCTTTTCTTTAATTGAGGTGAAATTCACATAACATAAAACTAACCATTTTAAATTGGACACTTTTGTGGCATTTAATACATTCATAATGTTGTGCAACCACTACCTCTACTCAGTTCTAACACATTTCATCACCCGGAAAGGAAATCTCTTACTCACTAAGCAGTTACTCCCATTTCCCCCTACCTGCTGTCCCTGGTAACCACCAATCTGCAGCTGTCTCTGTAGAGCTACCTATTCTGGATATTGCATACATGTGGAATCATATGTGACCTTTTGCATCTGGCTTCTTTCACTTAACATAAGGTTTCCAAGGTTCATTCACATTGTAGCTGTATCTGTACTTTGTTCCTTTTTATTTCTGAATTATATTCATTGCATGTATGCCTCATTTATTCATTCTTCTGTTGATTGGCAATAGGCAAAAGGTAGAAACATTTGGACTATTTCCAGCTTTTGCCTACGTTGAAAAGTGCTGTTATAAACATGTATGTACTGTAAATGTACTTGTTTGACTACCTATTTTCAATTCTTTTGGATATTGTCTTAGTCTGTTCTGTGTTCCTATAAAGGAATAGCTGAGGTTGGGTGATTTATAAAGAAAAGGGGTTTATTTGGTTCATGGTCATGCAGACTGTACAAGAAACATGGCACCAGCATTTGTAGGCTTCTGGTGAGGGCCTCAGGCTGCCTCCACTCATGGCTCAAGGTGAAGGGGAACCAGTGTGCAGAGATCACGTGGTGAGAGAGGAGGCAACAGGGTGTGTGCCAGGATCTTTTTTTTTTTTTAAGACTAGTCAAATGTAGTAGTGAGAAGAAGGGAAAGAGTAGAACAAGGAGTTCAATCTGTAACTGACTATGAACAATCAAGTGAGATAACTCAATACCTTTGGACTAGCCAGATGTAAAGATTTTTTTTCTTTGAGACAGATTCTCTCTGTTGCCCTAAGGTAGAGTGCAGTGATGTCATCAGAGCTCACTGCAACCTCAAAATCCTAGGCTTAAGCAATCTCCTGCCTCAACCTCCCGAGTAGTTGGGACTACAGGCGTGCTCCACTAGGTCTGGCTAATTTTTCTATTTTTGGTAGAGGCAGGGTCTTGCTCTTGCTCAGGGTGGTCTGGAACTACTGAGCTCAAGGGATCCTCCTGTCTCAGCCTCCCAGAGTGCTAGGATTACAGTGCAAGGGGTATAGCCGCTGGCCGCCCAGGGCCACCCAGGGTCTTTCTAACAACCAGCTCCAGTGGGAACTAATAGAGAACTCACTCAACCACCTCTCCCCAGGAGGGCATTAATCTATTCATGAGAGATCCACCCCATGACCTCCCATTAGGCCCCATCTCCAACATTGTCGATCAAATTTCAATGTGAGATTTGGAGCAAACATCCAAACTATAGCAGATATATACCTAGGAGTGGAATTGCTGTGTTAAACATATGGTAATTCTATGTTTAACTTTTTGAGGAACTGCCAAACTATTTTCCACAGTGGCTGAACAATTTTATATTCTCACCAGCAATGTATGAGGGTTCCAATTTCTCCACATCCACATCAATGGTTATTATTTTTAACAATGGTTGTGTTTTTTATTATAGCCATCCTAGTGGGTAGGAAGTGGTTGGTTTAGCCAATAGTCTTTTGACAAAGGAAAATGAAAATGTTTTTACTGTAACCCTGAATAAATATTCAAGAAAATATAAAATACAAGTTTACTTTTGACATATTTTCCTTTTACTTGACAGCATAATCTGTGAAAACATGTAAACATGTACTTTCCCTATACTTCTCCTAGAAATAATGCAAAATACAAAACCGAGACCAAAGCAGAGGTATGTGTAAATGAAGAGTATCACTCTGCTCTCGTTTCTGACCAGAGACAGCATTGCCATTGGTAGCACCTTATTACTTCCCAGCATAAAAATAAAAATTAAATCTTGAATATCCTAGTCCCAAGATAGATAAGACATAGACCTTGCCATGAATGTGTCACCTGAATGAAATAAAGCTCTACCACCCTTATTTAATAATGCTCTTTGCTTTGTTCTCAGGGGAATCTTCCTCAGAAGCAGTGTATTCTTTGATAATAGTCAGAGGTTGGAATAGGTGATGTAATTAAAAAACCCACTGCTCCACTGTACAATATGTATGTACATAGAATATCCCACATGGGCCAAAATATCTATTCTTAAAGCCATGATTTGCCCTTAACGGAAATATACATAGTCAGAGAAAGACATGAAGTCTACTGTTGTGCCTTGATTGAAGGAGGCCTTGCCAACACAAAGACTGTCAACCTGGATATTTTTATGCACCCAGGGAATGAACCATAGTAAGATGAAGGATGGGTTGGGTCACACCTTTCTTTTGTAAGGTGGGAGGACAGATTGAAACTGCTTTTTCAGGAAGATGAGTGTTAGGAAAGGATATATGCAGATGAGGAATAGCAAATTGATTCCCTTGAAACACTGCTTCCCGCATACCCCTTAGAAAATGTGTACATTCTCCACTTTGAAAACTGCTGAAATGTATGATATCTCTTCATCCCTCCAGTCCTCATTGATTGCCCCATCACTGACTTCCTACAGCTCTTATGGTCTATTCTTCAACATTTAGGAATCAATTTCTCTTTAAGTGACTGTAAAGAAATCAGTGTAATTTTCATGTGTGGTTGCTGGAATCAATCTCATTTTATATTACACTCATACCTCATGCGAGGAATGATGGCAGTTCAGGGAAAGCGGGTAACATGAACTGGAGGCAGTAGTGGGACCTGTTTTGGACCTTCAATAATGAGAATTTTGATAAGAACAAAGGGAGAAATGCATTCTGGGGAAGAGCATATGTCTATTAGGATAGAAATTCAGCTGCTGTAACCAAGATTCAGATTCACAACAACTGCTTAAACAAGCTCTCTCATTCCTGAGCATGCGTAGTCCAGAGGCGAGAGGCAGCTCCACGGTACTAAGAACACAGGTTCCTTCTATCTTTTGCTCTGTCACCTGCTAAGGTATAGGCCTTGTCCTCATGGCCAAAAATGGTTGACATCTTCTGGGTCTGTATTCTAGATGGTGAGAAAGGAGAAAATGAATAAGAGAACATATCTTTTTCTTTTAAAGGCACAATCCAGGTGTTTTACATGTCACTTTCGCTCACATTCTACTGGCTAGAGCTTAGTTACACAGCCAATATTAACTGCAGGGGAGACCGGGTAAAATACGGGCTTTGGCTGGGAAGCCATGCGTCCAAGCAAAATCTTGGGGTTTTATTACTAAAGAAAATAAATGAGACTTGATAGTAAGACAACTAGTGGTCTCACAGAGATGTAGAAAAGAAAATGACAAGAGATAAGAGAATATGAAAAACAATTGTGTGGGAATATAAGAAAATAAGACTATAGCATCTGACTGAGGAGTTGCAGGCGCAGGAAGCTATTGAGGGTTTAGAAAGAATATCGCCAAGAAATTTGTTTCTTTGCTTACAAATTTGTTTTTCAGGAAGGTTTAGTGCTGGTGAGATGTAGGACAGTTGTGTATGGATTTGTGTGTAGATGTGTTGAGGCGCGTGTATCACATACTCAGGATGGGTTAGGTCCTTGCTATTCAAAGTGTGGTCCAGGGTCTAGCAGCATCTGCATCATCTGGGAGCTTGACAGAAATGCAAAATCTCAGGTCCTACTCAGATCTATGGAATTATAATCTGCATTTTAACAAATTATTCAGGTAATATCATTTAATATCACATTAAAGTCTGAGAAGCACTGGCTAGATTCTGCTGTGGTAAGGAATAATCCTAAAAGCTCTGTGTCTTAACAAAGATTTATTTCTCATGGATGCTGAAAGTCCGTCCATCTGGGAGCAAAGTGGGGACTCTGCTTAATGTCATCCTCACCAGGGCCCCAGGCTGACGATGCCTCCATCTGAATATTCACTAGTCATGTGGCAGGGTAAGAATGTGTGCCTCTCGTCCTTCCCTCAGGTTTCATGGCCAAAGCAAATCCTATGGCCATACAAGGAGATGAAAAGAACATCCTACCATGTACCTGGAAAGAGGGGAACCAAAATACCGGTGAAGCTAGGGGATTCTGAGGCAGGGAGGCCTTTCAAGAGGTTATTACAATACAGGCATAAAGTGATCAAAATCAGGAAAAGTATATCAATGGGAAGGAAAAGGAGAGCATGAACAAAAGAAACATTTCAGAATAATGATGATTCTGAATGGGTAGTCAAAGAAGACTCAAGAAAGGAAACTGGCCAGCTATGGTGGCTCACACCAATAATCCTGGCACTTTCAGAGAATGAGGTGGGAAGATCACTTGAGGCCAGGAGTTTGAGACCAGCCTGGGCAACACAGTGAGGCCCCCATATCTACAAAAAATAAAAAGATGTTAGCCAGGCATGGTGGCATGTGCCTGTGGTCCCCTGGATCCCCTGTGGTCCTACTGGGGAGGCTGAGGAGGGAGGATTGCTTAAGCCTAGGAGTTCAAGGCTGCATTGAGCTATGATTGTACCACTGCACTCCAGCCTGAGACCAAGTGAGATCCTGTCTCTAAAAAAAAAGAAAGGAAATCAAGGAAGACTTTAGAGTCTCATTGATTGGGCAAATAGTAAATACTTTTGTAGAAAACGAAAATTTTGGAGGAACTGGTTGGGGTGGGAAGTGGAGAGGCTCAGTTTGGAATGGACATGAAGTTAAGGTAGAAAGTCAGAAATTAAGGTAGATATTCTCACTTTAGGGTTGCCCTACCTACTGTTTCTTCTGTTGGAATGCTCTTCTCCAGGTCTACCATGACTGGCTCTTGCCTGTTATTCAGAACTTACCGTAAGTGTCATCTCCTCAGAAAGGCCTTCCCTAGTCATACAAATGTAACTACTTAGTTACACTGCATCTCACTGCCTGATATCAATTATCAGCATGGCACCTAAAGCTATCTGGTATTTTTCTTGTTTTTTGTCTGCCACCCCTGCCTCCTGCCACATGACTAGCGAATATTCAGACCGAGGTTCTGTCAGCCTGGGGCCTTTACATTAAAAAATAAGCTTCATCAAAGCATGGACTCTGTCCTGTAACCCCAGCTTCAAGTATACAATTATTATTCAGTAAATATTTACTAAATGAATGTTCCTATGGAAATTTCAGTTGAAAGTATTCAACAAAGGAAATAGAGAAGGGCTCCAATGAGGAAAACAGGTTTGGAATGGCAAAGTTTCCAAAATATTAAGGATGACCCAGAAACATCAGCCCTTTAGGAGTGGTCCACCTCAAGGACTAGAGAAGTGTAAGAGACTGAGGACTCTAAAAGGTAGACTAGAACAGTGTGGTTCCTGAAGCTAGGAAAAAGTTTCAGTGAGGGATGGGTCAATAAGGGAGGTATGTATTATTTCTCAGTCAAAAAAAAATGAGTATAAGAAAAAGACCATTGGCTTTGGAAAGGTCATTTGTGATAATTGAATAAAGGTGTAAAAAATGTAGGGTTTAAGGAGAGAAAGGACATAGAGGTATAGTCATTACTGGAGTAATTTGGCAGTAAAGGGAACTGTTAATAGTACTCTAGCAGGATTGAGTGGGTTTCTTTTTGTGAGACCGATTCATTTCCAAGGAAAACAAGCTAGCGAGGAGGGAATACTCAACATGCTGTAGGGGAAGGGTTCTTAACTGAGGTTAATGGACCCCTAGAGAGTCCACAAGTCATGTTCAGGGACTCTGAAACTCAGAAATGATATGCAAAATTCTGTGTGCACATGGGGGACAGGAGGTGGGAAGAGAAAAAGAAAATTTGTGGCTTTATCATTTTCCAAAAGGTCGTGGCCCAAAGGTAAATAACCATTGCTGAAGAGGAAGAGAGTAGATGAATTAAAGAAAAAAAAAAAGGGGGGGGCCCAGAGAGAAGGGCTAAGCTTTACAGAGAAAAAGGAAAACCTCTTCCCGATCTAAGGAAAAGCTATAAACAGATAGAAAAGTCCACAATTGCATCATCATCTCAGTAAAACAGGTAATAAAGACAGAGCTGGAAACAGCGGGGAGGCTTGTGCAAACACACTCCAGTGAAAAGATCCTGAAGAAGCCAGGCAGTCGGAGTGGAAAAGGAGCTTGTGTTCCTCAGCAGAGGCTGCAGCTCTAGCAGTGCTTCCGGGCATCTCCTTGCAGCGCCGGCTCCTGTGCGACGTATGGCCTTGGAGGTGCCTGAAGACTGGGAATCACGGTCACTGCTCTACAACAAGGAGCACACCTCTCAAGACTACAGTTGACCCGACTGGGAAGGAGAGCGGTCTTATCACAAAGGGCAATCATCACCAGGCAGTGGGGAACATCAGTAAGTCGCTCAGGGTCAGGATGCTGATGTTCAGGACAAGCTGTACGTCCGAGCTTCCCGATAGTTGCTGTACTTTCCCTGCTGCCTTCGGGACGCTGCCTCCAGTCTGACCTCTCCACCGGTCGTCACCTCTGAATCATCTCACTGCATTTCGACATCTCCCTTCCCCGCTCCCAGCTCTTGGCCTGGCGCAGAGCCCAGCTACAGGCGGGGCTGGAGAATTCATTCATTCAACCACTGCGGGGTTGACTGAGGGACTTCGGGCGCACCGCCCAGTGCCGGGCGCTGGCGCCTCAGGAGCACCGGGTCCTCCGGAGTCTGCTCCATCCCAGTCTAACGGGCCGCCCTGGTTCTCCCTGGCAGGCGGAGAGGCGGACCCTGGCCCGCATGTCGCAACAGCTTCCCGGACAGGCACGCGGGTGATGCCAGGAGAAGACCGGCCCAGGCCGGTTCCGCCTCACGCCCGTTACGAGATCCCGCGGGAACAGAGGTCTCGGGGCCAAGGCTGCCAAGTCCTCGAGCCGCGCATCTCAGCATCTGGGGCGTACACTCGAGCGCGGGTCGTAACGGCGTCAGTCAGCGGTTTGACCTTGAAGGCCTGGCACCACCCCACCCCCATGCTATCCTGCCAGCAGCGCCCGCAGCTCTGCAAGCGCTAGTCAGGGGCCCCAAATCGGCCCCTATCGTAACCCGGCGCTTAGCTCTCTTTCTGTGGCCAATCAGAGACCGACGTGGTGCGGGCCAATGGCCGCGGTCTAGGTATCAAGAGTGGTTGAGCCTATCAAAGTTCAGCCTTAAGTTTCTCCCGCCCTCCTAAAAAGTCGGAGGCGGGTTGATCTTACATGCCGGCCAATCAGTGGCCAATAAACAAGAAGCTTCCAAGATCAAAGAGGAAGGGGTGGGATTTAGGCGATAGCAACGCCTCAGGGCGGAGGAATGACAGACAACTTCGCTAATACCACAAGCAAATTTTTCCTACGTAGGGAAAGGGGTGGAGCTAACTTGGCTTCTGGACCAATGGTTGGTTGAGGGGCGTGCCCGCGGAGCCAAGCGGGAGCCGGAGGCCCCGGGCTCTCTGGGCCGCGCCTGAGGCGGACACCACGGGGCTGGGGGGCGGCGGCAGCAGTGGCGGCGGCGGCGGGGGTGGGCGCCGCAGCTGGCCCGGGTGGATGGAGTTGGAGGGGCGGGGTGCTGGCGGTGTGGCGGGGGGACCGGCGGCTGGGCCCGGGCGGAGCCCCGGGGAGTCGGCGCTGCTGGACGGGTGGCTGCAGCGGGGCGTGGGCCGGGGGGCCGGCGGCGGGGAGGCCGGGGCCTGCAGGCCCCCGGTGCGACAGGATCCGGACTCCGGCCCAGACTACGAGGCGTTGCCGGCTGGAGCCACTGTCACCACGTACATGGTGGCGGGCGCCGTGGCAGGGATCTTGGAGCATTGCGTGATGTATCCCATCGACTGCGTCAAGGTGAGAGCTGGACCGGGCTCCGAACCCGACTTGGGGCTGACCCAACCCCTGGGTCCTGTCCGGAGCCAGGATCCCGGTTGAGAGTCGGAGCCGACACGGGTTCCTTCCTGGCTTCTGCCACTACCACACGATTCGAACCGACACTCCATGCAAGCAAGGTCCCGGCTGGGAGTTGATCTCAGTTAGGAACCAGGACCCATTTCAAACTGTCAGTGATATCTGAATCGGGACTCAGGATCGAAAATCTGTCAGCCAAAGCCCTGGATCCCACCTGGGACTAAACAGGAATAGGGTGGGATGGGGTGTCCCGAAGCGCAGGTAAGTACTACTAACTCGATGAAGGTGAAGCCAACTGGCATGAATCAGACTCTGAATGGGATCTTACTGCTTGAGATGTTCTCTGGGTGAGTGCTTTTACAAGCTCCTGTGTCTTCTCTTATAAGTGACTAGGCATGAACCTGAATCTGGGATCTCTCAGAGAGAGAACTTCCATATTATTAATAAATCTGCGCCCATGAGTAATTGGAAATCATTGTGCTGTCAGAATTCAGAGTTCCAGACTGGAAATAATATGGAGAAAGTTCATGTTCAGGAGAAGGTTTCGGTTTCTCTCCGAGGCAAGCATGATTCCCCACCTATTTCCTGAACATGAAAATTGAGCTGGGATTAGGACTGGGAGAACATAAGCCCCCAAACAAGAAAGATGAAATTGATGGTGTATTTCTTTGGCCACCTGAAGTTGGCAAAAAGGAAGAAGTTACCTAAAAGGGAAGTGTGCTGGTATTAGATGTAAATGTGAAGAAAATGCAGTTAGATTTACATGAGGACACGATTTGTGTGAAAGTAAAACTAATTTCATTCACAGCCAAGCAGGATGATTAATGAATACAGAAGTCAGGATCTTCTGAAGAAAGCTGGGTGAAGAGGGGAGCAGATTATTGTTCTTTACAGTTCTTATTTTTGTACATTAGTAAAGGTGCCAATCACTAAAGGTGAGGACTAAATTGAGGGAGAAGTAAACTAGAGGGGACTGTTGAAATAAACATAATGACAGAGACTGTTACCTCCGTTACATGTTAAGGGTAATAGTCAAACAGTATCCTGGCAGCTGTTTGATGTATACTTCCTCTTCAAATCAGGAAAATGTTATGGATTCAAAAGGAGAGAATCAGCTTGGGAAATGCAAAGTAGTTCTCTTCTGCTTCCCCCTGGCTCCAGTAGCATTTCATGTTTTCATTAGTAATGTGGATGAGGAAATGAGGAAAGTGCTCATTAAGCTTTGTGAATGGCATTGAGTTGGCAGGAGTATTTTAGCACATTACAAGGTAACTAACAAGGGCCATATCCACTGAAAATGTGGTAAATGCACTTGACTGAAATGGACATTAGAATTTTAGATGCCCTTGTCTATTGGGAAAATAGAAATAAACAGTAAAATCCATGAGAGAAAAGTAACAATATTGAAATGTAAAATGAATTAGTACAAATAAAAAAGATGCAATGTTATGTATAGACTCTAGGTTGAATGACTTGGGAGTTAATGCTGTATATCCAAAAGTTAATATGATCTAGCTGCAAAGTAACTTCACTATACCCAGACTGTGAGTAGAGTACAGGGTCTAGGGTGCTATGTTCCAGGATTAGTATCAAATGAAACAGATCAGGAAAGCAGTGAAAACTATTTAATTGCTTGACTAATACAATGTAATAATGTAACTGGTTTAGAAATATTACTACAACTTTTCAGTTTAACCACTGGTCTCATTACAACATAATGGGAGGCTGTCTCCCTACTCTACATATTTACATAATGCTATTGCTGCTGTTAATATTTTATAAATTCCTGTAGAGATGCTTCTAGAATATTTGGGTGCATATCCTTAATTGGGGCAAATCTTTGTCCTGTGACAAAATGGAATTTTGTAGTAACAGATCACTCAGAATCAAAGCAAATAAAGTGGGAGATCAATTGGGTAATACTGCTTGGGGTCAGAGATACAGTAGGACTGAAAAGCCAGGAGACTGATTTACTCCTGAGGATTATAAACTCAATGAGGAAACAATTCTCAAGAGAAGAGTTCTGAAAATGTTTTGCATAAGCACAGCATTGCTAGAATAAGTCACTTCTAGCCTTCCAAGGTAACTATTTTGAAGAACAGTTTTTATTCATTTACATATGAGCTTTGGAATTTTTGTTTTTAAAAAATTAGTCATACAACATTACGGTCATGCCTAAAAGCCCTACATTAAAGAAATAATTATTTGATTTGAAGGAAAAATGCTCAGGAGTTTTCAAAAATACAAAAGCTTATTTTAGGAGAATCATTTTCATTTGCCATTAATGCTGGGATTTTAGAGGGAGGCACTAGGTGAGACCAGTATGATTTAGTGTCAGTAAGTATGTTAAATGTTTTTGTGCAAGCATGAAAGTAAAATTCAAATCCCTTCCTTTAAAAAGGGCTTCCCAGTTTATCTGTCCTCTGACAGCTATCCTTCTTAAATAAATGGATGGTGGAGGGGAAAAGCAGCCCAACCTTACTCTGAGACTGGAGGGAGGTATCTCAGTTGGAGCCTAAAGGGCAACCACAATGTTTGCAAATGAAAGCTGACATTGCCTCTTGGCACGCAAGCCTATCCATCCCCAGCCACTTATCGGGGTCAAGTTGACTTAAAATATCCTTGGGAGGGATCATGGGAAGTCAGCATAGCCTTGCTAGGCCATGGTTATTTAGTCAGCTATTTCCATGGTCAAAATAGGGAGGTTTGGGAGCCCAGATAAATCCCAGTTTTCTTTTCTGGGCTTCGGAGGCAAGCACCAGCCTTTATAGGGACAGGTTCTGCAACCCAAAGCAGTCAGAACCCTTCTCAAAATCATGTGGCTAAATACCCACCTGTCACCAAGGTGCTGTTTGGGGCTCTGTAGTGGTGAGGCAAATATCTGCTTACATAATAAATTAAAATGGATCTTTCCTTTTTAATTTCCAGTTGGCACAAGGAGGTAAATCTTTTTCAAACTCCACATGTAAATGGTTATCTATACACATTCACCCATGAAAGGTTAGGAAATGGAAACACTGGCTGATTTGATTTTCTTGCATCTAGAAATTATTATAAGTATTCAGTAAATGCTAATTGTTCTTGTGTGCCAAGCACTATCTGAAGTGCCTAATATACATTTATTCATTTAATCCTTGAAACAACTTCATAAAGTAGACACTATTTTCATTATTTTACAGATGAAGAAAAGAGGCTTAAAGAGCAGTTAAGTAACTTGTCCAAGGTCTCAGAGTTTAAGTGGCAGAGTCATGATTTGAACCCATTCTGTCTGACTACCAGGCCTTCCATATACCCTTCCAAAAGCAGATATCAAGAACCAGGCAAGGCACAGAATTTCACAATAAAGATTGTCCCTTAACAGATGACCTTCAGAACAATAGCTAAACATATAAATCATTATAACCACAGAGAAACTTTAAAATGAAAACAAAAAATACAGAATTAACCCTGAGTTAGTAGTGGCTAAGGACCAGTCAGTTGCCTGTGCATGTTTGTGAAATGACTTATACAAAAGACAATGCTGCCATCATCTGTAAATTCTTAGGTATGAACAAATATATCTTAGAATCATTTGAATACAATAAAAAGCTTTATATTTATAGCACTTTATAAATTACCAACAGTTTTTACATGCCTTGTCTCTATCTCTTTAAATCCCCATAACAGCCCTCTGAGCCAGCCATTCTTGTCCTCATGTTATAGATGACAACTAAGAAGCTCAGAGAACTGGGGCTCAAACTCAGGCTTTCTGACTCAAATGTGGTTTGTCTTATACCAAATCACTTACTTCCCTACAAGTTTGTTTGGCTTTTCTTCAAAGCCAGGCAGAGGTTTTTTAAACTTAAGGCTGTTCGTAAATTCTTAGAGATTTCATCTTTCTGCAAAAGGTAGATTTATTGGCCCACAAATTTGGGAAGCCATATTCATTTGTTTGACATAGGTTATACCCAGGTCTTCTCTATAACAGTGTATTTTCATTAAGTTAGAATCGTTCAGTTAGATTTAGATGTGTGTGTAAAATGTTCAAAGTAGCTTACCAGTTTTCTTTTGCGGATGAAGAGTTCCAAGCCTCTGAGACCAGACCTTTCAAGACTGGTGAAAATATACCATTGACTCCTGCAGAGCAATGCAGTTTCAAAACATTCCCCCTATACAAGGTCAGTTTCGGACAAATGTAGGAAACACAGTTGTTAAGCCACCAGGCCCAGTTTATCTTTGTTTATTACTAGCTGTAGCCAGCATAGACCCATAGTTTCTATGAACAACTCCTCTGATGGATTTTATACCCCTGGGGTGATGTGAAAGATCAGTAAGCACACTCTTTATTGGAAATACATGGGATTTTTTTTTGAGGGGGGAGAAGTGGAAAAGAATGTGTCAAATTGTGATAAGTAATACTGTGTACAGTATTTCTGATTGACCTAATAATTAACCTGTTAGACTTTCAGTTTTTTGTTAGTAGCAGGTAGAAGAAAATCCCTCTAGAGGAATGTGGATTGCTTGTAGCAAATTAGGACCTGTTAATCTGGTTGGTTTCTTTCCTCCCATGCTCTTGAGAAAAGGTATTACTTTTGGATTCCATTTGGCCAACAGGAAGGTTCAAGCTTTTAAATCCAAACTGAATCTAGTGATTGGAATGAAGCAGGAATTTAAACTGGGCATCAGTTGTCTCCTATTGGCTCACCAGTGACTGTACTTGTTATAGTTATGTGACAAAAGATTCATTCATTCATTCATTCAACAAACATCTTAAGTGCCAATTGTGTGCTGGGCACTAGACATTAATTTTGTTTTAACCATCAGTCTCCATGCTACTTTAACCTTGAAATGGGTCAGTAGAAGAGAGATTTTCTGGGGAGACACACTCTTCAGAAAAGGTGTGGTATTTCAAATAAGATTAATGTCCCAACTTTTAAATAAGGCTTTGTCCAGGAACATCATACAATGTGTTTACCGCACACTTTCATTACAATTATTCACTCCTCCAGAAATTCCAAGATTTATGTTTCACTGAGACTGATGCCAATTTTGAATTTAGATTAGAAATCTGGAAGGCCCTTCAGTTTTAGAGACTAGGTTGGTTTCCAACTAGGCACTCTCCCTACCTTCACAGTTTCAGGGTAAACTTTCTTTCCCAGGAAATAAGAGCAGCATCTATTAGGAATGCTACTTCTGCCAAGACTCTTGGTGCAGACCCAGTTGCCAGTGCCAAATAGTCTGAAAAAGTACCAAAAGATGAGCCATCATCTCATTAGTCAGCGTAGAGTGTGGTCAGGAAGCAGGGCCAGGATCAGTCTTAGAGGTAAAGCATAAAGTACGTTATAGACAGTAAATCCTTGAATTTAGAATCCATTTGTAAAGAACTCTTAGCTTGAGTGTGTTAAGGCATGAAAGCAACTTCTCCTGAAACACAGGCTTAATTGTTGCTGTGGCTATGAATTATTTTGGAGTTTCAGGACACTTACCAAGTGTTGATATTTTCAGGGAAAATAATGGTGTTGCACTCTTAGGGTCATAGATGACTAGAAAAAGAAAGGTCCAAGGCTTAGAAAGAGTGGCTTTAGATTTGGAAAGAAGTGAAGTTGGCTAGCTAGCGTGTGTCCCTCTCGCAGATTGGCACGGTTCCATGTAGAAGGTCTGCCCTGTGCTCAAAGCCTGAGTGTTGAGGTGGGGTGAGAAGTTGGCATCGCTGACATTGCGCTTCTCCTTGCTGTAATTTCAGACCCGGATGCAGAGTCTACAGCCTGACCCAGCGGCCCGCTATCGCAATGTGTTGGAGGCCCTCTGGAGGATTATAAGAACGGAGGGCCTGTGGAGGCCCATGAGGGGGCTGAACGTCACAGCAACGGGCGCAGGCCCTGCTCACGCCCTTTATTTTGCCTGCTACGAAAAGTTAAAAAAGACACTGAGTGATGTAATCCACCCTGGGGGCAATAGCCATATTGCCAATGGTATTGAGCCTTCCTGTGCTGGTTCCCCCGCTTTCCCGACTCTGGGCTTTGCTGCTGTCAGTGCTTTCCAGTTTCAGCATGGTTTGGAGCTGAAGCTCTGGGCTGGGGTAGGCCAGATTTTAAGGGAGGGACTTCCAAACCTGATGTTCTCAGACAACGGGCCGCTTCAACCCCACCTCTCCTTTGGGGCACCTCAACAAAGGGTTACAGTGTCCTCCCTTACCTACCAGCTTGACTTTATCCTCTCATCTTCTCCCTGGCATCAACTTCTAATGCCCTGGTAATGTGGAGACACACACGAACTACCCCCCTTGTATGTATCTTGATAGTCGGGTGGTGTCCTGCCCCCAGGGCAGGATCGGAGGTGACCCAGCTAGCTGCCCAAGGAAGACACTAATGAAGCTCCAGCTCTTCGCCTTACCTTTGCAGGATCCCAACTGACCAGAGGCAGTTTGTGTGGTTGAGAACATGACAGAGCCTTGACAAGTGAATGGGGGTGGGGCCAAGGAGCTGTGTGGAGAAACCAGAAGGTTGGAGGCTGTGTGGAAGTAAGGGGAAGGACGGCAGCCGAGGGGTTCAGGATTGTGTGGAAACCAAGCTGGGTGTGGAGAGGGTGAGGGATAGAGTAGTTCAGGACCTGAAGGAAAGATCTAGATGGACAAATGTTAGATTTGGAGACTGGAGTTGGGCAGCATAGGTGCAGCAGGAAGAAGGCAGGATTCTATGGTGGAGATCTGACCACCTGGCCCTCAGGCTCTCATTCCACTGGTCGCGGCTGATGTGCTGGCATCCCTTGGCAGCAGCGTATCTGCTTCCTGTCTGGGGCATGAGCTATGTTTATCCACAGAACCATCTTTATTGATAAAATCTTGGGCTTTTTTTTACTCTTCCCAGCCTTCCGAACATAGATGTGGAATGTACTTTGATGACTTTACTAAGTTGGTAGGAACAAATATCTTCATTTCTTAAACAGGGGTTTAAGAGCAGTGGGTCCCCATCTTTTGGCCTGGCTCTTGACATCCCTTTTCCCTGTGGTTTAGCACAGTCACTTCCCTTCACTTGGGGGGTTCAGTGAATTGGTCACCCTCTCTTGGCTTTACATGTGGCAGTTGTTTTCTCGTTTGCAGGTGCGGCTGGGTGTGTGGCAACATTACTTCACGATGCAGCCATGAATCCAGCGGAAGGTAATGATTCCTCAGACTATCCCTATGTGGCATTGCACCTGCATCTCTGGGCTTTTCCTTTCTTTATTTCTGATTTGCAGAAGAAAGGTAGCACATCAGTTTTGGTGGGAAATCCTGTTACCTTGTTTTACCACTAGAGGGCGATCCCTCCACGTTTTCAGTACTTGGGGGAACCCCTTGGACAGGAAACATATTCATTGGGATTTAATTCATCCTTGAGGCTTCCCTGGAATAAGACATGGCTCTTCATGGCCTGTTCCTGGTCCTTCCTGGAAGTTCCCTTTGTAGTGGTTTTGATCAGTCCTGAAAGTTTAGCAGATTTTCATTTTTCTTTGAAGAGGTGAAGAGAGATTTTGACATTTAAATATATTGCCTTTCTTATTGGAACGCAAAGCTCACACCATGCTGTCTACTTGAGGGAGTAGGATATGTTTGGGAACTAAAGCCAGACTCTTTCTGGCTAAGAATGTTGTTTTCATTTTGGCAACATTTCTCCTTCCTCCCCTCTGGGAGGGTAACCATCTCATATCTTAGTAGGTAGGTGCTCTTAGTACCTGAGGATTGTGATTGTTAGGGCTATATGTTCATTATTATGTGCACTGTCACTGAGTCATTTCTTGGGAGTTGTGAAAGGATGATAACAATAGATAGGTACTTATTTCAAAGACACCCTCTGGAGTTATTAAACCATAGATATATGTTAACTGCCTGGTTTTAAAGAAATCCTACTGGATGGAAGTGGGTCTGTTATTTTTTGACTCTTTACCAACCCTCTGCCTATTCCTTACCCGTAAAAGGGAAACATTAACTTATCAGGTTAACTGGCAGCTCACTCATACTTTTTTCTCTCCATTCCATTGGCTGATCTGCTGACTTGTAACTCTGAATCTGGACATTCTCCATCACTGGTTGGTTGCTGTCACCGGTTGGTTGCTGTCACCATTTCCTTCCTCCTCACTGATGGCACTACCAGTGGTCAAGCAAAGGATGCAGATGTACAACTCACCATACCACCGGGTGACAGACTGTGTACGGGCAGTGTGGCAAAATGAAGGGGCCGGGGCCTTTTACCGCAGCTACACCACCCAGCTAACCATGAACGTTCCTTTCCAAGCCATTCACTTCATGACCTATGAATTCCTGCAGGAGCACTTTAACCCCCAGAGACGGTACAACCCCAGCTCCCACGTCCTCTCCGGAGCCTGTGCAGGAGCTGTAGCTGCCGCTGCCACAACCCCACTGGACGTTTGCAAAACACTGCTCAACACCCAGGAATCCTTGGCTTTGAACTCAAACATTACAGGACACATCACAGGCATGGCTAGTGCCTTCAGGACGGTATATCAAGTAGGTGGGGTGACCGCCTACTTCCGAGGGGTGCAGGCTAGAGTAATTTACCAGATCCCCTCCACAGCCATCGCATGGTCTGTGTATGAGTTCTTCAAATACCTAATCACTAAACGGCAAGAAGAGTGGAGGGCAGGCAAGTGAAGAAGCACTGAAGAAGCCAGGGGCTTGGATAACACTGCTGCGTCCTGCTCACTCCAGCCACGTTCTGTCTCCTGGCCTGCTCCAGCCTTGAGTGGAGTTGGAAGGAAGGTTGGAAGTAAAGTTGGAAGGAGGGCTCACCTCAGGCTGTTGGTGTTTTGGCTAACACCGGTTCCTGCCGACCTCTGTTGCAGCCACCTTTCCTTCCAGGCCCTAAGCAAGTGCAGCAAAGCGCACCACACACAGCACCTTTGACAACCTCTCTCCATCCTGGGCCTGACGACCTGCTCTAGACTGTTATAGAGGGATAAGCAGCTCATTCCCCTGGTTCCTAATAAAAAGCCTTTAAATTAAATGGTTTCATTGGGTTTATCTTGTTGAAGGGGAAGTGAAATGCTGTCAACCACACTCTTGGTTTTCCTTTAAGTAGAAATCAAGGGACCCAAAGGGAAGGTTTATTGAGTATATCTGTAGTTTTTGTTCTGCTGATTTTCATGATGATTTAAGACTTCAGGGGCCTTCCCTGGTCTTAGGAGTATGCCCCAGGGAATCTCCCTGATGGCTGGAACAATGGGCCTTTGACAGACACTAACTCAACAAGGCTCTTGGTCCCCACTCTCTTCCCTAGGCCTGTATCATGGCACAGAGAGGTAGATCTCTCTAATTCTCAGCACTGCCTGTGGCAGCAAGAGTTTGCACATGGCACTTTGTTCTTTAATATAGTTGCAAAACTAAAATTAGTCAGTGAAGCTGCAAGTCCTGAAGATTACGTAATAAATAGTAATACATTTCATTTGATTTTGAGGTTTTTACAAACTACTTCAGCTTATGTGATCTCATTTGGTTCTCACAAAAACTGTGAAGTAGGCAGCACAGGTATCATGCTATTTCATAAGCAAGGAGCTCAGAGGGGCTGTGACTTGGCCTCACAATAAGTACAGAACTGAGGCCCCAACCCAGATCTTTTGACCACAGAAGTGAGTCTAACTGTGGCTTCCTCCAGCTAGGAAGGGAGGGCGGGCATGGTCTCCAACCTGCCATCCAGGGAAGGAGCTCCCTGCTGCGGAGGGCTCTACCTGGACCATGCCTTGTTGGTCAGTCTTCCTTTTTAGGATATCACCAGTTATTAGTTCTTCAGTACATAGAAGTGTGCCCTCCTGAAAGTTCCACCTCTCATTCTCCTTATGTCATCTGTCATTCATCCATTCAGTAAATTGAATGTCTCTGTCATGCACTGGTGTTGGAGATACGATAACGATGACGAATAAAACAATTCTAGCCCATAAGGAGCTTACTGCCTGAAGCGGAAGATACATGTAAATAGGCAAGTACAAGATAAAAGAAGAGAGATGATAGGGTAAGCCTAGCATACTCCTGGAGGACAGAGGATACCCGGTCTAGCCTTGGGTGACCAGGGTGGACTTCTGGAGGAAGTGACATCTGAGATGACACCTGGAAGGCAAATAAACCAACTAGGTGAAGAAGGGAGGGGAATTGTTCCATGCAAAGACCTGGAGGTGAGAATAAGCATTTGGGGTTCGGGGTGCAGGTAGCTGGGTAGGACTGAAACAACGTGGATGAAGCGTTGCCGCTGCCAAGCAGAGGCTGGGTCTTAAAAGCAATGCTAAGGAGTTTAGGGCAATGCAAAAGCTATAGGGCTTTAAGCAGAGGTGTGGTGTGATCAGATTCACAATTTAAACACTTCACTTAGCCTCTCTGGAGAAAGGATTAGAGGAGCAAGACTAGACAGGCAGGAGGTCTGGTTAGCAGGCTGCTGTGGTAATCCAGGCAAGCGCAATGGTGGTCTGTAGCCATGTTAGGGTTGTAGAAGCAATAGGATTGGGTCACACAATAGATCTTGTCCTCCTTCCACCTGACAGCCCTTCAAGTACCGATGGAGAATCATGTCTGAATGTGCTTGAAAAAAACTGTCAAGAAACCAGTGGGGTCTCCTGTTCTAAGCCTCATTTAAACAGGCTATGCTGCCCCTTTGATTTAGTATGGAAAGGAGAGACGCTAATACTGTTAAGCGGTGGTCAGTGGAGTTTGAATCGCCTATGGAATAAAAAAAGCATGATGATATCATTGCAGAGGTAATTTCAGAGGGTTTGCTAGTAGAAATGTAATAAGCAAGTAGCTGCCTCCCTGTGTGGACTAAGCAAGAGAACAAAGGGCTGGTCCTCCGGACCTGGTCCCTGCAGTTGGCTTTACAAAGCTACTGTCTGGCATGGTATATGGCACACAGTAGGCACGATGGCTGTAAGGCTCAGTTTTCAAGAATAGGATGTGGGGTAATTTCTGAAAGAATGGCAGACACTAGGACCACCTCAGCTCTAATGCTGTTCACACATTATGAGAAAAGAATACAACGGTGATCTTCTATCCTTCAGTTGTGCTCTAGCTACTGAAGGACGTTTATTTTGGAATTTAGACAGGACATTAGGTTCTGCAGGTCTCTTGAGCCAGTTACTAGAGGGCTGAGCAGTCAGGAATGCCTGGATACCTGGGTCACTTCACCGGGGCTCACCATGCCCAGGAGAACTGTGGGTGTTTGAGGGCATCCCCAGGTCAAGAGCCTCTCTGGAAAGCCAGGTAGTTTATGTGACTGACACCCAGAGGATCCAGTACCAAGCCACTATCAAGTGGACAATTCCTGCACAGTGCTATGTGTCAGTGAAAATAAGAAAATAAGTCACAATTTGGCCAGAGAAAAGTTTTCTTATTTGGAGAGATAAGACCAATGTGAATGAAACAACCTTGCAATAACGCAAGACATATATAGCCATGGACTGGATTATACAGACCAACAAAAAGGTTTAAAGACAGAAAAGATAAGTGTAGGTCAGAATTTATGGAGAAGAGGGTGGCTTTGATGAATAGAATAAAACAATACTTTTGTAAAAGCCAATAAAAGTTGAACCATGATAATTTTATAAAATTTAGAAAACACAGGGTGTAGTGGCTCACGACTGTAATCTCGACGCTTTGGGAGACCAGGAGTTTGAGACTAGCCTGGACAACATAATGAGACCCTGTCTCAACAAAAAATTTAAAAATTAGCTGGGCATCACACCATTGCACTCCAGCCCGGGTGACAGAGTGAGACACCACTTCAAAAATAAAAATAATAGAATAAAATATTAAGTAAAATAAAATGCAAAATTCAGAAAACATAGATAAAAAGAAAATACTTCCAATCCCATTAATCAGAGAATGACACTTTGATGTATACATCATTTAGGGTTTTGTCTACACATAAATATTTGTTAATTTTCAAAAATGAGAACTCAATGTAACCAGCTTCTTTCACATCATAAAATATGGTGTCTATCTTTCCATATCATTAAATTTTCTTCCATCACCTCAATGTAAATGGCCACCCATTTAATTATGTGAATGTACATTAATGGCTTATTTCATTGGTCCCCTGTGGTACCTTTATAATAATTTATTATCAGAAACATTACTGTGGGGAGGTAGAATCTGAATGACCAAAAGGAGAGTAGAGAGTTCAGAGTGGGGAGATGGTCTGGTGCCACCTCCTGGCAAGTGCAGAAGATCCAGCCTGGAGACCAGGGAGCAGGGCAGGGGAAGTGGGGGTGAGGCTGGCTGTGAGACTGTCAGAACAGAGGGATGGGGGGGCCTTCTAAGGAGTCATCTTGCTCAGCATTCCCTCCTGGAGCTCGACCTCACTGCACAGCATCTCTGGGGCTCCCCAGCCCCTGCTCCTGTGTTTGGGGGCTCACTGATGTGCAAGGCTGTCTGTGTCAGTGCTGCAAAGCTCCATCTGTTAGAAAGTTCCTGTCTCTGGCTTCCGAAACTCTGGGATCACGTTGCCCCCTACTTCTGCTGCCTTTGGAACAAAGGCCAAGTTCTTCATCATGACTGACAGGGTTTTATCTAATTTGGCCCCTGCCTCTCTCTCCAACCCAAACCTGCCACGTGGAGATGAGGCATTAAACACAAATGCTTATTTTCTTCAAAATCTAAAGTATTCCCTCTGCTGTCTTCATTGATTAATTTAGGAGGCTTGATAGGCAATATTCTGGCTGAACTATCAGAAATATCATGCCATTGGTGTTTAGACTGGGTGTGCAATATTTTGTTACTTCCTGCTACCTTAGACTGGTGAGCGGAGAACAGGTTCTGTGGGAACTGCACACAGTATTCCATGCACTGTCAGAGCTCCACGAATATAACCTTGACGGCATCACTAACACTTCTGCCACCCACATTCACACACTAAAAGAAAGAAAGATTTCTACTTCGAGGCACTTAAGTCTCCCTGTAATTTCCACCTGTGATGGCACCTCTGCCTGCTGGGGCAGCACAGAATCAGACTCATCCTTCTCTCTGACAGCCCTTCAAAAATATTAAGACAGCTGTCATGTCACCCAGGGAGGAGGTCAGAGTATGGAGAGCCTGAAAATTAGGCAGAGGACTTTGGACTTGACTCGGCAGCTACGGAGGAGCTCTGGTAGTTTTTGAGCAGGGAGGGACATGACTAAAGCAATGTCAGCAGCCCACATACAGGACAACCTAGGGAGGAGAGAGCTGGAGACGGGTAAGGGGCTGTTGTCATCATCTAGACAAGGATGAACCTGAGAAAATTATTATAAGACAATGAAAAACATCTAATGATGGCTTAGACATTCACGTGGGAACATGTCTGAAGGTCATCTTGTACTCATCTGTGTTTTGTCTCCTTAGTTAGATTGGGGCCCAGAATCCTGCCTTTTTGGTATCACCCTCTACACTGCAGTACTCATAACAAGTGCCAGACAACTACTTGCTGACCATGGTCAGACGCTGAGACATGTCTGGAAAATGATGGAGCCAGGCTTTAAAATGAGCCATTTCATCTCACAAACATGGATTGAGCAGATGGGGCACTGGGGTAGATGCCGGGTTTATGTGCTGGTCAGTTTTACATGTCAGCATGGCGAGGCTATAGTCCTTGGTTGTTCAAACACTAATCTAGGTGTTGCTGTCACCTAGATGATGATGAGACTCTAGCAGAAATCATGGGCACCTAAACAAAGGCAGTGATGGTGAGAAGAAGAAGAGACAAAACAGGGGATATTTAGGAGGTTGAATCAACTGAACTTGGTACTCAGGGTTACAGGGAATGAGAATTCTTGAATGGCTTGCAAATTTCTGGGAAGGAAAGCAAGTTTTTTGTGTAGGAATAATAAATATAGTTATGAACATGTATGTAAGGCCTGAGTGGAGTTTCAGGATCTGCAATGTTGATGTAGAAGTCAACTGTAAGCCCTAGTGTGGATGGAGAAGGCAAATGTACTTAAGTAAAAGAAAATAAGTACTCTTTCTTTTTTTAATGCCTTTTAGAAATAACATACATCAAATGCACAGCTGGATGAAATTTTACATATATTTCCTCCTGTGTAACTACCACACTGATATGGGATGCTTCCAAACTCCAGAAGGCTCCTTTGTGTCCCTTCATAGTTAATATCATCCCCCGAAGGTAACTACTATTCTGATTTCTGTCATTATAGATTAGTCTTGCCTGTTCCCAAACTTTCTAAAAAGACATTCGTACAGTATATACTCTTTTGTGTCTGTCTGGTTTCTTTGGCTCAACATTATGTCTCTAAGATTCACCTATGTTGATGCATGTAGCAATCATTTGTTCTTTTCCATTGCTGTGTAGTTTGAATATTTATCCATTCTCTTGTTGATACACATTTGGGGGTTGTGTATTACTCATGGTTCTCCAGAGAAACAGAACATATATGTGTATAGAGAGAGAGAGAGAGAGAGAGAGAGAGAGAGATTGGCAGCGTTTCTGTGTTACAGTCTTAAAGCAGAATTCCTTCTCTGGGAAACCTCAGCTTTTGCTTTTAAGGCCTTCGATGGATTGGATGAGACCCATCTACATTATGGATAATCCCCTTTACTTAAAGTTAGTTGACTATAAGTGTTAATCACATCTCTAAAATACTTTACAGCAATATCTACACTAGTGTTTGACCAAACAACCGGGCACCACTGCCTAGCCAAGTTGACATAACATTCACCATCATGGGTTGTTTCCAGTTTTTCGCTATTTCTAGTTTTTACCACTATGGACATTCCTGTCCCTGTCCTTTAGTGGACAGAAACCCTCTTTTCTGTTGAGTAAATATAAAAGCAGACTTTCTGGGTTATAGGAATATACATGTTTAGCCTTAGTAGATACTATCAAAGTTCCAAAGGTTATATCAATTTATATTCCCTCCAGCAATGAATAAGAGTTCCAATTTAGAGCAAATATTATTTTTTCCCACTTTTTCACTTTTAATTTTTCTATAATTTCACACTTACAGAAAAGTTGCAAAACCAGTACATTCTTTACCTAGATTCACTAACTGCTAACATTTTGTCCTATTTGGTCTATCATTTTATTTATCTATCTATCCATATATACACATACATAGTTTTTTCTCAACTATTTATGCCCCTTTTACCCATAAATATTTCAGTGTGTATTTCCTAAGAACAAGAACTTTCTTTTACATAATTGAAACATGTTTATCAAAATTAGGAACTGTAACATTGATACAAAATTCTTATCTGATTGATAGTTCATATTCCAATTTCACCAATTGCTCCAAAAATGTCTTTTATGGCTATTTTTCCTGATCCAGCATCCAATCCAGGATCACACACTGCATTTACCGGTCATGTCTCTTTAGTCTTTTTTAATTTAGATCAGGTTCTCAGCCTTCCCTTATGTTTCATGAGCTTGATTTTTTGTGTGTGTGATTAAAGGCCATTTATTATGTACAATGCTCTTCAGTTGGTTTATTTGATGTTTCCTCATAATTAGATTCAGTTTATGCAGTTTTGGTAAGTTACTACAAACTGTTGCTGAGTCCTTTATAAGGTACATGAGGTCAGTGCATCTCTTTATTGGTATTGTTAACTTTGTTTTTTTTTAAACCTCTGTAGTTATTAGTTTATTAGTATCATCCAGAACTCAGATGTTCAGTATTCTTTCTGAAATTACATAAACAAATGCAAATGGAAAGAATCCAAGACAAAATTATATAACAAAACAGCACTCCATCACAAAAGCGTGTAAAATTACAAGAACGCTATTTTAAAATATTGGCACTTTTAAGAGAACAATAATCTCAAAAACCACAAAATTGCAAAATCATTCCCTAAACTGCTAAGCAGACAAACAGAGCTCTCATAAATGAGTTTGGGTTTTGTAAAGAAAAATTAAATTCAAATAAATTGAATAATTTGTATTGAGATGCAAAGTGTAGGTTTCTTCTTTCCTCATATCAATTTGATTCATAAAGGGGCAAACCACAGTACAGGAAAATATAACCTTCTTTAAATGTGGTATCATTTCAAAGGCTCACCCAATTAATTAAAGATACTCTTAGTGGAGAATCTCAAGTTGTCTGAGCTGTGCATATTTAGATAAATGGGAAAAGATATTTACAGCCAGCACTTTCCTAGTCTTTGCTGGGACTAATATCAACTAAATATATAATATGGCAGTCTTGTGTTTTAAACTCATGCTTTTGGGGAGACATTCTCAGGTCTTCCTTAATGTGGGAATTGCAAAATATAACTGCCATTACATGGTAACAGGAGTTAAACAATAGAGTCTTCATGTAAAGATTAGAACATACTTTTCTATTAGTCCTTCAAGGACAGACTTTCAAAATGTTTTCATTCTATTAATAATAATGCCATATTGGGAGTAGATTTGTTACTCTTCACTTTGTAAATGTGAGCCATGTGAAATTTGTTATCAACTTTGGAGTTTCAGTTATAGATGAAAACTGTCTCAGTTTAACTTTTATTACCCCCATCATGATATGCAGGGTGTATAGACAAAAGCTTTTTATTAGCTAACTTTATGAAAAGATAAAGACTGTAATTATTCATGTGACCCATAATGGGCAAAAGCAAAAGACTAGCTTCACCTCAAGAAGAAAAATTTCAAACCTATGAAAAAGACAACAATACTAATAAAAAGAACTATATTTAGTTAGAAGCATTCAAAATGTCAACAAAACAGCTGCAACCCTTTTTTTTTGCAATCACAGAGTGATATTCAGTTAACAGAACAATTATTCCATATAAGCTGCATCAGAGACAACTGAAGATGAAAGAGCTACCATCCCCATATGTAACCAATTTGTGCTGTGCACCAACAAGGACCTGCTTTAAATTTTCATGCCAATTTACAACCCCCATACTGTACCAGGCGAGGTTAGTGGCTACTAAAATACCTACTGAAGATACCACCAGGACAGGGCTAGCTAAAGACACATTTGGTAGTGTGTTAACTATACAAAAAAAGACACTGTACATTTAAAAACAAATCTTTTCTTTTCTTTTTTATTTCAGCATACTATGGGGGTACAAATGTTGGGGTTACGTATATGGCCCTTGCCCCACCCGAGTCAGATCTTACACAGCCTTACATTTCATTTTTTTCTTTAAAAGGAGTAAGTTGTGTATGGGGGGGGGGTGTCAAATGCTTTATAGACAAGAAAAATACTGCGCTAGAACCAACTTATTCATCAGTATCATCTTCTTCATCTTCCTCCTCTTCTTTCTTTTTCTTGCTTTTTCCAGCCTTGATGACTCCCTTTTTTGCTGCATCAGGGTTTCCATTAGCTCGGAGGCAGCAATATCCTTTTCGTACTTTTCCCTCAGCCCTGCAGCCTTCTTTTCGTCAGGCTGCTTGTCACCTGCAGCAGTGTCACTCCACATCTCTCCAGTTTCTTTGCAACATCACCAGTAGAGAGGCCGGGATGTTCTCCTTTGATCTGAGGGCGATACTCAGAACAGAACAAGAAAAAGACCGAAGGAGGCCTCTTGGGTGCATTGGGATCCTTGAACTTCTTTTTTGTTTCCCCTTTAGGAGGGATGTAGGTTTTCATTTCTCTTTCATAACAGGCCTTGTCCGCCTTTGCCATGTCTTCACGCTTTTCTTTCTCTTCAGCAGACATGGTCTTCCACCTCTCTGAGCACTTCTAAGAAAACTCTGAGAAGCTGACTGAAGCATCTGGGTGCTGTTTCTTAGGCTCCTCCCAACAAATTTGCACAAAGAATATGTATGATGACATTTTGTCTCTAGGTTTCTTAGGCTCTCCTTTGCCCAGGTTTAGTTGTTTTTCCTCAGCGAGGCACAGAGGCGCCCAGCATCCATCCAGCTCTCACCTGCTCCGGCGCTGTCTCTGCAGAGCTCAATATACTGCCGTGGCTGTGAGGGCGGGAGCCGGATGCAGCCTCCTCCCTCTCTCTGCTCTGGAACATTCTGGTATTGTTAACTTCAGGTAAATGGTTATGGTTGTGTTCACCAGGTTAACCCACTGTGAAGTTACTAATTTTCCCTTTGTAGTTAATATTAATAAGTCATTTGCAGGGAGGTGCTTGAATCTATGTATATGTCTTGTTCTTCATCAAACTTCACCCACTAGTTTTAGCACCATTGATAATTCTTGTTTAAATCAATTCTTACTATAATGATTACACGATGATGATATTCTATCCATAATTCCTTCTATACTTTTCTTTTTTTTTGAGACAGAGTCACACTCTGTTGCCTAGGCTAGAGTGCAGTGGTGTCATCATAGCTCACTGCAATCTCAAACTCCTGGGCTCAAGTGATCCTCCTGCATTAGCCTCCCAAGTAGCCGGGACTATAGGCATGTGCCACTACACCTGGCTAATTAAAAAAAAAATTTGTAGAGATGAGGGTCTTGCTATTTTGCCCAGACTGGTCTCGAACTCCTGGTCTTGAGTGATTCTCCCACCTCAACCTCCTAAAATGCTAGGATTACAGGTGTGAGCCACTGCACCCAGCTGACATTTTCTTTTAATAGCAAGAAATATTCCTCACCTGGAGCCTGTGGGTTTTGTGGATGGACTTCACGGGGTCTGTAAACTTCCTAGAGTTTAATGTAAAAGACTGGATATGTCTGCATTTGGGATGAGGAGAGAGAATCTATAACTTTCATAAGATTGTCAAAGTGGTCTTTTAATCCAAAAAGTTTAGGAGAGCAAGACAGAAGAGCAGGAATCCAAGGACCCTCTTAGAGGCCTCCCACTATTGGGGTAGGAAGTTCTATCAGACTGTGAGACTCTCAGGACAGACAGGATCTTCCTTATTTTATATCTCTAGTGCTGGGCACACACATACAAGCAGAGGGAATAGAAACCAAAGGAGAGAAGAGAAACTTGGGAATGAATCTGTACCTTGCAGCAAAATTAAGATTGCTCTTTCTTTCTAAGCATTTTCCCACCAGTGACAACATGACATCAGATCCAATGTCTTAGATTCTGGGCCTCCAGGTCACACCTAGAATCACACCAGGGTTGAGGGTCGGGGGCCACAGCCTGGGCATCTGTCTATAGGTCTACACAGAAAAATAAACTGGAAGAAAAATCTCAGTTCATTGCAGAGATACTGACACAAGGCTGACTTCCCCCCGCCTAGGTTTCTATTGGCTGCGAGGCCCCTGCCAAATTGCAGAACAAGAGCAACTATACCTGAATGGGGAAGCTGTGAGTCATGAAGGGTTTGCCCTCTGCAAAATAAAAGCTTTCCCCAGGTGTGGTGGGAGGTAGTGACCTACCCTGGCATCTAAAACCAGATGTTTCGTGGAACGGCAGCACTGCTCCTCGGGGAGCTTCTGCTGCTGAGGGGGCTAGGATTGTATAATAGACAATGGGGTAAGGGACTCTGGCTCATGGACAGTCTTCCCCAAGTGCCTCCT
>VBSM01003143.1:17598445-17630236 GCA_008086735.1 Cheirogaleus medius
AAAAAATAAAAAAGAAAGTAAGTCACGTAGGCAAAAGCAAAATCGTATAACACAAACTGAGCCCATGTGAGCTGGGAGATCTGTGGGGTGGTAAATCAGAGGAAGCTCCCTAAAGCAAGGAGTGATATGAATTTTGAAGAAGGGCTAAGACTGGAGAAACGAGAGACAAGAGATAAGGGCAGTCCTTGGTGATGGCCCAAGGAATAAGCACAGGTATGGATACAAGATGGCTTGACCCTGACAGCAAAGAAGGGAGATCGCCTCAAAGACCAAACTGGAGGGAGCTGAGGTCCTATGCTCACAAGAAGCATTGTTCTTCAGGAGGAACAATGTGGTGAAAATGGTGTTTGAGTGAGCAACTGTGTGTAGGGATGAATCGGGGAATTGTCAAACACAAGGAGGACGGCAAGGAGTGACTGAAATCCCCTGGATGGGAGAAATTGCCTGGGCTGGACAGGTGGCAGTGGGAACATGTGGTTCCTACTATCTGCTAGCAGATGAATAAAAGATGGAAATAAGAAATTATATTTTATATTACTCTGTGCACATATATTACATTTTCACATATAGCATTTTGACAAGAAAGAATAATTTCTAATTATTTATTGATCATCTATTGTGTGCTGATCATTGTGTATAACTGCTCAGGTGAGCCTCATGACCACTCTTAAGGGAAGTATGTAGGAAGCCAAGTGCTATCACTTGATGTCACATGTTCTAAGTTTGCTCAAATGTGAGTCTCATGAGAGCCCTGTGAGTTAGGTGTGGCAGGACTTATCCCTGTTTTATAGATGAAAAAACACTGAGGCACCTGCTCACAGTCCCCCAGCCAGGCTGTCAGTGAGCCCTTTGGCCCCTTACACCGGATCTCGTGCCTTGCTTTCTCTCTGATTGCATGTGCACGGTGTTAGCAGAGACCGCCAGGTTTTGCTATAACACCATTTTGGCCTAGACCTGCTCATCTGAGCTAAACACTCTAAATTACTGGCACTGATTTACCAAAGGTTAGTAGTTCCGCTTATTCAGGGTCTCAAGATCACTATTATTTCTTCATGCCAGGGTTGGGTCTCTGGAAAGCAAACGAAATGCTGACAGTCGTTTGGAATCTGAGCAGGCAAGGAGATCCCTGGGAGCCACCTTCTAAGCCTTGTCCACCACATATTCCTGCCAGCCACGTGGAATCCACTTCCACTGCCCAACCACACCCAGGCATCAGCCTATTGTCAGAATCCAGACACCAAGTTCATCCTCCTTTTTCCTCAAATTCTCCCTTCTCCAGGACTATGAGCTGTTTCTTTCCATTTTTCTAAGTCACGCAATAGCATGGCCATGATGGTTCTTGCTAGTCTCACTCTGGAACATGTGAACTTAAGGTGTGCTTTGCATCTGGCTAATTCCTGAGATTCCTGCTTTATCTTCCACCTGGCTTACCTTGTTCTAAGAGCACTTTCCACAAATTGCAGAGATGGCTACAATAGAGTGCTGGGGGTGGGGGGAGGACGTGAATGCAAGGCCCACACACGGCTCCACAGAGGGCTGACGGGAGACTCCGTTCTCGGGAGCTGGAAGGCCGCCAAGGCGGGGCGGGGGAAGTGAACACTGTCTTGACTTCAGGCAAAATTCAGGCACTGTATCTGTTCATATCACGTTAATGGCTTGACATGGTTCCCATCTGAGAACAGGACATTAAAACAGGCCCTGGAGCAAGGAGTCAGATTAGGGACAGCTCAGCTGCCTGTCTCACAGGTATTCCAGGACAGGTGGCTATATCCCTCCCCGGGGCACTTTCAAGGTAAGCATATCCCCTCGAAATAGCAGCAGCTCTAAATAAGAACTTTTTCATGGAGCATTTTCTTACTCTAGAGCTTTTGTTCCACAAAATTTACTGAGCACTTACTATGTGCCAGGCATCTGGAATGTGGGTAGTGACAAGTAACTTATAATTTTGTGCTTATTATATGCTGGGCCCTGTCCATTCTCATGATAGTCCTGGGAGTTAGCTATAAAAATGCCCCCATTTTACAAACAAGGAAACCAAGGCTCAGAAAAGTTAAAAAACATGCCTGAACTCACACAGCAAGGACATGACAGAATGAGGATTCCAAGCCAGGATTCAAAGGCTGTGTGGCTCTCACCACTGCTCTACAGCGCCCCTGAGAGGTGAGAAGCAGACCTGCCTAGAGCCCACGTGGGGGGGGACTCAGTGTAAACAGATAGTGAAATGTAAGTGCTCTGATAGAGGAATGAAGAAGTATTTCTTTCTCCTTCTGCCTGCTCCTGGAGTGGTGCTCGTGGGAGGGATCCCAGGGCCTTCGGCAATGTCAAGTGTAACACTTATGTTCCTGTGGTTGGTCACTTCTTTGCTAGCTGTTGGAGGGTCAAGAGGCCAGTGAGGAGTGGTCAACTTGGAGAGTCCTTTTGTTTACATGACAGGCCAGGGTGGCCACGTCCATTGTCTTGCTTAAACCAATCCTGCTGCACTTGCTGTCCCCTCTGCATGGGACGCTTCTCCCCAGATGCCACCTCACTTACTCTTGGGCCTCACCTCCCCAGAGAGGTCTTCTCTGAATTCCTCATCTCAAATACCCCCCACTCTATCCCTTTTACTCAGCTTTATTTCTCTTCCTGTGCTTATGGCTATCTGAAGTCTTATTATCTACTTATTTGTTTATCATCTGTCTCCCCTGAATGATGAAAGGGGCTTTTTCTGTTTTGGTTACTGCTCTATCCCCAGCAGCTAGAACAAGATCTGGAACACGATAGGTACTCAGTAAGTCAATTTTTGTGTAAGTAAATCAATTTAAGCCTAAAACAATCCTGCAAGGTAGGTATCATTAAAATCATTAGCTTCACCAGCATTTCATAAGTCAGGAAGCTCAGAGAAGTCACGGCAAGGCCAGGGCTGCAGCCTGTGCCCAGCAGTCTGTGTGCCTGCCTGGGCCCCCTCTTTCCCACCCCACCCTCTTCGCCCAGCAGTGCACTCCTCTCCTCCCATGATTCCAGTACTCCGCAGTTCTGCGGTTCAGAGGCTGTTAGCTCATTGTAGAAAGGAAAGAAACCCAACAATACCCGGGAGAGCCGTTTATAATCCCTGGGCAGGGCAGGGTCGTGTCCTCTGAGGAGCACAACACAGTGTTGGTGTCACCAGCTCTTAAAGGACCTCCCTTCCACTTGCTGCCCAGCACGCAGCTGCAGTGCAGAGGGCCGGCCGTGCCCGGATCACCCTACAGATAGCAAGGGCAGCTCAACCTCGCCCGCTTTGCAAGGAGCACCTGCCCCTGTCCCTCCTGGCCTTTCACTGGGAGCCCTGGAGCAGCGCCTGCCACCCTGTCTCCGTGGGCTCAGCACAGAGGGAGGGGACCCGTCTCACCCAGTGCAGGCACACGCGCACAGCCCCGCGTGGGCAGCAGGCTGCTCCCAGCACTGCGAAGCCTGAGAACTGGGTAAAGACTCACTCCCGGGTTCTGTCACCTGTAAGTGTCCAGCATCATGCGTGGCAGAGGCCACAGACAGGGAACAGCAAGGGAGGGGAAGTGAGGACAGCACTGTAAGCCTGAGGGGGTGGCAAAGGCCCAGAGCCCACTTGCTCAAGCAAGCAAGCACGGGGTCTCAGAGCTTTATTAATATTTCTTAATGATTCAAGAAATATTAAAGCACTTGGGAGATCTGGGCTTGTGTTGCACTCCACCTCTTATAAACTGTGACATTAAGAAACTTATTTCCTTTGTTAAGTGGTGATAATAAAATAACACCCGCTCAGAGTACTCCTTACAGTTTAAGATCAAACCCAATAACAAATACTCGAAAGCATCTTAGAAACTCTAAAGTGTCTATAAACACAGGGTTGTGTTACATGTATATCTTTTCTGATTAAAAAGGAATAATGACATATTATAGAAAACATGAATAGAACCAACATATAAAAAGTACAAAGAAGAAAATAAAAATCTGTAATTCTACTGCTTATAATCACTGCTATCATTTTGTAGATCCCCTTCCATCTTTCACCCAAAGCACATGTATGTATGTATGTGTGCCCACCTGCCACACAACTAGATTACACAGACCGTACCCCCAGGGCTTCTTAGAATTTTTATCATTAATTTCATCAGAGTAGTAGTCTACACTGGAACTTTGTCATTGTCTAAGATAAGTAAGAAGTTTTAGAAACTTACCATTAATAACTCCTCCATCCCTTAGTTGAATAAATATGTAGTTATTTGCAGCAGGGTACACTGAGAAAAAGCAGATCTGAGCTCTTTTCCTGTTTGCCCATAAAGAGCAGTGTATACCCTGGCAAGAAGCCTCTGCACCTCAGTTTCCCCATCCAGGGGTGGGGAACCTGCAGCCTTCTGATATCAAGATTGTTCTTTTTTAAGCACCAAAGGAGGCAAGAAAAGCTTCATCTTTCTCTGCTGCACCCCTTTTAATAAAAGGATTTGTTCTGTAAAATTTGGATTTGGTCAAAAGGTCGTACTTAAGGATCTGGAAGGCCACATGTAGCCTCAAGGCCACAGGTTCCCAGACACATAACTCGGGCATTAAACCTGATCCCATTTAGCAAGTTCTAACAACCCAAGGCAAAGGCTACCTTGAGAGTCTGTTACTCTCTAAGAAGCTAATGTATCATTCCCCTTGCCTCCAGCACTTACTAATGAGTCATTCCCATCTAAACCAGAGCTAACGTGGCCCTCAAAGTGGTTTGCTGTTACCCCAAGAGATGAGGATCACCGGTACAACTCCCAGTTTGAGAGTCAAACCCATGTCCTGAGGCCACCCAGTCCTGTTTTCTCAAAGTGAACTCTTGTATCTTCTGCAACTGGATCAGGAAGAGGCTTGTTAAACATGAAGATTTCCAGGAGCCCAGCCCAGATTCAAGTCCTGAAAGGGGTGGGACTCAGGAATCTGCATGTTTAACTGCGCCCCACCCGGGTGATTCTAAGGCACTCATAAAGTCTGAGAACTTCAGATCCAGTCCAACGTCTTGTTTTACAGATAGGGAAACTGAGGCTCAAGTTTACAAAGCCATGAGTGGTCAAGTCAGAACCACAGGACCAGAACTCTGATTTCTTTCTCAATCTCTTTCTTTCTCGCCATTCTTTCTTTTCCTGTCCTTCTTTCTCCTCTTCCTCCTTTTCTCCTTCCCTCTCCCTCCCTTTCTTCCTTTCTTTCTCTATTTTAAGAACATAGACTCTTTTTTTCCTTACCACGCACAGTTCAATACCGGAGTTCCAGTTTGTTGGGCAGTTCTGCTCCACATGGTTATAATTCACATTTCTTCTTTGTATTTAAATATGTTTTAGGTTTTTTATTTTAAAGCAATAACTCTTTTAAAAATCAGTAACGAGGAAATATAGTCTGAAACATGGTAATGAACAGCCATAATCTTTCATCCACCAGCTGAAACTAAGACACATGAAGAGGGAAACAGGTCAGAGTGGGGGAAACTGAGAGTAGTTTCATTCATTTGTTCATGCACACAGGCATTCATTCATTCATCAAACCATCACCACATATCTCATGGGTGACTAGTGCTGGGAAGACAATGGCACCTAAGACAGGGTCCCTGCCTTTGGTGAAGTCAGCTCATACCACAGCATCGCTCTGGCTGAGAGAATGAAACTGAGGAGTTAGTGAGAAAGAGCTGGGGCCACAGCCAGCAGCCCCAAGGGAAACACAGCACCAGCCAGCCACGTCCTCTCATCTGACCACCCATCACTCTTGGCCTCCCTCTTCTGGAGGGGCAGGATCTGTGGTCCAAATGACACAAAGTGTTTCTATTTGCAGACTGGCTACATCCTTGCTTTAAGAACAGAATCCAGGGTAAGGAAGGAAAAAGACTTCTCCTCCCTCCCAGCGCATCATTCCCCAGCGTGCTGGGAACACCAGGGAGTCAGCGCGACGTATCCCTTGGCAGACTGGCAGGCTTCGTAGACCATGCAGAGCCAATAAATGTCATCTCCCTGGTCTTTAATAAGGCTTTGAATGGGTTCCTACTTAAGTAGTCCTTGAGAAACTCGGAAAATCTGGCTGCATGTGAAAGTTTTATTAAGCAGGATGTTGGGGAAATTGGTGGTGCCGTTTAGCACTCCCAACATCATTCTTGGCATTAATTTGCTTTGCCCCAGGTGGTCTCCTAGCCATCCTAGTCTTACTCCCCTTTGTCTCTTTTCTCATCTCAACGAGACTTTAAAATCACACACCGTCCTTCAAAGGAACTTGTGCAGCTTCAAGCAGGGTTGTAAACTGGGACTTGTGTAAAAACTGGGGTACAGGGAGGTATAACAGAATGATTTAAGCAAACAAAGGCCACTTTATGTTCCAACTTAAATATCTAAGACACAAAAGAGCATTCTTAAATATACGCCAGCTGAGTAAACGGAGAATAAAACTTCCTTTTGAAAGTAAACTTTGTCTTCTACGATCAGTTCATTTGTACACCATAGCAAGAGCGTGGCCTGGGCAGAGGGAACTGCACCATGAGGCAGATCGAGGGGCAGGCATTGCCGGTTGGATTCAGAGTGGGGGACAGTTGGCGTGGCTGCAGCACATGGGTTGAGGGCATGAGGGGCAAGAGCTGAGGAAACTGCTCAGGGTCTGTCTCTCCTCAGTCAGCCCTGAAAGCTCCCAGCTACCTACTTGCAAGAGGCAGAATGCAGAAAATGAGCAAGTAATAGCCATGGATATTTACGGCCACTGTTTACTGTGTGTCTGCCAAGAGATTTCCATCATTCCCTCACTTTATTTCCCCAAAAAATTATGCAAGGGGGGCATTATCATTCCCAACTTCACAGATACACGATCTTGCCATGGCCATCAGGTAAGGTGGGATTAAACTCAGACCCACTCCACACATTCCAAAGCCTATCCTTTTTTTTTTTCTTTTAACCACATCATGGAAAAGATGAATATAAATGCCTGTACTGGTGATGATGAGCATTTGTCATGGTTTTTCCCACACTTATTAGTATATTTTGTCATTGAAAAATTATTTACTTTAAAAAATATATACAAGTAATACATATTTAATACATTCTTTAAAAAGCCAAACAATTCAGAGTGAATAGAATGAAAAGTAAAAATTTTCCTTGACATTCACTATAATTCAAACTATATATGTAATAAAAGTATATTGGGGCCAGGCTCAATGGCTCATGCCTGTAATCCCCACACTTAGGGGGGCTGAGGTGGGAGGATCACTTGAGGTCAGGAGTTTGAGACCAACCTGGGTAACATATCGAGACCCTGACTCTACAAAATAAAGCATACTGGAGAAAAATTTTTAAAAAGAAACAAAATCTAATCAAACAATAGGAAGTAATCTAGAATATCACCTTTCAGTCTTCTCATTTCTGCACGCAGGTATTTGTCATGTGATATTACACCAGATGCATTTGCATCCTGCTTTCCTCCAGTTATGTCATGAACATTTTCCACATCATCTACCTGATGATCTTATGCTAGTTGGAGTCAATGGCTGGGTAATATTTAATTGAGAGCCAGAGTTTGTTTAATCATCGCTCTATTGCAGAACATTTAGATTGTTTCTAATTATTTGCTATTATAAAGTGTGTTGTGATTAAATTCTGCATGTGTTTTTTTTTTTTCTTTCTTTCCCTACTTTGGATTATTTCTCTAGCATTCCCAGAAGTGGAATTACTGGGTCAAAGGGTGTGAACATTCTTAAGGCTCTTGATCCATGGTGCCAGACTGTTTTCCAAAAAGATCGAACCAGTTCTCACTATTTGGAAGCTTGCTATTTTCTCTGTGTGAAAAGTTCTGGGGAAAGACTTTGTTTAAGGCTTCTTCTGCTGCTTCTTAGCTGAAATCATCATACTTTAATTTTGCTGTTTCATACGGCCTCTTTCAAAGTCTGTTGACAATGTTTGACCATCTGATTACTGGGTGGAAGATTTATATTGGTCTCCCTGTCTCCAGCTCTTCCTGCCTTCAGTCTGTTTTGCACACTGCAGCCAGATTCATTCTTTTGGAAACATCACTTGCCTCATGTCACTGCCCTGCTCAGAAACTTGTAGTGGCTCTGTTTCCTCCACTATCAAGTCCAAACTCCTCTACTAGGCCTTGAAGACCCTCCATAATAGGCTCCCACCCCCTTCTCAATTCAATCTGATCTCCCACCACCCTCAGCAGAAACCTTCAGCCACTTCTTTCCTAGCCCCTATATTACGATCTGTTTGCATTCCCTTTTACTTATGTTTTCACCCACCTAGCATCAGGAATGCAGAGAGAGGAGAAAACAAAGGATGGAAAGCAGAGGGGACACCATGCATATCACTGGGGCTGGGAAGACATGGGTACCCCCACATCAAAGGCATGGGTGGATCGGCAACAGAGATCAGAGCCAAGGCAAGAATCCTGTTTCTAATGGCCTAAGGAGAGGATCTGTGAGAAAGCAGGATTGTGGGCTTGGGGTAATGAAATAATGATGACAATAATAATTATAGTATATCAATTATGATTAGCTTCACTTTAAGAAACTAAAACCTGAAAAATAATGGCTTATATATGAGAAAAATTATATTTATGAAAAGAAATCTTCAGGAAGTCCAGAGCTGGAATGACAGCTCCCTGCTCACCAAGGACTCAAGCTCTTTAGTTTTCTGCAATGCCATCCCTAGAGCGTGGCCCTCCTCCTTATGCTCCAAAAGAGAAGTTGGGGTATGAGCCATCACATCTACAATCCAGATCAATGACATGCAGAAGGATGATGAAGAGTGTCACCTCCATTTAGGGAGGTGGCCACACACACACAGAGTTCACCTTTCAGAGATTAGGTCTTACACTTGGATATCTCACCATGTAGAACTCAGGTCCCTCCTTTAGTATGTTTATGATTATATTTCTTGATATATTATATGTCTAACTTTTGAGGAATATATTAAACTTTCTCTATAGGTTGTCAACACAAGCAGTTCTCAATAAATATGGAAATGATGTCCTAAAGGGAAAAAATAGTCATTTATTTTTATTGAGAACAGCCAAGGTAAAATAAATAGTTTTCATAAGTGAGAGGTTTACTAAAATATCTGTCAACACAAAATCTGGTAAGAAAGATGAAGTTCTTCATCCCTCGCTTTGTGTTGTGTTTGGATTGTTACTCCAGTTTTCCTATAGAACAAATGAACAAAAAATTGCCAGGTAGAGAGGTTGGGCAGGTTTGGTAATGTCCATTACGTGATTGGTTAGTATCTGATGCTCAGAAGTATGAACTCTTGGTGGCACTGGACGAGTATTACAACCCCAGTTGGAGAGGGAGAGTGAGGGTGAGGGAGGATGGTGAAGGTGGGGTCAGAGGGCATATCTGATTAGAAAAGGAAAGCTGTTTAGAAAAGGGGTTTCAGATTGACAGGGATTGCAGATGGCAAAGGAAGACAGTCTAGGGCAGAGACTAATTTAGAAAAATACAGTGGGCTGGAATTGGGAGG
This sequence comes from Cheirogaleus medius, assembly GCA_008086735.1. Lineage (NCBI taxonomy): Eukaryota > Metazoa > Chordata > Mammalia > Primates > Cheirogaleidae > Cheirogaleus > Cheirogaleus medius. The sequence goes on from VBSM01003143.1 coordinate 17,607,892, forward strand.
TGGGGTATCCAACTGGAGTTGAAGTGTTTCCAGATAAGGCAGTTTCAGCTTTGTACCACGGGGTACACTTAGCACCTTCCAAGGCCAAATTTTACCCAAGGACTGCAGCTAAAGAACCATCAGACAGAGTAACTGCCAACATCCTGCCTTCTGTGCCTGTGTGAGCCTGTGTCATCTGCATACTGCAGGGAAGGGGATTTTGTACTCTGGAGGGAGGACCGAGGCTGGGTGTTGAGGAGGGCGGGAAGCTGGAGAAAACCACAGGGAAAGCCTAGTTCCCAGAATGCAAGCACTCGGAGGGCAGGCCAGGTCAGTTTTGCTCCATGCTGTTTCCCCACGCCAAGCACAGTGCCTGGCCAAGGGTTCCCTGCACCCACGCCCAGTGAAGACCTGTTGATGAATGAATGAGTGAAAGACTGTGGCCTCAAGGTCACGAGCTAAAAAGACTCCATAAGCACTTTCCTGCTGGCCTTTTAAGGTAACGGGTTGGGAATGTCAGGAAACATTCTATGGGCAGCAGCCCCGGTCTATTTCATCATATGGCAACTGAGGGTCAGAGCCCGGGACTGGCTATGCCAATGTGCTAGGTCTCTGACGTGGGGTCTGGACTCCTAAATGGCAGAGACGGAGAAGACATAGGGATTGGGTAAGGGGAGGACTTTGTCCTTTCTGTGTCTCTTTTTGCCCTCTTCCCGCCATTTATTGAGTCTTTCCTACGTACCAGGCATTGTCCTAAGGTACTGCCTGTGCATTCTCTCATTGAATCTCCCAATAGTCCATTATCATCCCCATTTTCCAGATGAAGAAACCGGAAATGAACAAGGTTAAATAACCTGTCCAAGCTATGATAGCTCTTCAGTGGGAAAACATGATGCCTGCCCAGCTGTCCCTGACCGTAAAGCCCTCTTCCTAACCACCCCACTCCCTGCCTGTCTCTGCTCCAAGCTGTTCCTCATGTTACTCACTCATGTACCTGGTTGCAAAACATATTTTGTTTTTCTATCTACTTAACATTTTATTTTGAAATATTTTCAGATAAACAGAAATTTAAGAATATAATACCCCCAAATCCCTGTATACCCTTCATTCACATTCCCCAAATGTTGGCATTTTATGCCAGGAGTGAATATTGATTATATTTTCTGACTACATTTTCATATTCCCTTGGACTTAAATTTTCATTTGTTTTTTGGTGATCACAGACCCTTTCTGAGGGCGAGGAGAAGCGACATGGCAGCTGGCTCTGGGCAGCAGGCTGCACGTCCCACAGAGGAGCCCCGAGCAACTGAAACAGATGTGCTGACTCTAGCACTCTCCAGTGGACAAGAGGGCCATCCGGTGACTTGCCTGACAGGGTGGCTTCTGAGGAATGTCCCAGATGCGAGGCCTTGCAAGATTCATTAGCTACAGAAGATGTCTAAGCAAGGGAAATGTCAGCAATGACAGCCCCTCAGAATAATTCCACCTCTTCCTCCCTTGTGCCAACAGTTCAGGGCAGAAAGTCTTACTGTGAACCTATTATGTGTAGGGTGCCAAATTAAATGCTGGGGCAAGTGATAACACTATCAATGATGCTGCCTCTATCAGAAAAAGGAGATGGTCCACTAGAAAAGATAAGACAGTGTTGGTGGGAATTTCCCCACTCATAGTCAATCCGGGACCCTTATTAGGGGAAAACATCTCACAAGTATTTTGGAAACAAAAATTAGGGGAGAGAGGGAGGAAGGCAGGAGAAGACAGGACAAGTTCTCACATGAAAACGAGGCAGTCCCGCTCCGTTTCCTGCTTAGTGCTGGTGGTCTCTGGAAAGGCGGCGGGGAGGGGCTTGGGAGGAAGGAGGCCCTGTAAGGGGCCAGAATGCTTCGGTTCCAAGGGCAGAACCCAACCTGCAACACAGGTAGAGCCCCACTTCAGCCCCAAGCAAAAGAACAGACTGTGCAGAGAAGGAAGGAGGATTTGGCTAATGCTCTGAGGACAATATTTGCATACTCAGCAGAGGAGGGGGCTGATGGAGAGTGAGGAAGAGGTTCTGCCTTCCCAGGATCATGCATTGTACCTATAAGCCTTCCAGGTCCCTCTTCCTTGCAATATTCTCTATGCCCCCATCATCCCCAGTTTCATCCTATAGACTGTCATCGATCTGAAAACCCGCAGTGGAGACCTGCCGAGGCTCTCAAGTTGGAGAGATCTGGATTCAGGACTCAACTCTGCTACTAACCAGCTGGGTGGCCATTTAACCTCTTCTGGCCTCAGTTCCTCATCTCTTTCATGAGTCTGATGTGATGATGAAAGGAGGCCACACATGCGAAGTGCCCGCCCCATGCCGCTTTCTCCCTGCCCATGCTTGAGAGGAAAGAGCACTGGGTGGGGGAGGGCTAGGAGCTGTGAGTGAGGGTCCCAGCCCCATCGTCAATTCTGGGTCCTCCCAGAGCCTCAGTTTCCTCACATGGAATCAATCTAAAGTGTATGGATAGAACATCTTCCGTGGCCTCTTCTATCGTGAGGTCCCACACAGTCATTGCCGAAGGGGTCAGGAGTTTATTTTCCAACAGGAATACAGTCACTGTTGAGGACGTCACTGTTCTGTGCTCAGATATGCGCTCGTGGCATTCTATTATTAAGGCTGGGATCATGCACTTCTTAGTCCTGTGTGAGCCTGAGGGTGTCTCCAATACTCAGTTTAGGGTAATTAGTCTCTTTGACCCTTAGCAGGGGAAATGTCTCCAGTTAGGGGGAAATGAAGTTGTCAAACATAGTCCTTAAGGAGAGGGAGATTTATAGGGGATCACATACAAAAGCGCAGGAATTAAACAAACAAACAGGGAAAGAGCACTTAAAAGCTCAGACCAAACAATATATACCGCACGCTATGTTCAGGCAGGTCAACCAGTGGTCCGTGGTCTCCCCAAGCACCACCCAGGCATAACAGTCTGGACAATTGTTCATCTTCCAAGAAGCCCTTCCCAGAAACCATAGGGTTGCAGGAAGGTAAAGCCGATGACTTCACTGAGGGGAAGAACAGCAGCAGCCAGTCCAGTCCTTTGGCGACCGTCTTGTTTGTTAAAACTTGCTTTTTGTGTAGCCCAAGGTTTTGGCCCTTCTCTCTGTCCTGCCCCTCCTCAGGGCTCCCCGGCTCCCTGACTACTGCAGTGACATTGCTCCTCCTGTGCCCCTCCAGTGCCACACCCCGCCTTGGTCCTTTTTAAGGTAGGGTGCCGATAAAATATAGGACAACCAGTTAAATGCGAATGTCAGCTAAACCACATTTTTTTTCAGTGTAAGTATATTCCATGCAATGTTTGGGATATACTCATACTAAAAAATTCATGGTTTAACTGAAATTTAAATATAACTGGGCATTCTGCATTTTTATTTGCTAATTCCTGCAACCTCCTTTCAGGGCATTTTCATTTGCAGCCATCTCTGCCCAGAACGCGCCACCCAACATTTTCCCTTGGTGGCCTCCTTGTCATTCAGGCTCCACTCAGACATTCCCTCTGTAGAGAGGAGCTCGCTGACTTTCCCTTCCCAGCTTAAAGTAGCCGTCCCGCCCCATAGTGCCTCTCTAGCATGGTTCCCTGTTCGACTTTCTCACTCTGAAATGAGCTTGTTGTCTTGCTTACTGTTTCGTGCAGCCAGAATGACAGACCTTGCCGTGTTTTTCCCTGATCACTCTCCATCACCTGTGTATACCTGGCACACACCAAAATCTAATAAATATTGGTTGAATGAATGCATGGTATGTATGCTTTAGAATGGTGCTTCACAAGCTTTAATAAAAATCCTAAAATCCTAAAAATCTGTGCTCAGATATGCGCTCGTGGCATTCTATTATTAAGGCTGGGATCATGCACTTCTTAGTCCTGTGTGAGCCTGAGGGTGTCTCCAATACTCAGTTTAGGGTAATTAGTCTCTTTGACCCTTAGCAGGGGAAATGTCTCCAGTTAGGGGGAAATGAAGAGATTTTGTTAAAACCCAGGTTCGGATTCAGTAGGTTGGGCGTGGGCCTGAGATTGTACATTTCTAATAAGATCCTGGTAATGCTGCCTTTAAGAGGCAACAGAATTCTCTGCAATGATAGAAATGTTCTGTACCTACACTGTCCAGTCCAGCAGGGACTAGCTGCACGCGCCCACTGAGCACCTGAAATGTGGCTAGTGTGACTGAGGAATTGAATTTTAAGTTTTATTTAATTTTAATTAAGTTTAAATAGCCACAGGTGGCTAGCGGCTGTCATATTGGGCAGTACAGCTCTAGAGCAGTGGTTCTTAACCTTGGATGCACATTTCCCCATCCGTGCTCGGCCTCAAATCCTTTGCGAAAAGAGGCAAATGTCTGTCCTTCACTCAGTCAGGCAAGTCCATCCTCTCTCCGTAGCTGCCTTTGGCGCCCCTTTCCCAGGCCCTTGTCTGGCCCCATGATTCCCCAGGGAGGAGAGCTCATTAGACTCCTCACCCTGTTTTCTCCATTGATCAATAAGAGGACGGGCCTCTCTCTAGCAGACAGGAAGGAAACCAAGTTTGAGTGGAAGAGGGTAGCTCGACATGAGCGCGCCACTCCCAGGGCGGGGCCTCCCAGTGGAACAGGCCTGCGGTTTCCTGCCACACTTGCCCAGAGGGTGCAGACAAGACAGTGACTGGGAGAGTCTGCACAAGAGTCCACAGGCCTTGCCAGGGCTTCCCGTGGTGTGGCCTGGGTACCGCTGGTGGGCACCACACAGCTGATTTTAGGTGATCCAAGGGGAAGATTTTAAAGGTTTAACACGCATGTATTCAAGTGTATTAAGAAAAATGTAGTTCTTTAAATCTGTAATTTCATAGATACTACTGATATAAAGTTCCTGTCAAAATTAATTGATTAAAAAAAGAAAAAAGGAAGCCTATTTAAAGCAAAATGCTACAGAAATAATAGTACAAGTGGGACTTTGATATGGCAAACACGATGACGGTGGCCTGGGTGCACCCCTGGGGATGCAGGAAGGCCGAAGGTGACAGGGGAGGCTTACATGAGAACATTCATTCTTACCCATAGCATCTCTTTAAATCGAGACCTACTGCTGCTGACGAGAAGTCCAACGTCTTAGAATAATGGCCAGGAATGAAAACAGCACAGCCTCAAGCCCCCCAGGCCTGTAGTGAGGTCCATCTGAGGGACAGACTAGCAGCTTCTGTGGGTCTTTCAATCCCAAGAGGCCAGAGGGAGAACACGCTCAGCCCAACACCTTGGCTACTGCTGCAGACATGCTGAGAGAACCGACCCATCTGAGCCCCACGTCTGAGGGCAGGTCCTAGTGGAGGCCAGAGAGCCTGGTTCCAGCTGTCCAGGGACAGGATTTCCTCAGTTTCACCAACCCCTCCACGTGCCCGGAGCAAGAGCATGAGTGGATTTAGCTCCGAGTGGTTGCTGCCTAAAAGGACACACCTGTATCTATGGGACAAACCCCAGGCACACCCAATTCATACCTTTATTTGTATAACTGGGACTCAGAACTCCCTAGGGAATGGATAATCTGAGATCCTGGGATGGGGGAAACGATGTGTGGACAGTATCATGGGCTGGCAGTCACGCTCTGAGAATGAAATGGGGTTGGGCCTAGTTAGGAATGAGAGTTGCCATCTTTACAGTGTCCCAAGGGAATCTGTGAATACCCCAAAATCCAATCAAGGTAATCTGGGGGCTCCAGTAGGAGGGGAAGGGTTTGTCCCATAGATACAGGTGTGTCCTTTTAGGCAGTAACCACTTAACTTCAGGGAGACCTGACTTGATTGTGGGTGTAACTGAGGAAGCTTAAGTTGATTAGATTTTATGGGGCACTAGCAAACAAAGTGCTCAGGACTTGGATCGTGTGTACAAGGCATCCATGAAGGTATATTCAGAGAGGCAGCTGGGCATTATGTCTTCAGCATGATGTAGGGGACAAAGTGCCCAGACCCACAACTTGGAGATGAACTCTGGCGACAGGTAACAACCACAACCACAATCACAACATCAACAACTAACATTAACTGAGTACTTACTAAGTGCCAGGTGTCATTTTAAAAGCATTTAATCCTTACAACAACCCCAGGAGGTAGGCACTAATATTACCCTCATTCTACAGATGGGGAAACTGAGACATGGATAGGTTACCTGACCTACCCAAAACCACATCTCGACAGTGGACATGGAGATATCCGGGATTCACAGCTGCATGATATTGCCATTAAGACCATCCAAATGATGCCCATACTTAAGCTCATGCTCACCAAGCCATCTCCAAAGGCAATGCTGGTTAAGAGTCAGTGGAGTGGGGTTCAAATCTTGCCTCTGTCCCAGTTAAGTTTCTGAACTGCTTTATGCCTCAGTTCCTCATTGTAAAATGGAAATAACAACTCCTGCTTTGCATGACGTATGAACATGAAACGAGGGGATACACTCCAAGCGCATAGCAGAGTGCATGGCACGTGGGAAGTGGTCTCTCCTACAGGTAAGTCTTGGGAATGGCTCCTGTTTCCTGGGGGCTTCCCAAGGGCCATGTACTCTGCTAAGGTCTTTGAGTACACCCCATCATTTGCAAGGCAGGCAGGTGTTATCATCCTAATTCAAAACATTTGGATTATGGTTTATGCATTTGCTTCTTGTGACTTTAACCATTTCCCCAGGCACAAACCTCTTCAGGGTATAAAAACCAAATAGCCCCTCCAAGCCTGCAAAGTTGAGGCTCAGCTCCCTGAGGGCTCCATGGGAGTGCCCTGCTAGACTTCCAGACACCAGCCATCTGACACATGAAGCCACCTTTATAGGCTGCCACAGGATATATCTGGGACAACCTGAAGCTGCTGATCCAACATCAACACTGTGCTTTTCCTTGAAGGATTTCCTTTCCTTTAACAAAATTAGTATTGAATAATAGTAATACATAATCACAAACTGTAAACATCAATGCCTGTTTGATGTGTGGCATTACAGGCATTTTCATTTGTATATGTACATTCTTTTTTTTTTTTTTTTTGAGACAGTCTAATTCTGTCGCCCCAGGTAGAGTGCAGTGGCATCATCATAGCTCACTGCAACCTCAAACTCCCGAGCTCAAGCGATTCTCTTGCCTCAGCCTCCTGAGTAGCTGGGACTACGGGCACACCACAATGCCCACTAGGTTTTCTATTTTTTGTTGAGATGGGGTCTCGCTCTTGCTCAGGCTGGTCTCGAACTCCTGAGCTCAAGCAATTCTCCCGCCTTGGTGCTCAGCCTGTACATTCTTTTTTTAAACAAAAATGGGATTCTATTTTATGTACTGTTTTTCCTTTATCACTTAACAAATGATATAAATCTTTCCATGTCAGAATACATGGTTCTCTAGATCATTTTTTTAAAGGCTACATAAAATGCAGCATGATTTCTTTTAACTGGCTAAGGAAGATTGACTATTTTTCCATTTTACTCATTTGTATTTTGTAATTCTCCAACAGTGAAGATATATTACCTATGCAAAAAAGAGATCAGAAATTATTTTTTATAAACTATTATTGAAAGGTAATGCAACAACACTGTGAATATAAACACAGCTAGTTTCTGGTTCTTGTCCATATACAAAAAATTAAAAAAAGATATTTTTACTTAGTTATAACCATGCTGAAATATTCCTTTATCACATTGTATCTGAAACATTTGCCCATGTTTCTACAGAGTTCCCTTAAAGGCTTGTATAAAGGGGTAGAGAGCATGGTGGTGGGGAAGAGAGCTGGGCTAGTCCATTGGGCAGTTTCCAGGGCAGAGCTCCAGGGACAGACCCCTTAACAGTCTGGCAGAGCCCCTAGATCCCTTCGCAGAATAATACTTTCAAATGCATAAAATAAAGTGTGTACGGTTACAAAAGAAACCAATTACATTGAAATACAGTTACCAAAATGAAAATATGTAATATAGGAATAATATATATACTTCTTGTGCATTAAGTAATAAGGTCTAACAGTGGATCTAATTTCTATCATAATTTCAAAGTAGTGACATTTCATGATATCTACAACTCAATAATGCTATTTGAAAACATCTGTGATTTCTATTAGTGACAAGTCTAGGTTCACTAATGCAACTGTGGTGCATTGCATACACTGGTAATTGAAGGAAATGCTACATTTCATTTGAAGTTAGTGAAGATATCATTTTTGTTCCTACCCAAGTAGTTCATAACCTCCTGAATTCTACCAGGGTCAGTGGGTTCTAGGTCAACAGAGCCCTGCTCCAGAGAATTTTGACACGTATCAGCCTGGGAAAGGTGAAGGGAGAAAATTATTTCCAAATCTTTTTCTCTCTTTCATTTTGTTCTATCCCTTCTACCCAAACCACCGGCTTGTCCTTCAGCTCTCATGACTAATGGGATCATTCAGAATTAATTTGGGGTTTCTACCATCTGTAGCCATCAACCCAGCCCCCAACCATTTCCACTTTCTCAATATTTTCCGCACGTACATACAAAGAAGCCCATCTTGCCATCCTCCAACTGAGCACGTTTCATATTTGCACTAGATTTAACACGCACTCTCCCGTTTCTTCCTTCCTGATAGCTACGAGGTTGTTGAACAAGTCCAGTCAGTTCTGAACGAAGGAAGCTGGATAATCCGCCTACTTATTGGAGGCTGCCTAATCCAAATAGATGTTTTTCATCACTGAAGGTATTTTCTAGGACTCTGCAAATCCAAAGGATCAGTCTCCTTCCTTCACACAAGCATCGGCACTGGATTCATTTCTGAAATCACTGGCACCAACCAGGCTCTGGTTCTTGGCCCAGATTTCAGAAATTATCTGAGATTGTGCTCTTTTCCTTCCACCAATAATTATATGCATATTGCATTTGTGTGGCCAACTTATGCTTCTCAGAACTAATGTTCACATACAGAAATACTGTTATCCCAGAGCCAGGATGTGGACCCAGAGCTTCGGTTTCCTAACTCAATGTGTGTTCCATGATGCCGTGATTCAATTGTAACACAGGATTCCTTAAATGTAGTAAACGTTTGTCCCCCTTAGGCAAACATGAAAATCTCATGCTCTCCTTTAATATTGTTTGAACATTTAAAATACTTAAAATATTGGGGCTAAAAACAAATCAAATCAATGGGAATTTAAATAAAAACTCTTTGTTTGATTTTTAATAATGATATCTATTTAACTTCAATTGTACAGTACCCTATGGTGACCGAGGCATCCCAGTTTGCCTGGGACTGTCCAGTTTTAAAACTTCACCTGTGTTGCTGCACGAGGGTTTGGTTCGTCCCCAGTTAATGCTACATTAAATGGTCACATTTAGCCAGACATAATAACAAAATCACATACTTATTTTTCTAAATGACTTTTAAAGTTAAAAATATGAATTGAGGCCAGGTGTGGTGGCTCATACCTATAATCCCAGCACTTTGTAAAGCGGAGGCGGGAGGACAGCTTGAGGCCAGGAGTTCGAAATTAGCTTGGGCAACATAGTAAGACTTTGTCTCTACAAAAAATTTAAAAAATTGGCTGGGTGCATGTGCCTGTAGTCCCAGCTACTTGGGAGGCTGAGGCGGGAGGATCACCGGAGCCCAGGAGTTCAAGGCTGCAGTGAGCTATGATCGCAAGTGAGTCCTGGGGAGACTGCTCTGTGGTATTTTGGTTTTGCTTTTTTAATTCTAGAAGCAAAGTATTCCCAGTCTCCAATGTCCTGGAGTCACTCTACCTTGTGTTTTTGTCTAGCTCTATTTTGACCCCCAACCCCACTCCTCTCCCTACACCTCCCCTTCTTGGGGATGGGACGCTTTGATCTTAGCTCAGGTGGAAACTAGAGGAAATCCTAGATTAGGCCCTGATGGCCAAAGAATGTCTCCCATTCCTGGGAAGGAGCACTCAGCTGGAATGAGATAAGTGCATGGATTTTATGTTTATGGAAAAACTTGCATTTTGTGATATTTCTGTAAACGTTGAGTTAATCAATATAGGGACTGAGTAGTATGATTCTGATAGAGGAAAACCAAACAAATTCTTAATCATTGCATATGACAATAGGGCTTAGGGTGACCAAATGTCTCAGTTTGCTCAGGACTGAGGGATTTCCCAGGATTTGGGACTTTCAGTGATAAAATAGGGAAACTTCTGGGCAATGGGCATGAGCTGGTCACCCTAGTGGTAAATCACAATAACAACAACAACAACAATGATAATAATTCACTGTGTGTCAGGCACTGTTCTCAGCACTTTACATTTACTTCTCAACCAACTCAATGAGAGAGGTTCTATATTTATTTCTGTTTTTTAAATGAAGAAACCAAGGATCAGATAAGTAACTCACCCAAGGTTACACAATCCTGGAGAGTGGAGTTGGGATTGAAACCCAGGTCTGTCTGACTCCCAAATCCATAATTTTTTCCTTCCAATATTTATATATAAAAGTAAACATATATTGGGATTAGGCTCTCAAGGATTATTGTGTTGAATTGGGTGGCTCTGGACACACATCTAAGACAACTTTCCAAACTGGAATGAGGTTTAGAAAATTCTTTTTCTTTTTGACACATTATGCTTAATCATTTTTGTAAATGAAATAGAATGTTCAAAAGTAGACATAAATACAAATAGGAATTTACTATTTGTTAAAGATGGGACTTCAGGGGGGGAAAGGTGAATTATTCAATAAATGTTGCTGGGACAATTACATAGCCATCTGGAAAAAAATTAAGCTAGATCCCTATTTCACACTTAATACTAAAATAAATTCCAAATAGAGCAAAGGTTTATGTATAAGAATGAAATCAAAGAAATACTAGAAGGAAGCATGGGAATGGAGAAGATCTAAGTATGATACAAAATTCAGAAGCCCTAAAAGAAAAATTTATAAATTCAGCTACATTTTAAAATACTAGCATGGCAAAACAAAGTTAAAATGATAAAACAAATTGGGAGAAATATTTTCAATGCTCACAAACCAAGAACTAATTTCCTTAATGGGTAAAGCATTTATACAAATTATAAGAAAAAGACCAATAAACATACAAGAAAGAAATAATGAGAATTGAACAGACTGACTCCTAACCACTTGAAAAGATTTTCAGCTACACTGATAATAAAATAAATGGAAATTAAGACTACAATAAATCAGTGTCACAACCATTGGATTGGCAAAGATCAAAAAGTTTGATAACTCTGTACTGGTGCAGGTATAAATTGGTACAATCTCTTCAGAGGGTAATTGGCACTGTCTATCATAATTTAATACAAACAATAATTTTTGATTTGACAATTCCACAGAAACAGTCACTCAAGTAGGGAAATGATCGGCAAGAATTTTTGTTGCAGCATTTTTGGTAATTGGAAGAACCTGCACAGCCATCAAAGGGAACTGGTTAAATAAATTGCATTATGTCCACATGGTAGAGTGGAATACTATGCAGCCATAGAAAAGAATGAGGAGACACTATCTATAGGGATAAGAAATTATCTCCAAGATATACTGTTAAGTTAAGAAAACAAAATGCAGAACAATGTATAAAGTATGCTACTATTTGTATGTGTGTGTCCTGAAGGAAGGTAGATACATATTGTATGCATGTATGTATGTTTATAAAGGAATAAAAATCTTTGGAAGAAACTGGTAACAGTGGTTCCTATAGGGAAGGGAGCTAGAGACTTATTTTTGTACCTTTTAATATCTGTAATATTTTAATGCCTTACTATAATCAATCAATGAATCAATAAACAAAACAACAAATAAATAGAAATTTTAAATATTAAATATAAGAGAGACCCAGGGCTGGCATCACAAATATGAAACCTATGTACTTGCAGAGGGGCCTGCCCTGGGCTTCATGCTCTGATGTTGCAATCTTGAAATTCCTAGTAATTGTTTAACAAGGGGACTTTCATTTTCATCTTGTACTGGGTCCTGTAGATTATTTAGCCAGTTCTGGTGAGACCCTTGGTTTATAAGCGCTGTCTGAGACTTAGTCCTGATTTAAAATGAGATACTTCAAATACATTTTAATTTTCTTGTGGCCACTGATGACTACATTTAAAAAATAAATATCTAAATGAATATTTGCAATTCAGTGCAAACAAGCAAAATCAAAAATACTTGCCTGATCAGTAAAAGCCACAGACTTGCTGGCAGGAATATCTACCCTCAAATGCCTCAGATTATGAAGTATCCCCTGCCTAAATTGGAACAGCCATTTACAACTCTTCAAAAACTACCTGACATTTCAGCTTTCTGTGAAAGGAAGCTTTGCACAATAAAAATCTCATGTGGTTTCTCCCTGCCAAGCAGACTGAAAAAAAAAATCATGGTTCTGTTAAAACATATATGCATGAGATATTTTGCTTTTAGGAATTTTGTTATGATAACCTTGGGAGGCAATAAACAATCAGCGGCACTAGGCACTCATTCCTACCTGGCCAGGGTTGCTTGGGTCTGCCCATCTCAAGTCCAAATAGTCCTTTCAATTTGGGCAGTTTTAGCTACAGATGCTTATCTGTGAATGAATGGATTGTAAACATATTTTATTATAAGGCTAAAATAAATGCCAGAAACACTACAGCAAAGCGAACCAAAGACTTATCGAGGATAAGGAGGCAAGAAAGATGCTGCTTAGACAACAGTGACGTGCATTTCTTGTGCATTAATTTCTTAGCTGTAAAATGTGTGAAATACTTCCTACTTCACAAAGTCATGCCCCGGATTAAATGAGAGAATGGCTGCGTGCATGCTTTGAATATTGCTAATTACAAAGGTAGCATCATACATTCTATTACATGAGGATATTATTTTGAGTGGGTATTTGTGTTTTTACTGCCAGTGCTGTCTTGAATGAGAGGGGACTGCCACAGATAATGCCTACAACACTAACTAAAAAAAAAACTTTTTTTAAGTTACGAAAGTAATACAGGGCCTCACAATGTAAAATAAACAAACAGCTCAGAAGGAAATAGGGTGAAAAATGAAAGTTCTCCTTCACCTTCTGCCACAAATCCTACTCCTTTGTTAGCATAATTTGAATTCTTCCAGGAAGTTTAAAAAAACATCTGAATAATTTAAAATAAAGCCATTAGAACATGATGGGATACTCTACACACACATCCCAACTTTAGGGAACATCATTGCTTCTCATGGGAGAAGACCCTCACCACTGAAGCCTTTGCAGAAGCAAAGATGCCTCAAACTCCCAATCCGGTTTCATTGAATGAGTTGTCCGATGCCATTTGCTTACTAGCCATTGAGAATATTTACAAGTTGATCATTTTAAAAAGTAGACTCTGCCATTAGAGTATTCCTTGGACAGATTATTGGATATCCCCTTAGGGCATAAGGTCTCATGGAGCAGACAGTGGGTAACCCTAATCATTAAGGGAAGTAGTAATCCTGAGTCACCTGTTATAATAATAACAATTTTGAAAAGCACTTTACATGTCTTTGATTTTCACAAAGACCCTATTAGGTGGGCAGCATCATTAGTCTCATTTTAGAGATGAAGGATCTGAGGCACAGAGTGGTTCAGTGGCTTGTTACATGCTGGAGGTGGCAATCTGTACTTTAAAGCCCCTAGTGGTGGGTGGTCCCTGTGCAGGCTTGTGAAAGCACGAACAGCTACCCTCACAGAATGTCACTGTTTCTCCAAGTCTGCCTGTATCAAAACCCCTAGAGGCTTAAAAATGCAGGTTCCTGGGCTTTATCCCAGACCTCTGGAATCAGTAATGTGAAACCAGGAATCTACACTTAAATATTTTTATATATAAAATATACATAACATAAAAATTTACCTTTTTAATTATTTTCAAGTGTACAGTTCAATGACATTAAGTACACTTACTTTGCTATGCAACCATAATAACCATCCATCCGCAGAACTTTTTCATCTTCCCAAACTGAAACTGTACCCATTAAACAATAACTTCCCACTGCCCTCTCCCCCGAGTCCTTGGTAATCACTATGCTACTTTCCTTCTCTATGATTTTGCCTATTCTAGGAACCTCCAAAAGTGGAGTCATACAATATTTGTTCTTTTGTGTCTGGCTTATTTCACCTAGCATAATGTTTTCAAGGTTCATCTATGACATAGCATGTATCAGAATTTCATTCCTTTTTAAGGGTAAATAATATTCCATTGTATGCATATACTACATTCTGTTTATCTATTCATCTGTTGATGGACATTGGGTTGCTTCCACCTTTGGGGTATTGTAAATAATGCTGCTATGAACACATATGTACAAATATCTATTTAACTCCCTGCTTTCAATTCCTTTGGGTATATAACTACAAGTGGAATTGCTAGATCATATGGTAATTCTATGCTTAATTTTTTTCCCTTAATCAACACAATATAGATATCCATCTATGTTTAGTTTTTTGAGGAACCACCACATTGTTTTGCTCAGTGTCTGCATCATTTTACATTCTCACCAGCAACATATAAGGGTTCCAATTTTTCCACATCATTGCTAACACTTTTATTATTATTTTTTATAATAGCCATGCTGATGGGTATGAAGTGGTGGAATCTGGTCTTTTAACATGAGCCCCCACATGGTTTTTATTTAAACTAAAGTTTGAGAATTGCTACTCCTTAGAAAGCTTATCAGCAGGAAGAGAAGGAGTGGTGAGCCTTCTAAGTCTGAGAAGCATAGCAAGGATTTAGCTACAAGTATCATCAATAGTAGATTGAGAATGTTTGACTTATTCCCCTTACACCCCCAAATAAAAAGTTTTTAAAAAAGGAGTGGTCTTAGACTACCAATTTAAATGGTCTTAAGTTTAAGTCAATGGTCTTAAATCTACCAGTGAAAAAGTTGGTAGATTGAGAAAGTGAAATAGGGATACCATTTCTCATCTTGGCAGCCACCCTGAATTGGGCCAAAGCAAGGAAAAACGTCCTTTTAACCAAAGAGCTCCCCACAGCAGCCTCGGTCAATACTTTGAAACAACAAATAACATTTAGCACCACAAAGGAAAAAAGGAGTTCCTTTCTGGGAGTGTCTGGCTGAGTAAGTACAGAGGCTCTGCTGCTGCAGAAGAGGTGAACTGATGCCGGTCAAGACAGAGAAGAGGAAAGGAGGCAAGTGACAGGAGATGCATAAAAGGGTGGATCTGTGAGCCTGTAACCTTGGGTCTCCCTCCACCTGAAAGCTTCTGTAATACTTAGGTTTATATTCACCTAGTTTTTGGACCGGATGTGCTGGTAAGAAGGGGAAACAGGACCCAGGCTTTCAGGTGGTGACAGTGTGCCCCCTAGTGGTTGTTCTCTACAACATTCAAGTCATTAAAGATTCCCAGGTGAGGTGAGGCATGAACTGGTGGAGGCGTCAGTGACTCAGCCTTTATTTAATTCATTACAGTTGTTTGGAATGGGGAGAATTTTGAAAATATTCCCCTCAACCCTATTTCCTATAGTGATCTGCATGCTGGCAGTGCTTTCTGTAATGAAGAGGGACATCTTCATTTCTTGAGTGCTTACTTATCACACCACATTCCCCTGCACGCACTGACAGGTAGGTTTTATTACTGGTGTTATTATTATTACTATTCCCATCTAATGGGTGAAGGAATGGAGGCTCAGAGGGATTAAGTGACTTTTTCAAGGCCATGAGCTCCACTCTCGAACCATAGCTCCTTTAAACATGTAAGCAGATTATAACATAATGGAAAAGAAGCAATAAGATTATTGGAAGGAAAATCCATGCCTCTTTGAGTTTTCTGCCATGGCAAGAGGAAAGCAGAGATATACACTGGAAAATAACTTAGTGTATTTTTTTTGTACTATACAAAAAGGCTTACCACAGTATGGAGAATTAAGCAGCAGATCTCTAATCTTTAGAGTTTGATGTAGCACAGAGTAACTTCTCTCTCTACCAGTGTCCCTAGAGGCCACGTGAGAGAGATGCTCAGTAGATGGACCACAGCCCAGCCCTGGCTGCCACTTCTGTGTCTACAATATGTCTCTCTGGGGCCTTCAGCCCTGCAGGCCTGGCAGTGAGAACTTGCCTACTGATGTCTAATCCATGGGGAATCCTTCCTTTTCCTCCTTTATAAAAATACTGGATTAGACTCTGAGAGTAACCTTTAAATCTAAGGCCAAATGTCATCTCTCCAAGTCTAAAAGGCAATACTCCCTCCCTGCAACACACAAACAATTTAACATTTTACAATCAGGAAGTATCTTATAATCAATGTCAAAAGAAGCTTTCCTGCCACTACTTCCTCTGCCCCAGTCCTGCGAATTGGTATTAAACTGATGGCACTTTTGAAGAAACCATTGATCCCCTCAAAGTCCGGGAGAGGGGAAAAAAGAATGTCTGAGAGGAATCGGGCTGGCTTTCCAACTGACTTGGATCCATCCCATGACCTTCCTGACTGTTCACCCAAGTCCTGAGCCCAGGCTGAAGCCTTTAAGTATGAAAAGGACTCACCATGAATGCATCAAAATGCACACTTAAGAGCTGTGCAACAGCAATTCCAGTCCTCGCTATAATATAATCTCAAGAGAACTGCAAACATATTTTCACACAAAAGCTTGTTCACATGAATGTTCATAGGACTATTATTCAAAATAGTCAGAAAGCAGAAACAGCTGAAATGCCCGCCAACTGACGGATGGATAAACAAAATGTGGCATATTCAGGCAATGGAATATTATTTGGCTATAAAAAGGAATGAAATATTGACACATGCTACAAAATGGATGAGCCTTGAATACATGCTAAGTGAAAGAAGCCAGTCACAAATATCACACACTGAATGATTCGATTTATGTGGAATGTCCCCAGTCAGCAAATCCATAGAGACAGAAAGTAGATTCATGGTTGTCAGGGGCTGGCGAAAGGATAAAAGGGAGTAACTGGGGTTTCTTTGTGGAGTGATAGAAATATTCTGGATTATTTCTATCCAGAAATAATTAGTGTAGTGGTAGTGATCCTACCACTCTGTGAATATACTAAAAATCACTAAACTGTACAATTTAAAAGGGTAAATTTTAGGGTATATGAATTGTATCTCAATTTAAAAATTTAGAAGATAAAGAGCTGTATAAATAATTGTATATAAGTTATACCTCAATAAAAATAATAATAAAAGGGGAGAGGGCTTTAGTAACTTCCTCTTTTTTTTCCCCTCAGACATATTTTATTGTCACTTAAAGTCAGTAGCAGAACTGGGAAACTTCCTCTTTGACTCTGGAAAGCTAGTCAGGAAACACCTGTTTGCCCAAAGGATGGGACAAATTCCTATGAAGCCAAGGTATTTCAGGTTCCAAAACTTCCAATGGGGAGACCTTCAGGGACTGGGGATATCCCATACTCTATCTCAAGGCGTCTGACATCCCCAGGTTGTAAGGGATCATCCTTAGGGACACACGAATCCATCCTAATACACCTGAAGGGCTGTCACATGACAGTGGGATTGGGCTTCTGAGTGATTCCAGGGGACAGAAATAGGACCAGTGGATGAAGTGACAAGACAGCACCATCTGGTCAGTAAGAAGAAAGAGTCCTGAGGGGCTAGAGATGTCCAGATATGGTGTGGGTCACCCCATGCGTGAGTGTCCAATCTGGACTGCATGTGAGCCAGGCCAGAGAAGCACCTCTGGGACCTTGTGTATGTATGTGTCTCTGGCAGGGGAATGGCTGTTCCAGCGCCAAGACCCTAAGCGTCAACATGAAGGATGAGAGAAGAAAACAAGGGAAAAAGAAACTGATGAGAAGAGAGAGTCTGGAGGGGGCTGCTGGCAGAATCTGTGATTAGGGCGTCACTGTGGGGTGCCCCTCTCAGCCTGAAGGCAGGTGGGCACTGAGATGAAGAAGGCGTAGCTGTTCGCAGAGCCAGACTATAGACTAACCTTGTTCGAGGGGAGGTTATTCCAATGCAAAGCCTCAAAGGCTCTCAGGAAGTATTGGGCAGTGATTAAGCACAGGGCTCTAGGTCCAGCCAGTCCTGGGTTCAAACCCTGACCTACTACTTAGTAGCTGTGAGACCCTGGGCAATGCATTAAGATCTCTGGGCCCCATTTTCCCTGGTTAAAAAAAAAAAAAAGGAATAATAATGGAACCTATCTCACAAATTTGTTCTGAGGATTATATGAAATAATACAAATAAAGCACTTAGCCCTATCGTATATTAATATTAATGGTAGCTGTTGCCAACTGACCTAAACAAATTTAATTACATACAAACCATTAGGTAATTTTTTGGTAGATATAGGTAGCTCCCAAACATTATGGGTTGTTGAGGGCTAGCTACTCCCCCTACAACTTCACACAAGTTTCAGGTTAATATCTGCCACATTTTAGACATTTTTAGACACACTTTTATTAGTCAGTAGATGCAAAAATGATCTGTTTTGAAGGTGATTACAGCTCTGTCCATCCGGGTGCTCTAAACATGCCTTGCATGAAAGGTTCGCTTGAGGGGGACCCCTAATCTAGAGGAAGGATTAGGTTAACCTTCAGGCTTTGTGTAATTCAGATCTTTTGACATCATGACTGGACACAGGACCATTTCAGAATCTAGCTTCAGGTACCATCAGAAAGGTGGAATGTATGGGGCCCAGCAGATTCTTTTACCTTACCACACAAGGGCAGGGAATGGCTGTAGTGGTGGATACCACTGATCTTAATGATAAGAACTCATTTCTTTTTTTTTCCCCCTAGTTGATTTGGCAGCTGAGTAACTACTACTACACGCTCCTTAGAGGATTCTGAATTCCAAGGCCATCTTCCTGCTGAGAACTCATTTCTAACTGGGCTTATTAAGAAGCCACATCTTTCCCCCACTGAAAGCCTATCTAATGATTTATGCTCATTACAATGCTCTGGTGCTAATGAGAAACAATAAAAGCCCCTGTATTAGCAATGAATGTTTGATTAAATGGTAGCTGATCACGCCTGTGCTATACACAATCTTTGATTCAAGAGCTGACTCCCTGGAGCACAGTTTAAATGAACGCATATGCACTATCCCACTGTAAACCACAGACTTCCGAGAGCTGACTGCATTTCTCCAGTGCTCTGGCACTTCTGAAACAGAAACTGGCTTTTAGCAGGAGCTAAACACCTAGATTCAGAGCCCGCTGACATGTGGAAGTCCTATGAGCCAGTCATTCCTTTCAGTCCTTCCGCTCATTTAAGTCTCACCACAGTCCTTTGAAGTGCAGACTCTGATCTATTTTATTGATGAGGAAACTGAGGTTCAGAGAGGCTAAGTTATTTGCCTAAAGCTGTAGGATATTTGGCAGAGAGAAAGCGAAGAAAAAAGAAATGAGAATCTCTCCGTCAATGCAGCATCTCACTTTAGGTGAGGAGCAAAAACAGGACTAAGTGTGGCCATGGAGCCTGCCTCCCATCTCCTGCAGAGAGCCTGCCCTAGTAACGAGGTTCATTTATCCTCCCATGTCATTCCAGTGCATCTAATCTACCTCCATTTGAGCATTAATTTCAGGCTTTCAATTGACTACAGAGAGGTGCACTCTCTCCCCGCGGTCCAGCTGAGGACCCCTAGGCCTATCCACACTGCCTGGCTGGCCCAGCCCCAGACCACCTCCGTCTAGAATTACAGCAAGCCAAGGGCTAGGGTTACTGCACTCAGCACTGGAAGGCCCCTCATTCCAGCCTTTTAAAGCTGAAGGCTAATCACTCATCACTCACCAGTTGGCCGGTGTATTTGGAACTTGCTTTGTTTCTGCCAGGGCTGAAAACAAGCAAAGGGTAAGGGGCCATCAGGAATGGAACAGGCTGAGCAGGGCCTGGAGATATGAGTGACAGGGGAATTTGGAGAGCTGACATTCCCAGGGTGTCCGGCTCGAGGACACTCATGAGGGTCTTCACAACTGGTATCATGCTTGTGACTAAGGGCCTGCAGGTACTGTCCCCAACTGGGATTACTGAGGGCCTAACATGTGCAGGGCATTTGCTAATGGGAATTTCAACACAGTCTCTGTCTTTGAGGGGAAGCTTGTAGTGGGGAGATAAAGGAGGTGTTCCCCAAGTTTACCCCCATCAACCTGTTCCTCCCTCCTCCTGCTCATCTTCATGTATTTCCAGTCTCCATGAAAGGCAGCCCCATTCACCTTCTCACAAATCCAAGAACCTAGGAGTCATCCTGGAGTCTCCCTTCTCCTACACCCTGACATCAGATCAGCTATCCCATCCTACACATGCTAGCTCCTTTGCTTTCCCACTTCTGGGACCCTGATTCAATATTTCATTGTCTCTTGTTTGGACTGTTGCAATAGCCTCCCCTCTAGTTTCCCTGATCCAGGACCAGCCCCTTACCCTGCCCCCCACCTCCACCCCACAGTCAGAATGATCTCTCTACAATGCACCCCGACCACGCTAGAAATCCACCTTCAGCTTCCCATCACCTGCAGCATAGAGCTGAAGCTACCCATTCATTCTGTCACTCTTTCATTCTTTCAGTGAATATTTGATGGGAACTTTCTCTGTCCCAGGCACCACGCCAGGATTCAGTACACAGGAGTCAACAAAACACAGTCTTTGTCCTCAGGAAGTTTTCAGTCTAGTGGGTGAGACAAACAAAACAAGGAAACAAGGAAACATAATCTCACACTGTGATACGAGCTGCCAAGTGGAAGAACTGGGAGCTGGCACAGAGAGTAACAGTGTCACCTACCTACGACCAGACGCTCAGGGAAGGCATGTCTGAGAACTGAAGGACAAGCAGGAGGTGGCGGATGAAGAATGGAAAAGAGTGTGCTGTATCTAAGCAACAGGAGGAGGGTCGTGCAACTGCACAGTGGAGGGCAGGGGGCAGACACGGAGAGTGCTGGGATGCAGGTGGGGTGGCCCATGCCTTGTAGGCTATGGGAAGAGCTTGGGTTTCATCCTAAGGAAACAGGACAGTCACTGAGGCTTTTAAACAGGTAAATAACTCAGTCCGACTTAAATTTTTAGAACATCACTTTGGTGACTGTGTGAAGAATGGCTCAGAGGGCTGCCAGAGCAGAAGTCATGTTATGTGCTAAGTTGCATCTCCTAAAATTCACATGTTGAAGTCTGAATGCCCAGTACCACAGAATGGGACTGTATTTGGAGATAGAGTCTTAAAGGGGTAAGTCAAAGTGAGGTCCTTAGGATGGGCCCTGTCCCAATATGACTGGTGTCTTTAAAAGAAGAGGGGATCAGGACAGAGACACATACAGAGGGAAGACCATGTTAAGACACGGGGAGGAGGGCACAGTGGCTCATGCCCATATCTCAACACTTTGGGAGGCCGCTTGAGCCCAGGAGTTTGAGGTTGCAGTGAGCTATAATTGCACCACTGCACTCCAGCCTGGGCAACAGAAAATAAACATTTGTTATTGAAGCCACCCAGTTTGTGGTACTTTGTTATGACACCCCTAGCAAACACATACAAGTGGGATGTCCAGTTAAGAGGCCATTAAAGAAGTCGGGCTGGGAGAAAGATGATGTGGCTCTTTCCAGAAGGGAGAGAGAGGTGATGGGTTCCAGAGACAGCTGAAAGTACAATTTACAGCACCAGGAGGTGGACCAGACGTGGGGTGAGGGAGATGAAGGGATCAAGAGGATGCCCAGGTCTGCCCTGTGCAACCAGGTGATGCTGGTGTCCTTTACTGAGGTGGGGAAGGAGCAGGGAGAAGCAGGGGTGGTGAGGGAAGGCAGGCTCCTGCTGTGACTTCCATGGACTTCTGTGTTCTCCACGACAACTACGATAACAAATCACATTAAACAACTCAACATAAGACTTTTAACAAATTATCAGACTTTATGTTTTAGAACACTTTTAGATTTACAGAAAAAATTGAGCAGATAGTAGAGTTCTCATATACTCCTTTGCACATTTTTGCTTATTATTCCAACATAAGGTTTTAAAATTATTTTTAACTGGAAAATAAAAATTATATATATTTATGATGTATGACATGTTTTGAGATATATGTATATATATCTTGTGCAATGGCTAAGCCAAGATAATTTTAACATATCTATTATCTCACATACTTATTTATTTGTTACAAGAACACTTAAAACCTACCCTCTTAGGAAATTTTGAGTATACAACACATTGTGATCAACTATAGTCACTATGTTGTACACTAGATCTCTTGAACTTATTCCTCTTGTTTAACTGAAATTCTGTATCCTTTGATCAACATCTCCACACCCCCTCCCCCCAGCCCCTAGTAACCACGATTCCATTCTCTGCTTTTATGAGTTCGACTTTTTTAGATTCCATACATAGATGAAATCATGTGGTTTTTGTCTTTCTGTCCAACATAAGTCTTAAAGCCAAAGGAAACTGTTGTAGAGTCAAAACAAAACTTCTGCATTTCTACCTGTTTCTCCCCAACACAGAGAGATGGTGTCCACGTGGGGAAA